>OW387025.1:13735000-14985000 GCA_936439885.1 Nowickia ferox
GAGCCGAATGACATGCAGTTGAAAAAAAATGAAACGCATCCTATTTATAATGTAAAGTTTCTATTACACCGAAAAATCACAGTTGAAGAGCCACGTAAGCGTTCAGGTCCCGTACAGTGCCATAATTGCCAAGAATATGGCCATACAAAATCCTATTGCAATTTACCTACAGTTTGTGTTATCTGCGGTGAATTGCATGGTACTGCTAGCTGTACTAAGCCAAAAGAACAAGCAGAAAAAAAATGTAGTAATTGTGGAGGCAATCACACCGCTAACTACAGAGGATGCCCTGTGTATTCTTTCGTTAAACAGGCTATGGGTCAAAAACCTAAATTAGTTCCAGCTCAATCAACTAACGCTTACTCTGTCACTTTTCCTCCAATGAGCCAACCTAGTACTTCACGTGTATCGTATGCCGATGCTGTTAAAATAAATTCTATTCCCACGCAGAAAGTGCCCCCACCAAGTAATTCAACAAATGCGAACACAAGTTTTAATTTCAGTCGTCTTGAAGCCACTATTGATAATCTGGTGCAAACTATAAACAATTTCACAACAAATATGACTAATATGATGCAAGAAATGCTTCGAATGCAGAATACTCTGCTTCAAGCATTAATTAACAAGCCATGAACACGTTAAAAATATGTTTCTGGAACGCAAACGGCATTCGCCAACACAAAAATGAGCTCGAGCACTTCCTTACGGAAAAAGATATTGATATAATGTTGGTCTCTGAGACTCATTTGACTTCGAGAAGCCTTTTCAAAATCAATGGCTACAACTTATATGATACAAAAGACCCTAGAGGAAGAGCATGCGGTGGATCGGCAATTCTAATAAAGTCAAGACTCAAGCACTATATTCTTGACAACGTTTGTGAAGAAAATCTACAAGCAACAAATATTTGCGTCGAAAATTTTTGTACAAATTTCGTTATATCATCAATTTACTCCCCTCCCAGATTTTCAATCACTGAGGATCAATACGAGGATTTCTTCAAATCTCTTGGACCTTGTTTTGTAGCAGCTGGCGACTACAATGCAAAGCATACGTTCTGGGGTTCGCGTCTTATTACACCTAGAGGTAGAGCGTTGTTCACCACAATTTCAAAAATGGGTTTGGACGTCATTTCGAGTGGGCAGCCCACTTACTGGCCTACTGACATACAAAAAATTCCGGATGTTATAGATTTTGGCGTCATGAAAAATATTTCTAGAGATTTAGTTCATGTTGAAGCTTCTCTAGATCTCTCCTCCGATCACTCTCCCACTATCGTTACAATCTGTAATCCACTAAGAAGTGACTTACCTCATCCATATGTGAAGATGGTCAATCGTGTTAATTGGCTGAGATTCAAAAAATATCTTAGTAGTCATTGCACAGAAAACATAACGCTAAGTACATCCGATGATATTGAATCTAACATTGCGAATCTTAACGGAAATATTAAACAGGCTGCTGAACATGCTACTACCTCCCACCCGCAGACTGGGTTTAATAGAATTTATTCTACGGATATTGAACGTCTCGTAAGTGAAAAAAGAAGAGCTAGAAGGGAATGGCAGCAACACAGATCACCCCAACATAAAATCAGGTTTAAAGAGTGCACTAAACGACTCCAAGAGTTGCTTGCATCTGAAAAAACTGCATCTCTTAAAAATTATCTGGAAGGTCTTGATGTTACACCAGCATCTAATTATTCTTTGTGGCGCGCTGCGAGGAAGCTTAAAACACCCGTTGAGTTTAAACCACCCCTGCGCACTTCTACCGGAGGTTGGGCAAGAAACGATACTGAAAAAGGTAACATATTTGCTGAGCATTTAAAAACCGTATTTACCCCAAACACATGTATGGGTGTTGCTGATTTGCCATGTGTAGTTGCTCTACCCCCTCGTCCCTTAAAGTTTAAGATGCGTGATGTACAAAAACTAATTGCTGAACTCAACCCAAAAAAAGCTCCGGGTATTGATGAAATTAGTAATAAGATGCTGATGAAGTTGCCTCGTATTGCAGTTAGAATTCTGCTATTCATTTTTAATGCCATTTTAAGACTGGAGTATTATCCACACAGCTGGAAGCTTGCCAAGGTCAAAATGATTCCAAAGCCGGGCAAAGATCTTACCAAGGCTGAGTCATACAGGCCAATAAGTTTACTGCCAACAATGTCAAAGCTCTTCGAAAAGTTACTCATGATCAAATTGTCCCCAATTCTAACTGATAATGCGTGCATACCGGATCATCAATTTGGTTTTAGAAGTCAGCATAGCACCATTGAACAAACGCATAGATTGGTTCAATTTATAAGAAGAACACTCGAAGAAAAGAAGTATTTTTCTGCCCTCTTTATTGATGTTTCTCAAGCATTTGATAAAGTGTGGCATAGAGGCCTAATTTTAAAATTGAAGACATATCTACCAATAAACATTGTTAATCTTCTGCAAAGTTATATTCTTGCTCGAAAGTTCACTGTTGTGGAAGGAGACTTCATGAGTGCTTCCGAATCAATCTCATCCGGTGTGCCACAGGGGAGCATACTGGGCCCAGTGTTGTATTTGATTTATACTTGTGATATGCCTTTGAGCAGCAATATCCATACATCTACATTTGCCGATGATACAGCCTGCCTTAGTATGCACGAAAACCCTCACGAGGCTTCCCGATACCTACAAGAACATATTACACAGCTGGAATTATGGTTAAACTTATGGAGAATTAAGGTAAACGAACAAAAGTGTGTTCAGGTAACATTTACTCTGCGAAAAGATACCTGTTCACCCATTCGAATCAATAATCAAGTTGTTCCTCAACATTCACATGTAAAATACCTTGGTATACACCTTGACCGACGGATAACATGGAAACACCATATTGACTCTAAGCTAACACAAATGAAACTAAAATTAACTCAGTTACATTGGCTGATTGGTAGAAATTCAACCCTGAGTCTAGATTGCAAACTTTTGATATACAAGTCGCTTTTGAAACCTATATGGTGCTACGGAATTCAGCTATGGGGCACTGCTTCAGCTTCAAATGTAGAGAAAATCCAACGAAGGCAAAACAAAATTTTACGGTTAATAACATCGGCTCCATGGTACATAAGAAACTCAAATTTACATCGTGATCTAAATATGCCACAAGTGACTGAAGAAATTGCAAAATACTCAGGCAAATATTTAACTAAACTCGAGTCACACCCTAACCCGCTTGCTCGAAATATCTTGAACTTTACCGGACACATCCGCTTAAAAAAGAGGGACACAAGGGCTCTAATACTTACCACACCAGATGAAACTGTTTGAAATTATTTTTTTATTTTTATTTTTTGCTTTGCACAACTCTTATGTATTATGAATTACTATCACTAAGTTTATGTCCGACACTGGTCGGGCCTAATAATTATATTTAGATTTAAGATTTGAATACTTATTGTTAGTTCATTTTTGAAGATTCAATAAATAAATATATTTATGCATAAAAAAAAAAAAAAAAAAATTTTAAACTACTTAGTCCATCAAGTTCATCTAATCAGCTATTAAACTCGATTTGATTAAAATAGAGAGATTCGTTTTATAGATATCGTTGAGGAAAGATTTCGAAACAATCGTTTTTAGGGTTCCGTTCACCAAAAGTGAAAGGGACTACATAAAACGAACGGGTGGACAGATTTTGATGATTCTTACATCAACCGATTTGTCTTAATCCTGGGAGTGTCACTAATGATATGGCAGTAGTCTAAACTCAATATGGTGGCCAAGAGACGTCATTTTGTAAATACGAAAAGTATAAAAAGCCGGCGAACTATATCAAACTGGGTATCATTCGACAGGTAATTTAAAATCATCTTTAAGTTTCTATTATGGTTTTTCATTTTGAATGACGATTCAGGATATTTAACGGTTCAAAGTTGGTCGGGTTTTTTTATTTTTTTAATTACTACTTGTTATAAACTTAAAAAGTGTATCAGATGTCGCAAATTTTACCAAAATCTGTAGCTAAGCGGGAAGTTTTTTATTTCTTTTTATCGTATCTCCAATAGTAACATTTTTGTTAGATTAAAAGATATGTACACACGTACATACATACATATATATGTATGTACATACGTACATACGTAGTAGTGGCCTTAAACTAAAAATCCAATTGTGAAACACAAAACTTAAGACTTGGCAAAATTATATTGGAACAAGATAATAGAATTTACGATTCTTAAAAAAAAAATAAAACAATAAATGAAAACATTAATTTGGGCATGCATCATCATTTTCATAAAAAACAACAGAAACATTGCAGCCATTTGGAAGCAAGACATTAAAAAAGTATGATAAGAAAATAATGTTAAATACGAAAAAGGAAAAAAAGAAAAGTTAATGACACAGGTTTTTAAATAGTAAAAACTGGGGTTTTGGAGAAAAGAAGTAATGAGAATGAAAATACTTTATTATCATAGACAGCCGTTTGTTTGTTGGTAAGCGGTCTGCCCATATGGTTCAACAACAGGGTGTTTGCAATGGATCTATCGATCGATCGTTGGTGGTGTTGTTGGTGGTGGTGGTGGCTGAATTGCTCTTTAGAGTTTGACAACATGCAACAATACATGTACAGTTGTTTTGGTTTTTATACAGATACAGATTTTCTCGTCTATTTTTATAGGCATTCTCCGTTCATTTTATAGCTTACAATAAATTTTTCTTTTACATTTTTAAACGCACGCCAAGCACGTTTTTGTAACAAATTTATTAACGTGAAAGTGTATTCAAATTTACAGTAAGCTTAAAATAAGTGCTATAAAAACAATCAAAATCCACCCCGCAAACAATTTTTTGCAGCTGCATACATATGTACATACATACATATGTATTTATGTATATGTACATACCAGAGAACAGATTGAATACCTTATTTTGTTGCTTTGAATGCAATAACAAAAAACCTGCATATTGTTGTCAATCCACAACATTTGAAAAAAAAGTACGCATAGCACAATTGAAAGAGATGAGTGCTGCGAATTTTATGTTCACTGTCTTGTCAAAAGCAACGAATAATCGGTGAATGGTGCGAATACTTTTTACTGTGATTGAACAAAACGTAGTATTGTAAACGTATGCTCTTACATTAGTATTAATAAAATACGATATCGATTTGAAATGTATTTATATGAAACAATTACATATGGAAATACATTTTAGATCTATTTTACTTTTTGTATTTAACTAACAGCGTTTTCGTATTTTTCTAACAGCGTCGGCATTAATTTTTTCTAAAATTAACTACCTCACACTTAAAAATTCAGTGTGAATTTATAACCATTAAAATCACTTAAAATAAAGTTATTATTTAAACGTGATGTATAAAAGAAGAGTGAATGCGCTGATTTACACGGTCATAATTGTGCTGGCATAAGAGAGTGGTTTTGTGGTTGGCATAACTTTTCAACCAGCTAAAACCCCGCCTTAGCAGCATAAAACCAATACACACACAACTTAAAAAACAGCAAATTTGAAATGAATACGAAAAACACTAACACACACAAAGCTGTGTATACGTATACATTTTGTAACAGATTAATTAGTCTCGTGTAATTTGGAAAAGAACAAAAATTGTGCGGCTTAAAAATTGTTTTCGCGTAAACTGGTATGAAAGAAATCCATTCATTCATGCTGCATCATCTGATTTCACTGCTTGCATTATAACGGCATTGTAATAACAGCGTGCGTCTGAGCAATCAACAAATCACAATGAATCATATCATAGCAATTACATTTGCTACTGTTGTCGAATAAATGCATGGCGAAAGCAATGAATTTATGAATTGTTAGCAATTGTGAATGGTTTCATTCTGTACTCGTATAACAAAGGTGAAAAGGGACTCTATTGTTTTCGCTACGATGTCCGTCTGTCTGTTTGTCTTTTACAGGCTGTTTTCTAGAGCACCGCAAGAGCTACGGACCTGAAATTTTCACAGAATATGTGTGGCCGCTACAATAACAAATATTTATATGACTATATATGGCTATGTAAAAAAAACGCTAAAACTAAAAAATCCCAAAACTAAAAATTCCCAAAATTAAAAAATCGCCAAAGCGAAAAAAATCGCCAAAATCGAACAAATATCGCCAAAACGAAAAAAACGCTAGGATAAATAATAAATAAAACTAAAATAAATCGCCAAAACCAAACAACAAAAACAAAGCCAAAAATCGAAAAAATCGCCAAAAACGGAAAAAGCGCCAAAAATAAGAAAAACCGCCAAAACTCGCCAAAAAAAACGAAAAAAGTTTACCGGGTACTTGAAATTGTTTTAAAAAATTTCTACATCAGGTAAGATATTCGATTATATAGGCTTAATTAAGTTCGTATAATATTATCGCACATATGTACCTGTGATAACTAGCAAATTAAATTTTCGTGCAATTAATATTCAAGAACTCTTAGATATATGTAAGAGGATGAAAAAGAAACCAGACTTCAACAAAGTATCAATAAACATTATTTTAGATAATTGGAATTTAATAGGAAATAAACTACTTTATATAATAAATAAATCTTTAGAAACAGGAATTTTTCCTGAGTCATGGAAAGAGACAATGGTAACACCAATTGAGAAAGTTAAAAAAACTCAGAAAAGTGAAGAATATCGCCCAATAAATACTTTAAAAACGTGTGAAAAAATAATCGAACAAGTTGTTAAAATACAATTGGAAATTTATATGGAGAGAAATAAGGTATTCTCAAAATATCAATCAGGATTCCGAAAAAGTTTTTCATGTGAAACAGCTGTCAATTACGTAATAAATAGGTGGAAAAAAATAGATAAAAATAATAAAGTAATGGCAATCTTCCTAGATTTTAAAAGGGCTTTCGAAGCAATTGACCGAGATATATTGCTACAAAAACTATACATGTATGGAGTGAAAGACAAAGAACTAAGATGGTTTAAAAGTTATTTAACGGAAAGAAGACAAAAAACTAAAGTGAATAATAAAATATCAGGTATATTAAACAATGAATTTGGTGTGCCTCAAGGTTCTATTCTGGGCGCATTATTATTTATAATATATATAAACGATATGCCAAACATACTGAAAAAATGTGAAATAGTATTATACGCGGATGATACGTTGATTTTACCGAGGCAAAAAATGAAACAATATGTCGAGAAAACATAATGTACGATTTAATGAAAATAAATGAGTGGCTTAAAATGAATAAATTAAAATTGAATGAAAATAAAACAAAATTAATGGAAATCAACATGAATAGTGATTTGGTAATTATAATCAATGATACAGTAATAGAAAAAGTAAATCAAATAAAATATCTAGGTTTTATAATAGACAAGGATTTAAAATTTAAAGGACATATTAACTACATATGCAAAAAGATTGGTAAAAAAATAGGATTTTTTAAACGCTTAAGAAATAAAGTCTCAATAATGACTGCAATTAACATATATAACATAATAATAAAACCACATTTCGAATTCGGTTCCACTATTTTATATATGTACATGCTGCACAAATACACAAATAGAAAGACTACATAAATTACAGAATAAAGCAATGAGATCAATTTTAAAATACAATAGATATACGCCAACACAATTTATGCTCAACACACTGAAATGGTTAAATATAAAGCAACGGTTACAATTGAACACACTCAAATTTATTAGAAAAATAAAAATAGGCGAAGCACCACAATACTTGTGTGACCAAATAGAATATGTTGGAGAAGTACAACCCTACTGCCTTAGAAATTCAGAAAACTTTAGACTTCAGAGAGTTTCAACAACCGCAATGCAGCGATCATTATTTTACAAAGGATTGAACCTGTATAATATGCTACCAAACGAAGCAACAAATGAGGAGAATTTTAATACATTTAATAGGATAATTATAACATTTGTGAGAAATAATTCAACATAGAGCTTTGTTTAGATTTAAACTTTAATATTATTTAACTAGAATTAAGAGAACCTAAAGTATTTTAAATACTACTACTAAATAAATAAATAAATAAAATAAATATGTATGTAAGTATGTAGTGTCCGTACGGATCCCTTCGTGTGCGAGTCGCTCTTTACTAAAATTTGTTTATTAAATATGTACATATGTTACATACATATTTATTTACTAATGGTATGGGCTCATTGCTGTAACATAGAGGTCATTAACATTTTTCCTTTCATATTCTTGTTTTTCACTTTGTTTTAAATATGTACATAAATATGTACATATATATGCTTTTGATCTAGGTATGTACATGTGTACATAAATATACATGTTCGAATTTCTATTTTTAAATTGTCAATTTCACATTGGATGTATACAAATAATGTTCATAAATTTAGCATTGGCTGGTGATATTTTCTTATGTGTGTGAAGTTAAATTTTAAAATTTAAACCCTTGACACAAACCTTGTGCTTTAACAGAGCTCTGTTAGCGTGTTAACAGAGCTCTGTTAAGCTATAAAAATTCGATTGATGTCTTTCCAAAGGACTTTTCTATTGAATGATGCAATCCAGATAGAAAAAAATAATGCAAATTTATAGACAAGGTGTTCCTTGATTATTGTCCATAAAAATATTTCTGAAGAACATGAATAAAAACCAAATATCGTCAAGTTTTCAACTTGACATTTTCTAAGGGTTACGCACTTTTTTTTGGAAAGGAGGTGATGCGGGCGGAAAAAAGTATTGACCTACTATGGACCATATTGTGCTCTAAAAACTTGCATATTCAGAATTTCTGAGAGTTCGAGTTTTCAAGAGATTTTTGCAAAACTTTGAATTTTCCCCATCTATATTGACATTTTCCAAAATAACACCAATTTTTTTTGGGAAAGAGGCGATGCGGGCGGACAAAAGTGGTGCCCTATTATGGACCACATTGTGCTCTAAAAACGTGCTTATTCAGAATTTCTGAGAGTTCGAGTTTTCAGGAGATTTTTGAAAAACTTTAAATTTGTCCAACTACATTAACATTTTCCAAGATCTGACCAACTTTTTTTTAGGAAGGAGGTGATGCGGGCGGACAAAAGTGGTAACCTATTATGGACCACATTGTGCTCTAAAAACGTGCATATTCAGAATTTCTGGAAGTTCGAGTTTGCAGGAGATTTTCGAAAAACTTTAAATTTGCCCAAGTATATTAACATTTTCAAAACAAATTTTTTTTTGGGAAAGAGGCGATGCGGGCGGACAAAAGTGGTGGCCTGTTACGGACCACATTGTACTCCAAAAACGTGCATACTCAGAATTTCTGGAAGTTCGAGTTTTCAGAAGATTTTCGAAAATCTTTCAATTTGCCCAACTATGTAAACATTTTCCAAGATGTGACCAATTTTTTTTTGGGAAAGAGGCGATGCGGGCGGACAAAGGTGATGGCCTGTTACGGACCACATTGTACTCCAAAAACGTGCATACTCAGAATTTCAGGAAGTTCGAGTTTTCAGGAGATTTTCGAAAATCTTTAAATTTGCCCAACTATGTAAACATTTTCCTAGATCTGACCAAATTTTTTTTAATGCGGGCGGACAAAGGTGGTGGCCTGTTACTGACCACATTGTACTCCAAAAACGTGCATACTCAGAATTGCTGGAAGTTCGAGTGTTCAGGATATTTTCGAAAAACTTTAAGTTTGCCCAACTATGGTAACATTTTCCAAGATGTGTATAACGAATTTCTTATATGTATGTATTTTTTATCAGCAAGGGGTTAATTTTCGCCGCAGCATACGTCAATGTTTACATAGTTGGGCAAATTTAAAGTTTTTCGAAAATCTCCTGAAAACTCGAACTTCCAGAAATTCTGAGTATGCACGTTTTTGGAGTACAATGTGGTCCATAATAGACCACCACTTTTGTCCGCCCGCATCGCCTCTTTCCCAAAAAAAATTTGGTCTCATTTTACAAAATATTAATACAGTTGGGCAAATTTAAAGTTTTTTTCCTGAAAACTCGAACTTCTAGAAATTCCGAGTATGCACGTTTTTGGAGTACAATGTGGTCCATAATAGACTACCACTTCTGTCCGCCCGCATTGCCTCTTTCCCAAAAAAAATTTGTTTTGAAAATGTTAATATAGTTGGGCAAATTTAAAGTTTTTCGAAAATCTCCTGAAAACTCGAACTTCCAGAAATTCTGAGTATGCACGTTTTTGGAGTACAATGTGGTCCGTAACAGGCCACCACCTTTGTCCGCCCGCATCGCCTCTTTCCCAAAAAAAATTTGGTCACATCTTGGAAAATGTTTACATAGTTGGGCAAATTTAAAGTTTTTCGAAAATCTCCTGAAAACTCGAACTTCCAGAAATTCTGAGTATGCACGTTTTTGGAGTACAATGTGGTCCGTAACAGGCCACCACCTTTGTCCGCCCGCATCGCCTCTTTCCCAAAAAAAATTTGGTCACATCTTGGAAAATGTTTACATAGTTGGGCAAATTTAAAGTTTTTCGAAAATCTCCTGAAAACTCGAACTTCCGGAAATTCGAAGTGTGCACGTTTTTAGACTACAATGTGGTCCATAATAGGCCACCACTTTTGTCCGCCAGCATCGCCTCTTTCCCAAAAAGAAATTTGGTCTCATTTTACAAAATGTTAATACAGTTGGGCAAATTTAAAGTTTTTTTCCTGAAAACTCGAACTTCTAGAAATTCCGAGTATGCACGTTTTTGGAGTACAATGTGGTCCGTAACAGGCCACCACCTTTGTCCGCCCGCATCGCCTCTTTCCCAAAAAAAATTTGGTCACATCTTGGAAAATGTTTACATAGTTGGGCAAATTTAAAGTTTTTCGAAAATCTCCTGAAAACTCGAACTTCCAGAAATTCTGAGTATGCACGTTTTTGGAGTACAATGTGGTCCATAATAGACCACCACTTTTGTCCGCCCGCATCGCCTCTTTCCCAAAAAAAATTTGGTCTCATTTTACAAAATGTTAATACAGTTGGGCAAATTTAAAGTTTTTTTCCTGAAAACTCGAACTTCTAGAAATTCCGAGTATGCACGTTTTTGGAGTACAATATGGTCCATAATAGACCACCACTTTTGTCCGCCCGCATTGCCTCTTTCCCAAAAAAAATTTGTTTTGAAAATGTTAATATAGTTGGGCAAATTTAAAGTTTTTCGAAAATCTCCTGAAAACTCGAACTTCCAGAAATTCTGAGTATGTACGTTTTTGGAGTACAATGTGGTCCGTAACAGGCCACCACCTTTGTCCGCCCGCATCGCCTCTTTCCCAAAAAAAATTTGGTCACATCTTGGAAAATGTTTACATAGTTGGGCAAATTTAAAGATTTTCGAAAATCTCCTGAAAACTCGAAATTCCAGAAATTCTGAGTATGCACGTTTTTAGAGCACAATGTGGTCCGTAATAGGATACCACCTTTGTCCGCCCGCATCGCTTCCTTCCTAAAAAAATTCGTCACATCTTGGAAAATGTTTACATAGTTGGGCAAATTTAAAGTTTTTCGAAAATCTCCTGAAAACTCGAACTTCCGGAAATTCGGAGTGTGCACGTTTTTAGACTACAATGTGGTCCATAATAGGCCACCACTTTTGTCCGCCCGCATCGCCTCTTTCCCAAAAAGAAATTATTTGGAAAATGTTTACATAGTTGGGAAAATTTAAAGATTTTCGAAAATCTCCTGAAAACTCGAACTTCCAGAAATTCTGTGTATGCACGTTTTTGGAGTACAATGTGGTCAGTAACAGGCCACCACCTTTGTCCGCCCGCATCGCCTCTTTCCCAAAAAAAATTTGGTCAGATCTAGGAAAATGTTTACATAGTTGGGCAAATTTAAAGATTTTCGAAAATCTCCTGAAAACTCGAACTTCCAGAAATTCTGAGTATGCACGTTTTTGGAGTACAATGTGGTCCATAATAGACCACCACTTTTGTCTGCCCGCATCGCCTCTTTCCCAAAAAAAATTTGGTCTCATTTTACAAAATGTTAATACAATTGGGCAAATTTAAAGTTTTTTTCCTGAAAACTCGAACTTCTAGAAATTCCGAGTATGCACGTTTTTGGAGTACAATGTGGTCCATAATAGACTACCACTTTTGTCCGCCCGCATTGCCTCTTTCCCAAAAAAAATTTGTTTTGAAAATGTTAATATAGTTGGGCAAATTTAAAGTTTTTCGAAAATCTCCTGAAAACTCGAACTTCCAGAAATTCTGAGTATGCACGTTTTTGGAGTACAATGTGGTCCGTAACAGGCCACCACCTTTGTCCGCCCGCATCGCCTCTTTCCCAAAAAAAATTTGGTCACATCTTGGAAAATGTTTACATAGTTGGGCAAATTGAAAGATTTTCGAAAATCTGCTGAAAACTCGAACTTCCAGAAATTCTGAGTATGCACGTTTTTGGAGTGCAATGTGGTTCGTAACAGGCCACCACTTTTGTCCGCCCGCATCGCCTCTTTCCCAAAAAAAAATTTGTTTTGAAAATGTTAATATACTTGGGCAAATTTAAAGTTTTTCGAAAATCTCCTGCAAACTCGAACTTCCAGAAATTCTGAATATGCACGTTTTTAGAGCACAATGTGGTCCATAATAGGTTACCACTTTTGTCCGCCCGCATCACCTCCTTCCTAAAAAAAAGTTGGTCAGATCTTGGAAAATGTTAATGTAGTTGGACAAATTTAAAGTTTTTCAAAAATCTCCTGAAAACTCGAACTCTCAGAAATTCTGAATAAGCACGTTTTTAGAGCACAATGTGGTCCATAATAGGGCACCACTTTTGTCCGCCCGCATCGCCTCTTTCCCAAAAAAAATTGGTGTTATTTTGGAAAATGTCAATATAGATGGGGAAAATTCAAAGTTTTGCAAAAATCTCTTGAAAACTCGAACTCTCAGAAATTCTGAATATGCAAGTTTTTAGAGCACAATATGGTCCATAGTAGGTCAATACTTTTTTCCGCCCGCATCACCTCCTTTCCAAAAAAAAGTGCGTAACCCTTAGAAAATGTCAAGTTGAAAACTTGACGATATTTGGTTTTTATTCATGTTCTTCAGAAATATTTTTATGGACAATAATCAAGGAACACCTTGTCTATAAATTTGCATTATTTTTTTCTATCTGGATTGCATCATTCAATAGAAAAGTCCTTTGAAAGACATCAATCGAATTTTTATAGCTTAACAGAGCTCTGTTAACACGCTAACAGAGCTCTGTTAAAGCACAAGGTTTGTGTCAAGGGTTTAAATTTTAAAATTTAACTTCACACACATTATTTTCTTTACATATTCTCTTTTACTACATACATATAAAAATAGGCACACTTTTCCATTTCAACATTCGAAATTCCAGTTAGTCTTATAAGCAGGGAAACCGCAAATATGCAATTGCATGTTTTTTCTTGTGTGACGTATTAATGCAGGGACAAGATATTTATATTTATATATACGTTTCAGAATTTTTTATGAATTTTGGCATCGATTTGTTAGTGCATATTTTTGCATATTTTACCTTTAAAGCATGTTTTTGCATATATCAGTCTTATACGCATATTTTTTAGCATATTTTCTAATTTTTAGAACATAATTTAAGCTTTTAGAATGTTTGCATTTTAATATGCTTACAAGCTTGTGTTGGCCAAAAATTTTTATTTTTCACCATCTAAATCTCATTTCCAATTTTCCATGTAGTGTAACAGTTTCCTTAAGGGCCACTCAGACTATTATATATACATGTATAAAGACTTTCATCACACTTTACGAGAAAAAAATCTAAAGACATTTGTTTCGAATGTCAAAATATCTAACGTAAAGTTACATTTTGTTTTCACACCATCACACCTCATATTACATTAAAAACACAAGTAGAAAGCAAACATCTGTGTAGAATTAACATGTCTACATTAATTGTTTACCTTCGGCGGCAGAGCAGTTTCACGCAAGCTGTGGTCGTGCCGGCCCTCGAAAATAGACGGCGGTTAAAGTACGTGATATAAATAAGATAAAGAAAATGAAAATACGACAGTTTTGTTAACTTTCAGGCATGCCTTACACGAAAAATTATTCAATACGATAAGTATATTCAATATCTATATATCGGGTTTAAGACAAAGACATATAGCATAAACGACGGCACTGCATCGGCGTCGAAACAGGCGACTTGTTAGTTTGGATTGTGTAATAATGCAACTCTGATCAGATGAAAAGTATTATCGTTTAGAAAATTTTCAAAAAATGGTGAAGTATTATGGGATTTCAGATTTTTATCGTATTATTTACCATTCGTTATGACATTTTGCATTCACAATATCGCACTTGCACGTATTATTTGAATTTTTGACATGTATAAATAAAAAGTATAATAGTCTGAGTGGCCCTTTATACATATATCATATATTACGCAGTTATTACGGACGTTAGTTCCAATAAAAATTCGGTTTAGCTATTTGTAACGGACTCTGCCCCGAGTAGATGTTGAAGGCACATTGTTAATGTATCAACGATTTTTATTTAAAAATCTGAGTCAATATTTAGTTGTTTATTGCAATAAGAATTATAAAAAAAATCTTGTCTTATTTATCCAAATACAGTTCCAAAGTTTCAATTCTGATATCGTGATCTCTTTTGAAGTTAAAGTTAAATTTTTACGAGAGTATACAAAAAAAATAATTTGTATTATTTACTTTAGTCAAAATTTGTATGGCAATTTTATTATTTTCGCAGTTATTCCTTGTTCATTTTTTGTGTTTTCTTTTTTTTTTTTTTGTCTTATTTTATATGCAAATGTTGTTGAATTTTTTAATTAAAAATATATTTTCATTTACAAATAATGCAATTTATTTTATTTTTAAGGGCATATTAATTGAGTGTTTAGTGCATATTGAATGGGAAAAAAAATTTTTAGAGCATATTTCTGGTTTCCCTGCTTATAAGATTAATTACATTTATTTTAAGAAATACAAAAATTCATGTATGTATGTAAATAAATATGTACATATGCGCAATGTACATTGTACATACAAACAAATACATAATATATATGTAACTATATGCCCTGTAGGAAACTTTTGTCAACTATTTTGGTAACTTTTTGGCGACATTTTGAACGGAGCGTATACATATTTATACTATAGGTTCGGTAAGGTTAGCAGGCTGCTGGTAAGGAAGGGTGAAATTTAGAGTCCAGCTTACTTGGGTCCAATACAATTATGCCTTTGTACTACCTGTTAGTTGAAGAGAAGATAGTGAGAGAGAGTGATAGGGAAGGGGTAGCGATAGAGAAGAGAGGTGGTGAAGGAAGAGATATGGAGGAAAGCTTCATTCTTTTAAAACTCTGCTTTTTTGCACGCTTTTTGATAATGCAGTGTTGCAGCGCCTTCTGGTGTCAAATGAGGCGTATTAAATTTTGAAGATGTATTTAGTAGCCATTTTATTCTATAGGTTATTTTACTTCGCCCATGATTCGGCTACACAACGAAGGAGGGCGCTCTGATATTACTTACATTAGTATTAGTATCTGATGAAGTCGGTATAGTTAGTTAGTTAGTTAGTACAATTTTAAACACAACAACTGATACAAAAGACACTAATGCACATCAGAAAAATGCGTGGTGTTGTTATTTTTTTAATGACTGTCGGAGACCGGGCTCGAGAGCCCAGCACCTTCGGTTTTGTTGTCAACGTGCTAACTACTTCAGTCAACGCCACCCTCTATTTATACTATAGACATCTTTACTTTTGATGAGTAGAAAACCTTTTGTCAGATGCACAGTCGGCGGCGACAACTTAGCGATAATTTGTCGGCGGCATAACCTTTTTTATTCAGAGTATTTTGAACTCCCGCTATTTACGTTAATTTAATCGGCGGCTGTGTTTGGGTGATGATGTTTTTGCTTAACAGTCGCCGTAGAATTTTTCTTACGGCACTTTTTCTTTACTCATTTCTTATAGAAATGAAGCAAAACAAGAGTTAGCTTTACTTCGCATGTTTTTGTATGAAGAATTTGACGCAAACGCCAAAATGTTCCATGTACAGCAAAACAATACTTATTAAACCTTAAAATAGTTCAAATGGAGCAAAATGAATGCTAAATATCTCAGAAACCATATTTAATTTCGCGAAACATGTTTTGGACCCAGAAAGGAGATATTCGAAATATATATACCCCATACCTAACTAATTTTTTTTAATGGTCGGCGGGTCAAACCAATAATGGGATGACGGTATGTATTAAGGTTTTTCATGACAACACTTAAAACTGACACTTGTGTAATTAGGCAAGTTTGCGATGCTTGTTTCATGAAGCCACTCCCTTTTCAGCTTTTGGGCAAACAGTTAATAGGTCTGTTCATTTACTTTCCTAGCAGAAACTAGCAAAGAGAGAGAGTGAGTCAGAAATTTACAGAATTAGTCTCCCAAATAGGAAAGTAAGAAGACAATCAAGATCTATTTATCAGGTCAATGCAATCCACCTGGTGATTTGTTGTGTTTTCGTTTATAAACTGTCAAAAGTTGGGCACCATACATTTTAATTTTTACGAAACTTCGCACATACATACTTTGAGCTCTGAAAGTGAGGCGATGTTGAATTTATAAAAGTGGGCGGACACTAATATTTGTCAAATGTGCGTGATTTTTAAATGAACTTGAAATAATTTTTTAAATAATGTTAATATAGAATTTGCTAACCTGATTAGCACCGACTTCGAATAGCATTATAGATAACACATATAAAAATATTTTATTTATTTAATTCGTCAGTAGGACAGTTGACAAAGTCAATAGTGAGCGAATCAGTAATATTTTATTATTGACACTTTCTACAGGGTACGTACAGTACATGTACATAAGTATGTATACACATAGACAGCACATGTGTTTTCAAACTATTTTATTTTTGAAACATGAACCAATGACCTCAACTAAAAACAAAAGCTCGAAGTGCCTAGTCTTTTAATGGGAGTGCCGAATTCTGCACACTACACTGCGTCAAATTTTGTAAAAAATATAGTTTTTGTACAATGCAAAGGAGCAAAGCTCCTTTTTTGGTTTCTTATTATAATAATTTTACTTAATTTTTAGTTTAAAAAAATACTGCAGAAATTTCAGGAAAATAATTATCAAAATTTAATTTTCAAGCACTAACTTGAAGATTTGAGTAAAACTTTTAAATGTAGCTTTATTCTTCGGAAAGTAGTTCTCGGGAAATATACTTTTGCTAAGAATAAAATCATTGAATTCAAAAGAAACGAAGGTCCTTATTTTGTAAAACTCAACGCTTAGCTTAATTGATAAATTTTATATGTACTCGTATTTTGTTTTTGTAATTTAACGGCCTGTCCCACGATGTCACTCGAAATCGTTCGATCGACAACTTGTATTGCAAACAACAATAACATTAAAAAATTTGTTGTTGTTTTCAATATAAGTATTCGATCGAACGAGTTCTAGTGACATCGTGGGACAGGCCGTAAATTTAAAGTGAAAATTTCAAATTTTCAAAGTCAGCTATTTTGCTTTCAGCTGCAATGTATTTTCTTTTTTGCAGACTTCAAGAAATGAGGAGGTTTTCAATTGTTGTTGTTGTATTATAATTTTTGTCACTTCATGACCCCGTCCCATGTTAACCAAAAATTATTTTTTGTACTTAAATCTTAAATTAAATTTTATGTAGTATTTCTGACCAATCAATTGATACGAAACTTTGCTAGCATTTGGTAAAGTGGGCTTGGTTATGCGCATTAAATTTCATCATCATAATTAAGGAAAGTATACTCATTTAAATACATAAGTACATGTTTTTTTTTGTGGGTCTTACTTCAATGTAAACAAAATATCTTTGCGAATCAACAAATTTGCGAGAAAATTGCATCGATTTGTTAGTGCATATTTTTGCATATTTTTAAATAAATATATACATATTTTTGCATATTTCAATATAAATGTATATTTTTAATTATTTTTTTATTTTTTTCAAATTTTTTTTTGTGATTTTTTCGTCTAATATTTTTTAAAACTGCAGTTTTTACATTTGTGTAAGAACAAAAAAAACAAAAATTTTAGCAGGGAAAGAAAATTTACGATCGCGATATTTGTGATATGATTCGATATTCAACAACAACATCTATAAAACCACAACAACTCCTTCAACTCAATTGAAAAATTCAATAATTTGGCTTAAGTCAAGAATACCAATAGGCTGGTTGACTTCTAAAATGTATTAATATAAAGTATGTAATTTTTCGGATGCGGTATTTATATCGTGTACAGATACAAACTTGCGAAACATTGTAGTCATAAGCATTGTTGAAAATTAACAAGTAGTAATTAAAAAAAGTCAAGAAACCCGACTGCGACCAACTTTGAACCGTTCAATATGCTAAACGGCCATTCGAAATGAAAAATCATAACAGAAACCTAAAGGTGATTTTAAAATACCTGTCGAATGATAACCATTTTGATATAGTTAGCCGACTTTTTATTTTTTTCGTATTTACAAAATGAGGACTGCCATATCTTTAGTGACACTCCCGGGATTAAGACAAATAAATGGATTGACGTAAGAATCGTTAAAATCGGTCCACGCGTTCGGTTTATATAAGGTCGCAAAGGAACACACATATATACATACATACATACATACATACATACATACATACATACATACATAGGCTGTTAAGCACAATACCCTTATTTGCGTTGCGCAGTCGTGTAAAAACGTCATGTCAACCATATATATAATTTAACAGGGGACCCTGCTAGCTTTCATTTGGTGTATATTTGAAAGCTGTCAAATACGGAAGTTATGTACCTATGTGGCTTTTAAAATTATATTTTTAATGAGCAAGTTAAATACTAATTTTAAATAAATTATTAAATTTTTTGCTAAATGCCGTTTGGTGAAGCTGTTCCAAAAAATATAAAATAAGAAGTAGCCTATCAGGCATGTTCTGAAAATCACATTTTTAAAAGTAATAATGCTCCTACAGACGTTTTTAAAACCATATGCGATAAATTTCTTTCAGAAATTATATTTGATGCTCTATAGAAAAATTAAAAAAAAATTAAAAAATATCCGCATGACCATTATTACTTTTAAAATCACATGTGATTTGAAAAATGTGATTTTCTGAACATGCCTGTATGTGATAGAAAATTGAAAAATAAGAAAAATATATTAAATAAAAAAGTTGGCGGCAACTGAGTTGAGTTTTTGGAATTATGGAACTCTAAACTCTTCGCAGGAAACTGTAAAGAATTTCCAAAAAAAAAATTTGGTAAAAGCTTATTTGAGAGAAAATTTAAAATATAAGAAAAAAATTAATTAAACTCATTTTTCCCGAGTTATATGTCTTTAAAGTTTTGATAGAAAATTGTGAATACCTACCCTTTGCGTTTCTGAACGTAACGTGTCAATATTTGTATCAATTAAGAGCTGAGCAGAAAATCTTTAGTGACCAGTGTCGTTTTGAGAAATACTATGGTAAAGGAAATCTTTAAGCCCGGACAAAAGAATATTTTCCATTGTGGCAAAATTTTTTGAGAACTTCTGAAAAATTCTTTTTTTTTCAATTTTCTATCACACAAAATATTTAAAGGCCAATAAATAAATAACTCGCGAGATATGGGCCGCCGCCAACTTTTTTTTCTATCACATACCTATGCTCATTTTTTTGAGCTGATCACTAAACTGCATTTGTTCCAAATTCTTATTGTCCAACACACAGTGCGACATCAAGAATATCCCCCAATAAGAAAAATGCTTGACATCTCTGAATTAATAGAAAAAATCGATGGTTGAAGAGGGTTTAGCAATTAATAACCTGTATATACATATTTGTTAAGCAAATTTCTAATATTATTAAGCAAAATAATATCGACTATTAAAAATTAATATTAATACCTATTTCATATTAGGTTTTTAATAAACTTACCCGTATGTTTTGCCACTATATTTTGTAAATGATGCAAGCTACACTATTCTTAAATTTGTTTTTGTTTCTATTTCTGCTTTATATTCTCTTCCGTTTAATTTTTTTTTATAAACAAAATCACTAATAATTTATAATTTATTTATTTTCACTTGATGCGAAATTTTACTTCGTGCACTATAAAAAAAATTGATTTTTCTGTGTACTGGAAATGTTGGGAAATCTTTATATGTACAATTTTCTCGATTTTCTTTTTTCTAAGCACTTGACACACACAAAATACTATGACACAATTGCGCTTAAACGAGGCTGGAGGAAGGACAAATGCTATTTTCCTACGGTACTGTCATATAATATATATTTTTATTAAATATGTTATTTAGTTATTCACTTCAGAATTTTATTCACTGTTTGCAATGGAAATCTTATAATAAAAATATAGATTTTGTTATAGATTTTTCCACCACCGTTCTGTTTTTCGTGCCAGAAGATGCGTGTGTACGAAACGAAGAGAATTTGACAAATGCTACATAATGTCAAAATATTCAGTTATAAAAAATTTAAACAGACATGTTACATAACAGTGCTGACAACTTTTACAACAAACTGAAACGAACGCTTTTGAACGAATATTTATTTAAGAGCAATTAGACGCAGTGGAATTTTCGATATGAATATAGTTATGTGTATTTATGGTTTTGCAACAAATAGTACGTAAATCAGGTTTTCAGGAATATGCAATCGATTAATCTTGTATATAGTATTTACTCAAGTCACTCTATTTCACTTCCCTTTTCCAATGAGTTCCAATTGGAAAAAAACCGTATTTTACTCCTTTTAATACAACTATGCAACTACGATGAAAAACAAAATTTGCAAGTGCACTCATTGTTGTTGGTTGCCTCATAACAAAATAGAAAGAAATTTATTTATTGAAGAGTTTGCTGCGAAGTAACAAAAGAAATATCTAACTGAAATGCATTCTATATACGCGGGATTACATTTACCTAATAAACCTGGAGAATTTGTTACATTAGAAGAAATAGATTTTGAGAAAAGTGTTATGGACTTAAAACAAGCAATTGCGGAGAAGTGTCAATTTGATGTTGGTAAATTAGAAATAATTTATAATGGGCTTGCTCTACAAGATGATCAAAAGTTAGGTGAAACTCTTAAGCCGGAATCAGTTATACATTGCTTCCAAAAGACAAAAAAGTACACACCACATGAGCCGTCCGAAAAAGTAAAAGATCCGGATACAATAGACTCTGCTCAAGGTTTGTTCTACCACATAGGCAACATACAGATCAATGTTAGTTGCCGTGTAAACATACTGCAAAAATTACTTGCCGAATACCCGGAATTTCGCAGAAATCCTGCTGCTCTAGCTCTTATCAGAGATTCTGTATTGTTCAATACTTTACATCAACCCGATGTTATTAAAAAGGTGGCTGTACACTATCCCCTAATAGTAGATGCGGCTTCATTTATAGTAACCACCGTGCGTAAAGAACTAGCCAGAAATATATCAGCATCTAAGTTTTCTGAACCAGCCACTGATTCCACAAACTCTTCCGAAGAAGAGAATTCCGTGGGAAGTAACGAACGTGGTAGCAGCCGTGATGAGGATTCAGGACGTAGACAATCTGAAACAGCACGTATACGTATGATAAGTCGTCACCAATTACAAGCGGCACTAGCCCAAATTGGCTACGGTTCGGCAAATTCTTTATCGAACATTGCCCAGAGAAATTCGGAAACTTCGGCCGCTGCATCCGCAACGTCTGAAGCTAGTTCTACGCCTCTTTCGACTTCGGCTAGTGGTGAAAGACTATCGGCGGACGTTTTTCGAAATGAACTGTTAAGAGCATTAGGATCAGTAGCTCAGAGAGCTCCTACAACTCCCTCTCAAGAGCCAGTTGCAATGGATACATCTGAACAAGAACAACAATCATCAAACACTTCGTTTACAGATGAAGGTGATATACCCTTAATGTATCGTATACACCCCTATGCCGAACAATTAAGAACTATGTTGCAAATGGGATTTCTCAATCATGAAGAAAATTTGAATTATTTGAATATGGCAAATGGCAATATTGAACAAGCTGTCAATCTTCTAATGGCGGCTATGATGTGAATGTGTTATTGCAAATTAACTCTTTGTACTATTTAATAATGACTTTATAAATAAATAAATAAATAAAGATTTTTGTATTTAAGTACATTGCATTCGCACTTTATAAAAACTAGAGTAATCTTCATGTAAATAAATACGGGCACGCATTTTTCTGTCGTACACTTTATCTAATCGTCCACAAATATCGGTAAAATATATATGGCTTAAAAGGTACTTTTCTTTAGATATGCCCAATATCCAATTAAGAAATAAAAGAAAAAGCTAGCCCTTTAAGAAAAATGAGAAAACAAACAGCATCAGATAAAAGTATACACAAAAAATACATAGAAAATTTTTAACAAGTACTTGAAGCCAACTGTGTTGCTTTAAATTTCTGCTTTTGTTCACGCTTTTATTATTATTTTTTTAAAAATTTTTTCTATTTGTCCATAGTTTTTATTCTTTTGTACACATCAGCTCAAGTTTATGTACAAATTGAGTTTGAAATTTATACCTAAATACATATTTGAAATAAATTACTCAAGTAGTTACACAGCTTTGTGATGGCAAACGATCGTTTTCAAAATGATGGTTTTAAAAAGGTGCGATGAATTCCTATCGATTTTGAGAAACATCTTCAACCCAATCTCAAGCTCCTGACTTTTGAAAAACACACTAGAATATAAAATATAAACAATCCTCCTTTTATCGTGATTGGCGTATTTCGACTACGACGATTTTGTAATAGATTAAAGAAGACTTCAACAGTTTTTCTTTAATCTAGTACCAACCAGTCGTAGTCGTCTTTGAAATATGTACGCCAACCACGATAAGGTGGAATATAATAAAGTTGTGAAACGAAATTTATCAAAAATTATTGAAAAAAAGCTATTAACAACAAATTTGAAAATCGGTTTGGTGTCCCAATCGTGCTTCATCACATACCTGAATGCTTTTGAAATAGTTTTTAATATTTTTTTTATTTTAAATACACAATTTATGTAAAAGTTGCATAATGTAAGTAGTTTTAAAGCACAAAATAAATTGTTTTACAAACATTTTTGAGCACGTAAGATTTTATATTGATATGTTTTTAATAACATCGATTCCTTAGCTGCTCATTCAAAATAAATGAAACTAAATAAAAAAAACCATATAGTTTTTTTGATTTTCTTTTCTTTTGTCGTCTAAGGAAATAATTTAAGACACATTCACTGCCAATTTCTTTGGATAAGGGACACATACAAAAATATTCATGTTTAAATGAAAAATATGTGTGTAGGTATGTATGTATGTATATATCACACAATCAGTTGAAATCTTTAGCACAAATTGAGCAAACTACAAGTATTTAATGTATGATTTCATTGAAAATATTAGGATATTTTATATCAAATCGATAATTGTAGGTATACCACTAATGTAAGTTCCCTGATATGCGTGAGTGAGGTTCGATATTCTGAGTTTTAATGAGACAGCAAAAAACAAGGCATCAAGTTTGTGATTCGCCTTTTGATTTTTGTTGAAATTATATAAAATATGTATGTGTTCCAACTCAATGAAAAACATCCATAAATGGAAAATAAGCCTGCTCGGGCTCGAGTAAATCAATTAAGTAACAAACAGTGCCGGCTACACCCTCATAAAGACTATGCGGACGATCTGGAGTGCGAGCACGTAATTTAAATTCAGAGTTGGTTAATAGTTCCATAAATTTAATGGCTCTGTAGAGATAAATGGGTTCATGAGTAAGACGATAGAGCAATAGGAAAACATAGCCATTTCCCGCTACGCCATGACAAATTCCAGGACCTTTACGTAAAAATCCCTTCTGCCAAACTAAATCAGACGCTTTCTTTAATGCCTGCATATACTTGTCTTCTTTAAATATCAAATACGCTTTAGCTAGCAAGTAGACAGCTCCCGGTGCCCCATGGCACCAATGTACTAAACGTTTTTCGCGTCCACTCTTAAGGTCTTCCAATGCTACTGGGAAATTACCCTGTCCATCCTGGAGCATTAAAAAGAAGTCGATTGATTTCTTAATATCTCTCAATTCGGCACTGGGAGCAGATATGGGATCTGTATGAAACCACGGACTGTCCAACAGCATATGAAGAATAGCGCACAAACCATGAGCAGCACCCAAATATTCTGTGCCATGATATTGATACATCAGTGGCAAAGCTGCTTTTGTTTGTTTAGAATATTCCCGGCCGCTCTGTATGACCATCTGACATATGGATAGAACATCATCATCAGTTATCGTTTTCTCTGTTAAAACATCATTTAACCAATAACAGCCCGATAAATAACCAGCTCTGCCCACTAGTATTTCATCGCAACCGTATTTTGTATGCATATATTCCTTGCTGGGAGCTATACCGCTTTTAAAGTGCATTAAATCGTCTGACAAATCCTGAGTCAACTTCAAGTCGTGCGATATGGCAGCGGACACAGCATAAATACCAGCATTTCCACATAAAAATGAGTAACGTTCAGCAGAGCGCTTCTTGTAACGGTCAGCATTAGCTTTGGCATTACGTATGAAGGCATGAGCATGTTCCAAAGCTGGATAAAGATCATGGCATTGCGTTGATCTGGCCATTTTCCAAAACATATAGGCTATGCCGGCATTGCCTACATACAAATCACCTCTGTGGTCTTCATCGTCACAGCCGGGGCGGCAGTGTTCAAGTATGGCATCCACATACGTACAAATTAAATTCTTTACATGTTCATCATCGAATTCTAAGGAAGTTGTTTGTCTGTTGACATAATCCGGATAAGGATTCTCGAGATAGCGTTTTTCCATCATGTCAAATAGTTGGCGATCGGGGGCAGCTGAATCTGCAAACATACACAATAACATAACATTCTCATAATTTAGCCCATATTCGATTAAACAATCGATTTTTTTTTTGCAATGTCTATTTGATGTCCTGTCTAGCTATTAAGTCAGGGTGCGGTCATATTTCTTCATACTTCTCACTCAATACGTACCTGCGGTTTGGACGAACTTTTTTTTATGGTCCTTTTGCTTGGAATGTGTTTGGAGTAAGCACTGAAAATTTTAAAAATTTTTGTATTTATTTTTAAGAAAATCCAGATTAATATTTTAACAATTAGCTCCACAGGGTATACTTGGTGTTTAGCTCAAAGCCGGTTACTTAAGTACACATACAATTGCTACAAATGACACCTGACAATAACACCCTATTAATATTTCAATGTCATTCAATATGTGGCTTTTGCATGCGCAGTTATCAAACGAAATTAACAAGGTTATTGATTGAACTGAAACAAATATAGTAGGTACAGAGCAATCATAAGGTTGGCAACGTTATAATAATTTTGCATTTTTTTTGGCCATGAAGACTTTGTTACATAAAAATATATATGTACATATATAAAACCTGGGGGTCTACTCTGTAATTCGAAACGAAAGAAAATTCTTTCGTATTTGTATGTCAATTAAAACAAAAGGTCGACAAATTAATAATAAACTTACTTCATTGAAATATTTTAATATTTCATTCCATACTGAAAGCCATAATTTGTCCCATATTGCTATATAAATTTTTGATATTTTACGTTCTAGACACATACATATATTTAATTTAAGCATATACATACATAAATATGTATATCACTGGAGAAACTGTACAATTAATAGGACAGTGGTACATGTGTCACTCGTTTCCTAGAAGCAATGATTTCTTAAGGTTACTTAAACAAATTTTAAATATATTTAGCTCATATTTTCAGACATTAAATACAAAAACTAATAATTTTATTCAAGTTATCCATAAATTTAAAATCACATAGCGTTGAACAAATCGTGTTTATTTACGACGATTGTTGCCACCTGCTCCAGACATAATCATAGCAATTCGTATGAAAATATTTAAAGTGTCCATGTAGATTGAGAGGCTCCTGTAAAGTGTGTAAAACAATTATACATGCTGTTGCAAAAACAAAATTAGTTATACAATACATACGCATTAATTGGGTCGAAGGGAACCATTGCATACACAGGATAAGCTTCTGCTTTACGCACAATACGCTGTGTGTCATAGAGCAAAAATCCACTAAATAATACCAAACCACCGTATAGTGAAAGTGAAGCCAAGCCTAAAAACAAACAAGTTTTTTATGAGAAACAAAATTCGAAGTATTAGCCAATTCATCAGCATCAGTTCAATTGATTCTATCTACTTTAATTGATTTAATATATTAATAAATGATTAAAAACAAATTAAGCATATGTAATTTTTTATAATTAATTCCTTTAAGCATGTGATGCTACGATGATGCAAACAAATTTGGTATTAAAAAATATATTATGCTACTTACCAGCGCCCAAGGCTGTTGTTGGTGGCAACCACATGCCTGCCAGAGAAGAGGCCATTACAAAACCTAGACCAATAGCTAAAGGCCCACCCATATACAAAAATTTATCACTTGGCGCACAAACAGCAATAGTGGAAAGACCGCCAACTACGCCACCAGTATAAATTGCTGCCCGAGTTAATAAAGGGCCACCAAGAAAGCATAACGGTGCAATAACACCGCCTAAAACGGCACAATGAAAAGCCCATGCTAACTGTTTAGCACCCACACCCTCTTTATAAGGTATCGATTGTGTCATGGCACCGGTGCCAATTACTAAAGCAAAAGTGGCTAAGGTGGACTAAGTACAATAAAACACAGATTGTTGTATGAAAACATTTAGCAACTACATATTTTTATGTTAAACTTACCAACCAGCCGTTACGTGTGGTTAATGATAGGAGACGTGGGGAACGAAAAACTGCTGCAGCAGTTAAAGCCGTTATTGCGCAAGAGGCTCCAAAATATCCATAAGTTGTGTGTAAGCGATCTCTGACATATTGCGGCCATAATCTACATATGATTATGAAAATAATAAATGACCATTATTTTTTAATTTTTTATATATTCAGCATTGTTATGAAAGTAATCTTATAGTGCAACCACCATTGTTGAGCAAAAAAATTTATAAAACGAAAAAAATACTTACAGTGCATTATTCTGGATGCTCGCTTCTTTGCTGAGACCTAAGCCATAATAACACAAAGCTCCTAAGCCTATGCCGGCAGCACCAGCAGCAGCACCCTTGCCCATTGAATACGCTGAAATTAAGATACGTTAGAATTTTTTCTGCTTAAAACCCAAAAACTGTCTTACCATTCTCCGAAGGTGGTGCCATTAACCTTTCCTTTAGAGTTGGACTACGTCCAACTTCGCTACGTGCAGCTGGCTCTCTGGCTCCACGAGCATATTGGCGGACTATTAGGTTATTATTGCCTGGCTTTACTAATCGTGGAGTCATCAAACTATGGTTTAAGGACAAGGAGAGTGGTGTAGAGCCACAGGCCAAACGGCCAGGTAATTGTGTTGCAAATCTTAGCAACATTTTCAACTATTGTGAAATTATTCCTATGAATTGTACGAATATTTTATTTATACATACGTCAAATATTTTTCAAGTATCACATTTGTGTTTAATTTCTTTAATTTAAAAGAACTACTTACTTTTCAATAATACTTTATTTTTTTTCGTAAATTTATGTAAAATTTTGCACTTTAGAAATTTCTCGTTTCTCTTTTTTTCTTGGAACCACAATAACACTCACTTTGAAGGTAGAACTAATAGGACAGTCAACTATTTATTTCATATTGACAGTATGACGTATTACATCAAAAGTTGTTGATGTTGCAAGTTAAGACAGCTCAACCAATACAACAAATTTAAATCAACTGTTTTTGACAGGTAGACTTTTTGAAGGCGGCCATGCATGTGGGTTTTTGTATTGTTGTAAATGTTTTAGCGATAAGGTCACCTATTCCTCAATTCGTCTTTGAATTCAAGGCGAATTGATAGACATCGGTGACTTTATCGCTGGCAGCATGTACAACAATAAAAAATCAATATATAGTTCGTCCGGCTACAAATGACCTCATTTGTCAAAAACAGTTGGCTTAAATAACAATGTTTTACAACATATCTACATCTATCAACAATATGTTTAATATATAATTTCACTACCTATTTCATGTGCTTTTTAATTTTTCCCCATCTAAAACGTATACGAAAACACATTTTGATAGTTGGCGTCTAAGCAGTTCAGTACGGCATTAAACAGCTGATAATCATTAGGGCTGATGAGATCACCAGTTTCTCAATTCGCCTTGTTAGAATCAAATACAATTTGAAAGAAACCCTTGCTTTTTCTCAATCACTGCATATGAAAATTGAACACACTCTACGTGAGTGAACTGAACATACCACAAAGACAAAAGTAAACATTTTCTGCTTGTAAATATTTTAATTTCATTGCAAATTGTGTATACAATATATTATAAAAGAAAATGCAATGTGCCAGCAATATCATGTCGAAAAAGTGCGGAGAAATTGTAATCACTTTGAAAAAGAACACGAAAAATGTTTATTCATTCAATTGTTGGTTTTGTGACACCATTTGTTTGCAAATGAAAAAGTTTACCTTGCACCTTGAGCAGGAACATGTGACCCAGTTGGAACAAGCTACTTCTATAGACGCTGAGCAGATTGAAGATGACAAAACTGAGATTCAAAAGACTCCAGTAGTCGATAATATATTGGCGGGAGAAATTAAAATAGAAGAGTGTCCAAATGATGAGATCAAAACGGAAATGGTGGAGGAAACCTCTAAAATTTTAACAAGATCTAAAAAGTTCAAGGTGTAGTTTCTCAATTTAAAGCATTCAATTCGTGATTTTTTTTTTTGCTTAAATTTAATTTACGCGCACCTCACCCTATCACAAATTATCCTGATGGAAAATTTTTTATTTACGCAAATTTTGGAAGTTACTGTATCATAAAATTTTAACAGATCTTTTGGCATTTTAATTTTAATAGTATAACTTTTTTTTCGGAAAGATGCCCTTAAAGTAAATTTTTATCTATATAAAGAATACCGATGAATTTTTTTTTGTTGGTTAAGCAACGTCTATATGCATTTCGTTCCTTCTTGAGTAAATCATCCACTCCAACCCGAAATTCTTGACATAAGTAAAAAAATGTATTTCTTTACGGAGTCCTATAAACAAATGCATTTTTTATATATGAGTAAGTTTATACTAACATTATAAGTACATGCAACAACACAAAAATAGTCCAAAACAACCATCTTTATTCTATTTTGAATCGATATTTTGATTGAATTTAAAACAAATGTACTTCACTATTTCTTATATAACACTTAATTTTTTTCCTTTTCGAAAATTCGATAGTTTGTGATCGTAATAATCGATTTTCATAAAACAACGAACTAAATATGTGTCGGTTAAGCTTTTTTGGCCGTTATCGCTCGATATTAAGAGTTCTATAAACATATGAAGTATTTTTGAAACGCCGACCAAAAAAGGGGTTTATAAGTTTGTAGTGTCTGGCTGGGTATAGTGTGTCTGTCCGTGTAAACGTACACAACAAATGGCTGGAGAGATTTAGTTTTGATTTAGTTTTTTCTGTTTGAAAGGTGAGAGAGGGTTCTTAGCTATGTTTTAAGAAATTCGGTCCAGCCGTTTAGAAGATATCACATCTTTTCTAGACATATCGGGGGTTTTTAAATTTTTAATTTTTGTTATTAGTGTATTTAAAGAATTTTGGGTTGTGAAGTCCACTGAAGAGTTCCTTAAGCAGGAACGAAATACATATAGGCGATGATTAATCAACAAATCATGCAAAAATTCTTTTAAATTTTTTTTTTAATTACAACAATTTGAATATTTTTCATACAAAATTACGTGCTATGCGAGCTTATTTAAATACAATTTCTTTTTTGTATCATACAGGATGAACTGTCTACACGATTTCAAGATCCACTTGAAACTTGTGAAGATAATTTTGATGAAATATCGCTTCCTCTAAGATTAGAAATCACTGAAGTAAACGAATTAAAAGATGAACAATATACCAATGCGGATAGTGAGAATGAGGATGTTCAAATGCATAACTTTTCAGATGAGCATGTAAATATTATTTTACCTTTACACAAAAAAAAAAAAACAAGTTATTGACTCATATTTTAGCATGAAGATTATTCAGACTTTAGCGGTGAAGATTCGTCAGACTCGGATGTGAAAAAAGATAACAATCGTGAGGAAAAACCACCTAAGTGGAAAACACAAGTTAATGAGAAAGAATTCATTTTGGCCCTTATTATGGAATATTACAAAATACCACAACTCTGGAATACAACGCTGTCAGCAAAATGTGACCTTAAACAAAAAGAGAATTTATTACAAAGTATAACTGATAACTTGAATGCAAAACTAAAAATGAAATTGAAGGTATACATGGTTAAGAAGCAATTAAACTTTATATGCAAACAATATGAAAAAGAAGTTGCAAGTCAAATGAATCAGAGTGAACAGGCAAATGCTGCCACAAATTCTGATTTGTGGTTTTATGAAGATCTGAGTTTTCTTAAAAACATAATTGTAAATAAATTAAAAATCAGAAGGGTATGTGCTGTTTACTCGATTTTTAAAATAAAAATAAATTTTTATTTCTTTTTTTTATTCCAGAAAAAACCAAAACATAAAGTGGTAAGTGGGGACAATTGATATACTATGTATATATGTAATGGTGGATATTCTGGAATACGCGTCGACTTGTGAAAGTTGAACAAAACTGCATAAATAGGTCTGTTCCAGATGCATAACAAAACAGTCCGAACTTGTACAAAGTTATCCAAAAGCGTTCCAGATCAGGGATGAGAAATCAGATTTAGAAATTGTACTAATTTTCAAGAAAAATTGTACTTTTTTCAGTACGATTGTACCAAATTCTTTAGTTTTAATTTTTTAATACTTCTATTAATTAACTAAAGGCACACATATGTGTAAAAGCTTAGCAATTGACAAAAAGGCACTTTGAAGTTCAATGATTATAATATTATTAATTAATACTATTAATTAATATTATTCTGTAATGTCAGAACGTATAAAAAAGACTATTAGTTGCTGAGATCTGAATATAAAAGTAACATTTAGGATATACTTTTCCATCCTTTGGAAATATATTTTTCACATTTGCAGATGAATTTGGAATAGATAACATTCCTCGAACATATCGGAAAACATCGCTTCATTTACCTAATTTTTCATTTCTAATACCTTCGAGCAAAATGTACATACATATCCTGTCACTTCTTAAGGACTTAATAACTTCTACTTCTACATCAACCTGCGCTCGAAACTTGTTACTTATATATTCTATATTTTTAATGCTATTTTTATTTATATTACATATAGAAAAAAAAATTCAATAGTGCTAAAATGGTCACTGGGGTGCTACGGTACTTTTGGCATTCAAATAGTGCTAAAAATGGTACAATTGTACCAACTTTTCCATCCCTGTTCCAGATAGCAATTTTTGTACAATTTTGAGAGCGAATGAGAGAGTAATTTTTTCATTTCTTGTACAAACTAGTACGAACTTTTTCTTATGGGTAAGTTCGGACAAGAAAGCTGAAAAATTAATCAGAAAATTTGCAAATATAGGAAAAAAGTTTTTATATACAAATTTAATTAAAAAGCACAATGGATGGTTTTTTGAAGAAAGTTGAAGTTGTAAGTACATTTGTGCATATTTCCCCATTTCTTTATTAAAAAAAATACTTTTTTTAATAATTCACGTAGCTTTTACTTTGTTGGATCTTATTTTCATTTACTTTTTACAGGTGTTGCCAATGATGCAAAATTTTTTATAATGTTATGCGTTTTAAGCGACTAAAATCACTTAAATTAAGTTTAATGTAAAAAGTAAGCAACATTCGTATTCTAAGATGAGCAATTTATGGTTTTTTGCTTTCCAGCAATTTTGGCTAACTTTTGCATATTCAGAGTTTTTTCTCTCATTACGTTGTACGAAATCTTGTAGAACACACCTAATGTAAAAAATTGGTTTTCGTTTATCATACAAAAATTACCGTTTTTTAAAAGAGATAGAGAAACACGTTGAAATGCTCATGTTTATTTGATTCAAGAAGTGTATGTATGGTAAACAAAAACAATTTTTGAAACTTTGTTTTTGTTTTAATCGAAATTTTCACTTCTACGAAGCGTTTTCAAGAATAGCCACCAATAGGTCTGTTTCCTTACTATAAATTGGCAGCCCGAGCGATCCCAATCATACCGAACACCATTGCCGCACTCGAAAGCGAGAGTGAGAGAAACAGACCGTACTTTTTTCAGCCTACATTCGGCAAGCAGAAAAGCAATCAGATGTTTGAAAAATAAACAATAAAGTAAAAAATTAAACTTTCGTGAAAACTAATTGAATCAATTGGAAAGTTTTAGCAGAAAAAAACTAAAAAAGACCACTGGTTAACAAAGTTGTCTAAGTTTTTATATAAAATTATGAATATGATATGCTGAGGCATGTCAGTAAAATTCACGAAAACTCTGATAATGTAAAAATAGTTTTAGTTTTCTTTTTATATATGTATGTATCTATTTCTAGAAACCTTTAACTGACAACCTTTTGAGCGATTTGGTTGATATTTATAAAAACTTCAACACTCTGTGGGACGTCAATCATTTAGCGTACACAGTTAAGGAAAAACGTAATGAAATGATGCAGTCTATGCTAAATGAAATTGAAAATAAAATGAATATTTCTCTCGATATGTACAAGTTGGAAAGGCACTTAAATCATATTCACAAATCATTTGCTAAGGATAAACAGCTCAGATTTGTCGGCGCTGCTGAAGGACAAGATTTCCAACCCACCTCATCTTATTTTCATAAATGCAATTTCTTAGAGGATAATCAAGGGCCATTTAAATGTTCCACTTGCAACGATATTGTTGAAACATATAATGATTATCAAATACATAAATCGAAACATGACGGCTCGATGCCATTTAAATGCCAAGAATGTGGCATGGGCTTCAAAAAGATCAGCAACTATACCATACATGCAAAACGACATTTGCGTGTCTTTAAATTTCATTGCGAGATCTGCGGTAAAGGGTATCCTTTCAATGCTGAGCTTGATCTTCACATGCGCTCCCATACGGGCGCGCAACCGTATTTGTGTTCGGTATGTGGCGAAGGATTCCGCACTGCCATCAGTTATGACAACCACATACGACGACATGAAGAGAGATTTAAATATTTTTGCCATATATGCAAGAAAGGCTTTAATCACATGACACGCCTTAACGATCACATCAAAGCCCATCTCAATGTTCGTGATGTCATCTGTACGGTTTGTGGTAAAGGTTTTACCAGTCGAAAATACTTAAATCATCATAAGCGTATACACGAAGGCAAAAACTACAGTTGTAATATTTGTGGAAAAAGCTTTGCTCAGGATGCCGGCCTCAGAGCACATAAAAAATATCATGGAACTCCGATTGGTCTTAGTAGTATACAGAAAAGATCGAAAGAAAAGTAAGATATAAATACATACATATGTAATTATTGAAGCCTATTAAAAAAATTTAGATTCAGATTAAAATTATAAAATAAATAAAAATATTAATAATGCAGGTACAAATGCAAAATAAAATTTTTCAGTTTTCACAGTAAGTATAGACTGGAGATGGGCGCCTGTTGCATTTTTCCAGCACGACACGAACACGAATGCCAAGATGTCAAACACGTACGCAAAATTTTTTCAAAACACGAAACTGCACAACACGCACGAAATCAAATTGAATAGCAAAAAAAGCATTTTTTTAGATACACATTTTTGTTTAATTTCAGAACTTTAAGCTTAAGAGACCCCTACACTATCAAAAAATTTTATGGTTTTACGTGTTTGACGATACAAAATATTAAATTTTTTCTTTACTGGAAATTCATGCATACATATTTTAACACCAAAAATCGTTTCGTGTTCATCGTTTAAATTTTGCTCAACACGATGCGACACTAACACGAACGAAAACAGATTTTCTGTCAAGAACACTTCGTGTTGAGTCGTGCGTGTTCGTGTCACGAAAAAAAAACATGACACACGCCCATCTCTAGTATAGACAATTCGTAGAATATAAGTTAACAAGAAGTAATTAAAAAAAATCAAAAAACCCGACTGCGACCAACTTTAAACCGTTCAATATCCTAAAGTAAAAAGCTTTTGCTTCTTCGACTGTGACTGTTTGGTACTTACAAAAGCATACATACTACGTTTATACGCGCACTATTTGCAAATAAATTAACTCATTGCAGTCGTAAAGCAGCTCTGGGCAAGTCAACATCAAGCGTCGTTGGCAATTATCTCTTAAGTGCAACCAGGCCACTGTTGCTTATTGGCCTTCGAGAGTTTTGCGTCTCACTCGCACTGGTTGACTGATTTGCCACGGATAACCGTATATTCTTGCGGTTCTTTTGTGGAATTTCTTTAACAACCACGTTGCTACTTCCTATGTGAAGGCATAGGTCGTGTACAGTCAGTCACAAAGCCTTTTTAAAAAACTGTTAATAACATCTTGGGCATATGGTCTAGTTACCCCGCCCATATTTGTGCAACAATACTTTGCAAATTTACTTTGTAAAGTATTTCTTAAATAAATAAATAAATTAATTAACTCATTGCTTATACGACATTGTAAATGTATAAAAACTTGGTAGCACTTCTATAGAAATGTTGCTTATGTTTACAAAAAAATTGTGTAAATATATAAAGTAATAAATAATCATTATTGCGTTAATCGTGAATAGTTTTCTGAATTAGTTAGTCGCAATAAAAACAATAATATGGTAACAATTTACAGTTTTATTTGCAAATAAGCCCTGCGTATAAACGTAGTAACGACTTGGGTCAAACCCATCTAGACTTGGAACGAACTCATTCAGTAAAGCTGGGTCCAACTCGTTCATTCTCGACTTGAGTCGAACTCTTTCAGTAGCTCGTTTTTAACACAAACCAATGATCAAACCTATGTAATTTAAATGATCAATGATCAAACCCATGTTATTTAAATGATCAATGATCAAACCCATGTAATTTAAATGATCAAACCCATGTAATTTAAATGGGTTTGATCATAGGTTTGTGTCAAAAACGAGCTACTGAAAGAGTTCGATATAAGTCTAGTTCATTCGTTAATTTCCGCCACAAACCTATGATCGAACCCATTTAAATTACACAGGTTTGTGACAACAATGAACGAGTTGGACCCTGCTCTATCATTCAGTAGGTTGCTTTTGACACAAACCTATCATAAATTACACAGGTTTGATAACAAGTTTGTATCAAAAACGACCGACTGAATGAGTTCGAGCAAGTCTACTACTAGGTAGTAGAGCTGGGTCCAACTCGTTAATTTTTGCCAGAAACCCCTGATCAAACTAGAGTTGTGTCCAACAGGCTCTTTTGAACTAAAATGAGCTGTTGGACACAAGTCAGGTCAAAAACATCAATATAAATTAAATGTGTTTGAAACAACCTTTGATTCGAACGCTCTCAAACTAAAAGAGCTGTTGGACACAACTCTAGATCAAACCTATGCACTTTAAATGGGTTTGATCACTCGTTCGTTTATTTTTGCCACAAACCTATGATCAAACACATGTAAATTACATGAACGAATAAACGAGTTGGACTAAGCTCTAGAGTTGGACCCAGCTCTACTACTAGGGAACGACTTCAACCCAAGTCTAGTGTATAGTATTACAAATCAAACAAATGTGGAATTAAAAGCTTACCTTTTTACTACGTATGCAGCCCACCATTGCCTATATTATTCGCTTCTTTATTCAATTTCACATTATTGCTTTCTTTATTTTTCTAAATCATTCCATTTATCATTTTATTTTATTGCACTTCATATTTTTTAACAACTTTAAAATAACACACTTTTATTAAATGAATTTTCATTTTTTAAACTTTTTAATTTCATTTATCATTTTATTTTTATTCTCAAAACTAATTTTTTTCATTGAAGCTCTTTTTTCAATTTCTCACACCAATTTCATTCAATATATTGAACTTTTATTCAATGAAGCTCTTTTCATTTTCACAAACCATAAACCAAATTATATTTTCTTCGCTGAAGCCCTTTTTTTATTTTATCATGCCATTGATCGTATTATATTTTTTCTCATTTTTACAAACCATTTTGTAGCCATAACACCAACACTTTTACACTTCGTATAATTGCAACGAATGGCTAACACAAAAGAAAAACTGCGACCGGCACGGCACACAAACTTTAATTAAATGTAACAACACTTGATTTACTGTAATTCCTGTTGACCTTTTTATGAAATCCTTATACAAACACAACAAATATTTGACTGATATATTTTAGGAAGAGAAAATTAATTTTGTTTACTACTATAACGAATTGCTTAAATAAAACACTAATTGTCTGAACTGTAAGAAAATCGCGGGTCTACTAAATTTGTTTCCAAGAATTTTTTTTAGAAGAAACTCATTTTAAAAAGCTTTAGTATGTTTTCATGTGAGGGCAGTGTCGTCAGATGTTGCGATTTGTTGCCAAACGTGGCGATTAAAATTTGTTTTTGGCAATGCAAAATTTGAAATGTCGATTGTTTCTATTTTTACAGCTTGAAATATCATATTTGAAATTAATTAAGTATGTATGATTTAAAACACATCAATGGGGCCATTATTTATTTTAGGAAAGCGAGAAATTTACTCGGATTCGGTTTACAGAACATGGCCTTATATTTAAATTGCACGTTATTGTATCTATTATTTTTCTAAATCATTTTATATTACGGCACCTCATATTTTTTAACAACTTTAAAAACTTTAATTTCGTTTATCATTTTATTTAATTCACATATATACTATATATCTGGTTTCTTCTGAAGCTCTTTTCGAAACTGATTTTTTCCTTGAAGCTCTTTTTTTCAATTTCTCAAACCAATTTCATTCAATATATTGAACTTTATTTTATTCAATGAAGCTCTTTCCATTTTCACAAACTATTTTATAGACATAAACCAAATTATATTTTCTTCATTGAAGCACTTTTTTCATTTTATCAAGCCAAGGGTTTGTAAAAATGAGAAAAGCTTTAATTTAGACTTGTGTCGAACTCTTTCACTAGCTAGTTTTTGACACAAACCAATGATATAACCCATGTAATTTTAATGGGTTTGATTATAGGTTTGTGTCAAAAACGAGCTACTGAATGACTTCGATACAAGTCTAAATTAAAGCTTTTCTCATTTTTACAAATCATTTTGTAGACATAGCACCAACACTTTTACACTTCGTATAATTGCAACGAATGACCAACACAAAAGAAAACTGCGGATGGCACGTTGACCATTTTATGCAATCCTTATGCAAACACAACGATATTTAATTTATATATATTTGAGGAAGAATAAATTAATTTTGATTACTATCTCAACGAATTGCTTAAAACACTAAACGTCTGAACTGTACGAAAATCGCGCGTAAGCTAAATTTGCTTCAAATAAAATTATTTTAAAAAGCTTCATCGCAGTATAGCCAGGACGAATCCATGAATCAAGAAAACAAGATAGCGCACTCAGCCGTACAAAAAAAAACTTTTGCTGCGCATCTACGTCAATATAGAATACAAGTACACACGTGTGTTTGTTATAAAAAGTGTGTGAGAGAGAAGAGCAAATTACACAAACAAATGTATGTATTTTGTTTACAACAAAATTCTATGTCTACGTCACAAGCAGAAAATAAAATAACGGACCTTGCATATCCGTTAAATGAATTAGCCTTGCAGTACAGGGTTTTCAGATTTTTTCTAACCTATTTCGCCAAATTGATTTTAAAAATCGCCAAAATCAATTTTACATATGTACTTTTTCTTAATAAATATTTAACAATAAATTTGATTTTATACAACACTTTTTTAATATAAATTTTTATAAAACAATCGCATAGAAATTGAGCAGAAAATTGCCAAAAGTAGAAATAAAGTCGCCAAAAATAATTTTTTGTAAATTTTTCTCATCCAAATTCAAAATGAATTAATTAATATAAGAAAAATCATCAAAATAAAGTTGTTTTAATTTCTTGCAGACGAGTATTGGCAGGATATACATATTTTTTTTTTAACTACTCATTCAAATTACAAAAATTTTGAATTTCAATATTATTACATAGTGTCCACACCAGATGATTTTATATCATGATGAATGTCAAATGGATATCATGATGAAAATTCATCACATATACGGGTATGTTCTCTATTCCACGTGAAATTAAAACGTGCGGAATTGCCATAGAATTGTTGTTGGAAGTGGGAATTTATAACAACAATGCTTTGGCAATTCCGAACGATTTAATTTTACGTGGAATACAGAACATACCCGATAGACTCAATATATTAATATTATGGCAGCGTTATGATATAATCATCAGAGCTCACGGCCTGCTGGCGTTATATAGGGTCCGCCATCTAACGTTTTTTTTTTCAACTAGTGCTTATTTCGTGAATGGTAACACTTAGCTCATGTCTGATTTGACAGATAATTAGTTTTATGCTTCCGCTGAACGAATATGGTTGTGTATACGCTTGAACAACGCTGGGAAATATTGCCTGCGATCGACTTACAGAATATGCCGATTTTGCAAAAAAAAATCATCTTTTCAGATGAAGCTCATTTTGATCTTGACGGGTATGTAAACAAGCAAAATTGTGGCATTTGGGGCACAGAAAATCCGCACGAATACATTGAAAAGCCGACGCACCCAAAACGAGTCACTGTTTGGTGCGGATTTTGGTCCAGAGGCATAATTGGGCCAATGAGCAAGGAGTGGCCGTTACAGTCAATGGCGATCGTTATCGGGCCATGTTGAACGAATTTTTGTTCACAAAAATTGAAGAGGAGGATATTGGCAACATTTGGTTTCAACAGGACGGCAAAACATCATAATCTGGCGGACCCTATATTACGAGTTATGATATAAAATCGTCAGGTGTGGACACTATGTTAAAAAATAGCCAAAAAATCGCCAACAAATTTATTTATCGCCATGTCGCCAAACCAAAAATTTGGACGCCAAACAAGTTGAAAAATCGCCACGGTTGGCAAGAAATCGCCAAATCTGACAGCCCTGTTGCACTATACTATACTGAGTACGATATATGTATTCATGAGCGAGGTGAATTTATGCTGAATTCATATTTAATTCATAATAATGAAAATTAACGGCCAGTCCGACGATGTCAACAGAAAATATTATGTATGTATATTGAAAACAAAAACAAAATTTATTATTTTATTGTTGTTTTTAACACAAGTTGTCGAACGAACATTTTCTGTCGACATCGTGAGACCGTAAGTTTCTGTGCATTCTTTTAGCCAAATTAATTTTTTCGCTTTGTAATTTCCTAATTGGAATAAGTTTAGTATTTTCAATTCTTATAAAACGAACTATTTATTATTAACTGATGTGATTTTCTAAAGTGACGCTAAGCACTCCTTCAGCACCCATGTCTATCTACTTGGGCAGATATTGTTTGTTAACATCAGCTATTTAACATGAAGTTTTAATGAAATATGAATATGGGAAATGATTATATTCAGCCTTATCATAAATAAAATTTCACATGAAAATTTTCGAACATGTGAATAAAATGTTTTGTGAAAATCTCCGAATGTTTACGTTTTTAAGCTGGGAAAAAAAATTGCTTGTGAATTTTTTTTGCTTTCAAAATTTGTGATTGTGAAACATTTTGACAATTTATGAAGAATAAAATTATTCCGGAAAAGTTGGAAATATGCAAGATTTTAATTTTCATGGAATTGATGATACGAAATTAAAATCCATGTGAAAGAAATATTTTATTCGAAAATTTTCACATATGGGATTCATGATAAGGCTGATTGTGCATTTTGTAAGTCTAACTATTCATTTTCCGTTTTTTCCATTTTTAGATAAACAAAAATAGTTAAGCATACTCTGTAATTCGAAACGAAACAAAATGCTTTCGAATTTACATGTTATAAACATACAAATTCGAAAGCATTTTTTTTCGTTTCGAATTACACAATAGCCCCCTGCTTTGTCAAAAAAAAAAAAAAAAAAAAACAACGCGCTATTTTTAGTTTTTTTTTTATTGTGGGTCCATTTTATAGCTGAAATTTTTTATGAAGTAGATTTTGTAAATACAAACGCTTTCTTCGTTTTGAAATTTGTATGGAAAAAATATTTTTTGAAACGAACTTTCGTTATTTTTCACACAAATTTGAAACGTTTAGAAATTTTTTACAAAATCTGCCAATATGACCCTAGTAAACTGGGTGCCTACTCCGTAATTCGAAACGAAAGAAAATGCTTTCAAATGCGCATGTAATTAACATACAAATTCGAATGTATTTTCTTTTATAATAAATTACAGGGTAGACCACCTGCTTCTCATGAAATTGTAGCTTGCAAAACTTAAAATTACATATTAAATATGTACGTGGTCTGATCAAATTTCGTGAGTTACGTATGTTCGATTTTCGCATTTTTTTTCTGTTTTGTTGGTACACATGTCTGTTATATATGTTGGCAATATCAGCCATTTTGGATTGTCAGTTTGTTTTTGACAGATAAAAAGGTTAGCCGTTTTTTGGTGTGCTCTTCGATTTTTTACTATTCGAAAAAATGGATCAAAGAAACTGTATTAAGTTTTGTGTAAAAAATGAAATTAAATGCGCAAGGACATTTGAAATGTTGACTGTGCCATTTGGCGAGTCTACTATGAGCAGAACACAACTTCAATTATGGTATAACCGGTTTAAGGAAGGCCGAGAAGATGTCAATGACGATGCTCGTCCTGGTAGTCAAGTTCGGTCAAATGTGAAGGTTTAGCTCACTGTTTTCTTCGACTGCAATGGCGTGGTGCATCATGAATTCTTGCCACCAGGTCGTACGGTCAATAAGGAATACTACCTTGAAGTTATGCGCCGTTTGCGCGAAGCAATTCGTCAGAAACTCACAGAATTGTGGAAAAAGCAATCATGTATTTTGCACCATGATAACGCACCAGCTCACACATCGATGCTTGTGCGTGAGTTTTTGGCCAAAAACAAAACCGTTATCATGCCTCAGCCACCGTATTCACCGGACTTGGCCCCCACTGACGTTTTCCTCTTCCCAAAACTGAAGACACCGATGAAAGGAAAGCGTTTTGCTACGATTGAGGAGATAAAAGAAAAATCGAAACAGGAGCTGTTGGCGATACCAAAAAGCGCGTTTCAGAATTGTTTCAAGAATTGGATAAAACGCTGGCATAAGTGTATTATATCTGAGGGAGATTACTTTGAAGGGGACAAGATAGTTATTGATGAATAAATAAATACTTTTTGAAAAAATTTAAAATAACAGTTATTTTTTGATCAGACCTCGTATGTACTAGTATATGACAAATTAACTACATATTTCAGACATTTTTACGATACACATTTGAGCTGAATATACTGCAGACTAGCATTATCTCAAAGTCTGTTTAGAATATTTATGTCATCAATTTACGAACACACCTTTAATTTTAACCTTTTTTTTAAGAAAAAATATCAGAATCTTTCGATTGCATTGAAACTTAAATATTTGAATAAAAATATTCAATAGCACTTGCTTAAAATAATAATCTGAAGCAACTTTGTTAATTATATAATTTTATTTGCAACTAATGAAATTTTCCAAATACAAACATGTGTAAGTTTAATAGATCTTCATATCTTTTTTTTAAATTTGGAAAAGATACTTGCTTACTTAAATTTACACAATGTATAATGAATCAAAACACAACAATTATGCATTTGCGTTATAATAAAATGTTAATAACTGAAGATAGCTTAATAACTTCATTTATGCTAAATATATTGATCTGGGCTATAAATGCAGCACATTTTTCATTTCATAATAATCTACATATGTATGTATGTATAGTATTATGTATTGAATTCAGCCACAAATGTGTGTTTTAGAAAATTAGAGTACAGAAAACATTGCTGCTGCATTGCTGTCAGTAGAAGAGATATTATCCAAATTTTGCTCAGCAGTTGATTCTTTTTTCTCTTTTTTAACTTGAACTGTTGTAGTCAAGTAACGTTTGTGGAGTTTGCGATGTGCTCGCAATCCCGCTCCCTGAGCAAACTCCTTGCCACATACGTGACATTTGTAATGTTTTTTGTCTTCATGTATAAGTTTGTGGTTATTCAGATATCGGGTTGCTGTAAATCCTTTGCCGCATATATTACATAAAATATCACGCACATTTAGATGTGACTTAACGTGATCGTTAAGTGTGTGCATATGATTGAAACCCATTTTACATATCTGACACTCGTAACGAAAACGATTTTCATGACGTCGCACGTGATTATCATGATCCCGGCTGGTTCTAAAACCAGTGCCACAAATTTGACATAGAAATGGTTTTTCGCCTGTATGGTATGTTATATGTCGGTCCAATTCCGATTTCTTGGGATAGCCTTTTCCACAGATATCACAGCGATGACTATTTTCGCTTAGATGTCGCTTTACATGTGATATGAACGTATCGAACTTTTTGAATGTCAGTTCACAGAGCGGACATTTGAATGGTCTGGAATTGGTGTGTTCTGCAACATGTACATGATAGTTTTCATATTTTTTTATAATTTCGTTGCAATGTGGGCATTTAAATGGTCCTTGGCAGTCACTAAGGAAGGAAAGTTCAGAGTAAAATTTGGATGTGGGTTTAAAGTCGGATTCCGCTATTTCGCATTTCAATTGTATTTCCTTATCTTTGGAGTACAAGCGGTTTATATATTGTATATGATATCTTAAGCGCTCCATATTTATATTTATATTCCAATTGAGTTTCAGCTCTTCTACCATTTTACTGTATATTTCATCTCTTTTTGCTGTTATACCAAAAAATACACTATTCACTTGCCACAAATCTTCATATTTTTTATAAAGTTCAATGAAAATTGGCAAATTTGATTCATTTATATTTTTCTAAAAAAAAAAAAAACAACAACAATATTATTGATGAAATACTTAATTTTTTAAATAAACCATACATGTATGTACATATTATTTATTGTAAATCTTTAAATGTAAGCTTTCGGCACTGTTCTGTTAACCGATCGATTTGAAACCGCACGATTTTAGAAAACTAACTCCGACAATAGCAATATTTTTTCAGATTTTTTTAAATTTTTTTATTATATAGCTTCTCGAATATCATATCTGAAAGAAAATTATTGGGTAATTTTTTTAAAACGAGAAATTTACTCGGATTCGGTTTACAGAAAACGGCCGTTTAACTGTGAAAAATATGAAACCAAAATAATAGAATGAGGTACAAATCATAAATAAATTTTATTATTAGAAGTTTAGAAAAAGCTCAAATTTAAACAGAAATGAAATTGGAGAAAAAGATCTAGCAATACTTAATTGCAAAGAGCTAAAAAAAAAACAAAATGTTTCTCATATTTTTAAGGCAAGAGAAATACTATTAAAAACATCAGCCTAACTTAAAAGAATCAAAACTTGAAAAATATACATATGCATGTATGTATGTATCTTAAGATGCCAAAGTAATACAGATTAATAAAAATTATATAAAAGCTGATATTTCATACAAAGAAAAACGATAAAAAATAACACAAATATGAAAATTTAAAATTGCAAAAATTTAAAATTTTAGTCAGGAATTATAACTTAATGGGGCTTAAGTTCAGTATTTTCTTATATTCTTATAGAATGATTTTCTACAGAAGAGAAGACAAATTTAATTACACTTTAGCTTGGGGAAATTTTAAAATTTAATATTGGGACAGAAATAGGAAAAAGGGTTAAATTAAAAAAAAAAAAATAAAAAAAAAATAAAATAAAAACATATAAAATCGTTGATTTATTGTATTCCAAAAATATTCTATGGCATCACTGATAATAAAAGAAAACCACACGTAAATTTTTGGCTTCCTCAAAATAAAAACTTTAGCCAGATTGAATAAAAACAATGAAGCAAATAACGGAAAATCGTTCCAAATTAAAGCAAAACTAAGTTCGAACAGAATTTAAAAACCAACTAAAATGAATTAGACTTGGATCACTAGTTAATTTTTGACACAATCCTATATATGATCAAACCCGTTTAAATAAACTACATTAAATTACAACTTGACTGCACCTGGGGCCGCCTGTTTCTCAAAACTTACAAGTGTTGTAATACAAGTAAAACTGTTGTGGAAATATTTATTTTATTTTTATATAAAAAAACTAGCTTTTACCCGCGGCTCCGCTTGCGTTGATCTGCTTAAAAAATATATAAAAACTGGTTAGTCCAAAAATGTATTTTTCGGAAAGAATCCGTATCAAAAAAAGCGGATAAAAAATGTCCTATATTTGACGCTGGTGATGTAGCTTTCTATTGGTGAAAGAATTTTCAAAATCAGTTAAGCGGTTTGTTCATGAAAGCGTAGCAAACAAACAAACAAACTCATTTTCACATTTATAATATTAGTAAGGACAAGAATACATTTTCACAACTATTTTACACCCAAAAATTTCTTAAAACAACTAGAGCTATTATGTTAAACTTCCATTTCAACAAATGACCTAATATCAAAGTTGAAACAAGAACTCAATAATCAACATGTTTTTTATTATATTCTTACTTTACCATCTTGCTACATTGGCTGAATTTTTTCATCTCAAAATGTAGTTGTAAGAAGTATGAAAGAAAATAAATGTTTCGAAACAAAAGTATTTTTGACCAGGGCCTTGTTTCTCAAAACTTACAAGTGTTGCAATACAAGTAAAACAGTTGTGAAAATATTTTATTTTTATATTCAAATACAATGAGTGTGATGCGCAGTGAATCAAACATGTGGAAGCTGATGATGAAAGTGTAGCGACCATTTGAAAACAGCATGTTGTTTCGTTCTAGTAGTGTTTGTCAGAACAATTACAATTGTCTGTGGTGTAATTTGTTCTCTATAATTATCACATTTAATTTGAATTGATCAAAATAAACAAATAAAAATAAACTCTAAATTTCACTTTAAACTTTATGAGTAGTATGATGTGACCGACTACGGCCCATAGGCTAGGTATACATAATGAATAAATAAATGACAATGAAATGAATAATAAGCGTTAAAACTTTGCAAAAAATATTTTTTTCGAAACTCCTACCTGAATTCTCCGATATTTCAAAATAATATACATAAATAATAATAATGATAATATTTTTATGCCAAAATATCAGCACATATACCCCTTTTACACACGGAAAGCTTACTTTGCAAAGTCTTAATTCAGCTGTGTGAAAGACAGCGTGAGAAATATTATCTCTTTCTGTCTTTCGCACAGCTGAATTAAGAATTTGCAAAGTAGACTTTCCGTGTCTAAAAGGGGTAATTACATATGAAAAGTGTTTCGGAACTATATTGCAACATAGTCATATCTCAAAAAATGAATTTTTCGTTATTCATATTGTGTAAAAATTTCATACAAATATCTTGTTTACTCAGATTTTAAGAGAAAAATAAAATTTTCTTTTTCTATTAAGTTGTGTGTAAATTGAAAACTTTATACACGTTTTCTGGCGAACTATTTTTTTTTAGTTATGACTATGTTGCAATAAAGGAGCGATATATCGTTAGCTGAAATGCAAAACCATGTAACTACACGTTTTTAAATTTCATAAGAGAGAGAGAGAGAGAGAGAGACTTAAGTAAAGTTTCCTTGTATTCATTTTTAATTTGGTTAATTGTTATGATTAGGGCATTTTGTTGTGGAACGACAAGTGGTTCAAAATGGCTGGCGAAAAAATCTGACATATAAAAATTTCTTCTTAGTTGCTAAAAGGTATTTTATGGCAAGGTGGACTAAAAATTTCTTATGTCAACAATTGAAGAAATGGCTAAAATGACAACTGCATATGCCACAAAAAACTTGCTCTGGTCATGATAAAGGCTTGAAAATTTGTGTTGATATGTGTTTCGATGTAATACCATATAATTAATTAAAAATGCGATTTTTAATTTTTCGTTAATTGGGTGGTGTGGCAATGTTCACATATTACGTAACCCCCGGGGTTGGGGTTAAGGATTTGTTACGGTTTAGAAAATTAATATTGAAAATTTTCTTAAAACTAAAAAAATAGGGTTGCGTAATATGTGAATTGCCCCTTTTGCATTTCAGCTGACGAATATAAAAAAACATTCAAGTAATTATCTCTTCCTATTTTACTTTTTCTAAAAATTCCCAAATTTTTGAATATCAAATCTTCGTTTTTAGTCGCAACCTAACATAAACAATGGTGTCTATTCTGGAAAACGCGTCGACTTGGTGAAAGTCACATGGAAAACGAAAACAAACTGCTTTAATGAAAAAAAAATGTTTTTTTCATACAAAATTAACCGTATTTAAAAGAGAGAGAAACGCGTTGAAATTCTCACGTTTATTTTATTTTAGGAATGTACGGCAAACAAAAACAATTTTGGAAAATTAGTTTTTGTTTTAATGGACAGTTTCACTTCTTCGACACGTTTTTCAGAATAACCACCAATATTCTGTAATAAGTGTTACAAATTTATCAATTACGTCAACAAATAAATAAATAAAATAATAATATATAATGGATTTACTTACAAAACGTTTCTTTTTAATCTGAAAATAAAAAGAGTTTATTTTTTTTTAAATCCTTTACACCATTTAAATAAAAGAAATTAAATTAAGACAAACTTACTCTGTCTTTTGTTAACGTGACAATGTTGTGCTCCAGATATTTCATATGATCGTAGTACCAAGGCAACGTATAACTTTCTCCATAATGTTGTTTTTCAATTTCATAAGAACACTCAAATCGCATATTGTTAATTCGATTTTTGGCAAAATCCCAAGTTATTTCAGTATCAAATTTATCATTTATTTCCATTGCAATAGCTTCGTAGGCCTTTTGACAAATTATTTCGTTTTTACACTTTTCTTTAAGGTTCCAGAGAAATGGTTTTTTCTCAAAAGCTTCCAATAAAGCGATATTTAAATCCTTTTCCCCAGAATCTATTGCAAGGTATTGAAAGTCTTTATAGAATTTCTGGCGTTTCGGTTTTAATTTACGGCATTTCCTTAACTTTTTCGGTTGGTTTTTGATCTGCAAAAGAAAATAGCACGTTAAAAAATTGTATTTATTTTTTTTTATAAAAAAAAATTTTGTGTGCAAGTCTTTGGAGAATTTTAGTAGCAGATAAAAGCTGAGAATACTTAAGCATTATATTGCCTAAATCCTGCAAAGTTAAATAAGAAACTCACAAATTATGTTCGTGAATATTTTTACAAAGACTTCATAAAAAAAAGCAAATTGTGTACAATCAGATCGGTTTTCGACTTCGACATTTTGGTACTAGAATAAAAAAAAATTTGCGATATCATAGTCAAAGTCGAAATGCGACATCCACGATGAAGCAGATTGTGTTACATTTCAATTCTATAAAAATAATAAAAACTGGAGTGGAATGTTCCCTTCAACTTAATGTACTGGAAGGTTGTGTCACCGCAAGAGCACAAAGTATATCTACAAAGTTCGTAAAAATCCGTTGGTAGCAACTGCGTAAAATATATGTTAAATTTTTGATGGGCGTGATCTCTTGAGCAAATTTTCGTAGTGGACAGTGAAATACTGGGCTTGGCCACACATACTTTGAAAAATGCAAGATTGAAAATTAACAACAGTACAAAGAGTTTGCAAAGTTTCGCTAAAATCAGTTGGGCAATACATAAAATAAAGTGTTAAATTTTGATGATCGTTGCTCCACATAGTTTGAAAACCGCACCAAGATAAGTGTATATAGCAGAATGCTAATATGTTATGGGAGTGGTTCGTCCCACTTTTTAAAACGCAAAATTAGAGAACTAGCCATATCGGGTAAAAAATTTCTACTTTTTAGATTTTTCCAGTTGCTTACTCATATAGCTATAGGGGAAGTTTCCCTTAATATTTTTGAATGCGCTTTTTACACCAATACATCTCATGGAGCTTTAATTTGTAAAAAAAAAATCAAACTTCGCATACCTATGACGTGACCTTAATGGGTTGTTCTTATATCTTTAGTTATGCCAATGTATTTTTAAGGGACTTAAACTTATGAGGGGAGTAGTAAAAAATGGGAATAATGCTTTCATTTAAATTAAAACACACACAGTAAGTATTGGTCGGAACTTCCACTGGCGCACTATGGTGCACCTATACATCGCTAATTTACTTCATTTGTGTAAAAATTTTACATAAATAGCTCTTACTTGCACCTCGTCAGAGAATATTTTTTCATTTCTTCATTGAGTTTGTATGTAAACTGAAAACTTTAAACGCGTTTTTTGCAAAACTAGTTTTTTGAGTTGTGACAGTATTGAAGTAAATGAGCGATATGTATATAAGTATGGATTTGTGTAAAATTTTCGTTTTATTTTTAGTATTTACCTCAGAGTCATTATCAGCGGAATCATCAATTCTTTCTTCAGATGAAGAGCTGTCATCCTAGAAATATTTAGCAATTTGATCAAAATGTTTATTACACCTGCTACATATCAATGTACATAATAATTGAATTTCTTACGTCTTTCATTGGCTTATAATCCTCATCATTTTCATCACTAAAATCTTCATTCATTTCTTCTTTAATATTCATTTCCCTATCATTAAGATTCTCATCTTCATTTTTCACCTGAATATTGGAAATTTTTTCATTGCCTGCCAAAGGATCATCTTTAGCAATATCTGTGGGCAAAATTTTATTTTCCTTTTGTAATATTTTAGTTTCAGTTGGTGTTTCAATTTTTATCTCCGGCTCAAATATCATTGGAATATCGCTTGGCTCCTCCTCAAAATTTTGTAAATGTAGCTCTTCTAGATGCATAGAAAACTTTTTCATTTGGTCCCATGATGTCTCACAAAATGTACAGTGAAATATGTAAGTTCTGGATTTTTTATTTTTCTTTTTCAAGTTAATCAATATTTCACCACATTTTTGTATGTTATCTGCGCCCATTTTAATAAAATTGTTTACACTTTATCTCCTCAAATGCAATTTTATAAATTTTCTTCACAGAAATAATATTTTCTTGATGAAAAGAAAGTTGTTTTGTCGTGATATTTTCAAGCAGGCATGGAAAACCAAGAATTTCAAATTGCAAAATTCAAGTTGAATAGCACTTCTACACACACATATACTTGTATAACTACCAATGTATATATGTATACATATCGCTCTTTACTCAAAGATCAAATTGAATTTTTTAATTAGTGATACAGAATTAATCCTTAATATTGTATAAAAATTTCATATTCATATTCATAGATAAAAATAAACCTTTCATTTTCTACTAATTTATGTGGCGAATTTTAAAATATTTAAAAATTTCGATCAATATCGAATGTCAAATCAATTAGCATCATGCGTAAATGCTAGGTAAAGGCACATGAGAAATACTGTACAATAAAACAAGGTATATGCATCCCTGCAACAAAACTAATTGCTGAAATTTTATATGAAGTGTGACAATTGTGGTGTTGGGACAATTGATGCCTAATTCGCCTAGTAATAATTTACCCTTGTACACGTAAACAAAATGTACTGGGCAAAAGCAATAGTACTGCGGCTCCCACTCCTGCTTTCAAGACAACGATTACTTGGCAGCACTTTATCTAATATACATATGTGTAGTATGTTTAGATTAGAGACGAGCTACATAGATTTCCATACGTACTTTATAGCCCATCTCCAATGTTCATAATGAACTAAAATATCAACCCAACGGTAATACTTCTTTAGCACAGGGGCAACCACAAAGTAATTTGTGGGGGCAACTAAATAACTGCATGCTTTCCACCATATTGAAATTATAATTGAATGTGATCGATATAACCATATACATACATATCGTCGGGTGGTTACTGGTTTGCCGCAAAGTATATTAAGAATACATTATTACTGCGGCAAACCAATAACCAACCGACGATATATATGTACATATGTACGTACTGTACACATAATTTTTTAACTTCCATTTGAATTATTTTGAATTTCTCTTGATACCGACTAGCGACTATTTTATTTAATATTTTAAAGGAAAATGCTTTAAAATTTTATTCAATACACTTTTCACAAATTTGAAATTTTGTGGAGATTTGTATGTAAATACCACACACATATATGTACATATATGAAATATATTAGAAACTAAGTTGCGCTGGTTGAACTATTCTCAAAACTTTCAGTTTTTAATTGAAGTCCCAGTGGCATTAAAGATGTAGGTATATTAAGAGTCTAAATAAAAAACTTCAATTAGAACTTTTTACAAACAACTAAACTGTTAACAACCTTTCCAGGACAAGATGCTTCATATTGATGCTTCAAACTTTCAATTTCGTAGATACAAGTAGATAAAGCAGTACGAAGTTCACACAGTAAAACCATGTCGGAACGCAATTCATTAAAAGCATTGCAAATCTCTTCCGAAGGAGGAGGGGTAGGATCTGTGAATAAAAATTATTTTAATTCATATACAAATATTTTTAGTTTTTTTATTGTCTTTACGTACCCACTTTAAATTCTTGTATTGCCTGTTCAAGCGCCTTTACTTTTCGTTGACCAATATTTGCCGGCAACTTCATCTTTTGTGACCGCAATGATACACCAGTACCACGTAAATCGGAAAATTTAATACCACTCGTACCAACTTCAATAGCGTTTACAACAGAATCCACCTTTGACGGCCTTGGTTGATGGTGTAATTTTTTCTTGTGTAATTTTTTTTCATACTTTCTAGCATTTTGAGCATTGGCGGAGACATCGGCTTGTTGGTCTGCTTGCGATATAAGCTTTTGTAAATCCTGAGTCTTGCGTTCTCGTTCCTTTTTCCGTGCTTCTATTTTTCTCAATTCATTGATAAGGTTTTGTTCTTCTTTAACTTGCTGACTTGTTCGTTCGAAAAGTTTCTTAAGTTGTTCTTTACGACGTCGCTCATGTTCAACGTCAAAAACAAATGGTTTTTTATCACCATTATTTGCCTTTGATTTGGTGAGTAACCCAACCACTTCATAATAACGTTCTTTTAAATCCTCAACATTTTTAATACCGAATTGTAAACGATCCCAACGATCAGCCATTATAATGAATCGCAAGTCGAAACTTTTAAACAAAAATTTTATAGTAACATTGATTCGTATCGAAATATCCAACTTACCGATTGGCTAGATCAAATAAATGATCGGTTTGCTCCTTTGACCATTTTTGAGGGTTTGTTTGCAAATGTGCGTTGTATTCAGCTACGTTGTAAGTCGGTATCTCCAATTGTTTGTTAAACTTTGCAAACGGGTATTCTTTAGGCTCATCTGTAATTCGTTTCCAATGGTGGAAAACAGCTCCATCATTCCTAGCAGGATTGCTAAAAGGGGCCCATTCCCATTTACGAACTTTTTTCATTCCCAATCGCGCTTTTGCTTGCTTATAACCAGAACCGATTCCCAAGGCTGTATCCGTGGGCAATAAAGGTGGTGCATCCTTATTGTCATTATACAGCAAAGCAAAGACTTCGCGATGCATACCCTCGGGACGCTTAGATGGTACCTTTGCTCTTTTGAATAGACAAACTTAAATACGTATCGAACAGTTATTAGTGTGTTGTATGTGCATACTTCTCAAAGTTTCTTTTCTTGGTCGATAGAAAAGAGTCCCTCGTAATTTCAGGAGTAGTGGGACGCTCCATATCCAAAATATCTCTTACATCGGTAGTCATTTTGATATATGTATGTTTTTATTTATTCCAATATTATTAAAATACACATATTTTCGATTTTAGTTAAAAATGTTTTTCCTTCTGGACAACTTAATAAGCTATTCAACAAGAAATGATATCACGAGGGAAAATAACACGGAAGACATCAAGGTCTCATTGTACGCGGTTATTTCTCCAGTGCAGTACACACTGCTACTTAAATGTAAAAAATTTTCAAGTTTAACATTAGTGACCACGTTATGTAGGCATTAACATAATAGAAACATGCATGTGCACATACATGTGCATGTATGTCCATATATTTATAAATTTATTTCTCAAACACTTAAGGTTCCCATAATTTTGCAATACTTGATATTGTAAAATAAAACTGCTTGTTTGTATATTATATTAGCAAATGGCGCAATAAACTAAATAGAACGAAATGTTTTTTGATTTATATTGCGTAAAAAATAAAAATGTATACCAAGGGCAGAATTTTCGAGTTTTCAAAACTAAGTATGTACATATATTTGTTAATGGAATGTTGGACTGCAGGGCAATAACTACTCTAACTCGTATTTTTATTTATTTTTCTAAAATACATGTATTTTATATGTTAATAAAAATGGCATAAGCAATCATATGTATATGTATGTACGTATGTGTTCCATTCTATTAGAAACTTCAAATGTACTTCATTTTTAACAGTCTTCAAAAAAGCTACATTTTAGACCGATTGTAAAATATTTTTTTCTAAGAGGATACAGCTTCTATTTGGTCCCATTAAAAAAAAAACGGGCGGAGATGAGCCCAACAATTTTTTTAATTTGATTTTATAATATTTTACTTGTTGGGTTCCTACGTAACTTACCCTGCTCGTTGGGCTCACGTAACGACACAAATTCGAAGTTGAAAAAATGGGTGGAACCACGCCCAATAACTTAACTTAATATTATATTTCACATGCTTCTATTTATCCGATTTTTACGTAACTTGGCACACACCCTTATCTCAAAAACAACTTAATCTTGCATTAAAAAAAGTGGGCGGGGTTACGCCCATTAAAATTTAATATTATAGTACGCATTATTCCCCAGTAAAAAAAAGTGATGAAAAAAGTAGAAAACCACTAAAACTACTAATACGAAGCAATTAGATCTACTTGATCGATTTTTACACATTGAGCTATAAAAAATATTTAATCTTGTGTTCAAAAAATGGGCGGGGCCACTACCATGAAAGCTTAGTATTAAATTATATGTACTTCTACCTACCCGATTCTCACGCAACTTGGCAGAGTTTCGGTTCTTAGAATGACATAATTTTGTGCTTAAAGAAGCGGGTGGAGCAATGTCCATTAAATATTAATTATACCTGACCCATTTTTACTAAACTTGTCACACACCTTGAGCACTGAAAGTGAAGCAATGTTGAATTTAGAAATGTTGGCGGACACTAATATTTGCCAACGTGGCACTAAAATTTTTAAAACAAAACTAAAAAAATTAAACCGATTTCAAAATTATAAAATTTGGTATTTATACTATGTTCACACTTATGTGTTTAATGCCGTGTACTAGTAAAATATGTAAATGTAGACATTCACATGTTTACACACACGCTTCCTCTGTAAATGTATCCGCTTCGGCTAAATGTGTCTTATTTGGATTTTGGAATTTTACGCCATGTAGCCATTATTATTTATTAAAAAAAAAAGCAACCAACATGCTGAAAGTTCACGTCACGTCATAGCCACATGCGCATTTGGCATTTTACATATCGTGTACTGTAAGCTTTAGGTATGTTTAGTGTTAACACGCACTGGCATTAACATTCTGTTAAAGTGATTCATATAATGTTAACAAACGGTCCACAAATGCCTGTAAATAACGGTTAGTCATATTTAGGGGTTAAACGTATTTTGAAGTGGTTACTTGAGAGTACGAACGAAATCCATACGAGTTGTCAGAATTGTTACCGTTGAAAGTCAGTCACATTGCGTGAAATAACTATACATATACACAAATACATACGTATATATGTAGATGTGCATAAAGATATAAAAACTTATGAGAGCTGTGTTGTTTCGCGTATAAATGTATGATACGTCTTCATACACAATTTTGCCCTGTTAAAAGACGTTTCTACAGAGGAATATAAAAAAATAGTGTTTACGGAAAATCAATACATATAACATTAAATGTTTCTTATTTTGTTGCCGAAACAATTTGAAAGAGATATTAATAAAGAAAATAATAATAGCCTAAAAAAGTAATAAATTAACTAATAATAAAATGCGAACAAGTTATAAAAATAAATTAAAATAATTTGAGTTATGAAATAAGTATAACTAGAAATACATACATATGTACATACATACATATATATATATATATATATATATATATATATATATATACATATTACATATGTGCAATACATAAAAAATACATTTTGTGTTAAAAATAATTGTTTTTTAACAAACAAAATCAAAAGGAGTAATAATCTGTTTTATTCACAACTACATAGTATTACAAATATATTAAAAAATGTTTTAAAATATAATTTACCAGTTACATATGTACATTCATATGTATGTACATGCAAAAGACATACTTGCACACACATACATACATAAATACATACATTCATATACATACTATGTATGTATATCGTACAATCCATAAAAATTAACTTATTTTGTGTTAAAAACTGTTTAAAAGGAATTGTTGCAAATTAAAAAGAGCAATAAATTTGTTTTTGTCAGCTATTACAAAAAAATTAAAAAATATTGTACAAATTCATCAGTTACATACTTACATATGCATATGTACATATACATATGTACATACATACGAAAATGTTAATAGTATCTATATACAATTTTTCTAAATCCGTGTCATGCATTTAAAATTTTTTTTTCATGTGATGGGGAACAGCTTATTACCAACAACTACTACTGATTACATTCACACCCTTAATCAATGTGAATAACTAACTTGGAAAGATATCAATAAACCCAGGACAACACACATACAAACAAGTACGTAAGATAACTTACAACAATTTTGTTTAAACTACAATTAATTTAAAATTCTCAAAAAAATTTTTTGTTACATTTGCATGTACATTTGTATTGTTCGAAATAATATTGTATGAACATACACCATGCATAGAAAAGTACCCTGTCGGAAATTCAGTTAACTTTACACTAACTTTAAGCTATTTCGCAACTAGTGCTGACTGAGACTTGGATGACTTTTAAACGGAAACAACTAACTATTTTAACATTGCGATAACCTAGGCGGTAGTCAATTGTCCCACTCTGCACTGCTTTTCAACTATCTTAAAGTTGAATTTATTTAAGTCACGTGGTAGTCAGTAAATTTGAAAAAAGATGTTGCTGGTGTTCGAACTATGTATCAAACGTAGTATAGTCAACGCGTTACCACCGAGCTAAGGTACCATCTAAAATAATAACAGCAAAATGTTAATATAAAATTTAAATGAGTTTCAAAGTAGCTGAGTAAATTTGTTGACTCTAACCAAATCCGATTACGAACTCTATTTAAGAATTAATTTTGGATCAGTTCTGGATTACATTGCAAATTTCATTTAGTTAAAACACACACTTTTTTGAAAAATTCAGTTTTATTGATACCAATGTTAAGTAGAAATATTGAAATTAATTTTCACAAAATTGTGAACCACATTTTGCAACAAAGCTTTCCATTTTTTGTCGTCAATGCAGCGCCGAATTTCATCTTTCAGAGCGTCAGTTGTTTCTGGTTTGTTGTTTGGCCCCAGAGAAAATAATACAGCGGCGTTAAATCATAAGAGCGAGGCGGCCAATTGACATTGCCAAATCGAGAAATTACGCGACCGGCTTGTGGCGCCGTCTTGCTGAAACCAAAGATCACTGATGTCAGCATTAGCCAATTGTGGCAAGAAAAAAATCCGTTATCATGGCTTGGTAGTGCAGAGAATTGACGGTAACGGCGTTTCCTTGTTCATTTTCAAAACAATTCGAGCCGACGATGCCACTTGATCACAAACCGCACCATAATGTCACTTTCTTTGGATGTAATGGTTTTTCGAGGGCTGTTTGTGGATTTTATGAGCCCCATATGCGACAGTTTTGTTTGCTTACATTACCCCATAATTGAAAATAGGGCTCATCACTAAATGCGTTGTTTTCGTTCAGTTTTTCAAACAGCCAATTTTCACAATTAAAATTCTTTGTTCAAGAGTGTAGCGTTTCCCAACTTTTTACTAAATAAATGTCAAGGGATGGCAGCTAAATTCTTGACATTTCATCATTTGACAGCCAATTTGCTTCCTAACCTCAAATTTACCCACACTTTAGCCAGCTGTTAGTTAGTTTAAGTAAAGTTAACTATAATTTAATTATTTTTGTAGTCGTCTAGTGATTTTCCGACAGGGTATGTATGTATGTAGTATACACATACATACATACATATATACATACATTTGAGTACTTTAAGCAAAATTTTAATTTGAACATTTAATGCTTGCCTTGTTGCCTTGAATTGAATTGATAATAAAAAAAAGCTAATACTGTGTGAATTCGTGTTACAGTTACATATACACACACATACATATGCTTCTTGCTTGCTGCCTGATTTGTCGCAACACTACCTATCGGCCGTTACCGCTACAAAAATTATATAGGTTTTGAACGCAACCGTGAAAACAATAACAAGGTACAAAAAAAGAGGGAGCTGCTGCTGCAAACCTCAAAACAATGATTGATCCCAGTTCTAGTGAGGAGGAGGGTGATGAAGAACCAACGCCTCGAGGACCACCCAACAAAGGACGCTTAGGAGGAAGTTCATTAGCTAAACCAAAGCCCATAATAACTGCTGTCGATTCCAGTAGTAAGGTTAGTGCGGGTGCAACACGACAAAATGGTGAAATTCCACACAAGACAGTTGGAGGTTCTACTTCAAGTGGGCCAACAGACAGTGAAAAAACTGCAGCACCAGCGGCCGCAAATAGCACATCGAGCAAGAACGAACTCACGGCAAATGATTCTGCAGCGGGCAGCAAATCGCAGGAAACTCTAAACCAAAGTGCAGGATCTTCATCTAGGGGAAATTCACTGTCGCGCCCAATATCACCTTCGCCGTCAGTAGCAAGTGAAAAGTATGAATCAGGTGGTGGTCAGCCAAAGCAGGGCATTGAAGAAGAGGAACGAAAAAAACGTATTCAGCTGTATGTATTTGTTTCCCGTTGCATATCATATCCGTTTAATGCTAAACAGCCTACCGACATGACGAAAAGACAACCAAAAGTTAACAAAACCCAATTGGATGCAATAACACAGCGATTTCAATCATTTCTTAAAGGAGAAACACAAATCATGGCTGATGAAGCGTTTCGTAATGCAGTACAAAGCTATCATGACGTTTTCCTGAAATCAGATCGTATATTAAAAATGGTCCAACAGGGTTCATGTTCTATACAGGACTTTACCGAAGTTTTTCGCAAAAATATTGAAAAACGCGTTCGATCATTGCCGGAAATCGACGGTCTTAGCAAAGACACGGTACTTACCTCATGGATGGCAAAGTTTGATGTGATACTTAAGGGTACGGGAGAAGAAGATTCGAAAAAGCCAGCACGCTTACAGCAGTCATTAAACAGTGAGCTGATACTTTCCAAAGAGCAACTGTACGATATGTTCCAGCAGATACTTAGTGTTAAAAAATTTGAACACCAAATATTATTCAATGCTTTAATGCTCGATTCGGCTGATGAACAAGCAGCAGCAATTAGACGTGAATTAGATGGTCGTATGCAGCGTGTAAATGAAATGGAGAAAAATCGCAAACTTATGCCAAAATTTGTATTAAAAGAAATGGAATCACTCTATATCGAAGAGTTGAAATCATCAATCAATTTATTGATGGCTAATTTGGAATCGTTGCCTGTTACTAAAGGTAACATGGATAGCAAATACGGTTTACAAAAACTGAAGCGTTACAATCATAGTACACCTTCATTTCTGAAAATGATTTTACGTTCTCATGGCTCTCTTTCAAAGCTGGAAGGTGATTCTGAGGATGGTATTACACAGCTCTCTAAATTGGATGTTGTATTGACCTTTCAACTAGAAGTAATTGTTATGGAAGTGAAGGGCCTTAAGTCTTTAGCTCAGAATCGAATTGTCTACTGTACAATGGAAGTTGAAAATGGTGAAAAATTACAAACAGATCAAGCTGAAGCCTCCAAACCGATGTGGGATACACAAGGTGATTTTACAACGACTCATCCTTTGCCTGTAGTTAAAGTTAAGTTGTACACAGAAAATCCCGGCATGTTAGCTTTAGAAGATAAGGAGCTGGGCAAGGTTATTATTAAGCCTACGCCTTTATCATCGAAAACACCTGAATGGCATCGGATGACGGTACCCAAGAACTTGCCCGATCAAGACTTGCGTATTAAAATAGCATGCCGTCTTGAGAAACCACCCAACATGAAGCACTGTGGACACTTATACGCCATTGGAAAATCGGTGTGGAAAAAGTGGAAAAAACGTTATTTTGTACTAGTTCAAGTATCTCAATACACCTTCGCCATGTGCAGTTATAAAGAAAAGAAATCCGAACCATCGGAAATGATGCAGTTAGATGGGTATACAGTTGATTACATCGAAGGTGCTAGTGCAAGTTTAATGTTTGGCACCGATTTAAATGGCGGACGATTTTTCTTCAATGCAGTTCGAGAAGGCGATAGCATCGCTTTCGCTTGCGACGACGAAAATGAGTGCAGCTTATGGGTAATGGCCATGTATCGTGCGACTGGTCAGTCCCACAAACCCACTCCTCCAGTTACTCAGGATAAAAACTCGGCCATATCGAAGATTCAAGGTGATGCGGACAAAGCACGTAAACACGGCATGGAAGATTACATTAGCGCCGATCCATGTATTTTAGATCATGCTGTGTTCTTCAAAATGCTGCAAAATCTCGCTTTAGAATATCGTCTTAATGATCAATACGCTTCCCTCGGTTGGTTTAGTCCGGGACAAGTGTTTGTATTGGATGAATATTGCGCACGTTATGGTGTACGCGGCTGCTATAGACACCTGTGTTACCTCTCAGACTTACTAGACCGCGCCGAAAAAGATTTCATGATCGATCCGACTCTCATTCATTATTCTTTTGCTTTTTGCGCCAGTCATGTGCACGGTAATCGCCCTGACGGGGTTGGCAGTATCACTCATGAAGAGAAAGAAAAGTTTACCGAGATCAAAGAACGCTTAAGAGTTTTGCTAGAATATCAAATAACCAATTTTAGGTTCTGCTTCCCATTTGGTCGGCCTGATGGTGCTCTTAAGGCAACATTATCTCTGCTTGAACGTGTTTTGATGAAGGACATAGTCACGCCCGTGCCACCGGAAGAAGTTCGCCAAATGATTAAGAAAAGTTTGGAGTCCGCCGCGCTGGTGAATTATACCCGTTTGTCTTCTGAAGCAAAAATTGAGGAAGATCTTCGGGGCGAAGTTGCAGTGCCTCCTGCGAGAAAACTCGAAGATTTGATACATCTAGCAGAACTATGCGTTGATTTACAGCAGCAAAATGAAGAACATTATGCTGAAGCTTTTGCTTGGTTCAGCGATTTGTTGGTAGAACATGCCGAAATATTTTGGTCCCTCTTTGCTGTTGATATGGACCGAGTTTTATCCGAACAACCACCTGATACCTGGGATTCGTTTCCCCTCTTCCAAATACTGAACGATTACCTACGAGCAGACGATAATCTTCGCAATGGTCGCTTCCACCAACATCTAAGAGACACTTTCGCTCCATTAGTTGTACGATATGTAGATCTAATGGAGTCTTCAATAGCTCAATCCATCAATAAAGGCTTCGAGAAAGAGCGCTGGGAGAGTAAGGGCAATGGTTGTGCTACATCTGAAGATCTCTTTTGGAAACTTGATGCCTTACAATCATTTATACGTGATCTTCATTGGCCCGAACCGGAATTTCGCCAACACTTAGAGCAGCGTTTGAAAATGATGGCCGCCGAAATGATCGAGCAATGTATTGCACGAACGGATGCTTCATTCCAATCGTGGCTTAAGAAAAATATTGCATTCATATCATCAACTGATTACATTGTGCCATCGGAAATGTGCGCCATGGTTAATGTGATATTAAATGCTAAAAATCAGAGCTTCAAGTTAACCACCATCGACGGAATTGATTTGTACAAATTCCATGCTAAAATTGACGATCAGCTCGATAAAGCGAATGTAGCCATGACACAAGGACTTATTGGTAAACTTATGTCTGTGCTAGAGTCGACTTTGTCCAAATTGGCTCGATACGACGAAGGTAGCCTAATTGGTTCTATACTAAACTTTACAAATGTTTCCAGTTCAGGTAAAGATTTAGGACAAAGCTATGTTATATTTTTCCGTAACAACATGGAACAAGTCCGTGGCAAAATTGGCGATGATCTATGGACGTTAAATTTTTTTGAACAATGGTATGCGCAACAAGTTAATATGCTTTGCAATTGGCTGTCTGAGCGTTTGGATCATGCACTCCACTATGCTCAGGTACAGGCGCTGTCACATATTGTAAAAAAAATCTATTCAGACTTTGAACTACAAGGTATGCTTGAGGAAAAGCTTAATTCTAAAGCATATCAAACTGTTGCCACGCGTATGGCTACAGAAGAAGCTACTTGTGCTCTAACCATGCCTGACGTAGCAGAAGGCGATGAAACTGCCGAGGATGGTAGAGAACTCGACGGCATTGAAGAGGAGGGTGCCGAAGAGGAGACCCCAGCGCCACGCGTTAGAATGCCTCAGCCGAATATAGTTTCGGCTCAGGCAGCAGCTGTTACCAACGTTGTGGCCGGGCGTGTCGGGAATCTCCTCGGTAAAGGTATTGGTGGATTGAGCTCAAAACTTGGAAGTGGTGGTTGGTTCTAATGCATAAATTACTGCTGGTTATGATGGATGATTGTCGTCGTCGTCGTCGTCATCGCCGTCCTGATGGTGATGGAGCTACAGTTGATTTCTTTCTATATCTATCTTTCTCTCTCACTCCTTAAAATCTTCCCTTAACGCTTCAGTTATATTAATAATAAAATCAACAACAAAAAATTATAGGCACATTTATGGAACAATATATTAACGAATAGATACCAAAAATTTAAATTTTAATTATATACTATAATATTATATTGAATATTATTAAAGTTATTAATTATTACACTTAATTACAAACAAAATAGCAAAAAATTTAAATATGTATTGCATTTTGGTGGCAGATGTAGCAGTAGAAATAATTAATTTTTACTAGGCAAATTACTTACATACATTTAAAAGAAACGTCTAAATATTATATATATATAGTATATACATAACTAATATTTAATTAAACAAAAATTATACCAAAGAATAAATAAAAATGCTTATTCCATAAAAAAAAAATTAAATATATACAGTGAGTAAAAAAAACACCACAACAAATATTAATGTTTTGTTGAAAAGAATAATAATAAAAGAAAAAAGTTGGAAAATGTTTGACTATATCCTTCGTTCGTATTGATATATGTATGTAAGTCAAATATTTTCCAAATTTTTATATTGTTTTATTTTAGAAATGTTTTTCTAACACACACATACATATTTATACACAAGTATGTGTACCTCCCCTACCCTCCTACCTTTTTGATCGACAATCTCATTCAACTACATACATACTTACATGCATTTAAAAACAAAAAATATACATATTCTTCCCTTCCCGTGTTATTTCGAGCAAGAAAGGACATTAACATATTACTCAAAAGTTTAATTGAAACGTTTTAAGTGCCGAAGATACTTATATAAATTTTGCATTTAATATTAATAATATAATCACCATTAACTAAATATAAACTTAATATTTTTCTTATTGTACTCACAAGTTGTTTTATTTATGCGGAAACAAACGGGGCAATTTCATGTTATTATACAAATTGTTCTTTTACAAATTTTATTTTTATTAGGAGTGTTCTTTTACTTTTGTAGTAAAATGCAGTGAAAAAGTTTTAATTGAAAAAAAAAATTTAAAACGAATATCAGTTTTCACGTTGAGAGGCGCGGTATAGGGTTTGATTTTAGACACATGATTCCTTGGGAGAATTTTCTTAGAATTTTGTACAGATTACGTTTTTGGTATACGATATTTGAAAAAAACACATCGAAACGCCCTATTGAATATATGTACATACATTTTTGCACATCATTTTTTTTTTTACAAAAATCTATTATTTATTATCGTTAATAATCGATTTTGGAAAAAAAGATATGTCGCTTAAGATTTTTTGGCACACACTTATTTAGATTTTGGGGTTAACATTTAAAATAAACTGTTGGACTAACGCTTCCAAAACTTCCAAACAACATGAGATATAGTACATAAGTTCTGCTGACGCATTTTTAGTTATAGATACGAGTAGGTAAAATATGGTTAAGCAAAAGGTTTTCTTGAATATGACCAATAATGACAAAAAATAAGAAAATCCTTCATTAATAAAAAACATTAACGTGTTATGCGGGACCTATAAAAAGAAAAAAATATGGAATAAATCCTATAGTAAGTACACAACATATAAAAAGCTACATGAGCATGTGGCTATGTCACCACGAGAATTTTCAGCATATTGTTTATATTTTTTATATAAGTAAAGTGGCTATATGCCGTAGCATTTTTCTAGTATTTTTGTCCCTAAATCCAAATGTGACACATGTGCTTGTTACATGCCGTGTACTGCAGGCTTAACACTTCCAAACAACATTCGATAAAAGGTCTGTTAAAAAATGATGTATGTATATAAAATTTTCGCACAAACAGGAAACAGAGGGGAAATATTATTATATTACCGGAAATGTGATAATCCATACTCTTATCAGATAGTGAATGTTAAGAAAAAACGAGAGAATAGAAGTACGTCCTATTTTTATGTGAGATTATATAAAAAAAACTAGCTGTACCCTGCGCGCGTTGCTACGCCAACAACTAAAATAAATTTGAAGGAAAGACATTACACAAATATTTAATTAATTTTCAGTCATTTGATTGATTTTTAACGTTTCGGAGGGGGAGAAATTTCCCTCTATCGCCCTCTTGATCCTAGTTTTAAAAATGTACATAGCATATGTAACTTTTTAGACGCAGATCTATCTATGTTCTAAATTTCATTAAAATCGGTTCGAATGTTTCGGAGGGACTGCAATCCAGCCCCCCTCGCCCTACTGGTCCTTGTTCGAAAAATTTACATAGACCATGCGAATTTTTAGATGGAAATCTATCTATGTTCTAAACTTCATTAAAATCGGTTTGAACTTTTTGGAGGGACAGAAATTTCCCCCTATCGCCCTCCTGGTCCTAATTTTAAAAATGTACATGGCCTATGTGACTTTTTGGACGCAGATCTATCTATGTTCTAAATTTCATTAAACTCGGTTTGGACGTTTCAGAGGGGCAGAAATTTCCCCCCTATCGCGGTCCTGGTCCTAGTTTTAAAATTTTCTCTCCGTAAGAACCCTCCTCGTACTTCAAGAAATATTATAAAAAAAGAATTGGCGAAATCGTTCCAGCTGTTCTCAAGATTTGCGCTTAGCAACACATTCAGCGATTCATTTTTATATTATAGATTAACTTATATTATTAAAATCACTATTTCTGAAAGGGGCGTAGTATTTACCGGGGTAGAATATATATAAAAACACGCGCCGGTCTTTTACAAATATATTGTGGGGTGGAAGGCGAAAATCTGTTGGGGCATTGAAGAGTTCACCCCTAACAAATAAACGTGTTTTTGATTTTTATATATATTAAGATATTTTTTGGGTTAACAATATAGAATAATTAGTAATTTTGTATTTTATCTTGTGTAAAAGTTTCATATAAATGCATAAATAGCTCATACCAGCACCTCCTGAGAGAAGAATATTTTTTTCATGTCTTCATTGAGTTGTATGAAAATTGAAAACTTTAAAACGCCTTTTCTGCAAGAAAAGAAGAAGGGCAATTTACTTAAAATTTACTAGATTTTGCTGGCAGTCTCATAATTACTGGATTTTGCTCATATCTAAGGGCACAATTACTAAAAAGGCTTTTTGAAGTTCGTTTATTATACATATTATTAATTTATACTATTAATAATATTAATTAATATTAAAGTTTAATTTCAGGAAATAAGTACACAAAAGGTTATTAGTTATTGACGTCTGAATACAAAAGTAACATTTAGGATATACTTTTCCACCCTTTGGTTTGATTCGATAGGAGACGGTGGAAGCAAAAGGTCTGTTCCTCTCTTTTGTTTTTATTAAATTTTGGTACAAAAATACCTTCTTCACATTTGAGATAAATGTGGAATAGACCAAAAACTCACCAACAAAATTAAACGCATTATCAAACATGAATTTAAAATAACCCTGACAAAAGATACTCATGGACAAAATGTTTTCTACAGTTCGATTGTTATACATACTATCCATTTTATCCATATTACCCATTGTAACCAAGGCGATTTCATAACAATCGATATCAACAGATCAGGTGGGTACATCTTTTCCGATGTCAAAACGATAATATGTATATAAACAAACATCATTTCTTAAATTTCAAAATAGGTACACGTTTTAGAATTTGGCGCAGCAATTGATTTTTACATCGGGAAAAGGAAAATTTTCAAAGCGAATTCAGGCGGGTCTATCTTGTACGAATATGCCTTGACTGTAATCTTTAGAATTTATGTAAATATGGTTTATATGAAAGATTTTAGTAAATGAAAGGCGAATTCTAATACGTGACCTCATTTCAAAAGATTATAATCAGGTGATTCGCCATAACGTCATAGCCATAACAATAGAAACCAATTGCATTTTGATTATGGCTTATGGCCTGATTTAACCTTTATACGATTTTACTAATTCTACCAAGGCGAATTGATACCAGGTGTTCTCGTGAATTCGCCTTCAATTGTACCTTAACAAATAAACATGTTTTTCCGCGGTGTTGCATTTTATATTAAATTCGCCTTGCTTAAATGATTGATTTCACACTCGCATTGCTTGCTGGGTGACAAGCTAAATTATTGACACAGCTGAACGTACTCCACAGGAATAAACATAATTTTTCCTAAATTAAATTATTTGGCATAAAAAATAAACACAAACTGAGTAAAATGCAAACTAAGGTGCAAAATATGCAGAATTACATCGGCTACATGAAATGCGGGGAAATCTTAAGACCGCCTTACGGAAGTTTCCAACGCCCATATGTTTTAAAATGTTTTCATTGCAAGGAAATCTATTTACTATTTGAGGCATTTATATTTCATATCGAAGATCATTGCAAAAGTGCAATTGCAGAAATCGAAATTCACTCAAATAATGAACAAACTTTTGAAATTACACCAGTCAACGATAACCAGCAACGAATGGAGTTAGAAGATAGAATTAATGGAGATATTAAAGTTGAAACAAATCTTTTTTCTATGCAAACGGTAAGATTTAAGCTACGAATATAAGGTGCATATTATTTATATTCATATGTACATACATATATGTATGTATGTACATATTAAACCAATTTGTAGTTTATAGTTTTACATATTTTGTAGAAATATGTATTTACAACTTCTCTCTGAGATGTACTGTTTCCATTATACAATCAGTTTCTATTTTAGGAGGACCCCTTGGTTGTCATAAAACCTGAAAATCTTTCTGATGATGAGTGCATTATAGTAAAAGAGGAGTTAAAACCGCAAGATGATAAGGCGATAGCTAAAACTGATAACAATGAGGAAGAAAACAATTCCATGACTATTGAAGAAGTATGCGAAACAGATGATGATTCATATGGAAACTTGAACAATAATGTTGATGCGGAATTTCAAAGTACTGATGAGGAAATACTGAATAGCTCAGATAATAGTATTACTAGCGATGATGATGACCTTTATGAAATAAGGGTAAGAAGAATTTGTTTTTATTAAATTTATTTGATTTCATTTAATAAAAATCCCAAAAATTTTACGATTCAGACTGTTAAACAATCAAAAAATGATTCGGCAGATTTTATTGTAGAATTTATAGAGAAAAAGGAACATATAGCTTCTCTCATTGAAGCCTACAAAAATCAACCATCACTGTGGAATAAAAATTTCCCATTCTTGAGGCATAAAGAAAGACGTCAAAACAGCTTGCAAAAAATTGCTAATGAAATTAATGAAAAGCATAATTTGTCAATTACATGGAATCAAGTTGCAACCGTCATTGTGTATTTGTGCCGAAGGTATCGCGAAGACTTAAAAGGTATTAAAGAAATCAAAGAAGAAAATTATACTCCATCATGGTTTTTTGAAGATTTAAATTTCTTAAAACCTTTTATGGAAAACAATCCAATTGCAAAACTAGGCTCACATATGCCGGATCTATTGCCAAATGAAATAATAGAAATATTAGGTATATATAAGGGATTACCACACCTCTGGAATACGCAACTGATTGAACATTATTGTAGAAATAAAATACATGCTGCTAAACAAGAAATGTTGGAATTATTAGAAACGAAAATGGGTATAAAAATTGATGAAAAAATATTGGATGACTATTTTCGCACTATAAATAATTGTTTTACCCGGGCTAAACGCAACAAATTCGATAAAACATCCACCAAAAATAGCAGTGATCCCAATAATGGAGAGAGCACACATGACGATTATTATGAACACATGATTTTCCTTTATGATCATGTAGGAGCATTTAAGTGCTCTGAATGTAAACGTTCTTTCAAAAGTCCTTTGTATTTAAAAATACACAAAACTCAGCTTCACGGCTCTGAACCCCTTTCATGTTCTTTATGCCAAAAGCTATTCAAAACTGTCAATTCATTTACAAATCATGCGAAACGTCATATGAAGGATCTAAATCACGAGTGCAAGGAATGTGGAAAGAAATTTTTGCATTCTACCGAATTACGCATACACATGCGTAATCATACCGGAGTAAAACCTTTTTGTTGCGAAATATGCGGAGCTTCATTTCGACACATTCAAGGTTTCAGTAATCATCACAGGCGTCATATCAAAAATTATCTTCATACTTGTGAAATCTGTAGTAAGGGTTTCTATTCGAAAGATCGTTATAATGATCATATGAATTCACATTCTAATACAAGGACCCAAGTATGTAATGTGTGTGGCAAAGCATTTATAACTAAAAGATCATTGCAACAGCACGTAGTAATACATGATGATGTACGAAGACATGCTTGTAAATTATGTGGCAAAACGTTCAAACATAAAACCGGCGTGAATCAACACATGAGAACGCATGGTGTAGCCAACAGTGAAGAAAAAAGTACAGCTGTTAAGGAATAATTGTGTAATTTGTGTTAAATTATTTTTATACATACAAACACGTGACCGACTTAATATTCTTCATTTTGGCTTTTACATGACAGTGCAGTGGTAATTAATGAACATTTTCTTGATTAAAGTTCCGTTTTTTATCACTTAAGCCTTTTTGTTCGTAAGGCTGCATATTATTTGTTGAAATAAGAACATGTTAACTAAAAACTTGAATTTATTTTAAATAATAAAACTTATTCATAAAACCTAATTTTTCTGTTTTATAAAGCTTTTATTTTTTTATATTATTCAGTCACTCCAATCGGTAAAATGCGTTTGGGGAATTATTTGGACAGTTCGATGAACTATTTCGCCATGACCAATTCCCACGCAACCCATATTGTGGGAGTTCCACAAAGTTTTACAGATTTTTTGTCTGTCTAAATTCAATGTAAGGATATATATGTGTACATGTGTCTGTATGTATGTAGGTATCATATGAGAGCTTATTAAAATTACTCTATGATAAGCATATTTAAAAAAATTAACTTATAATTAACTTCTAATTTTATTTTGAATCACTAATAAATAATAAAAAAAATTAAATAAATTATTTTTATGTTTGCTTAAGATTTTTCCCCCATCAGGATTACTACCTCGCCTCTCATAATCATCTGGTGTGAGGACAAACGGTTATAGACCCATACTCGTGAGCAGCTTTCATGACTTTGTCTCTTTTAATAAGCCGGAACAGAAGACAGATGGATGATTCAAGGCCTATCGGATTTTTGGAGTCAGGGGTAATTAGATTGTATTCAAATGGAGCCTTGCTGTACATTTCAGCAAGTACAGACAGGCGAGCTTAATAAGTTATCCTTACACCTACACTCGTGGTAATAAAAATGCAAACCAATTCAAATTCAAATAACTCCTCAGACAAAGACTGAAATCGACGATAAGAAGACAGTCAGCGAACAGGCTACCTATCGTTAGGATTTCTTACCGACATGTCGTTGCGATTTCGTAACTACATATCGATGCGAAGTCGTGTCAACCATTTCATACAAAAATCGTACGATTTCGATTCCGAAATCGGAAGATTTTGTCGACCAGTCGTTACGAATTCTATACGAATTCGGAGCATTTGGTTTGATGGGTAAGTACGTGTGTATATACATAAGTATGTGTTAAGTTATGTGTATACGAATGTATGTATATGCATACATGCATTGACGTTTCCTTTCGTGTTAAAATGTTGGTTTTTCGAGTTCCCGTACTTTTGTGCATTTTTGCATATTATTGAGAGAAATTATAGTTTGCTCTCATTTTACCAAACTTTTCCCAAGAAGTAAAGAAACACACCTATTGCGGGCTGTTTCGTGCAAGAAGAAGAGCACTACTCTCTCAAAAGCTCCCCACTACTATCTCAAAAGCCCACTTACTTACCAAACTTTGCGTACGGGAACAGATTTCGGTAAAATTGGGATCCCGCGGGCTCCCAATATGAAGTACGAGATAAAACCTATTATTGCATCCTTTATTTTTCCATATCATTTTATTTTACTGCATTAAATTAAAGCTTTTCTCATTTTTACAAACCATTATGTAGCCATAGCACAAAGCTTTTGCATGTTTTCTTTTGAAGGTGATTGAGAGTCCACAGCAAGGCGAATTGACATCATATTATCCAAGGCATATCAAACAGGTACATGCATCGGGCAAATTGCTCATCCGCTGATTTTTTGTTTACACGTTTATAACGAAAAATTCATTTGACAAATACTTTTGTGCCTTGTTTGATGCATACAATATTTTGACAATTACTTTGTAAAACTATGTGAGAAGCACAGAGTTGCCACACTGTTTTCTCTAATGCATGTACCTGTAGTAAATGTGCCTTGATATTATCTTAATTCTTAAGATCTTAATTCACCAGCTGACATAAATTCTCTGCTGTCAATCAATGCAAAGTGTTAGGAAATATTCTGACAGCAGGAAATTTTACACTAACAAATATACAAGGCGAATACGCAGAGTTGCAAATTAGGACCTCCTGGTATCAATTCGTCTTGGTCCACAGATGTAGCAGTGAATTTATATTGAACTCATATTTAATTCGCTTTGGGCAAAAAATAGTCGCCTGAGCAGTTGAGACTACCTTGTTGGTATCCGTGTAATTGTAGTCGAATAACATTACTGAACATACTCTTTGAAAAAGTGTATATTTTCCTTTGGTTCAATTGTGGAGTGTGTAACAACTAATTAAAAAGATTTATAAAAAAACTAATGCAAATTATGTTAACTCTAGTCCAAGGTCGGCCTGTTGGCTATGTAAGATGTGGTGAAATACTAAAGTCCAAAAAAGGTTTTGAAGACCCATATATCTTGCGATGCGTACAATGTAAACAAATTTATTTGCTGCTGGAATCATTTATATTCCACTTAAATGAAAGTTGTAATGACTCTAAAGGAGTAAAAAATAATGTACAGGAAGATATGAATTGCAGTTCGGACGAAGCCGAAGTGGTCAACGAACCTTTGGTATGTGAGGAACCACCAATGAAGCTCGAACATACTAGTGCTGAAATGGTAAGACCATTATAGAGGTTAAATCAAGTTCAGGGGCACCTCTCAAAAAGTAAAAAAGTACCTATAGAAAATTGAAAAATAAGAAAAAAAATTCTAGCACAATATTGTGATTATACGGTGTTTTCCAACGAATATGACCAATATTGGTATCATCTTAAAGCTTTGGAGAATACCTGTTATGAAATGGTAAAATGCAGTCCTGGTCGGCCATGCAGGAAATCTTTATTAGGCAAGAAAATTTTATGAGGCACAAAATCTTTATTGTGCCGCGCCGTCTCGGGAAACACCATGGTGGAGAAAATCCTTAATGCCGGCAGTGCAGAACAACGTTATTAGGATAGGATCCTTTTTTTAATTTTTGAGATACCATTATTGGTTACCATTATTCGTTGGAAAACAACGTATAATCCCAATATTGTACTATAATTTCATTTAAATGAACATATGGTTACCTTAATACAGAAAGGCCCTAACTTTTTTTTCGATAGAAAATTTAAGGTATCGAAAAATGCAAAAATCACAACTTTAAAAAAATAATGAGTAGGGCATTTCTTTATTTAAAGGTAACGATATGCAAGTAGGTCTAAAAGTATGAATATAATTACTATGTATTTTATATTTTTGTAGGAAGATCCTTTGACTGTTGTAAAAAGCGAAAGTGATATTGACAAATCAATTATCAAAATCGAACCATGCAACTTTAATGAAGATAAAATGTGTGATGAAATGGAAGAATCTTCAAATTTGAATTGCACAAAATCTTCAAATCAGGATGAAAATTATTGTATTGAGGATCTTGATACTTTTATAGAAAGTCAAGATGGAACTGAATCTGATTCAACTGACGCGGATGTAGAAGAGGTAAGTTTACCATTTCCAACACATATTCAATAGAGTATTAAAATATAATTAATTTTAAATGAAATTTTTTTCAGATCATGCAAAAACCATCTAATACCAATGGTGTATCATCGTCCTTTGTTAACAATTTTGTCAAGTCGGAAGAAAATTTAACTGTATTAATTGCTGCATTTAGGAATCAACCGCAATTATGGAATAAAACAATGCCCCATTTTGCAAACAAGTTAAAAAGACGGGAATATATGATGAAAATTGCAAAAGATCTTCTTAGCAATCACAATATAAATATCAATGCAAGCCAAGTTTCAGCGATTATTGTCCATTTGTATCGAATGTATCAAGATGATTTGCATAAAGCTCAGGAAAAAGATGATTGCAAAAGGCAAATATATGTGAAGCCTTGGTATCTGAGGCAACTGAGTTTCATTGAACCTTATTTAGAGAACTATTCACTGGAGATATTAGACTCAAATTATCCTACTTTGTCGCCCGAGCAAATTGTAGAAATTTTAAAAATATATCAAAGTTTACCACATCTATGGAATTCCAATCTCATTGAAAACCATTGTAAGAATAAACGCCATGAAAGTATTGTCGAAATGCTCAAGCAACTGGAAACAAAAATTCAATTGCAAATTAATGAAAACTTATTGGAACAATACTTACGCACAATTCACAACCATTGCTCTAGAGAAAAACGGCGAATAATAAATATTAAGAAATTAGACAACAAACCAGAGAAACTCGAACAAACTGGTAGCGATTTTTATGAACATTTTAAGTTTCTGTTTGATCATGTTCCTCCCTTAAGATGTTCTGTATGTAGATGTGATTTTATTAGCCCGTTGCATTTTAAAATACACACTTCCTCTCATGATGGATCGGTGCCTTTTACATGCTCCCAATGTAATAAAACATTCAAGCAGATTAATGTATATACAAGTCATGCAAACCGACACTTCGAGGATCTTAACTATATATGTACCGAATGTGGTAAGAAGGTCGCCAATTACACTAATTTAAGATTTCATATGCGTATTCATACTGGTGACAAACCCTATTGTTGTGAAATATGCGGTGACTCCTTTAGATTTCAACAAACATTAAGTACTCATCGTAGAAGACATGAAAAGCGATATCTACACACATGTAAAATATGTTCTCAAGGTTTCTATTCGAAGAGGAGACACGATGATCACATGAATTCCCATATGAACATACGTTCCCATATATGTGATATATGCAATAAGGCTTTTATTACAAAAAGAGCATTAAAGTTGCATAAGGTTGTGCATGAAGATGTTAGGAATCATGCTTGCAAATTATGTGGGAAAACGTTTAAACATAGAACTGGTGTTAATCAGCATATGAAGACGCACGACATTGCTACCAATGAGTAGTGTTATTTAAATTTTATATACCATACATATGAATAAAAAATATTAATTTGCAAGCACCAGGATGCTTTTGGTTGCATATAAATGTACATTCATACATATATACATACATACCGCTGATTTACTTCAATAGTAAAAACACATTTTTTGAGTTAATAAAGCAAAATAATTCGGCATTTCGTATTTTATCTTGTGTGAAAATTTTATATAAATAGCTTTTGCTACCACCCCGTTAGAGAAGAATTTGTTTCATGTCTTCATTGAGTTGTATGTAAATTGAAAACTTTAAACGCGTTTTCTGCAAAACTAGTTTTTTTTTTGAGTTGTGGTGACACTATTGAAGTAAATGAGCGATATGTACATATGGATTCTACATAGTTAGTGAAATGTGCTGTAAATATATTTGATTCAAATATGTATGCTTATTGAAAAAACTGTGTCGGAATTATAGTTTAGATGGTTTCTTTTCAAATAAATCTTTTTGTACTAAAATTAATAACTATTTTTAGCTTTTTAATAATTTATTTACAGGTGCATACAAAAATTTTCTCTAGCGGAGTTCGATTTCGATCGAAATTTGCTAACTGAGCTGAGTATACCTTATAAGAAATTGCCTTAATTTCGGTATAGTTTCAATGAAAATATTTTTAAATTTCCTTCAATATCGAATGCCTTATTTAAATTTTTATATTTTTGAGCAGAAATAACATGATATCAATGTGTGGGGATTCCACCAATCTTTTCGATTGGAAAATGCCAAAAATGCCTTATATTTAATACCCATATCATAAAAGTGTTAAACATAGTGCCACCATGTTTCTTTCGGCTGCGGAATCTCTGAAATTAATTTTTATTTCTGCTCGAAAGAATAAAAATCATTAAATAATTTTTATTTCAGGCCGAAAAATTGAAATCAGAATATAAAAATTATCTTCCGGGATCGTAAAGTTTTATTTTAAAAATTACTTTTTAATCATTATTTCTTGATTTTTATTTATTCCTCACGAAACAAAAGTTATTTCTTGATTTTTCTTTATGCCTCAGAAAAAACAGTTATTTCTTGATTTTTTTTATTCCTCAGAAAAAAACAGTTATTTCTTGAGTTTTATTTATTTCTCACAACAGTTACTTTTTGATTTTGATTTTTTTTTTTTTTTGCTTAAAAAAAGTTAATTTTTAAACTGTAGAAAGCGTATTTTTTGGGTTAAAATTTAATGTGTGGCAAGAGTCTGTAAAAAAACTAGTATATGTTAAATTAAATTTACTTTATTATAGTTTATTCAGTTTAATAATTACAATTTTTTAGCAAACAAATAAAAATCAAAAGTAACTGTTATTTCGTGAGGAATAAATAAAACTCACAAAATGAGTTATTTTATTTTGTGAGTTAAAAAAAACAAAATAACTTTCATTTTGTGAGGAATAAATAAAAATCGAGAATTAATTTTTTTTCAAGAAATAACTTATTTTCTGAGGAATAAAAAAATAATCGGTAAAGTTGAGTTTTTTAATAAAAATTAAACAAATAAAGTAGTATTCCTTGTGCACGTAGCACTTCTCGATTAGAGTGATTTTTTTAATTTAAATTTGGAAAATAATTGTTATTTGCGATCCCTGATTATTTCCGTTTGAAAAATAAAAATTTTAAAATAACAGTAATTTCTGCTAAATAATATAAAAATTAAAACCTAACTGTGTTGTCAGAATATGTACAACTAACTTTGGTTTTATTTGTTCATTAATAATTATCACATGTAATTTGGCTTATAAAGCGATACGAACTTTAGGCTGATAAAATAATAACGGTCTAATTCATAAAAAATATTTTAGGTGTATTTGAAAAATTTTCCATAGAAATATGTCAAATAAGCGCTTAATAAACCTGAATTATTTTTTATGAATAAGGCAGTAAATATATAACTGTTATCTTTTGACTTTTATCATAAAGTTCATATGAGTTACGGTTCCCAATGTATTCAAATTACAAGCGGCTAAAATAGTCACCTGAGCTGTTGAGACTACCTTCTTGGTATCCGTGTAATTGTAGTCGAATAACATTACTGAACATACTCTTTGAAAAAGTGTATATTTTCGTTTGGTTCAATTGTGGAGCGTGTAACAACTAATTATTAAAAACATTTATAAAAAACCAATGCAAACTCTAGTCCAAGGTCGGCCTGTTGGCTATGTAAGATGTGGTGAAATACTAAAGTCCAAAAAAGGTTTTGAAAACCCATATATCTTGCGATGCGTAGAATGTAAACAAATTTATTTGCTGCTAGAATCATTCATATTCCACTTAAATGAAAGTTGTAAAGACGCAAAAGGAGTAAAAAATTATGTACAGGAACATACGAATTGTAGTTCGGACGAAGCGGAAGTGGTCAACGAACCTTTGGTATGCGAGGAAGCACCAGTGAAACTCGAACATACCAGTGCTGAAATGGTAAGACCATTATAGCAACAGTAGGCAAATTTTAATATATTGTTACGTTTTTATTCTTTAAAACGCTTTTCCGTGGACTCGAAGATTTGCAAATGAATAAAAAACCCCCGTGTAGTAATTAGGGTTAAGAATGATACAAGTTTTATTTACAAATGCACTTAAACTAATTAATCAACAGCTTAAATACACAAATACAGCTTAAATTACTTAACCATTCACAACTGGTTACCACTATGCCTTCCTCGTTGTTGTATCTGCACGTCCCTTAAATTGGCTACGCTAGTATTGACGCAATTCCTCTTTGTCTGCTGCTCGTCACACACGAGACTCGCTATGCCGACGCTCACCGTTGATACACCAATAACAACTCTCTGGCCGACACTCACAGTTGATACACAAATAACAACTCGCTAGCTTTACTTTTCCACTCTTACACACGTCTATCAGCTCTTTACTCTTCAGTCTTTCAGACACGATATACTCCATAATAATCTTAATTCAACGACAGATTTTAACTTCACTATAGACCGTCACTATAGTCTCTTCAATTACCAACTCACGTATTGTAAAGCACAGACTCAACTATCACTAACAACTTAATTATCAACTGATTTCTGAGTAACAACTTAAGCTGAAGGTCCATATCATCCGTTCTATGCGTATGCGTTGTATGCATTGCTGTACGTTCTCTCCGATTCTAAATTCAAGTTACATGCAATACGTCTTATGCGCCAATATGTTTGTTTATTAAAAAATAATGAACATAACAAGGTGACACTCAGTACATAAAAACAATCGATATTTAAAATGTAATTTTTGTTCGTCAAATAACTATGTTAAAAACTGATTTTAATGTATTTTATTCTTGAAAATAATTGTAAGCTTTGTTAAAAAAGCTTTTTAATTTATTAAAAACTTTTTTATGCAAAAAAATTTTCAATTTATACCCACCATACTACCATTTTTTATCGATATCATTGAAAATATAAAGGGTGTCCCAACAAGAACGCAAGATTTAAATTTTAAACAAAACACAGATATTTAAAAAAAAAAAATCGTGAAACTTTATTATATCGTAAAGTAGATAGAATGAGGTTATGTGTGGAACAACATATCGGGCAGATGGCCGCCGCGGCTTTGCTGGCACACACGCGATCTTTTAATGAAATTTTTAATGACCGTTTTGCATAAATGCTGCGGTATTTCATTAATGCAGCGTCCAAGTTCCTCTTTTAAGGCTTGAGTCGTCGTCGGCTTATTCGCGTAAACCATCGACTTCAAAAAACCCCAAAGAAAAAAGTCTAACGGTGTTAAATCGCACGATCTAGGCGGCCAATTCTCGTCTCCAAAACGCGAAATAACACGACCGGGAAATGACTGATGCAGCAATTGAATTGTTTCTCTGGCTGTATGACATTTGGCGCCGTCTTGTTGAAAACACATGTCCTCCACATTCATTTCTTCAATTCTAGGACTGTTTGCGCTTGACTTGCCTCATTTTCATAAAAAAAGGTCCAACGATTTCTCCAGCCCAAAATCCACACCACACAGTGACACGTTGAGGATGCATTTGCTTCTCGTGAATCACTCGAGGTATTTCCTCACCCCAAATGCGACAATTCTGCCTATTGACCAAGCCATCAAGATGGAAATGGGCTTCGCCAATGAAGATGATATTATCGGCAAAATCTGCATTTTCATGTTGTCTCTCCAATACCCAATTAACGAACTCCCTTCGCTGTCCATGGTCAGCTGGCTTCAGTTCCTGAGTCAATTGAACTTTGTATGCATGAAGATGCAAATCTTTCGTCAAAATTCGCTGCATAGTGGATTTGGAGACACCAATTTGCTGAGCTCGGTGTCGAATTGAGGTTGATGGAGTTTGAGCGACATCATCACGTACAGCTGCGACATTTTCGGTCGATCGACCTGGTCGAAGGCGCGTTGTTGACTTTACATCACTAACAGACCCAGTTTCGGCAAATTTATGCATTAATCTCTTTACAGTTGACTCTTTTGAAGCATTATTGTGACCCCAAATTGATTGCAATTTGCGAACTGTAGCCGCAAAACTTTCACCATTTTGGTAAAACAATTTCACAATGAGAATGCATTGTTCATTCGTGTAGCGCTCCATTTTTACTAACCTCGTACCTTCTACTAGCAAACAATAACAATTCTTTAAATGTCAAACAATGACACTTTGAATGGCGCCAAATTTAAATCTTGCGTTCTTGTTGGGACACCCTTTAATATAATTTGCCATCTTTGGCTATCAAAAACAGCTGACCTTTTTTCATGATGCATGCGACGGATACAAAAGTAGAAAGTAAACCTACTTTATCCGTCCTATGCGTCTATACATTCTATGCCTACACAACCTACACAATCGCGCGATGTACGAAAAAATACAACCCTGATCTGATGAATTGTTTTTGTCCTTTGAAAATTTTCATAGGCTCCATCATGCCGGGGCTGTATTTTCTCAAAAATCGCACGATCGTGTAGGCTAGTGTATCACGGCCTTAACTTGCCACATACAATTAAACTTATTCTACTTTTTTGACACATGCATAAAACGCAACAACGCATGGAACGGATGGTATGGACCTTCAGCTTTACTTCTAAGTAACGACTGAGTTGCCATTGTATGCGTTACCCCTTTTTATAGTTCGCACAAGGTCACTAGAATGTTTCAGCAAAGTCTAGACAATCTCATCTAAAATGTTGTTTACTATTGTTTATGTGGTAACTATGCACATGCGTGTGTATAGTTATGCATACATCATTAAACAAGCAATACATGGTGGTTGTTTACCTTATTTTTGTTTTTTGTTTGAATTACCATGTATGTACATAAGTAAATATGTGTATCTTCTTAATAAGCAGACGCTTTTTGTTGTTTTTGGTTGTTTGCATTTAATAATGCTTGTATGTGCTACGCATGTACATATAGCTCTTTGCTACTGTTCTAGTTAGTTCTTTCAATCGACCCTGTAGGAATATTTTCCGTAGCACTTGCGTTAACACTGTTGGAATATTTTTGCGTAATGCTTCATTAACCCTGTCGAGGGCCATTTCCGTAACAATATTCTACCCATATACATACATACGTACATACATAGATATGTATAAGTATCTATGATCAAATAAAAGAACAAAATTAAGAAAATCATCCTATAACCATCCTAAGTTTTTTATTTATTAGAGCATTATTCCAATCGTACCGTAACCATTAAAGAAAATTTTTGTTTGTCTTCCAAGGCCACACACTAAATCATAAACAGTCGCAACTCCAAATTATCGAAATGGTTTTGTATTTTCATAAACAAGATCACTGCACAAATCTCTAACAACCGACAGTCTTTTGCCACTCCTGAGCACATGGGATTTTTTGAGTTGTGTGCTATATGTATATAAAAGTAATTATGTACTTCTGTATTTTATATTTTTGTAGGAAGATCCTTTGACTGTTGTAAAAAGCGAAAGTGATATTGACAAATCAATTATCAAAATCGAACCATGTAACTTTAATGAAGATAAAATGAGTGAAATGAAAGAATCTTCAAATTTGAATTGCACAAAATCTTCAAATCAGGATGAAAATGATTGTATTGAGGATCTTGATACTGCTATAGAAAGTCAAGATGAAACTGAATCTGATTCAACTGAAGCGGATGTAGAAGAGGTAAATTTACCGTTTCCAACACATATTCAATAGAGTATTAAAATATAATTAATTTTAAATTAAATTTTTTTTTAGATCGTGCAAAGACCATCTAATACCAATGGTGTATCATCGTCCTTTGTTAACAATTTTGTCAAGTCGGAAGAAAATTTAACAGTTTTAATTGCTGCATTTAGGAATCAACCGCAATTGTGGAATAAAACAATGCCCCATTTTGCAAATAAGTTAAAAAGACGGGAATATATGATGAAAATTGCAAAAGATCTTCTTAGCAATCACAATATAAATATCAATGCAAGCCAAGTTTCAGCGATTATTGTCCATTTGTATCGAATGTATCAAGATGATTTGCATAAAGCTCAGGAAAGAGATGATTGCAAAAGGCAAATATATGTGAAGCCTTGGTATCTGAGGCAACTAAGTTTCATTGAACCTTATTTAGAGAACTATTCACTGGAGATATTAGACTTAAATTATCCTACTTTGTCGCCCGAGCAAATTGTAGAAATTTTAAAAATATATCAAAGTTTACCACATCTATGGAATTCCAATCTCATTGAAAACCATTGTAAGAATAAACGCCATGAAAGTATTGTCGAAATGCTCAAGCAACTGGAAACAAAAATTCAATTGCAAATTGATGAAAACTTATTGGAACAATACTTACGCACAATTCACAACCATTGCTCTAGAGAAAAACGGCGAATAATAAATATTAAGAAATTAGACAACAAACCAGAGAAAACTGAGCAAACTGGTAGCGATTTTTATGAACATTTTAAGTTTCTGTTTGATCATGTTCCTCCCTTGAGATGTTCTGTATGTAGATGTGATTTTAATAGCCCGTTGCATTTTAAAATGCACGCTTCCCTTCATGATGGATCCATGCCTTTTACATGTTCCCAATGTAATAAAAAATTCAAGCAGATTAATGTCTATACAAGTCATGCAAACCGTCACTTCGAGGATCTTAACTATATATGTACCGAATGTGGTAAGAAGTTCGCCAATTACACTAATTTAAGATTGCATATGCGTATTCATACTGGTGACAAACCCTATTGTTGTGAAATATGCGGTGATTCTTTTAGATTCCAACAAACATTAAGTACTCATCGTAGACGACATGAAAAGCGATATTTACACACATGTAGATTATGTTCTCAAGGTTTCTATTCGAAGATGGGACACGATGATCACATGAATTCCCATATGAACATACGCTCCCATATATGTGATATATGCAATAAGGCTTTCATTACAAAAAGAGCATTAAAGTTGCATAAGGTTGTGCATGAAGATGTTAGGAATCATGCTTGTAAATTATGTGGGAAAACGTTCAAACACAGAACTGGTGTTACTCAGCATATGAAGACTCACGACATTGCTACCAATGTGGAAAAGAGTGTTACTTAAACTTTATATAACGCATATATAAATAAGAATTAATTATTTGTAAGCTTCAGGATGTTTTTGATTACTAATGTATGTACATATAAACATTGCATTTGCTTGTATAAATGCAACGAATTCCACATATGTATTAAGTGAAATGTGGTATAAATATATTTGATTCAAATATGTATGCTTATGAAAAAAATTGTTTCGGAACTAATAGTTTAGGTGGTTTCTTTTCAAATAAATCTTTTTCTACAAACATTTTCTCGAGCTGAGTGCAAATTACTGCATTCCATTTCGAACGAAATTTGAAAACATTTCGATAGTTTCAATGAAAATATTTTTAAATTTGTTCGATATCGAATGCCTTAATTCGCCCCCTGATGGTATATTTTCTTCCAGTGCATAAAAATGTTAACATCAAGGCAAATTCACATAACGTAAACTCGCCTCGATTCGCTTTGACAAATTCACATTTTGTAATAGAAAAAAAAAGTACTGAAGAATGTGTGTTGACATCCAACGCATGAATTCGGAAAACAAGACTGCGCACTCAGCCACAGACGAATGTATATGTACTTTGTTTACAACAAAATTCTATGTCTACATCACAACCAGAAAATTAAATAACGGACCTGCGCACCATCTTGTTTTCTTGATTCATGCATCCAACGTATATTCATGTTACAAGCGGCGAAAATAGTCACATGAGCAGTTTTTTAAGGTGTGACATGCACGTACAATTTTAAAATTTTGTAAAGTATAATTGGAATAAATAAATAAAATAAAATGCGCGGTTTAAGTTTTTTATTTTATGTTGTGCCTCTGCTTGATTTTTATTTTAATAAACTTTTTATTTGTAGTTTGACGCCCTTATTTTCTACGAAAAAAAACTACGGGCTTATTAAATCCAGTTTAGTGAAGTAAGTCCAAATAAAATAATAATTATTCTGGGTGAGAGAAAATTGAATTCTATGAAAAAAACTGACAACTTGATTTTCTTTGAAAATACATACATATGTACATATGTTTATCTATCATCTAATAATTTTGATAAGCTTTTATGGATGGATATCATCATATTGTTATACTAAATCAAAATCCTACCAAGAAAATTACAAGACATTCAAAACTTTGGAAGTCCGTAACTACATAAATATACATTTCTGAAGAATTTTTTATGCATAACAGTTGTTTGTCTTAAAATTCAATTTTCTATCATTTAAGATAAGTTTTATTTTATTTGGAGCTGCTTCACTACACTAGATTTATTCCAATTTTGTAAAGCTAGTTAGTTCTATTAGAACTTGCCAGGTTAGAAGATATCATACATACATACATCACCATTCAATGGCTTGGAAAATGGTGAACATAATGTCTCATCCTCAAAATACATGGAAGGTGTAATGAGTATATTAATAAAATAACTAATTATAGGTACAGATCAGTTCTGAACCTCCTTAATACTGATAAAACTACCCACCCTGATAAAATACTAAACATACAATTACATTACATTACCCTGGTTTGTAAATGAATTTTCATTTTTTAAACTTTTTAATTTATTTATTTATTTCATAAATATTTTACAAAGTAAATTTGCAAAATATTGTTGCACAAATATGGGCGGGGTAACTAGACCATATGCCCAAGTTGGAATTAACAGTATTTAAAAAAAGTTCTTGTGACTGACTATACGCGACCTATGCCTTCACATAGGAAGTAGCAACGTGGTTGTTAAAGAAATTCCACAAAAGAACCTCAAGAATATACGGTTATCAGTGGCAGATCAGTCAACCAGTGCGAGCGAGACGAAAAACTCTCGAAGGCCAAACAACACACAAAAGCCTAGGGCCTAATTGTCGGTTTCGATAACGAGCTGATTCTATCACGTTTTTTTAGTTTGAGATTATGGCATTCGATATCGATCCATTTTGTTACATTGTTCGATAGCGAATGCTACAATCACAAACTGAAAAAACGTGATCGAAGCAGTTCGTTATAGAAAGCGAAGATTAGACCCCTGACCGTACTTAAGAAATAATTACGATGACGCGAGAACTGTTCAACCCAGAGCTGCTTAACGACTGAAAACTTTTTAATTTAATTTATTATTTTATTTTATTCATTTCAAGCTCTTTTCGAATCTTGTTTTCTTCATTGAAGCTCTTTTTTCAATTTCTCACACCAATTTCATTCCATATATTGAACCTTACTTTATTCAAGGAAGCTCTTTTCATTTTCACACACCATTTTATAGACATAAACCAAATTTTATTTTTTTCATTGAAGCTTTTTTTTATTCTATAATTCCATTTTCCGCATTCTATGTATGTATTAAATTAAAGCTTTTCTCATTTTTGAAAACCATTTTATAGCCATAACACCAACACTTTATACCCAGTTGACCAGGACTTTCGTTATTGATATCGATATCGAATATATCTCGAACATTTATCCATTTGTCGTGTAAAACTATCGCGAGTGACACTCAAAAATGAATCGAAAAAAGTTCACTTGTCGCTCAGTTTTGTCCCAAAAAACATTCAATTTCGAAGTTTCGCTGGCAATATCAAAAGTGGGAAATTATCAAACTAATTTCGATATCGCAAAAAGGCAGCAGAAAAAGTAATTTAATTTTTTTATTTATTTATTTTAACTTACTTATTTTTTTTTTATATCTTAACTTACGCTGCAGGATAGGCTCATACTGTGAAATACTGTGAGGAGATTGATTCCGTAAATGAGTTATCGAGGTTTCGGCAAATATTGTCAAAAGACAATAATGAATGAATGGCTCATGAACGGAATCCAGCTCTGAGACACTTTCTGTTCTGATGGACACTCACTTTCCTGGCTGCAGGGAAGTAAGAGAACAGGAAACGACGGAGGTAAATTTTAACTACTTGTCGGAACCAGAATTGGGGGGAGCAGTGGACGACATAGTGACATTGGAAAAAGCAGCATGGGCAATAAATACCTTTGAACCGTATAAATCACCGGGCCCAGATGGTAGGTATTTTTTCCGGCCATGTTGCAGAATATCCCAGAGCGCGTACTACTGTTTCTGGTGAATATCTTTAAGATATGCTTGATTATGAGGTTTATACCGAAAGGCTGCAGAGAGGTTAGGGTCATCTTTATACCCAAAGCGGGTAAAGCAAGCCACTCAAAGCCGAAGGATTTCAGGCCAATCAGATTGATTGATCTGCATCTAAGGAACACAATTGATACCCGTGTCATTAGTGGCGCTCAGCATGCCTATCGAAAAGAGAGGTTTGTTGAGAGTGCTCTTCATGACGTAGTTGGTGTTATAGAGAGAGGACTGCAGCGCAAGGATTATACATTGGCTGCATTCTTAGGCATTGAGTTATCCTTTAATAACATCATTATAGATGCTATCAGGGAGTCGCTAGAGACAGGTCAGGGTTCACAACTTTCTAGTGGAGTGGACAGTAATCATGCTTAGTAGCAATATCATCAATTCGAGTATAGGAAGTGGAAACTGAGGAGATTATTGACAAGAGGTACACCACAGGCTGGAGTTTTATCACCTCTATTGTGGTTGTTGACTATGAATGCAATTCTTATGCGTTTTGACAGGAGCGGACGGAAGATGGTTGCATATGGGGATGACGTGATTTTACTGGTAACGGGAAAGTTTCTTCCCACAATCAATGAAGTCGTGCAGTCGGCGTTGAGCAGTCTATCCTCCTGGGACAGCAGCATAGGACTGGGAGTCAACCCAGAGAAAACCGAGCTAGTCCTATTTACCAGGCGATACAAAATAGAAAGTATTGTACTGCCCTGGAAAGAGGGGGGCGTAGAGCTGAGACTAGCAGATGGAGCGAAATACCTGTGTGTTTTCTTAGATAGCAAGTTTTCTTGGAAAAGGAACGCGCAGGAAAGGCTAAAGAAAGCGCTCAATGCATACTACGCATGCAGGAACTCCATAGGAAGGAACTGGGGTCTGCAACCGCAGATAGTAAACTGGATTTACACATCGGTTGTCAGACCGGTTATTTCCTACGGTTGTTTGGTATGGTGGGAGGCATTGAGGAAGGAAAACCACAGGAGATTGTTAGCTAAGGTTCAGAGGTGTGACACGTTGAGCATCACAGGTGCTCAAAGGAGAACACTTCAGGCTGCCTTAGACGTCATTCTTCATCTACTTCCCGTAGAGGACTTTGTGGTGGAAATGGCGACTAGAAGTCACCGGTGAGGACAAGAGTAACAGGTCACACATCAATCTTAAATAAGATCCGTTTAGGGATCAGGGATCCGTAACCTCTGGGTTCACTGAAATTTATTTTAGGGACTATTGGGTCAAATCCGATAAGCACAGGGGCTGGTGTCTATATCTTGAGAACGAATATTCGTAGTTTCAGACTGCTGAATGAATGCAGCGTTTTCCCAGCTGAGATCTTGGCGATACTCAGGGCCACGGAACTGTTAGCCAGGAATGTAGCTGAAGGTGAGAAGGTAACCTTCAACGTCGACAGCCAGGCAGCGCTAAAAGCTTTAAAGGGACACAATGTCAAATCGAAACTTGTTAGTTACTGTAGGACACCCCTTAATGCGCTTATGGACAAATATTGTGTCAGACTATGTTGGGTTCTTGGCCACAGCAGTGTTGAGGGAAATGAAACTTTCGATGAGCTGGCAAGAATAGGGAATGTGTGACAGATCGGTGAAATTACCAATAGATCACTACTATAGGGAACTCAGTAATTGGGTAGAAAGCAGAAAAAAACATTTCATGGCGAAGTAGGGAGCATTGTAGAGTATCGAGAGCTATGTGGCCGAAACTTGACTCAGAAAGATCCAAACTGCTATTGCACATGGATAGGAAGGTGATGCGAATACAATAGGCGCGTTGATTGGTCACTGCTAGATCAGAGCAAGAACCAGCACATGAGAAACTGGCACTCCACATTTCTGTAGGATGTGCGGGGATAAAGAGGAACCAGAACCCATTGAACGTATTATCTGTCACTGCCCGAAGCTGCAATGTCATAGGCTTAGATGGCTGAGCAGGCGTTTCCATGAGAGCATTACTGATATCGGCAAGTGTAAACTAGCGGACATCAGGGGCTGCATCATGGGAATTCAGTGACTTAATGACGGATAATAGGGTCACTTCTGGGTACAAGTGGGGGTAAATATTACTTTTAATGAGTAATTGAAGGGAATCACTATGGACCCAATTGGGTCTACGAGTGAAAGTGCATTTTTGGCACCACCCTTCCTAACCTCACCTAACATACGCTGCAGGATTTGATCATGGTACCTCCATTCTAACAGACTAGCACACATCCACTAGGCTATCTGGACAAATTTTTTTCTGTTCAATTATTATTTTTTTAACTTACAGTGCTGTCATGTATCGAACATTGTACCTCTAGACTAACAAGCTAGCACACATCCACTCGGCTACAGTCACACATTTGAAAAACTATCGAGAGAAGTTCGAAGCTTTAGCGAACATTCGAATTTTCTTAGATTTGCGAACAATTCCAGTTGACCCTTTTATGAAATTGAAATCCTTATATCAAGGCAACAATATTTAATAAATATTTATTTATAATAAATTTATATTTAATTCGCCTTCGGCGTAGGAAATGGTCACCTGAGCAGTTGAGACCTCCTTTGGTATTGGTGTAATTGTAGTCGAATAACATTACTGAACATACTCTTTGAAAAAGTATATATTTTCGTTTGGTTCAATTGTGGAGTGTGTAATAGCTAATTATTAAAAAGATTTATAATAAACCAATGTAAATTATGCAAACTCTAGTCCAAAGTGGGTCTGTTGGCTACGTAAGATGTGGTGAAATACTAAAGTCTGAAAAAGGTTTTGAAGACCCATATATCTTGCGATGCGTGCAGTGTAAACAAATTTATTTACTGCTGGAGTCATTTATATTCCACTTGAATGAAAGTTGCATAGAAACTAAAGAAGTAAAATATAATGTACAGGAATATATGAATTGTAGTTCGGACGAAACCGAAGTGGTCAACGAACCTGTGGTATGTGAGGAAGCACGGGTGAAGCTGGAACATACTAGTGCTGAAATGGTAAGACCATTATACATATATATGTATGAACAAATGACAGAACAAAATATAAAAAAGCCTACATCAATCATCATTTTTTTTAATTTATTAGACCATTATTGTAATCTTAACGTAGCCAAATTAAGTGTTTTAAATGTCCATATCGCACACTAAAGCAGTTCCAAATTATCAAAAGTGTTTTGTATTTTTGAACAATATAAATTACCGTTGTGCCCGTTTTTAAGTTACATGCTGTCGTCATTTGTACAGTATCAACAGTTTTGTGCCACTCCAGAGCATATGGGATTTTTTGATTTGTGACTGTTTATGATTAAGTGTGCGATATGTATATAAAAGTAATTATGAACTTATGTATTTTATATTTTTGTAGGAAGATCCCTTGACTGTTGTAAAAAACGAAAGTGATATTGGCAAACCAATTATCAAAGTCGAACCATGTAACTTTGATGAAGATAAAATGTGTGAAATGGAAGAATCTACAAATTTGAATTGCACAAAATCATCAAATCAGGATGATGATGATTGTATTGAGGATCTTGATACTTCTATAGAAAGTCAAGATGTAAGTGAATCTGATTCAACTGAAGCGGAAGTAGAAGAGGTTAGTTTAAAATTAAAACTCAGATTCAATCGAATATTTGAATATCAATTGTATACACAATTTTTTTTAGATCGTTCAAAAACCATCTAATACCAATGGTGTATCATCGTCCTTTGTTAGCAATTTTGTCAAGTCGGAAAAAAATTTAACCTTTTTAATTGCTTCATTTAGGAATCAACCGCAATTATGGAATAAAACAATGCCACATTTTGCAAACAAGTTAAAAAGACGGGAATACATGATGAAAATAGCGGAAGATCTCCTTATCAATCACAAAATAAATATCAATGGAAGCCAAGTTTCAGCGATTATTGTCTATTTGTATCGAAAGTATCAAGATGATTTGCATAAAGCTCAGGAAAAAGATGATTGCAAAAGGCAAATATATGTAAAGCCTTGGTATCTGAGGCAACTAAGTTTCATTGAACCTTATTTAGAGAACTATTCACTAGAGATATTAGACTCAAATTATCCTACTTTGTCGCCCGATCAAATTGTAGAAATTTTGAAAATATATCAAAATTTACCACATCTATGGAATTCCAATCTCATTGAAAACCATTGTAAAAATAAACGCCATGAAAGTATTGTCGAAATGCTCCAGCAAGTGGAAACTAAAATTAAATTGCAAATTAATGAAAACTTATTGGAACAATACTTACGCACAATTCACAACCATTGCTCTAGAGAAAAACGACGAATAATAAATATTAAGAAATTAGACAACAAACAAGACAAAACTGAACAAACTAATAACAAGTTTTGCGAACATTTTAAGTTTCTGTTTGATCATGTTCCTCCTTTGAGATGTTCTGTATGTAGATGTGATTTTATTAGCCCGTTACATTTTAAAATTCACATGTCCTCTCATGAGGGATCGATGCCTTTTACATGTTCCCAGTGTAATAAAACATTCAAGCGGGTTAATGTCTATACAAGTCATGCAAAACGTCACTTCGAGGACCTTAACTATATATGTACCGAATGTGGTAAGAAGTTCGTTAATTACACTAATTTAAGATTGCATATGCGTATTCATACTGGAGACAAACCCTATTGTTGTGAAATATGCGGTGATTCCTTTAGATTCCTACAAACATTAAGTAATCATCGTAGACGACATGAAAAGCGATATCTACACACATGTAAAATATGTTCTCAAGGTTTCTATTCGAAGATGAGACATGATGATCACATGAATTCCCATATGAACATACGTTCCCATATATGTGATATATGCAATAAGGCTTTTATTACAAAAAGAGCATTAAAGCAGCATAAAGTTGTGCATGAAGATGTTAGGAATCATGCTTGTAAATTATGTGGGAAAACGTTTAAACATAGAACTGGTGTTAATCAGCATATGAAGACGCACGACATTGCTACCAATGAGGAAAGAAGTGTTACTTAAATTTTATATACCGTACATATAAATAACAATTGTTAATTTGTAGGCATGAGGATGTTTTTGATGAAGTATGTATGTATAAACATTGCATTTTTATGCATAAATACAACGAATTTCATGGAAATGTGCTATAAATATATTTGATTCAAATATAATAGTTTAGGTGGATTCTCTTAAATAAATCTTTTTTTTACTAAAATTAACCACTGTTTTTTTGTTGTTTAATAATTTATTCACTACCTGTCTTCTCTTATCACTATCCCTTTCCAAAAGAAGGTAACAGCTACTAATAGTAGTATGGATTCGTATCCTAGTGTTAACTTCTCAAAAAATAAAATACATATATATTTACATACACCCAAAAAATAAAGTTTTAAAATCAAGAAGAAACATTTTCATTTTAAAAACGAAACCTTTATGAAATAGAACTAAGTTTGTTTTGTGTTATTTTAAAAATTTTCATTCTTTGCTTAAAAATTAAAACTATTTTGAAATGAAAAATTATTATTTTTGTTTTAAGAAACAACAACCTTGATATAAAGTTGAACATACTCAAATTAAGAACTTATGTTTTTGAATTAAGAATGAAATATTCTTGAAGTAATAATGAATCATTTTTGTTTTAAAACTAATTATTTTTATATAAAAAATGAAATGTTTTGAATTAATAATGGAGACTTCTTAAATTAAGAATGAAACGTTTTAAATTAATAAAAGAGAATTTTGAAATTACGGATGGTTCGTATTAAAATTAAAAATGTTAATTTTGTTTGGAAACAAAATGCCCTTATTATGAAAAATTTTCGGTCTTCGACTGTAGTCCAAAGAGCTAATCGAACGAATTTTCATTTGCGTCATGACGAGCATTCAACAAAAAATGTCGCTATTATGTTATGAACACCGTGTTTTTTAAAATTTCGCAATAATTTTAAGATTTTGTGCGCAAGGATCATACAGGATAATGGACATTAATATACACTTGGTCGTAATAACAGATTAATTCTTTTTTTTTCAACACGACACAAATATAAAATGTTACTCGGGGAAAAATATATTCTTTTATTTAAAAAAAATAAAATTATTGATATAATAATAAAATATTTTTGTTTTTAGAATGTTTAAAAATACATTTTCTTTTTTATTATGATTTCAAAAATTATAATTTTTATTTTAATAAGAAAACATTATAGTTTTTGAAATTTTTAAAATGAAAGCGCACATTTTTGTTTTAGAACTGTTTCGTTATAAAAATAACAATGTTGTATATTAATATTATAAGAAAAATTCATATTTTAAAAATGATTTTTAAAAATGCAGCATTTTTAAAACAAAAACGCAAGATTCTTGTTTTAAGAATGCTTTTTTGGTTCAGTGTAGAGTTGCAACGAAAATATTTTTAAATTTCGTTCGATATCGCCCCAGGGAATTAAAATGTTTACATCAAGGCATATTTATGTAAGCAAAGCAAAAACATAAAAGATATACTCGGCTCAATTCGTTTTGAAGATCAAGGCATATTCACGAGTTCGTCTTGCTTTTGATGCCAAACAATGTACTGAAATATGTGTGTTGACATCCAACGTATATTTAAATTACAAGCGACGAAAATAGTCATTCCTCATCGCTTGCGACCACCTAGTATTGAACCTTGATATGTATGTATGTATATGTAACCAAATTGCAAGCTGCGAAAATAGTCAACTCATATGAACTCGTCTTGATTCTAACGGATATTCAAACTACAAAGTGCGCCAAGGTGGCGTCGATCAAGGCACATTAAACAGATTGAACTTGAGTGTTATTTTCACAGAATATATCTCAAAAATACTGGACTGCAGTTAAAAAAACATGCAATTTTAATATACAGACAAACTACACAACTTTGGGGTATGTTTAGTAGAGTGTTTCCGCTCCGTATTTTTTATTCTAAAAATTTATTAACGATTACTTGTTTTACGGTTATACGAATAAGTATGTTCTACATTCCACTTGAAATCAAACCGTTCAGAACTGTTACAGTATTGATGTTGGAAATACATACATATGTACATAGGCGTAGAAAGGCTATTCTGAACAAGTATTGCTTTTGCCCCCCACCCGCTTTACTATTAATAATTACTCATGAAAATAAACAATTCTGAATGGTTTGATTTCAAGTGGAATGTAAAACATATCCGTATAACTGTAAAATAAGTCGCTAATACATTTTGGGAAGAAAAATACAAAGTGGCAACACTCTACTAAACATACCCCAAAGTTGTGTCTAACCTGTAGTTGTATAGTATGTCTGTATATTAAAAATTGCATTTTTTATCTTTTTTTTAAACTGCAGTCCAGTCTTTTAATTGAGATATATTCTGTGAAAATGAACACTCAAGTACAATCTATTCAGGATTATGCTGGCTATATAAAATGTGGGGAAATTTTAAAATCACCGATACAAAGCTATCAAAACTCAATTATTTTGAAGTGCTTTCACTGCACAGATATCCATTTTCTGTTGGAATCTTTCATTGCACATATTCAGGAACACTTTAAGGATGTTTTAACACTGAACGAAAATTATACAAAAACACAATATGAAAATGTACACGGGGATGAAATGGAAAGTGAAGGTGTTGGTATTGATAATATTTCGGTAAAGTTAGAAGAATTGGTAAGTAAACATTAATTTATTTGGACATTAATTAGCTGTGCACGGAAAAGTGAAAATACTATACTGACTAAACTGACTAAGGAATATATTATCATCGATTACCACATTCGTCCGAAACTTATTCATAACATATTTATTTTTCTTTCAAGGATGATCCACTTTTTCCGATTAAAAATGAAAGCAATGAAGAAAAGTTTGATGAAAAGTGTGAGAAAGACGAAATTAATTCACAAACGTCTGTTACTTCTGCTAAAGACATTGATATAGATCAACTTGATGAATTTGATGACGTCTCTGACAGTAGGGATGAATTTAATCCTGACAGTTCTGAAACAGACGATTATGAGGTATAATGGAACGCTTTTCTATTACATAAATATGTATATTAATGTATATGAAGATTTGAAAATGCATATGTAAGTATATGCATGGTATAATGAATGAATGTATCGCATTTCAGATAACAAAAAAAACAAAAGGTAAAAGGAAGAAAAATCTTAAAGATGAACAGAAATCTGATGACTCCGAAACAGATGAAATAGAGGTATTGCAAATAAACATCTGTTATTTACTATTTAATTATAAGTTCCAAATTTCAGTTGGAAAAAGATGTTCCGAATAAAAGAAAAATCAAATTATCTCCAATTGTCGATGACTTCATGAAGTCCAAAGACAATGTTTTAACCATTATTGATTTATATAAAAATCAACCGGATTTGTGGAACAAATATTCGCCATTTTATAGACTAAGGGACAAAAGAAAACAAGTTTTTGAGGAAATTACACAAAATTTGAATAAGAAACGTTTATTGCAACTTACATGGAATCAGACAGCGGAAATAATCGCTTATATATGTGGAAAACATCGGGATGACTTTAAAAGAATGCTAAGTCAGCAAGTGGGAAAGAAAAAATACAAGAAAAATAGTAAGAAAAAAGGAAAGTATGAAAAGAAATCGGATAAAAAAATTAAACTTTCCTGGTTTTTCGATGATTTGCATTTTCTGAGATCAAAAACTGTCATTCGTTTGCAGAATTTAGACACAAATCTACCTGATCTCTCATCAGAACAAATTATAAATATATTAGAAATATATAAAGGATTTCCTCATCTTTGGAATACATACTTAATTGAAAATATATGCTCCAATAAACGTCATGATGCTCTCGCCGAAATGTCAAGCGTTTTGGAAACGAAGATGAATGTGAAGATAAATACAGCTACTCTAGAACAATATATTCGTACAATTCATAATTATTTTTCAAGAGAAAAAAGAAACAGATTAGAATCTTCCACGGCAGAAGGTCCTACGACAATCAATACATCTAATTACTATGAGCACATGATGTTTTTGGAAGATCACGAGGGACCATTCCATTGCTCTGTATGCAATGGTTTTTATTCAAAACCACTTTGTTTTAGACTTCACAAATCGCAGCATGATGGTACAGTACCCTTAATATGTTCGCAATGTAGGCAAGAATTCAAATCTGTTGCTTCTTACACTACACACGCCAAACGCCACCTAGAAGATCTCCAATTCATTTGTAAAGAATGTAACATGAAATTCCTTAGGCATTCCGATCTTAAAATACATTTGTTGACACATACCGATGCAAGGCCGTATTGTTGTGAAATATGTGGTGCATCCTATCGTCAGGCCAATAGTTTTAGAAAACATCAAAGACGCCATGAAAATCGGTTTTCGCATACATGTCATATTTGCTCTAAGGGTTATTATACCAAATATCGTTACGTCGACCATATGAATTCTCACATGAACATAAGAAAACATGTTTGTAACATATGCGGCAAGGGATTTATTACTAGTAGAGCTTTAAAAACACACGCTGTAACGCATGAAGATGCGAGGAATCATGCATGTAATTTATGTGGTAAAACATTTAAGCTTAAGATTGGAGTATTACAACACATGCGAACACACGGAAGCAAAGTGGAAAGTGATGATAAAAGAAAAATAATTTGAATAACTTTGAATATTGTTTTTTAAATATACATACATACATGCATAAATAAGTATACACTAGTTCATTGATTAGTAAATATTGTTCCGAAAATTTATGTATAAGAAAACATTCGAACTTCTTAAAATTCTAGAGAAATTATTTCAGTGTTTCTGCTATAGACGAAGACGATTTAAGTTACAAGTTAAGTATGTAACTATGTATACATTTGCATAAAAGTATATATGGATATGTACATATACATATGTATGTACACGTACATAAGTGTATACACATATATATATATATATATATATATATATATATATATATATATATGTAGGTCCTCTACCATTCACAATTTATGTAGATAATATTAGTGCATATTCATAGTCAAAACAAAGTAGGTATACTCTAAAAATTTAAAACCAGTATTACAATACAAAATACTGGTTATAAACTCTTAGTGCCTTATTCATAAAAAAATTTAAGGTTTATTGAGCGCTTATTTGACATATTTCTATGGGAAATTTGTCAAATAAACCTGTAATAAACCTAAAATATTTTTTATGAATTAGACCGTTAAAGTATACTTCGTTTTGACTATGAATATGGGCCATTATGTATGTATGTACATACATACTTACATATATTCAGCTTTCTGGGAAAATATATATGTATGCGGATGCTATTTTCTTGTTTTATCCTTTTAAAAATGAAACCGTCATTGTTAAGTTCAGGGAGATTTAGCATTATTTTTTCTTCTTGAGAAAGAAGTTCTAAGATTTTTGACATGAATTAATTCATTACTGTCTAATAAAACAATACTAAAGAACTTTTTAACATTGTGTCAGTTTCTTTCTGGATGCGAAGTCGCGCGAAGATCACAGAGAGAGATTATGTAAATCTATTTTTGTGTATTTTTCATTTTGTTTTTACTAACTTTAAGTTATTTCATATGTACATACACACATAAATATGTACATATGTAAATATCGCTGATTTACTCAAACTCATAACTCAAAAAATAGAATTTATGAACTAATGATGGAGAATTGAGAATTAATTCTTCGTATTGTGTAAATATTTCATACAAACTCTTGAAAGCAAAGTAAAATTTTCTTTTTCCATTAAATTGTGTGTAGATTGAAAACTCTCCAAACTAGTTTTGCTTTAGCTATAGCGTTGTTTGAGTAAATGAACGATATGTGTATACTACTAGTATTTATTTTTAATTCGTCTCAACAATAAATTTTAATATAGTTTTATTTTCTGAAATAGTGCAATTTTTTTTTTTTCAAAATAATAATTATATTTAGCGTAATCATTTAATGACCTTAAATTCTAACGGTCTAATTCATAAAAAATATTTTAGGTTTATTACAGGTTTATTTGACAAAATTCCCATAGAAATATCGTCGCTATTTTAACTAACCGACCTAACTGACATTTTTTTGAAAAATGAGTTAAGGCCTTTACTAGACTTTATAAGCCATAATACATCTTGTCTACAATTTTCATAACTGTAAGCATTACTGTTGTGCCATTATAAGTAAAAAGATTTCAGACGCAGCCATAAGAATGAATGTATAAAACTACCATAAAAGCTGCTCTCCTGTTAAATTTTTAAAATGTTAGTTAGGTCAGTTAGTTAAAACAGCGACGATATGTCAAATAAGCGCTTAATAAACCTGAATTATTTTTTATGAATAAGGCAGTAAGTATTCGTCTTGATAACCTTAAACATGCTAGCACTAAGTAGACATGCTAGTATGATTTTGTACTATTTGAAATGGCGAAAAATGTTGCCCTTATTAAAAAAAAAAGAAGATATATAGAAAAAGGTAAAATAAACAGCTGGGCCGCCCATTATGTGTATCTTAAGTTACCACATCTTTGTGAATAGTTTTATTCAAAGAAGAAAGGCTAAACAATGAGTGCTTTCACTGAACAGCCCCTCGAAATTTTTGTATTTAGTACATACTTGCTTTTGCACTAATTGGTCCATAACAATAAATCAAAGAAATTAAAATAAATCTAGAAAAAATGACTACTAAAGTTCTAAGTGTCCAAGACTACACCGGCTTCATCAAATGCGGAGAAATACTTAAATCACCTTTGCCGAATTATGAATATACTTTTATTCTGAAATGTTACCAGTGTGACAAAATAAATATCGAATTGGAATCATTTATAATACACATCCAAGAACATTGCAATGCTAGTGCATCATTACGGGACAATAATATGAAAATGGAAAGCGACGGCGAAATGGAATCAATTGAAACCCCCATAGTAAAAATGGAAACATTATCCATGGAAATTGTTAGTAACCCAATTTATGTGGTCCTAAGTGTGCATGTACACATGTTCATACATATACATACATACATATACATTTGATAAGTGCCAGTGGCAGTGTTAAAAAAGTACATAGTACATATGCATACATACTTTCAAGAATATTTCTTAAGCAAAGTTTTTGGCATAGAATACAACTAAAATTTTCTTATCTATGGACTTGAAATATATTTTAGGATGATCCATTAATTGTTATCAAATATGAAGCGGATGAAGAAGTTAAAAAGGAAGACGAAGGACCTAATGTTAATAGCTTGGAAGATTCTGAAGATTTTGAGGAAGACGATTTATGGAATTCAGAGGACGAATTCCAAACAGAAGATGCCGACACCGATGACGATGAAGTAAGTTTCAAAAGTAGTTTAAATTATACTTATTTACTCCAAATTAAGAGGACAGCGCTCACAATAAGAAGTCAATAAAAGATTTCAATTAAAATAGAAAAATATAAATACACACTTAGTACTTTGGCACAAGGATAATTTTGATCTCAACTATAACGTTGAAAGCGAATAAAATGAACTAAAAAAATTTCATAACATTCACTTTCAAATATTTAATTTCAACTATTTTTATAAATACCTGTACATAAATTTCAGGTAACAAGCAAACCTACAAAGAAGAAAAGAAAAAGTTCATTATCCCCATCTGTTGAGAAGTTTATTAAATCCAAACAAAATATGAAAACGCTCATAGAACTTTATAAAAATCAACCAAATTTGTGGAACAAAGATTTACCATTTTATCGTTTTAGAGATAAAAGACAAACATTTTTGGAAGAAATAACTACAGAGTTGAATAATGAACTCAAATCAATTTATACATGGAAAGAAGTATCAGATATTATTTCATACATATATCGAAAACATCGAGATGATTTCAAAAGGCTTCGACTTTATGAGGAAGAAGACTCTAAAGACTCAAAGGATATAAAATATAAGCGTTGCTGGTTTTTCGAGGATTTATATTTTTTAAGACCCAAACCAGTAGTACAGCTGCAGAAATTGGATCCCAATTTACCAGATTTGACTACCGACCAAGTTTTCGAAATAATACAAATATACAAAGACTTTCCACATCTTTGGAATACAAATTTAATTGAGTATATCTGTTCAAACAAACGTCAAGAAGCTCAAGTAGAAATGTTGAAGAAAATAGAGATGCATATGAAAATAAATACAAATGAAAAGGCTTTAGAAGAATATTTACGTTCAATACACTATTACTTTTCCAGAGAAAAACGTCTAAGAAAAAAAAATGTCAATAAATCCATAAATTATTCGGAAGATTATTATGAACAACTGCTATATTTATATGACCATGAAGGGCCATTCAATTGCCCCGACTGTAATCGTATTTTCACAAAACCTTTAGGATATAAAGTTCATAAATCCAATCATGATGCTTCAATACCATTTGTATGTTCGCAGTGCAATAAGGAATTCAAAACAATACCATCCTTTACAGTTCATGCTAAGCGACACTTCGCTGATCTCGATTTTGCGTGCAATATCTGCGATAGAAAATTTATCGCCTATGCAGATCTCAGAGTTCATCTGTTAACTCACAGTGGTGACAGGCCATATTGTTGTGAAATTTGCGGCACTTCTTATCGCCACATTCAATGCTTCAAAAGACATCAAAGGCGTCATGAAAAACGTTACACACACACATGTAGTATTTGCTCCAAAGGTTATTATTCTAAAGATCGCTATGATGACCATATGAATTCACACATGAACATACGATCCCATATATGTCAATTGTGTGGCAAGGGATTTATAACCAGTAGAGCATTAAAGACACATTCTGTGACACATGAAGACGCAAGAAATCATGCATGCAAGTTGTGTGGTAAAACTTTTAAACTCAAAATTGGTGTTCTACAACATATGCGTACGCATGGTACCAGGATTGAAAGCGACGATAAAAACTAAAGAAAAAAATAATTATGTATATGTATTTAAAAATAAATAAACTAAATTAAACTTATAAGTTGCGGCCAAATTGTATTTACAACTTTTTCCTACATTTTTGTTGCATTTTGAAGTATTACTCCCCTTTTATACACTCAAATTTTATTTTGCAAAGTCTTAATTCAGCTGGCGACAGACAGAAAGAGAAAGAATTTTTCACTGTGTTTTACACAGCTGAATTAAGACTTTGCAAAGTAAACTTTGCTTGTCTAAAAGGGGTGTTTCGAAATTTAATTATAAATATTCTTAAATTTCCTACAATGTTCAATTGTAACTTTCATTTATTTTGGAAAACGCCCAATTTATAGGTGGCTATTTTGGATAACGCGTCGAAGAATTGAAACTTTATATTAAAACAAAAACAAATTTTCTAAAATTGTTTTTGTTTGCCATAAATTTCGAAAATGAAATAAACGTGAGAATTTCAATGCGTTCCTCTCTCTCTCTCTCTCTTTCACCCCTTTTACACATGGATAGTTTACTTTGCCAAGTTTTAAGTCAGCTGGGAGAAACAAAGAGGGAGGAATAGTTTCATTTTCTGTCTTTTTCAAGGCTGAACTTATACTTTGCAAAGTAAACTTTCCTTGTCTAAAAGGTGTAAAACAAAAACATTTTTTTTTTGAAATTACTGAACTTAAGCCCGACTAAGAAATTATTTCTGATTAACATTTTTTTTCATTTACACAGTTTTGTTTTCCATGTAACTTTCACTAAGTTCACGCGTATTCCAGAATAGACACCATTGTAACAACTGTTGAAAAAATCTTGCTTATTAGTCAATTTCAATGATTTTTTTTTTTATCAAAAACTTTTGTATGATTTGTACATTGAAAGATATAGTTATCGCAGCGATTTCCAGATCACTCCTGTTAAAAATTGTTTGGGATTCCATATATGGAACAAAATTTGTAAACATTTCATATTGCTATAGCCAAAACCAAAATTCAATTGAATTTTTGTTTTGGTTATGGCTACGGTATTACGGCTATGGCACGTCTAATTAGACGTGCAATTGCACCATTAAGCTTAATTCCTATTGAGATTTCATTCAATATCTAATTAGAGATATGGTTGGCGAACACGGTAATTTCTGATAGTACTTTCATGTGAATGTCTTTAAAAAGAAGAAAGTCAAAATACAATTGCATATGGCATACACATATGTACATACGTATGTATGTATATAAGTAGATTTCTTCCTCTTCACGATCGTTCATTTCATATTTTCTTGTATTAAACATATGTAATAAAATTTAAAATGCTGAAAGTTCAAGATTGTGCTGAATATATTAAATGTGGAGTAATCCTTAAATCGCCCTTAACAAATGCACAACGTCCTTTTATTCTAAAATGCATCGATTGCGATGAAATAAATTTCATATTGGAATCATTTGTAATGCATATTCAAGAGCACTGTAGGAAAGTTGCAGACCAAAACGGAAATATTGATGCAAGGATTACAAACGAAAATGAATCACAGGATGAAAATATTGAGAAATCGGTAGACAAAGTTGATACAGTGGCAATGGAATTGGTATGAAGACATATTAGTGTATATGTACATACATATGTGCTGCGTGTTTAATTAAGGACCATTATTATAAGTTGTCATTAGTTAAACGTAGGATTTACTCGGACGTACATATAAAAAGGTTTTTATTATTATAACTTTAACTAAAGTGAGCGATAAGTTAAAGGCCTTTGAGAAACTTCCGATAAAATCCTACATTAACTAGCGCCAAGTTGTATCAATGGCCCTAAACCAACTGAAGTTTATTAATAACCTTAATATTGAAAGCTTTTATTTAAAGTAATATATGTACATACATGTGTATGTATATGTGCTTGTATATTAGTCGTTAAGCAGCTCTGGGCTAAAGAACAGGTCACGCATGTGGGTGTTTCGCTTGTACTGATTGACTGCTTTTCCAGGGATAGCCGTGACAAACGAACTATATGATGGCATAAGTCGTGTATAGTTAGTCACAAAAACTTTTTTTAGCTCAAAAATTCCATGTCTTTAATTATGACGTTCTTTGAGTAAATGAGAAATATATCGTTACCTTAATATAGAAAGGCCTTAATTCATTATTTTTTTGCATTCGAGGTTTTTGAATATGAATTTCGATAAAAGAACATCTAATGTATCGAAAAATGCATAAATCTCGATTCCAAAACAAATAATAAGTTAAGGCCCTAACTATATTAAGGTAACGTTATGTACTTTCAAGAATATTTCTTAAGCAAAGCTTTTGGTATAGAATATAACTCAATTTTTCTTATCTATGGACTTGAATTATATTTTAGGTTGATCCATTAATTGTTATTAAATATGAAATGGATGAAGAAGCTGAAAAGAAAGACGAAGGGACTAATGTGAATAACTTGGAAAATTCTAAAGAATTGGAGGAACACAATTTATCGGATTCAGACGACGAATTCCAAACAGATTATGCTGACAGGGATGACGATGAAGTAAGTTTCAAAAGTTGTTTAAAGTTTACTTATTTACTCCAAATTAAGAGAAAAAGAGCTCACAATAAGAACCCAATAAAAGATTTCAATTAAAGTAGAAAAACATAAACACATAGTACATTGTTAGATATTGGCACAAGGATAATACTAATCTCAATTATAACGTTAAAAGCGAATAAACTGAAATAAAAAATTTCCCTAATCACTTTCAAATACAATTTAATTTAAACTATTTTCTTATAAGTATCTATACATAAAATTAAATTTCAGGTAACAAACAAACATACAAAGAAGAAAAGAAAAAGTTCATTGCCCCAATTTGTTGAAAAGTTTGTTAAATCCAAAGAAAATATGAAAAGACTGATAGAACTTTATAAAAACCAACCAAACTTGTGGAACAAAGATTTAACATTTTATCGTTTTAGAGGTAAAAGGCAAACATTTTTAGAAGAAATAACTAAAGAGTTGAATAATGAACTCAAATCAAATTATACCTGGAAAGAAGTATCAGATATTATTTTACACATTCGTCGAAAACATCGAGATGATTTGAAAAGGCTTCGACTTCATGAGGAAGAAGCTAAAGACTCAAAGAATATGAAATATAAGTGTTGTTGGTTTTTCGATGATTTATATTTTTTAAGACCTAAACCAGAAGTACAGCTGCAGAAATTGGACCCAAATTTACCAGATTTGACTATCGAACAAGTTTTTGAAATAATACAAATATACAAAGACTTCCCACACCTTTGGGATACAGATTTAATTGAGTATATCTGTGCAAACAAACGTCAAGAAGCTCACGTAGAAATGTTGAAGAAAATGGAGATGCAAATGAACATAAATACAAATGAAAAAACTTTAGAAGAATATTTACGTTCAATACACTATTACTTTTCCAGAGAAAAACGTCTAAGGAAAAAAAATGTTGCCAACAAATCCATAAATCATACGGAGGATTATTATGACCAACTGCTATATTTATATGACCATGAAGGGCCATTCAATTGCCCCGACTGTAATCGTGTTTTCACAAAACCTTTAGGATATAAACTTCATAAATCCAATCATGATGATTCAATACCATTTGTATGTTCGCAGTGCAATAAGGAATTCAAAACAGTACCATCCTTTACAGTTCATGCTAAGCGACACTTCGCTGATCTCGATTTTGCGTGCAATGTCTGTAATAGAAAATTTATCACTGATAAAGATCTTAGAATACATTTGTTAATTCACAGTGGTGATAGGCCATATTGTTGTGAAATTTGCGGCACTTCTTATCGCCACATTCAATGCTTCAAAAAACATCAAAGGCGTCATGAAAAACGTTACACACACATATGTAGTATTTGCTCCAAAGGATATTATACTAAGGCTCGCTATGATGATCATATGAATTCACACATGAACATACGATCCTATATTTGCCAATTGTGTGGCAAGGGATTTATTACCATCAGAGCATTAAGGACACATTCTGTGACACATGAAGATGCAAGAAATCATGCATGCAAGTTGTGTGGTAAAACTTTTAAACTTAAAATTAGTGTTCTACAACATATGCGTACGCATGGTACCAGAGTTGAAAGCGACGATAAAAACTAAAGAAAAAGTAAAAATTAATTAAACATACGTACATATGTATGAATACATATATTTATACTCGTATATGTACATATGTAGATATTTTGGGGATAATTATTTTAACATACTATATACATACATACATACCATATACACAAAAAATGCAATCTGCGAATAAATACTTATATTTTGGCCAAAATAAAATATCTGTCCGATATTTCTTAGGCAGAGTTTACATCTGGCACACATGTGCCCAAAAAAGCGTAACCACTAATTACTAATGAACAACTTTGAGACACGTATTTATTAAGTTGAACAGTTTCATACAAAACTAATAGACAACTTTATAGTGGTCACGCCATTTTGAGCACATGTGTGCCAGATGTAAACTCGGCCTTATTTATTTATTTATTTCAGTCTATGGACAAAAAATACCTACAATTATATTGTGTAAATATCTAACAATTAAATATGTATAAGAATTACAGTTTACTAATCACAGCTATTTTCTTACTCCTACATATATTAGTCAAGAGTACCTAACATGTAGTGATTTCCCCCTACTTCTGGCCTTTAAAAAAAATCCTATTTTAGTATAAATGCTTTTCCGTTTTTGAATACTGTTTAAGCTTGTTTTGAGAAGTTCTTGTTTTGATTTTCTTTTCTTTTAAAAGCTAAAACATAATAATTAATAAATAGTTTCAGTTTTACATTCATAAGCGCACTAATAAAAATAGTTTCATTAAAAAATTATTCAATATTTTTTTATTTAAAATAAAAGAAACTGTTTCAAAGTGATCACAGAAGTAGAAAACATTTTAGCTTTATTTTCTGGCTTAAAATTTAATTATTCATCTTTTTTTAAAACGTTATTTAGCTTAATGTTATTTTAAAATCTAGTCACACTGGATTCCATATGGAACAAATTTTGAAAGCATTTCCGTTTAATTTCTATTGAAATATTCAATATCCAATACCATAAGCCCGCGGTATTAGAGATTTGGTTGGCGAACACGGTAATTTTTCTGATAGTATTTTCACGTGAATGTCTTTAAAAAGAAGAAAGTCAAAATGCAATTACATATTGCATACACAAACATGCATACTCCCTACTTATATACATTTCTACCTCTTGACAAGCATTCATATTATCGGCTTTTTTTATATAAAACAAATGTTAAGTTCTAATTAATAAAATAATAAAAAAAAAACTTGAAAATGCTGAAAGTTCAAGATTATACTGAATATATTACATGTGGAGTAATCCTTAAATCGCCCTTAACAAATAGTCAACATCCTTTTATACTAAAATGCATCGATTGCGATGAAATAAATTTCATATTGGAATCATTTGTAATACATATTCAAGAGCATTGTAGAAAATTTGCAGCACAAGTCGGAACTATTGATGCAAGGATAACAAATGAGGATGAATCACAGGATGAAAATATTGAGAAATCCTTAGTCAAAGTTGAGACAGTAGCAATGGAAGTGGTATGAAAAGATATTAGTGTATATGTACATACATATATATGTACATACATACTGCATACATATGTACTCGTATGTAGGTTTGTATGTGCTGCGTTTTTAATTAAGGACCTTTATTACAACTTTTCGTTAGTTGAAAGTAGTATTTTATCGGACGTACATATTTTTTTTTTTTTAATGTATTTATTTACAATCTATTTAACAATAATAAGTAAATTTGATAAAGAAAAGAAACAAGTTAACAGTTGTTACTACACTTCAGCAAGCTTAATAAACTAAACCTAATATATTTACATATAAATATTAATATTATTATTATTACTATTTTCTATAAGGTAAATCTAATATGTGAAACCGTTTCAGCCTCCTAACTTCCTCTGTTTCATCTAGACCTTTATTACAACTTTTCGTTAAGGTTTTATTACTATAAGCAGGGACAGGGGCTTCATGCAAATGCATGTTTTTTTCCTAACCCTGATAATGGAAACAACGAAATAACCTTACGAATCAATAAATTTGCTTTAAAATGGCATCAATTTGTTAGTGCATATTTAGCTGAATATGCAAATTTTTGCATAATTTGGTCAAAAATTCATATTTTTTTTCCTCATATTTTGATATAAATGTATGGTTTTGTGTCATATTTTATCAAAAATTGAGTTTCCAAAAATATTATGTCAACAAATTATTAATGCAAAACTTTTTTTTGGCAAATTTATTCGCTTGAATTGCTGTAGAATTTTAGAACGATTGTATTACAACATTATATAAAAATAATCATTTAAATTTGAACCGATTACATCCACAGACGTTACAACGCACAAAAGCTTTCTAAGAACAAATTGATTGAACTTTGCATTCGAACATAAAAGAAAATAAAATTTTTACATGAAAATAAATACATAACACTTTTTTTCTATTTACATACCGCTCCTTTATATAAACATATCTCGAAAAATGCGTCTTCGCAGTTAAAAATGCAGAAAAATTGTTATATCACATTTGTTCTTGTGCAAAAAATTTTAAGTAAAAGGCTTGTACATGCACATCTATTTAGTTGTATGTAAATTGAAAACTTTTCTTTTGAATAAAAAATGTTTAAAGTTTGTGCATATTTCATTGTTTTTAGTGCATATTTTGGCGCCTACAATACCTTTTTTAATTGCATGAAGTCCTTGTCCTTTAGCTAAAGTAAGCAATAGTAGGTTAAAGTAAAGTTGCAATAATGAAAAACTTAAAATAAAGTTCGATAAAATCCTATCTTTAGCTTATATGTATATTTTTGTATATATGTATATACTTCTTTTTAACATACTTCATTATTTAGGAAGACCCCTTAGTAGTTATAAAAAAAGAGAAAACTGGAGAATATACACAGGAAGAAGCTGATGCTTGCAGTAATGAAGTGGAAGATAACGAGGAATTCGAAGAAAATTCGTGCGATTCCGATGATAACTTTAACACTGACGACTTCGAAACGGATGATGAAAAAGTAAGTAACGCATAAAACAAATTTTTAAAAATCAAAAGGAAATATATAAATTTTGCTATGTACATACATATGTATGCATGTATATTCATTTAATTGTAAAATTTCATTCATTTAATTGTAAAATACATATTAAAAGACGATATCATATCTTCAAAGAAAAATTTTACAAGTGATAATATTAAAAATGTGGAGTTACACACATCCTCTACTTTTTACTTTTGTCAATCACATCTCTCTCATACAAAATAAAAACTTGAGCAAGAAATTTTTGTGTGTGAGCCAGGACTAAATATTTTACAGTATGGTAATTCGGGCTGCATAACTATATTTTTTTAAATTTTATAATAATGTATATAATATAAATACATATGTATACCTTTTTAATTTCAGATTACAACCGATTTAAGTAACAAGAAAAGAAAAACCACACCGCCCTCCAATGTTGAGAAATTTATAAAATGTAAAGAACATGTGACAACATTAATAGAACTTTATAGAAATCAACCAAATTTGTGGAACAAAGATTTACCATTTTATCGTTTCAAAGATAAACGGCAGTCATCTTTAGAAGAAACTACTAAAGAATTGAATGATAAACTTCAATTAGAAATGACATGGAAGGAGGTGTCAGATATAATTTCATACATTTATCGTAAACACCGACTAGATTTTAGAAGACTTCGGCGCTATGAGGAAGAGAAAAAAGAAGCAAAGGCTAAAAAATATAAACGTTGTTGGTTTTTCGATGATTTGTGTTTCTTGCGACCTAAACCAGTGATGCAACTAAAAAAATTAGATTCAAATGTACCAGATTTAACTACGGAACAAGTTATTCAAATAATACAAATTTATAGGGAATTTCCACATCTGTGGAACTCTAATTTAATTGAATTTATATGCTCAAATAAACGTCATGCAGCTCATTATGAAATGTTAAAGAGCTTAGAAACAAAAATGGGTATACAAATCAGTGTTACGGCTTTGGAAGAATATTTGCGTACACTGCATTATTATTTCTCAAAAGAAAAATCTCTGAGAAAGAAAAACATTGCGTCTAGATCGAAAAGTCGAACAGAAGATTATTATGAGCATTTGTTGTATTTATATGATCATGAGGGACCTTTCAATTGTTCCGAGTGCAAGCGTGTTTTGGCAAAACCATTATTGTTTAAAATTCATAAAGCCAGCCATGATGATTCAGTGCCATTTATATGTTCTCAATGCAATAAAGATTTCAAAACAATGCAATCCTATACTGTTCATGCTAAACGCCACTTTGAGGATCTCGAATATGCCTGCAATTTGTGCGATAAAAAATTTGTAGCTTATGGTGTACTAAGACTACACTTACTGACACATACGGGCGACAGGCCATATTGCTGTGAGATATGTGGGGCTTCGTATCGCCAAGTACAATGCTTAAATAGACATAGGAGACGCCATGAAAAACGATATTCGCATGTATGCCAAATCTGTGCTAAGGGCTACTATTCCAAAAAGACCTACGAAGATCACATGAATTCGCATATGAACATACGATCACATATATGTTCGTTGTGTGGCAAAGGATTCATAACCAGTAAAGCATTAAAAACGCATGCTGTCACTCATGAAGATGCTAGAAATCACGCATGCAAATTGTGTGGTAAAACGTTTAAGCTTAAAATTGGTGTATTACAGCATATGCGAACGCATGGAACCAGAGCTGAAATAGACGATAACAGTTTAATTAAAAACTAAAAAGATATATGCACATACATATGTATGTACATTTATACATATGTATGTATGTATGTATATATTTTTAATTTGAAAATTTTCTGAAAAACGTCAATGGCGGCAAAGAAAAATGAATGCTTATTCAATATGCTAAGAAAGAATAAGCATTGAAAGAGTTGGAGCAATATGCTAAGGAATTGGAGCAGTGAATGGACAAACATTGAAAATACATATTTCTTTAATTTTGTGGAGTCAGGCAAACTTATGCAAGAAGTTGTATTAATAAAGAGTTTTTTGTTTATTTTTTTTTAATAAAACATGTAAATATACAAAAATTTTACACATTTCTTTTAAGTTTAAGCAAAATATGATGCGAAAGTAATATTTCGAATACTAAATCTAGAGATCCGTATAAAAAAAAAACACAAATAAAGTTCAATTAATTGAAAATACATGATATACTTATGAATGTATTTAAATATAATAATGAATTGCGTTGCGTGGTGGCACAGAGAAATGCCGGTTTTCCTCCAGCTAAAAGTCTAGTTTAATTTTTTTTTGTCTTTACAAAATCACATTAATTAATAAAAACATTTCATTCTATCAGAACTGAAAATACCAAGGCGTATATGAAAAATAGAAAAGTCCACCTTTTGTTACGTCACCATACAATTTAGCTTGTATTTTAGAGCTTTGTTGTTCGATTGGTTGAAATGTAACATGCAAAAAAAAAAACATTAGTTTTTCATTGAAAAACAAGGTACGTCACAAAGGAAACTCCAATACATCTATGTCATAATAATATTGCATTGTCATCAGATTTATACTCGTACATGCATGCAAAATTTCAGCTCAATCGGAAACCGAGAAGTGAATCAAATTTAATTTGCAAGATTTGATTACAGACAGACAACGGGACAGGTGAAACTAAATACAACTTCACGTTAATGTATTAACAAACCTTGTTCTCCCGGATTTGTATTACATTGCAATTTAATTTTTAATATTGTATTGTGTTAAAAATTATACACATTTTATATTTTCTTCAATTAAATATAACCAGCTTTTAAAAACTTCTGATTTGTGTAATTGATTTTGGTTCGGCTTACGTTCTGCTTCTGAAAATGAAAACAGTCGCAGACAAAGCGAACGCAAATGAACGAAAAGTTATATCCAACGAAGAACTTCAGCAGTCGACATGTTCGAACAGTTTCGCTTCTTCTTCGTTCTGTTACACAACTTGTGTTTAACTTTTCGATCATTGCGATCGCTTTGACTGCGAGCGAATGTTTGCATTTTCAGTAGAGCTGGGTCCAACTCGTTCATTCGTTCATTTTTGCCACAAACCTATGATCAAACAGATGTAAATTGAATGGGTTTGACCATAGGTTTGAGGCAAAAATGAACGAATGAACGAGTTGGACCCAGCTCTAATTTTCAGAAGCAGAGCTATGAACAACAGTTCGTGCTTGGGCAGTCACAATTTAAAAATTTCAAGAAGACTTTTGTTATTCAGACTGCAGTTTTTTAAACACTGAATACATACGTACGCATATACATACTTTACACGACCGATGTAAACCGTGCAAACATTTTCTACAAACTGAGTCGCAACGTGAATTTATTTTACAAAGTACCAGTTGTGTGGTGTATTCTAGACTTGGGTCGAACTCGTTCACTAGTTTCTTTTTGCCACAAACCAATGATCAAACCCATTAAAATTACATGGGTTTGATCATAGGTTTGTGGCAAAAATGAACGAGTTGGACCCAGCTCTATTGATCATAGGTTTGTGACAAAAATGAACGAGTTGGACACAGCTCTATCAACGTCTACTTGTGAACGAGTTCGACCCAAGTCTAGTGTATTCACACACCACACACAAGACCAAGGTGAGTTTATTTTATACCACAGCTGAACGGTTTGAATTCAAGCGAGTTCAAGCACCACATAAGTTTTACAAGGAAGCAGCAATATGGATTAGAGCTGGCTCCAACTCGTTCATTCGTTCATTTTTGCCACAAACCTATGATCAAACACATGTAATTTAAATGAGTTTGATCATAGGTTTGTGGCAAAAATGAACGAAAGAACGAGTTGGACCCAGCTCTAATATGGATTCGAGCGAATTCAAGCACCAGACAGATATATGCATGTGTGTATGTATGTATGTAATACTTATGCAGGTAAAAAGCTTGGATCTTAAACGTTTAAATTTTTCTTGAAGCAAGTTACTTGCACTTTCTTCTAAAGTTGCTTTACTACGACGATTGAAAAACACAAAAAAGACAAAGTACCTTTCGGTACAAAAAAGTCCAAACAGTCTTTTGCCCATAAGCTGAGACCGGAAAGAAGATAAATTGAAGGATGTTAAACATGAATAAGTGATAATTTTGTTTCTTTTTCTCAGATTTGGGGATTTATCACCAGTTGTTTCTTATACATATACGCTTTTATGCTTACCCATTACATAAAACACATTTACACCCAACAAAAAAAAAACTATTTCTACACGCAAAGTTTACTTTGCAAGGCCTTGAGTTTAAATACATAAATTTATTCTAAATGATTGGAAAGGTAACAATAATTCATTAGAGCTGAGTTCTTATGTAATACGAATTTAAATAAAATTTAAAATAAGGAGATAAGCTTACAGCATAACTTTAAGTTAAAACAAACATAATTTATGTTGCCGGTTTGACTCTACTCTTATAATTGAGTTTCTTTTCATGGCGCCCTTTTGCGTGCTGAAAATGGAGTATGCAAATTTTTTCGAAGTTCAAATCTGCTTCCACATTATACTTTTTAATACATGCAGCTGTAATATACGTATGCGTATAAATAAAATTGCTCAAACTATTTGATTGTGCAAAAAGACAAACCTTTTAAGGCCTGCGTTACTGCTAATGATCGTACTGGTTTCTTTTTATCCGTACCTTTCCAGCACATGTGCTGAGCTGCACCATCATTTACAATCTTTTTCCAATTCAATCTGACAAAATGTTGTAAGCATTTTGCATTCTGATGCTCAAAATCATATACCTTAAATTAAAACTTATGTATTAGTTATTTATTAATCAGATATGTACATGCATAATGTATGTATGTGATGAAATCGGATGATTTTAAAATCGTTAAAAAAAAATTTTATGAATTTCGTACAATTTCTTGAATCAAGTTCGCTCTATACGTACAAATACAAGCATATAGAATAATTTTGAACAAAAATTTAAAATCCAATTATGTATAAATAACAAAAATGAAACATTGTAAGAACACTCGACGTACAGATCAAACGGCTGGGCCGATTTTCTTCAAGTATGTATATGCGAGAAGATATAAGAACAAGTTACCTTTCAAATGAAAAAATTAAAATCGGTCTATCCGTTTCGGAGCTAGGGCGTCAAAGACACACATATTCACCAGATGTGATATCTTCTAAACGGCTGGACCGATTTTCTTCAGATTTTAAAAATCGATTTCCATCACATACACGCATTAAGTTAAGGAAAGAGTCTCTTTTATATTTGTGTGTCAAACTTGCCAACTGTAAGTATTTATCCTCGTTGTTTTGTATATCTGAGTCATATTTCAAGAAATCTTCAATTCTGGAAAAAGGTTCGGCTGGCATTACATTCGTTTTTGGAGTTGTCTTAATTATTTCATTACTTTTAATAAGTCTAACCTCTTCCATAACTCGTATTAGTAATTTTTTTATGCTTGCTGGTAGTTCTTTAATTTCTATTGAAATATGAGATATTTTATGTTATATAACTGGGATATTCTTAAGCAAAATTTCACAATTTGAAAAGATTTCATTTAATTAATTTTCTAAAGCTTCTCAGTGTAATTCAAAAGTGAAGTGCTCTCTCTCTCTCTCTCTCTCTTTCATGAATTTTGAGAACTTTCCGATTCACTCGCATAAGATAAAGAGATTTAAAAAAATCACTCTTCTTTATCTTAGTATTTTGCTCACAATCTCTTCGATAATGGTCAAAAAATTAAATTATAGTTATGTATTACAGAGCATTTTTTAAATTACTAAAAGCAATAGTATTTTGAAGAGAATTAAAAAATATTTTCTATACTTACGATTTCTTAGTCTTGTTTCAGTTTTGTGTAATTCCTCTCTAAAATCATTTCTAAAATTCTTCAAATCTGTAAAAGTAGAACACATGCACATATGCATATTGCATTGAATGAACATTTTTATGAAATAGTTTTCATTTTCGGCTTACCATCAACAGCTGCAAAATTGGAATTTGGAACTTCTTGAACATTTGTTATAGAACTTTGATGCAGCGAATTCGAATCCACATTAACTGTAAGCTAAAGGCATAAAAGCATAAGTAATTTTAATCTTGCTCATATCGTGCCATAACCGCCTGAAAAAACCTTTAGCGACATAATTTTCGAACTTGATTTTTTGATAGATTTTCCTCCAAAAAACGAGGTCCAAAAAATTTGTCCATTTATCTTTTTTTTTTGCGGTTATGGCTCGAAATGTATAAAATATTATTTATAAATTACTTACCTCGCTGTTATTCTTTTCAAGAGAACTATTTACACCCTCAAACATAGACGATGGATTTGGCGAACATTCCACTTTTTCTATTTTAATAGCACTTTCCAAACATTTTTCAGTCGTAGAGTTTTCACTTTCTAAGGGATCATCAAGACCAGATTGATCGGTATAATCAAGCTGAAGTAAAATTTTATGTTGATAAAATATATTCTTTCATATTAATTATTGTGATAACCGGCCGTTTCAAAAAAATGAAATTTAATTAAAACCCGAGCACATGGGTATTAATTAATGTTCATTCATCCTTACGCCGTAGTAAAGGAGTATTAGACCGGTCCTTTAACACTTAATGAATTTAATTGAAATGATTGTAGCAAAATATTTGAAATATTGATGTATTTGTTCTTTTTGTACACTCGTGCATACTTTGGATATCAAAAAGGAAACTATGCTTTAAAATACCTATAATAAACGGCAGTGTTAGGACTTTTTACCTTATTACTTATTGGCGAATTCTGTTTCGAATCATACTCCTCGTCATTGTCTAGTTGAAAGTCCGTATCATCGTTTTCTGGCTGCAATATGTGATCAAAATTTAAGTTTTCCTCATGCTCTTGCTCCATATGAGTGATATATACATCCCAATTTAAGCAAAGTTGTGGGCAATATAAACAGTTAAGTGCATAAACCCTTTTGCCCACTTGTGTGCAAAAAGTGATTTCTCCACATTTTTTATTCAAATTGTAAAAATTTGTCATAGTTCTTAGTTTACTCAATGGAGCTTTCAAAATAGTTTACTAAACTATGTTTAAAAAGATTTAAATTTATTTCTTTTGGTTTGATTCAAGTCTAACTCTTTTCCTTTCTCACAAATTAACTTTTAATGCATGAAAAGATGCATATAAACAAATTTCATGGCAGAGTTCAGAGCTGATTGAATTACTAACGGCGTATAATATGCAAATTATATTTTTGAATACACCTTTATTAATTAAGGTTAACTACTTGAACAAAAGGTATATCAATATATATAAATATACTTTGCTTGAACCATAAAAGTTATTCACAATTCATTTCAAATAAAAGCAACATAGAATTATTAACGTTAAAAATTTCATGCCAAGCAGCGGACTACGTTGTAGCACGTTCAGTGTGCCGCGAGTAATGTAACTGTTATAAAATAAAACAGAGTTGCTTTAGTTTGTTATTCTTTTCAAAACGTAAACATATGTGCAGAAGTTTTGTTTTGCTTGCTTTATAAATTTTATTATTTTGTATATAAAAACTATTCTATAATAGTTAAAATGGAGCTAATGCCCAAAATATCAAGTTTATCAATGGACAAATTCAACAAGTGCGGTGAATTGTATAGATCGCCAATAATAAATGATAAGCAATATATGTTTCTATCATGTATACATTGTAAGGATATTTCTTGGGAGTTGGATACATTTTTGGAGCATCTTGATAATACTCATCGTACATTAGATAAGATTTCTTCAAATTTGTATAAAGAGGAAAATGTAGTTGAAGAGTGTACAAATCCTGCAGATACAAGAACAACAAACAATACAACTTTTTTATTGAATTGTGAAAACGTAAGATATACCTACATATGTTATTTATATGTATACGTATCAGAGAACAGATTGAATGCCTTATTTTGTTGCTTTGAATGCAATCACAAAAAACGTGCATGTTGCTGTCAATACACAGCATTTAAAATAAGACAGTAAATGGCACAATCGAAAAAAATGAGTGCGACGAAATTTATTGCATGCATTGTTTGTTTTACATAAATGTTCACTAGTCTCTTCAAAAGCAACGAATACAAAGGGAGTGGTGCGAATGCTTTTGACTTGAACATTTTTCCAAATTTTGCTTTTTGTGTTTTCTTTTTTTATAACACGGTAAATACCAGCGGTTATTCTTTCCAAAATTTCCTCACACTGCATTTTCTTATTTACATACATATAAGTATTTGTAAATAAGTATATTATTGAAAATCAATTAAATAAACTTTTAATATACACATCAAGGTCAACGAATACTGAGCGAATGCTACGAAAGAAATCATTTATTTCGTGCTGCATCATATCATTTCACTGCTTGTATTATAACGGCAGTGTAATAACAGTGAGTGTCAGCGCAAACAACAAGAGCAATGAGAGCAATGTTATTTCATAACATTTTGTCGTTGTTGTCGAATGAAAGCACGGCAAAAACAACGAATTTATGAATAGTTAGCAAATGCGAATACTTTCATTCTGGTCTCTGATACGTATCGTCGGGCTGGGTTACATTTTAGCCTGTTAAAACAACATAAAATTCTCCACCAGCAAATATGATTATTTGCCGGACAATTTTTTTGCTTTTATACAATTTTCAAAATGTTAAGTCGTTTTATATTTTTCTAACGATATATACGCCCATATCATAGAGTTCAATTCCGTTTACGAATTCAAGATGTCAAGCCCTAGCCGGAGCATATCCCAGCATACCAGCGCCCCCAAACAGTATGGACACATCTGACAAATTTCCGTATTTTAGTTCTTTTTTAGACACTATCTCCTACAAAAATGAGGTGGATTGAATTCCGTTTTCGAACGGAATTGAACTCTATGACATGCCTGATAGTTTAGGGCAGTACCTCGATTTGTAGAATATGAATTTTATGATGTTGACAGAGAATTTGCTTTAAAATATAATATAAAACAGCTAAGTTCACTTAAATTGTGAGACATTCGCAACTGCCTAGGAACAGGCATTTCAAATGCCTATTAATTTTTAAATTATTTTTATCATATAATAACATAATTACATAAATATTTTTTTAAATATTTTTTTACAGGATCCTTTGGATGATGAACATTATAATTTTAGTGAACTGTTGACGCAAGCTATTAAGACTGAAAAAGCTGAATTAAGTGAAAGTATTGATGCCAAACCAAGAATTGAGATTGAAATCTTGAAAAAAGATACTAATCAAATAAATGAAATTTTTAGTATAAATAACTTCAAATGTGAACGCGACAATAGCAGCGATGAAGAATATGCAGTATGTACATATTTACTATATACAATAGATATAAAATTAATTAATATTGTTTTCGAAAAAAAATTGCTTGTTCAAATGAATTTTATTTGCTGGTGCTTAAGCGATGTCTATATGCATTTCATTGTCAGCAGACTTCAACCACACATTTTGAACAGTCACAAACCTCTTATCTTATGCACAAACTTCCAAAAATTATTTGAGAATTTACAAATAATAATATTTTTGAAAATCACCACCAGCAAATAAATTTCACTTATAATATAATTATGACAATATGTCGAATAATAAATTTCTTGAATTGCTTGTTCAAAAACAAAAGAAGTTCAATTAAAAATTTCTACAAAATCTTTTATATCCATATTTCATCAAAATTTTCTATAGCCTTTTATCACATTCTGATCAATATTTTCGAAAAATAATTCATCAATATTTTGTAAAAAAAATGTTTGATCAAAAATTGTCCATAAAAATTTTATGGTAATTTATGCAGATCGAAATTTCCTAAAGGTATTTTTTTTTTTTAAGATTCAGATCAAAATGTTTTATAAATGCTTTTTAAATTTTTTTGTAGAAAATTTTCTGATCAATATTTTTAAAAGAATTTTTTTTGAGATGCAATTTTTTATTCAAATTTTTACATAAACAATTTTATGGTAATTTATGCAGATTTTTTTGGAAAATTTTTGCAGATTTCGATAGAAATTTCCTTTAGATAATTTTTTTGGAGATTCAAGATCAATATCTTTTTAAAATGCTGATCAAAATTTTTTGATGAAAATTTTCTAATAAATGTTTTCAAAAGATTTTTTTTTTTGAGATTCTGATTCATTTATGAGTTATTGCGAAATTATAACTGTTTTCACCTTTCTTTTTTACATGTATTGCAATTAACAGCCCGATAAAATCAGCAGTGAAGAAGAAAATACTGGTGAATACCTGAATGAAGAATACGACCAAGATGATGTAGATAATGATGTACCAGATTATATTGTGAAAGATGATTGCGATAAGAAAAGAAGCTTAAAACGTTTTACCAAAAATCGAGATTTTATTAAAGCTATTATAATTGCTTATCAAAAACAAAACGTGTTGTGGGACATGGCATATAAAAATAAAAGAACTACTGCAGCTGGAAAGCAAGAAGCTCTTGTAGAGATGTTAAACGATATCAATCATAAATTTAAAATTTCAGCAAATTTACAACAGATCGAATGTATAATAAAACGCCTTAAATTAAGATTTATACATAATTTACGATTGCGAGATAAAGGAGAACCTTATACGCCTTTATGGTATTTTGAATTGCTAAAATTTTTGGAACCCCATTTAAAGGAAAATAAGATGGTAAGGAAATTATTTTTTTTAATGAATAGTATATTTAACCACCAAACTAAAAAAGTTGTATCACAATTTTATCAAAAGTTAGAATATTTTACCCATTAAGTAAAACATTAGTTGTTTTTTTTAAATACATTGAAATTGATTATTGAGGGGCAGTCTGAAAGTCCGATGAAACTGTTAAACTTAAATTTCAAAATTCCCAAAAGGCGCCAACTAAAAAGATTATTTTTTCTTAATTGTATTATTATACATTTTAGAATTCAGTAAGATATTCATCCAGAACTCAAATTTACTGTTGCTCGAACTCAATATTATTATTATTATTATTATTATTATTATTATTATTTTCAGAAAAATGGTGTATGCAAAAAATTGAATGATAATCAAATTATTGCACTGATTAAAGTCTTGAAAGAAAATGAATGTTTTTGGAATGAAAATAATATTTATCACACTTCCATTACTAACAAACAGGAAATATTAAAGAATATAACTAGTGACTTTTCAAAAATATGTGACTTGAAAGATTTTAACGTCGATATCATGCAAAATACCATAGACGAAATTATTGAAATGGCTAGAGAGGAGAATTTCAATAAAATGCAACATATAGAAAGTGACAAAAATGAGGATGACTATGAACCGCGTAATAAATTCTATGCAGAAATAAAATTTCTTTTAGCACATGTTGGTCCCTTCAAATGTAAATATTGCCTTAAAAAATTTAATGACATTTACGCTTATAAATTTCATATATCCAGACATGAAGGCACTAAACCCTTCAAATGTATGCAATGCCCGAGAGAATTAACACATAAAAAGGAATTCGTATGTCATTTAAGGCGGCACACGAAAGAGTGCCCCTTCCAGTGCAATGTGTGTCAAAAATCATTTCCCAGTCAGAAGGAATGGCATCGTCATGTCATAAAACACGGTTCAAAACCATACGTATGCGAGCTATGCGCCGATAGTTTTTATACTCAACACCAACTAACGAATCACATGAAAAATCACAATAACATACGGGATCATGTTTGCTCTGAATGCGGCAAAGGCTTTACCCATCGAGGCCTGTTAAGACAACATTTACAGACGCATAATAAGACCAAGTGCTTTTGTACACTCTGCGATAATATATATTCGAATCCCCGCAGCTTACGCAAACATTACGTTAGAGTACATGAACCGGGACAACAAACGTCGTCAGCCGCATCCAAGACACTGTATAGCTGCCAAATATGTAAGATAACATTTTCAACAATACAAGATGCCAAACAACACCGAAAAGAGCATAAACAAAGTAATCCGGCTGAACGCAAGCATGTGTGCGATATATGTGGCCATCATTTTGCTTATCCCCGAAATTTAGCGGATCATAAAAAGACCCATTCAAATATACGCGATCAAGTGTGTGACGTGTGCGGAAAGGCATTTACCAACGCCAATCTACTAAATCAACACAAAAACGTGCACACCGGTGAAAAGTTTGTATGCAAAGCATGTGGCAAAGATTACGCCCACTATCGTGGTTTATGTCGGCATATTAGCAAAGTACACGGGACTAATATAAGAGATTTGGATGCTTTGTTAGAAAAACAAAAGTCGCCCTCGACTTTAAAATAGTTTTATTACCTAAACTGTAAGATTGTATGTACATATACATAAGTATAATACATAAATAAAAACGAAAATTTAGATTTTTTTATTTAATTCAATCATTATTGAAAACGCCCATTTTTTAACATTTGTTAAAGCACTATTTATACCAAATTACTGTTTTACTTATTCCGTAAAATATTGTTTCTTAAAAATATGTACATTGAATACATATCAGAGGTTAATATATATATATATATATATATATATACATATATGTTTTAAAGTAGAAAAACAAAAAATTGAAATTACTGAGTGCGCACGGTCAATTACAAACTAAAAATGTTTGTGATTTAATTAATCTGAGAGGAATTGCATTAGGACTTGATATTGATAACAAAGAAGGTCGAAAAAATTCATGTCTTAACTTATGAGATGTTCCAAAAGTTAAATATATACATACATATATACTTAATTTCTTTAACAACCACCTTGCTACTTCCTGTGAAGGCATAGCTCGTGTATAGTCAGTCACAAGAACTTTTTTAAAATACTCTTAATACCATCTTGGGCATATGGTCTAGTTACCCCGCCCATATTTGTGCAACAATACTTTGCAAATTTACTTTGTAAAGTATTTATGAAATAAATAAATAAATTTAATCCTTTAATTCCTAGGGGGAACATAGGGCCGTAAAAAAAGTTAAATAAGTTGAACATATAGTTCCAGGGGTTCTACTCTGTAATTTGAAACGAAAGGAAATGCTTCCGAATTATAAAACTTTATAACATAAAAATTTGATAGCTTTTTCTTTCGTTTCGAAATACAGAGTAGACCAGCAGTTCACTACCAAAAGTTATTCGATTACTGCTTATTCCGAATAAAATTAACATCACCACAACATCTGTTTATAACTGACTGTTGGCATTATAACAGTTAAAATGAATGTCACACACTGAACGTGCAGCACGTAAAGTTTTTGTTATTCTTGCAAAAATAAATTTTTACAAACTAAATGAACAATTATTTTTAAATTAAAAAAAAATGACTGCCTTGAGTTTATCGAGCTACAATCCATATTCAAGCTATAAGAAATGTGGTGAAATATTAAAATCGCCAGTGATAGGAGAGAAACAATATGCCATGTTGTGTTTGCAATGCCATGAAATTTGCTTAAAATTTCAAACATTCATGATACACATAGAACAGGAACATGAAAACTCATTTTTGGAAGTTAAAACCAAGGAGGAACACAAAAATTATAATATTGAAGTAGATCATATGTCACTCAGTGAATATGACAAACCCGGTATTGAAGAAGATGAAGACAAAAAGGTGCAAATGGCTTTTGGTAGCATTTCTGTGGCTCATATACATAGATAAGTTGAATGTTTTGTTTTCAGGACTTCCTTATAGATCCTTTAGAAGAACCAGAAGTATTGTTTGTTAAAAATGTTCCCGCAAAAGACAAAGACCAGGTATCAAGACAAGACTTAGAAGAAACGAAAAGAAAATCTCAGACTAAAAAAATACAGGATAAATACGTTAAGCAGGAGCCAATTGATATTGACAGCAAATCATGTAAGGATACAATTACAAATGAGATAGAGGTAAGTAACTAAATTATTATTATTAAATTTTCAAATACATAATTGTTTTCTTCTCTTAGTTTGTAAATTCGAATGATCACAATGATGAAGCCGAGATGGATATCGTCGTTGGGATCGAGCAGAACACAGAAAACTTAATACAAATTTCGAAATCTGATGAAAATTATGAGGACTTCGATGACGACTATATAAGAGATGACTTAGATGAGGATGAAGAGGAAGAATTTTTGGATGAAGTTAAAACACCGCCGACCAAAAAATCTAAAGTCAAAATGGACGGTGGTTTGGATATCGATGAATTTATGCAAGATAAAATGAAAGTCATATTATTTATAGCATCGTATCAGAAGCAAGACGAGCTGTGGGATTCAACAAGACCACCTAAATTGGTAAATCGATGTCGGAAAAAACGCGATGAATGTCTTAAAACTATATGTGATGAGCTGGAGAAAATGCAAATCCAAATGACCACAAAAGATGTAGAGAAATGTATTAAATACATGAGAGTTCGCTACATAAGAGAAGTACGTATTCGTATGAATTATATTAAAAACAAAGATAAAGACTACAAACCCTTGTGGTTTTATGATCACTTGGAATTTTTAAAACCTACACTGAGTTTTATACAAGAGGTAGGCATGCAAAACTTTTTGATATTTCTTGCAAAATTAACTTTCGCCATTCTTATCATGTTGCAGCTGGAAGAAGAACAAATGTTGGCCAAACCGGAGTTAAAAGATGAAGAGGTAGTAACATTAATTGACATTTACAAATCCCAACCATGCTTATGGGACGAGCAAGATATATACTATAATTCAGATCAGCGCCGTCAGGAGACACTACAAACAATACTGATTGAAGTGAATGAGAAATTGCAATTTCACTACACTTTGGCCGAAGTGGAAGAGAAAATCGAATTTATTCACAAACTAGTAAAAAAAGAAAAAGAAAACATTATCGAATACTCATCAAATAATGCCGAAAAAGATTACAAATCCTCTTGTAAGTTTTATAAAAACATTGAATTTTTATTTCAACACTTGGGACCGTTTAAATGTCAGTTTTGTCCCAAAATTCTTTCACATATATATACATTCCGTATACATACAGCCAAACATGACGGTTCGAAACCATTTAAATGCTCTGTATGTCAATATGAATTCACCCAAAAACCCGGATATGTCATACACTTGCGCCGCCATACACAAGATTTTCCCTTTGTGTGTAAATATTGCGGTAAGGGGTTTCCATGTAAAAAAGAACTTAAATTGCACTTTCAAAATCATCCAGAGTATGAAAAAGAATTTATATGTGATATATGCGGTGAAGGTTTCACACAACAAAAGCTTTTAAACTGGCATTTGAAAGCCCACAATAATATAAGAGACTCAATTTGCAATGTTTGTGGCAAAGGCTTTACAAACTCTAAATTATTATTTCAACATCGTACGGTACATAGCCAACAGAAAAGTGAATGCAAGTTGTGCGGAAAAATGTATGCCCATTACCGAGGCCTGTCAAGGCATATGAGTAAAGATCACGGTACAACAGTGGCTGCGGTAGCAGCAGTTATGGGTGAAAAACCGAAGAAAAGAGTTCTAACTTTAAATGAAATAAATTAAAAAACATTTAAATTTTAATGTAGATATTTATAGAAACTTTTGTTTTAAAATTCGTATTATTGTAGGAAGTTTATTTTAATAAAATTATGTGCATCTGTAATTACAGAAAAGGTATTAAAATTTAATACTTAAGAGAAAAAAATTAGAAAGCGTTCTCATTTTTTCCTTGCAGCAAATAACGTTTCAATAAATAGCTCCCATGCATATGCATATGTACATACATACGTATGTAGCCCTTTTTTTATCATATATTACTTCCTCATCTTTCAATTTAAAGTAGATTTATTTAATATTTTTCAATATTGTTCTTAAAACTATGTTATAAAGTAATATTTTAAGCAAGACCCTTCAGTAACCCTTTAGCAAACTAAACGGTACGATATATAACGGCCAGCTGTTTCAGAGGAGCGTATAATTTTTACCACTTGTCCACGTTTCAAGCCAAAGTATCTGGCCACTGGATCACCAGCTTGTATTCTCATCAACATATTCTCTTTGAGTTTATAACGTGCCAACAATTCTTGTTTTTCCTCTGGAGTCATAACTACATGTTCCGGCACCAACTCATGTTCGGTGATATTAATCAGCAATTCAGATTCTAGAAATTGCTCCAAGATGTATTTAGGTGCCATATCAACTAGAGATTGTTTAGCCGAGGGTGTCATGCCAGCTTGCACTACTACAATAGCGCGATGGATATTTTCTTCTTGCATACGAGTACAGTAGGTCTTTATGGTTTTGATGCCAATTTTGGGTTCGTCAGGAAAGAAAACGAACATCTGATCGGTTGGATCATCATTGTGGGCAACCAAAACTATGAGATCTGAGCGTGCTGGTCTCTTTTCACTTGGTTTATCGCCAAACATTTCTTTGAATTGTTCCAGTGTTTGATCCAACTCATCTTGCGTTACCAAATAACCACGATCATGACTCAACTGCATAATAGTTTTACGAATGCGCCATAGTTTATAAGTTTCAGCTTCATCATCCATGTTTCGAATGTATTTTTTAACAAAATATTTATAAAACTTTAAAGTTCTCCAGAAAAATCACAAAAATCAACACGCCGTACGTACAAGAATAAAATAAAATGAAACGTGAAAGCTGGTCTTTTATTGCAGTGTTGCATTTATAACTATAACAGAGATGTTTAATTTGTGGAAATTTTTGGGACGATTCGTACCTTTTTGAACTTAAGGGTCACACGATCAAGTTTTGCTTCTTGATTGCTTTCAATTTGCAATACACTCACAATTTTTTTGCTAACCCACTCACACTTTTTAAAGTGACAACTAGATTGCCGGCAATTTTACCTTTCCATTAGCCACACGTTCAATTTTAGCCTGTCAATTTCGTTCAATTTGCAATACACTAACAATTTTGCTACAAACAAACTTTTTAAATTGACAACTAGATAGTTTTCCATTTCATCTATCCATTTATCTGGCAATTTAATATTCAATTGAATAGCAGCACATTGACTGAAGCTATACTTTTTGGATAAGGTTTAATAAAAAGCTTAAAATTTCTTAAAGCTAAGAATTTAATTTAGAGTTTATTCAATAAATTTCATGCTGCGATTTTTTGCATTTTTTTTGGGATATCCAATTTTTTCCAGGCAACCTCTAACATCTCTTATAGCGAACTTTCTAAAGTTTGGTTCGAATAAAACAACAAAGGAGAGAAAAAAACAGCTGTTTTGAATTACATATACGCTTAGTCCGCTTTTGCAATTGGGAAATTGAAAGGCAGACATTTTGAACTTGCCCAAACCTTTTACAATTGTGAAATTAATAGACAGACAGAAAATTTATAGTTTGTTTACTTCTTGACGTTTGCTACTTACATACACTTACACATAAATCCATACATATGCCTTGATACACATCAAGTATGCATACAGCCCTTGAAAGGAGAAAAATCATGTGAAGCAACAAGAATAAATTACGAAAAGTAGAAAAGAAAAACAAAAATTTTCCAGTACAGAGGGTCGTGTACAGAGAAACAAGTCGAGGCAAAATTATCGGCGGCGGCGGCGCAGCAGTTTTGTGACCGGCGGCGGCGCGCCGAGAGAATTTTCGGCGGCTAATATAAACATGAAAATTTAATGAGAAAATTAGAAATTGAAAATTTTCATAATTTTTTCTCCGAAATTTGTCTCCTTGAACAGATAAAATTTCGGCTCATTTTGAGCCGATGCGAGCCGATACAATCGGCGGCGGCGGGATAAACAGAAAAATAACCGGCGGCGGCGCGCCGTCGGCTTCGAGCCGATCGACTTGTTTCTCTGGTCGTGTACTCTACTTCTTCAACCACTAGCCTACAAACTTCGTCTGTCTGCCTTTCAATTTCTCAATTGTAAAACGGGACTTAGAAAAATTGGAGATGGCGAAACATTAAATGAATGAAATGAAACACTTGTTTGTTCTAAAAGGAAACATTTAAATTTTTTGGCTTTTTTCGCTTTTCGCGATTTTTTGGCGATTTTTGTTTTATGGTAGGTACAGACTTTGCAACTTGCTTACGCAATATGTTTTCGAATATTTTGACACAGACACTGCAACCTACAATGCAACCATCAATGCAACCCATAAACATCAAAACATTTTGATATTTTCGAAACTTCGAATGCAACTTCGCACGCAACCATAAACAAGACTACAGACTATGCGACCGACAATGCAACCTGCCTGGTTGCATAAACACGTTGCTAAGTCTATACCTACCATTAGAGATTTTTTTAGTTTGGCGTTTTTTCGTTTTGACGATTTTTTTTCGGTTTTTGACGATTTTTTAACTTTGGGATTTTTTAGTTTTTACATTTTTGAAAATTTGTAGTTTGCCCCTTACGGTTTCCAACATACAGCATGTTGTCAAAATTACATAATCAAAGTTTAACTGATAAAATACCCATTAATTTTAATTTTTTCTTTTAAAATTTTAGTGTTAATTGTTGTAGTCTTTATAAAAATACACTAATTTTGCAAATTTCAAGTGTCTATACACAATTGTATGCATATTACATGGGATTTTTATATTTTTGGCTGCTCGTTTTGGAACACCCTTTAATTTTCAACTGTCATATATTTTTTATTGAAGCGGCCAAAGTTCTACATATTCTGTCAAAATTTCAGGTCCGTATCCTTTACGATTCTCGAGAAAACAGTCTGTGACGGACGTACAGACGAACAGTATAGCGAAAACAATAGGGTACCTTTTCACCTTTGGTATACGAAACCCTATAAAAGTTTAATTTTATTATACAGTGTGCGTTAAAAATTTATAGTGCTTTAATCTTTTGATAAATTTTATATATCGTTAGCTAAAATGCATGTATGTATATATTTATTGTGAGCTTTATGCGAATTTTATTATCATTTTGATTAAATAAAATATTAGAAAACATTAATAGGGTAAACAACAAGTAAATTTTGATTAAGAAAACAGTATATAATCTTTTTATGGCATTAATCAAACCAAATGCAAAGTCCTTTTTCATCCGTCATTATTATTAAAATTGGGATTTATCGTGAATACCATGAGCCACAGCTTGTTCCATGAAACATTTGGCATACTGCTCGGCAGCTTCACATTGATTAGTATCAACTTCAATATCACCACAAGCACCAATAATTTCCCTAGCAACTTTAATTTTATCTTCAGCACCATCTACGTATTCTTCAGCATGTGATATAGCAATTTCTTTAACAAATTTCCCATTATTATCCATCTTGAAGTGAAAGATAGTGAGAGAAAGAAGTTTTTTTTCATATAAATCGTGTAAAAGTTTGGCAAATGATCACTTACCACTTCGTATTTCTTCATAAGACATGAACGTAAACATTTGCCCTCCATGGAAGAGGCAGGTTTTTTACCAATTAATTCTTCAATATCAGCTATTTTAAAAAGTAATAGATTGATCTTTTATTTGTAGTTGGAGTAATTTTTTTTTCAGGGTTATATCTAAAACATTATTGAAAGGACATATTTAAGCTGATACTTTGCAGCGTTGAAAAAAGTTCTCAAAATCTAGTGGGAAATATAACGTGTACGTCTTGGGTTACGCCAGGCTATCTCAATTAATATAAGAGATTTTATTGTGCGCTTGTGCAAAGTACACAATTCCACAGCGAAAATGTGATATAATCTCTAATAGGTACATTTGCCAGGTTTATTAGACTCTCTTCCGCTTTATCTAACTAGTTCCTATAGGTTCAATCAAACCTGCCATACCATAATGCAATAGCCTAAACCATCACCATAACCATAAATACATTTACTTCCACTATTAGTAATGTTTATGCTTTAATTTGTTTATTGATTTCAAAAGTGCAATAACAAATATGTGTGTCTAACCAGCAAACAGCTGTTTATGGTTACGGCGAAAAATCAAAATGCAATTGGTTTCTATAGCTATGGCAATATGGCGAGTCACTGACATAGTGTCAACACCTGATGAATTTATATCATGATGAATGTCAAATTTATATCATGATGAAAATTCATCACGTATAGACTAAACTTATTAATTTTATGGCAGCGTTATGATATAATTATCAGAGCTCACGGCCTGAAAAATTCATCTTGATATCAAATGTCATTTTATGTGTCACTGTGCATTTAAAGTTTACTTATTAAAAAATTTTCGTTTAAAAAAGGCGACTCAACAACTATTTGTGACCAGAAAATTAAACAACATGCAAATTAGATATTTTTGTTTGATTCATCATAATATAAAATCATCAACGTCTACCACTTTGTGTTGATATTAATGAAAAAATGACAGTTGCTCTGCCGGCATTATATTACGAGTTATGATATAAAATCGTCAGGTGTGGACACTATGTTATAATCAAGGACAGTGTTGCCCATAAGTTTGGTTCGAACAGCTGTTTTGTATGGTTATAATTATGGCACGTTTAATTGAAGCTTATTATAGTATAATCTATCAGTTAGGATCTTCTTGAGACTTCGTAATAATCTTTTTAGCAGCTCTTTCGCTCTCTTTTGCTATATATCTAGGCAATCTCGGACTTTATTCTCCCTAATATGATAATAAATGACTTTAGCAATTGTGCTGCGCTAGATATATGTATATGTATATGTGGGGGAGAATGCAGATGTCGGGATTTCGTAATATTAGAAACATAGACGTTACTAATATAGATACTATTGTTGACGATACAATATGTAGAGCTTGCCAGGAAGATGATGGAAATATCGAACACTACTTGTGTCACTGCTCAGCATTCAGTCAAATTAGAAAGCAAATCTTCCACCTGTAAAATACACAATATATAGCAGAGCTGTAAATGAATCATTCGTTTTTTATTTTAATTCGTTACGAATTAGCTGAGTTTTGATTGACTTAATTCTTTTCAAAACAAAAAAGAATTTAATGAAATTTGAATCAATTCATACGAATTAGGCAGAAATGAATTTCAATTCGTTTCCAATTCAAATGAATTTTCCAATTCCTTTGAATTGAATTGATTTTGAATTCATTCAAATGAACTATAACAATGAATCAATTCAAATCAAATTAGGTGGTAATGAATTGCTAATTATTTTTTCTAATTCATTTGAATTAATTCAAAATGAATTAATTCAAAATGAATTCAATTCAAATTAATTGGCAACGAATTGCAATGCATTCTTACCAAATTCATTTGAATTTACTCAAATTTCATTAAATTTTTTTGTGCAAAAAGAATTAATTAAAAATTTGCTAATTCAGTGCATGAATGATTCGCGAATTAATTCAAAAATGAATAATTCACTTACAGCTCTGATATATGGAATATTTTAGGGCTTCCTGCTATCAGAAAAGTTCCGAATGTTTTGCTTTGATTTGACACAAGAGAAGTTAACAGCTGATGGGTGCATGGTAAAATTATACAAGGTACAGCTCTGATATATGGAATATTTTAGGGCTTCCTGCTATCAGAAAAGTTCCGAATGTTTTGCTTTGATTTGACACAAGAGAAGTTAACAGCTGATGGGTGCATGGTAAAATTACACAAGGTACATGCACAAGCCCAGCCTGTTAATGTATAGAAAGCAGAAAGTTGTCAAACTTTGTTTACAAACTGCAAAAATGTTAGTGTATGTGTGTGAATAAAATAATTACAGTGTTGCCAATGAATTTGCACATAGCAAATAATAAAAAAATAGAACCCAAAGTATAATTACACACAGATTATACATGAATATCATTACATGGTCTACACATGAGAGTAGAAATGCGACTTCATTTGCTCTTAAAAGAACCATTAGGAGCACCATTTCTATATAGTGGGATATATGTAGAATTCTTCTATTTCCCACAATGTCCACTTTTCCTTCCAAAATAGGACCTTTTTTCAAATTAAGTTTCGGTAAGTTCGGTTTGGTATAATTTCATTATTTAGATATCCGACCACATTTTCCATTAATTGTTGGGCATAGTATCAGCCCCCGTTCCTGGATTTCGCAACCGAAATAATGTTCCTTTATTTTACTAGGACTGTTAAGTGCTTAACAGTCCGCTGTTAACTGCAAAATGTTTGCTTTTTTCAAAATTGATCTAAGTTGAGCACGCACAAAAAGTTCAGACAGATCTTTCACTAAATTCTACAAATAAATGCTTAGCACATTTTTCTTTTCGCGAACCCTTTTTGAGTAATTATTTTAAATAATAATATGATTGTAGATGCAAAAAATTAGGATGGGAAATTAATTTAAAGTTGACAGAAAACGCTCGATCTTCAACTTGTATTGAAAGCCGCAATAAAATAAGAAAATTTGTTTTTGTTTCCAATATACTCGTAAGTAATCGATCGAACGTTTTATATCGACATCATGGGCCAGGCTGTTAAGGTTTATTTAAAAAAAAACCTAACTAAAGTGAAACTTTCTATATTATATTTAAATAATATATTATATCCAGTATGTCACAGCTTAATCGTTCAAATAACAACAACATACCGTCCTTAGCTCCAACTTCCGTCTTGCAATCAGCCATTTTAGACATGAATGCAGCCTTAAATGCCTTTTCGTCAAATCCTTGAACTAAGACATCGCCAAAAACACACAGAATTGTCAAAGCCAGCAAAAATTTAAACATTTTTCAAAATCTTTCTTTTTTGTATTAATTTAACGTAGATAAATTTGAAGCGTGTGACTAACGTTCGAAAACTGACGCTAATCTACAAAAAGTGTTGTCTTTTTATAGGGAATGCGAATAACTTTTTAATTAAAGTCTTATTGTTAAAATATACACAACAATTTTAATTGGAGAACTAAATAGTTTTTTTTTAATTTATCAGTTTTGTACAACTAAAAGTCTACAATAATGAATTCTTGCAGCTGCGAAATTATACGTTACGCTTGATATAACTTGTAGCCAAAAATTATAATCATATTCATTTTCATATGAGAAGTCTTTCCTAGTCGTTCCTCTCATTTCAAAACTAAACAAATCACATTTGGTATAAGCCAAAACATGCTGATGTCATCTTTTGATCGCCTCAACTCAAATCAATGAATTTTCAAAGTAATTAAAAAAAAAACTCTGGACGAATTGTAAGACAAAATTGAATGTGCCTTTGCAGAAATTATTTATTGAAAAAGTGTTTGAAAATTGGTATTCCAGAATGCACAGCATTCCAAACAGTCACGGTATAGACAAGTCCAACACTATTGGACTCAACTTCTTTTTAAAACAATCAAAAAAAATTAATTTTAAATTATTTCAATGTATTTTTTTTAATATAAAGCTGAACACCTTAAAAAAGCGTCCTATAACAGGCATCCATACTTATCCACCTTCCTATTCATTTCCAATAGCAGTTTGGATCTTCCTGAGTCAAGTTTTGGCCACATACCCCTCGAGACTCCACAATTTTCCCTACTTCCCCATGAACGGTTGGTCCTGCCCACCACCCAATTACTGAGCTGCCTTATCTAACAATGACCCTATTTTTGTCAGCTCATCAGCAATTGTATTTTCCTGGTTATGGCCAGGAACCCGACACAGTCTGACACTATATTTTTTGATACGAGGGCTCTCCTACAGTCACTAAGTAAGTAGTTTCGATTTGTTACGTAGCTGCAAAGCTTTTAGCGCTGCCTGACTGTCAAAGTAGAAGGTGACCTCTTCGCTTTTAGCCAAATTTCTGGCAACCAGCTCAGTGGTCAGCTTGAAAAACTCTGCATTCATCCGATAGTCTGAAGGAGCTAAGAATGCTCGTCTCCAAGATATAGACACCTACCCCGTCTCTGTAAAGACCGCACTGCCCTCATATAGCTTATCAGATTTGATCCAAGAGTTCCCATCCGGAATTGACAGTGAGCGTGTTCTATAAAAAAGTAAGTTTCAACGACCTTAAAATCTGTGAACCCAGGTGTTACGGAGTTCTTCCTACTAAAACTGATTTCATTTAAGATTGATGTGTGACCAGTTCTCAAAAAACCTGCGTTTATTGCCAGCAACCACAATAGAGGTGGTAACACCCCCCCCCCCCCTCCCCCCCACTGCAGTGTAAATCTGGTGGTCACTAATTTTCTTAAGTTTCCCCTTCCCATACTCGAGTTGGTGATTTTAATGATAAGCGTGATAACTATCTACTCCAGCTGAAAGTTATGAACACTGAGTGTCTCCAGCGATTCCCTAATAGTCTCTATACTAATGTTGTTAAAGGCTCCCTCAATGTCTAAGAACGCAGCCAGAATGTAATCCTTATGCTGCATTCCTCGTTCTATAAAACCAACCACGTCATGACAGGCATACTGACCATCACTAATGACGCTCGTATCAACTGTGTTTCTTAGATGCTGGGCGAAATTCACATGTGGGTTTATACGAGTACACGCCGTGTATTGCAGGCTTTATATCGCACTTTTCCCTAAAGCTAACTGTTCAGATTCAGAATTCAGAAGCTCAGTCGTTGACAAAAAAAACGATATTTGTTTATGTTTATTTTTTTTAGAAATTGTATATGTCAATTCAATCTTGTAAATTAACAACAAATTTCTTTTTATCAAATAAGAAAAAACATGAAAAATTAAACTGAAAAAGTAAATTAATTAATGAATTATGTAAGCAATGTAATTTTGATATGTTAATAATTGATTTAAGTAAGTGCATTTTTAGTATTCTTTAAGAAATGTTGACTTTCATTTCATTTGATACCATAAAATTATACCAGGTATGGGAATCTTAATTTTATGCGAAATATGCGAAATTGTTACTAAATTTCTCGCGATAAGCAATTTTGATTAAAATATGTTGTAGTTTGAAAATTAAATTTAAATTAATTAAACACATAATTACCATTAAAATTAAACTAAGAAATAGAATATTCCCAGAGCTGACATCATTGTAACTATTTAAAAAAGTATTGTTTCAGTCTATGACACCTTAGAAAATAGATTACATACTCGTATATATTTTATTTTTAATTTTTATATTTATAAATATGTATTTAACTTTGAACTTATTTGTAAAAAAAACATTTAAAAGATTTTTACAAATGAATCTAACAAATAGAATATTCCCAGACCTGACCTCAATGCAAATGTTTGCAAAGTATTGTATTCAGCCTACTTTGTTTTTAATTTTTTATTATAAATTGTAAACTTTATTTTTATTTTATCATTTGCAGACTTTCAGGTAAAATAAAGCAACTGGAAACAGTGCAGCTGACTTCGAAAATTCGAAATCATCTCTCACTTTTAATGTATGTCTCTCGCCACCTGTTTAGAATATAACTAAACGACTACTATTGACGGCTTCTAATATATTCTAAGCCTTAGAGAATAGTAGTAGGCTGTCAAGAGCAAACAATTGTTAACAACAATGATTATATAAGAGCCAACTTTTGGATTTGTGTTGAGAAATTACTACAGAATAAGTGGTAATAGTCTAAAATGTAGTCGTTCAACGTGCCAGCTTTTTATAAAAATTAATAAACGTACGCAAATCTATACATATATTTCTCTAGGTGGACAGCACTGCTCTAAAACGTATGCATACATACATGTATTTATGTTTCATACATTCACTTGTTCGTATACGAGAGGCGTATGAGTATTGTACTATTTCAATTATACAATACTCATACGTCGAGTTAGGAAACCAATGGGGACTTATGTATTTATTACCAGAAATCTGCGGTCTTCGACTGCAGCCGAAAGTGCTGATCGAACGAGTTTTTATTTGGTATTCAACGAAGAGTGTCGCTACTGTGAATTTCACTCATTGTTATTGTTCACAATAGTGTATCAGTCAGTATTGTGAACAATAACAATGAGTGAAAGTCACAGTAAGACTGAAAATAAAATATATGGCAGTCGTAAATCAGCCATTTTCTGGCTAAATTTAAAAAATTTTCAATCCATTTAGCTAGAAGAAAAGTCAATTTAGCTATTAGCCATTTTTTAGCCACTTTTATTTTATTTTTAGCTAAAACTAAAAAAAAATAAAACTAATAAAAATAGTAATAATAAAAATCGCCAAAACAAAAAAACGCTGAAACTAAAAAATTGCTAAAACTTAAATAAATCGTCAAAAACTGAAAAAATCGCAAAAATCTGAAAAATAGCATAAAAACGAAAAAAAAGCGCCAAAACTTATAAAAAATCTACCGTGTACTTAACATTTTTTAAAAAGTGTCTACGTCAGGTAAGATATTCGATTATATAGGCTAAAGTTTGTATAGTAATACATATGTAGTGTCCGTACGGAGCCCTTCGTGCGCGAGTCTGAGTCGCACTTTACTCAATTTATTTTAGTGTCAAGCAAATGTTTACACACTTTTATTTATTCGTTGTCTTTTCCATGTTTATGAGATTTTCGCGTGTAAAACTGTTATTTTTAATACATGATTTCATCCGATGTGGACATGTTTTGATACGAACGCTACGAAGTCAAAATAAAAATGTGTTTATGTGTACGTCTCCTTTTAAGTGGCAATATATACGACAGTCACACATATGCACCGATGTATGGGTTTGGTTGATAGTCTCCAGGCCATATTACTTTTAAAATTTGCAAAAAGATGCCAAAACCCTGATGTGGGGTTGAAAAAGGTGAAAATGTACTAATGATTAGCAAAATTAAGCAAACATACTCACCCTATCGTGAATAATAAGTGGAATTTTTGTACCCGTGAAATTTTTATTCCACACGAAGGGAAAAATGCTATTGTGAATCTCCCGTAAAAATTTTTTCCGCTATCAGTCCCAGTGAATGTAAAAAAGGGGAGGAAGATTTGTAAAGCTTAATTGAAAATCAAACAAATTTAAGTTTAATTATAAGAAATATAAAAATATTATTCTATAAATGAATTTTTTTTTACTTTAAAGTTGTGTTTTTGTACGTTCGGCTAAAAAAAATTATTTAGTCCCGCTTCACACAATTCAACTTTTGTTGATCAACTCGCAATTCATCTGAAATAAAGACGGAGAAGGAAATACAAATATCTCTTTTTTTCTCACAGCTGAATTACGAGTTGATCAACAAAAGTTGAAGTGTGTGAACCGGGATTTAGTACACCGCCGCTGTGCACGGCCATTAAATTTACTGTGTGTGAACCAAAGAGATTGTCTGGGTTCACACACTTAAACTTCTGTTGATCAATTCGTAATTCAGCTGTAAGGAAAAAAGAGATATTTGTACTTCCTTCTCCGTCTTTCTTACAACTGAATTACGAGTTGATCAACAAAAGTTAAAGTGTGTGAACCAGGACATTCATACTCCATGAAAAAAGGCATTGCAGGCAATTATTGTTAACAATTTACTTTATTTACTATTATTTACCTAATTTACATTAAGCATTTTTTAAAGAAATTTAATGAATTTTGTTGCACGAAAACTTTTTCTATTTCCTAATTTATATAAAAAAGGAAGTAAAATGAATCTCTGATGCATTTTTGGCAACTTTTTTGATTGGAGTTGTTCCTCCAGGCCTCCTATGGACAAATGAAAAATTTTCATGCAACTAATTTCATGAAAAAAAATGCTTAATTTAAATTAGGTAATTGCTTTAAAAATAAATACTTATAACTTAATTCGAAGGAAAATATCGAAATTATGCGATGTAATAATTTCGTTCGCCTACAAATATAAAGTGAACAAAATTAAGGGAAAAGGGAAAAAATCCCCATGAAAATTATTATTCATAATAAGGGGAATAAAAAAAGGGAAAACGTTTCTACACTCAGGGAAAAGTTGAAACTTAAAACTAAGAACGCGTCACATTAATTCAATAATGTTAAATATAATAGAAAATGTATATTAAAATACTTAAACATAAATAAAATTAAGAAATAAATACTGTAAATTAATATTTTTCCATATTGAAATAAGAAATTTCAATATTACTAGGCTTTCGTTAATGTTTCTTATTAATTCAATATGGATCTTATTGATTTTAAGCTGCTTTTTCTCTGGGTGTAGGGAAAAATTATTCATGATTGCAATTTTGCGAAAAGGTGAAATATTTCGAGGGAAAAATTAAAAATTTTCACAATAGGGGTGTCTATGTATTAGTCTTAAATATGCAAAAATTTGCGCCATAAATTTTCTCTCATTCCAAAGAATTTTAAAAAGTTGCAAATATGCTCTAAGGAATCGAAAATTCCCTGCTAACCTATAATGTGCTTTAAAAAATCGGTAACGAAATTCTTAAAAACTTCTGACAACCATAAATATCTTCTTCGTGTCTTCCTATGTATTTATTTTCATGCTTCCGTTTTCACGTGTAATGAAAAATATTTAACTATTCAGTAGCTGTTGCCTAAAGTTGTAGTAAAAATTTATAAAAATGTCAAAATAGATTTTTATTTAAAGATATTTCGAGTGGTGTAACCAGTAATTTCACAGATGATGGATTATATTATTTTAAATACTTAAGCACATGACATGCAATGTTTACTGTTTTTTTTTTCGTTTTTGTTTATGCATATTAACTTATTTTTCAATTAAAAGTGTCTATTATTTATATGTATAATATACATTGTAGTTATATAAATAGAACAAAGAAATTTTTTTTTAAATCATTAGTTTTTAATTAATAGTTCAACAAATTTTAGTGTGTTTAATCGCTTGTTAAATAAATATTTAAAATAAAAAAAGATGACAAAACTGTTTGTAACATTGGCACTCTTGTGCGTTTTTGAAACTATTTTCGCTAAAGAATTTGATAAAGATGCAGCTATTGCAGAAGCTATGGCCAACATAGAAGTGTGCATGGAGGAAGTTGGAGCAGTGGATTGTAAGTATTATTGAGAAAATAAAAACTGTATTACAAAACTATTAGGCTACAATGTACAAAATTTATATAAATCCCTAAGAGTCCTGAAACTAATTACCCTACTTTACAAATAATTTGTATCATAGACAGAAAATCCAATTAGTTTGAAAAAAAAATTTAAAGGCTGACTTAAATTAATAGATATTAACATGTAGCAAAATTAAACAAATATACGAGTACATACTTAAAGGTAGAATTTGATCGGAAGGATAAACACCTTTTCATTATTACAACTTCACTTTACACCAAACAGTGAGCGATAAGTTAAAGGCAACTGCTTCCTACCTGTAACTTTTGTCGTGAGTTTTAGTTATTGCAAGTTGCCACATTTTCATAAGTTGCCATACCTTCCACTTTATAAATTACAGTCAAAGCAAGAATCAACATAATAGTTTCACCGGCCCTATGCTCCTTGCTCTTGCGTAAGTGCAAATGCAAAATATCGTAGCTTTTCTTTGGATTGTGTGTGTATTTTGTTGTTGTATTTGAAAGAAAAACTACGATATATTACGCAAGACAATTTGCATCAAACATCGAATACCGCCAATGTAATTTTACTATAAAATATAATTTTTTTTAAGTTTATTTATTGTTTGTTTGGTTTTGCTGTACCAGTTAAGTAGCTGATGGTTGCAGTCGTAAAATATTTACAAAAACAACATGAAAATTTGCTGATTTGATTTTGGTTGTTTTTGTAAAAGTGTCATCACCTTCAATAAATACAATTAGTGCTGCCAAGGCGATTTCAGTATCAGGTGACCTTATCACTACAACAATACAACTACACAAAAAACAACATGTAGTTTGCTATGCTACAAAACCAATCTGTCAGAAGATTTCTAAGCAAATTTTGACATTTTGGTTCAAATCGCTCAATTTGGCATCAACAGCTGATAATCAGCCAGGCGGAAAAGGTCACCTGATACTGAATTCGCCTTGAGTGCTGCCAATGTCTACTTTGAAACACACCTCTGGTGTGATGAGAGTACTTAAGTTTCTAAAATGGTTTAGGAAATAAACATTTACCGACCGCTTGTCAAATTTTCTATCCGTATTTTGATTTTACATGATAAGATTTTGTATATTCTACAACATATTTTGACAAGTCGTAGTACATTGTATTGCCATGTAAAGACAGCTTAATGCGGGTTTGTAGCTGGTTGAAAAATTATGCCAACCACTAAACCATTCACTTCACCGAATTTGCCAACAAACTGCCATTTTTTTTTTTTAAATCAGCACATTGAGCAAATAAACAAAAGCAAGTCGTTGCAACTACGTTCTTTTAACAATCAAAAGTAGTCGCTTTTTACAGCAATGTTGCCACCATGCAAAAATTGTATTACTTATTTTATCGAACTGTTGCAATAATGTAAAAATTTTAAAGGTCACTGTATAGTTCAGTTTTGCTTAACTTACGATTAACTATATGGAACTTTATCGCCAAGTTTTATAATAATGACTAGGGAAAGAATTTTCAAGCATTTAAAATCGCGTTTTATGTACATAAAATATACATTAAAAATATAAAAATATGTATTAAAAACTAATAAAATATGCATTTATTAACTCATTTTGCAACATTTAATAACATTAAAATATTAAAAAAAATCAGCTTCATTACTTTCTTAAGGCCGTGATACACTAGCCTACACGATCGTGCGATTTTTGAGAAAATACAGCCCTGGTATGATGGAGTTTATGAACATTTTCAAAAGACAAAAACAATTCAACAGATCAGGGTTGTATTTTTTCGTAGATCGCGCGATTGTGTAGGATAGTGAATCATGGCCTTTAACGAACATTTTGCCAAATGATATGGAATACAAATACAGAAGAACTTTCACTTACGTAAACGAATAAGTATTTTTGTAAATTGTCAAAGGTAAATCTTTGACTATTTTTTCTGAAAAAATATTTTTATTATAAAAATTAACATTCCACGTCAGCAAAAGTTATTGGTGCATATTTAAATGCTGCTAGTTCGTTTGTGGAATATTCAGTTTCTAAATTTTAGCCGTTTGTACTATAAAATATTGATGCAATTTGTTGCATTTTTTAAGTGCATAATTTTTTTGTATAACTTTATCTAATTTATTTTTAATTTCTTCAATTATTCTGTCTTTCAGAGCAAACATTTTTTTACTTGAGCTGTTAAGGAATCAAAAGCATCTAATTGGGCTATAGTGTCAACACGAATGCCATTTTCTGGGTGCACAAATATCAATTCAGTGCTTAAGTTTTTTTTTTAATTTAAAATTTCTTTAACTTTGTTAATATAAATATAGTATTCGACAGCATTCAACCACGCTCCCCATCTAGTTACTATAGGCTGTGGGGAATTCGTATCCCTGAATATTTTCCTTTAAAGGCTGCAACACGCAAAGGAGCTTTAAAAACACTTTCTATCCACATGAAATTAATACAGAGCCGGTAAAAAGCGCCCAAAAAATTACACAAAAATTTTTGGGTTTAAAAGGGCTTTTATCCCAAGCTATTCTATTTTATTTTTTTTTGTATTGAATTTTGCAAATGAATTGAGTTGTCATCCCAGTTGAAATTGTTTTCGTTTTTCCCTTTTTTGTTCCCTTTGCAACTAATCAAAAAACACCAAAATTTGTTTTTAGCATGAAAAAAAAAATTTAAAAAATGTATTAAAAATATACATTTATAATGAAATATGAAAAAATATGTATTTATTTTAAAATATGCAAAAATATGCACTAAAAAATTTTGTCGCAAACTTGTTGATTCGTAAAAATATATTATTTACGTTGAACTACTACCAACGACAGAAAACATGTATTTACATGAAAATTCTTTCCCTAATAATGACCCTTAAAATAACAAACTAAAATAGTTTGTCTTAAATAGAAGACAAATAAGCAAAGCAAATTAACAGACATGTATATGACTAGTAAAGAACAGAAGTACTAGTAACAACAACAGGCAAGACTGTTGTAAATTAGGAATGGTAAAAAAAAATCTTACAACAAATTAGAGTAGGATGAATCAAACCAATTCACATATTCCATTTTCGCTGAAAAATGTGTACTATATAGGGCTGAAGTTTACATCAATTGACACCACACACATTTTTAAGCCTTACAAATCTTCTTCACTTTTTTTACATTCACTGTGAATGATAGCAGGGAAAATATTTTACGGGAGACTCACGATAGCATTTTTCCCTTCGAGGGGAATAAAAATTTCATGGGAAAAAATTTCAATTGTTATTCACAATAGGGGTGATTATTTTTCACTTCAGGCCTTCACTAGATAACGGTAAGTTTGTGTTTTACCGCGTATACTTCGCATTAAAGCACCATCTATACACATATATATCTCGAATGAATAATTTGCTTTAATCGAATAAAAAATAAGTGAGTTATTTTATGATTTTCTCATGAAACTATTTAATCTTTAAATCGTTGTCATTTCGAAACTTCTTTCTACAACGAATGATGACATAATCCATTGTTTTATAATTTTACAGAATAATCCGTTCGGTTTCAAGGATTTTAAGCCATTATGTACCGAAATCGGTTAAGAGCTATAATATGATCCAAACGAAGAAAATTTTAATTAGAATCGAAATGCAGAATAAGGGTACAGTAAGACCTCAATTATCCGTAATAGTCGGGACCGGCAGCATTCCCGGTTAATTGAGTATGTACCAATTCTTATTTTAATACAATGAATATTGTTGTATGCTATTCAAGGATTTGATGTACATGTTTAAATAATATAAGGAAAACAATCGTTTTGGCAGAAAACATAAGGATTTCAGGTTAGATAATTAAAAAAAATCATATAAGGTTTGAAATTGTTAAACTACATTAAGGTTCGTATCCTGAGGAAGACAAGAGAACTTTTAATGATTTTTTAATTCACAAATCGATCAATAAATATTTAATTATAAATTTCCCTGGGAATTTTCGCAAGGGAAATAGTAATTTATAAGAGGGAAAATCAGAAAAAGGAATAAATTCTCGGGGAATTCTTATTCATAATTAGGCTGATTGTGTGTACTTAATAGAGTTAATCACGGTTAATCGAGATCTATGCAAACAATTTTGTTTTTCTTTCCCGGATAATTGAAGTTGCCGGTTAACCCTTCTGTGAAAAATTCGATTTTTATTCAAGAAAAAGCTGTACTCAAAGTTTTGGCAAGTTACAACAAAGGTTGGCCCTTTTAGCCTCAAATCGAAAATTGTGTACCACAATTTTTTTAAGCTGGAAAAAATACTATTTCCACTCATGGAAAATTGGTTTAAGAACTAATGCCTATTCATTTTATCAATTTTTCAATTCCAGCTGATCGCGAAGCAATCATTGCTGGGAACGCTTCTTCTACTAGAGAAGGCAAATGCTTACGCTTGTGTCTACACAAGAAGTACGAACTGGTAAGTAATCATTATCTACAAGGTCCACCATGGGTTTAAATTTGTTATCTTATGACTTTCAGATGGACGATAATGGCAAAATTGACAAGGATACTGCTCGTGAAAAGGCTCATGAGTTCCTGGGCGATTCCGACGAAATTAAAGAAAAAGTAGATGAAATTATAGATAAATGTAGTGAAATTGATGCATCCGATGATCACTGTGAAGCGGCCGAGCAATATGGAGTATGCTTCAGAGAAGAATTGAAGGCTCACAAGATAGAAGGGCATTTTGAATTAGTTTGAAATTTTGAATTTAATCTTACAATATCTTACTATCTTACATGCATACGAGTACATACATACATACATATATGTATTTCCATAATGAAGTTATTTAATAAAATATATATTCAATAAAATATGATTTGCGTGAAGATAAATTTGAAAGTTAATTAGCAGAGACAGGAATTAGCAGAGACAGCATTTTAAGCACACAACAGAGCACTGTTAGCTATTTAACAGTGTTGAACAAAATTGACACGAAAAACAAGAAATGATTTTAGATGTGAAATATGTATGAATGAATTTCTAGTAGAGAAAAAATTTAATATTTTGTATCGTCAAACAAACAACACCAGCATGTGTGTGAAGATAAATTTAAATTTAACTAGCAGAGACAAAAACCCAAAAAGTTTACAGAACCCATTTTGCAGTTAACAGCGTACTGTTAAGCACTTAACAGTCCTAGTAAAATAAAGGAACATTATTTCGGTTGCGAAATCCAGGAACGGGGCTGATACTATGCCCAACAATTAATGGAAAATGTGGTCCGATATCTAAATAATGAAATTATACCAATTGGATGTACAAAAGATATATCAATAATACAGAAACTTAATTTTAAAAAAGGGCCATATTTGAAAGGAAAAGTGAACATTGTGGGAAATAGGAGATGGGTGAATATATCCCACTATATACAAATGGTGCTCCTGATGGCTCGTTAAAGAGCAAATTAGGTGGCATATCTGAAATCATTTTGGGACTTTAGAAAAATCAATTTAAAAAAAGTCATATTTCTGGAGAAGATTAGTGGTCATTGTGGGAAATAGGAGATGGGTACATATATCCCACTATATAGAAATGGTGCTCCTGATGGCTCGTTAAAGAGCAAATTAGGTGGCATATCTGAAATCATTTTGGGACTTTAGAAAAATCAATTTAAAAAAAGTCATATTTCTGGAGAAGATTAGTGGTCATTGTGGGAAATAGGAGATGGGTACATATATCCCACTACATATATCGCACTATATAAAAATGTTTTGTATGTATTTTGCTGTCACTTAAAATTACTTATTTTCACAGATTAACCCGAAACAGAATAGAAGGGAACAGAAAAACCAACAACTGGTATATTTCTGTAAACAAAAAAGCGTCAACTGATTCGTAACAGAACAGAAAACAAATTCTGCTTAGCCAGTATCCAAACAGTGTTGCCACAACTTATTATTATTATTTGTCGTAATGATGGAAAAAATATATTATAGGCCACTTTTTCGCTCACATTACCAAAAACATTACTGGTAAGTGGTAATATGGCGTCTAGAGGTACTTATTTCACTCTCTTTAGGTAAGAGCGAATGCAGATGAAGGTGTAAACTGTTTCACAAATATTTTTAGTTAGATAGTAGGAAATTAACCCTTAACGGTCTTATGGTACTTTTTTGCCCCTTTTTCTGAGAAGAATTTTGGGGTTAAAATGTGCTCAAAAATTTTCCTCGTAAGATATGCCAAGGTTACATGGTTTTCAACGCCGATTCAAATATCAATTTCAACCTCTCTTATCTTATTTTAAATTTCGATGCAAAAATGCATATGTCTTAGACCATTTTCATAATTAAGGGCACATATGTTCCTTCACTTTTCATGCTTCTTGGAAAATATTTCTTTGCGCTTTGCGCAAATATTACTTATGTTGTACGTTTTTTTCATTAGTACAATTTGCGCCACCCTAATGCAAATATGCAGGGTAGGTATGTACATATGTACACCCATGCATAGGTATAAAATAGCAATAAAAAACTTTATTGTCTAACAAATTTTTTATTTACATATGCATGTTTTGATAAAAACTTTCTATCTTATAAGAGAGTTCAAACTACAAATTCTTAAAAATCTTATAAAAGCCACACAAAAATGATATTTCTGCATATAAGCAGCACTTTACTATTAAGTACAATAACATCTTTTAACCGACTCAATACACTTAAGTACAGCGAATTTAGAAAATAATGAAATTTACAATTGTATTCCTCTTATGCATAATTGCTGTAATAGCATGTGAAGATATGAGTGTGTTTACCGCTGGTATCGTGGGAGGAAGAGGTGGCGGTGGAAGAGGAAGTGGTAGTGGCGGAGCCGGTGGAAAAGGTGGCAGTGGTACAGCCGGTGGAAAAAGTGGAGCAAATACTGAAGTGAGTGAAATAAAAGACGGTGCCGGTGGAATAAAAGGCGGTACAACTGTAGGTGGAGCTGAGCCCGGTAGCTTGGTTGTCCAGTTGTTAGATAATAATGATACAACTAATATAAACTTCCATTCTACAAGTAACCAATAGCATCCTTATTCATAAAAAACATTTTTGATTTATAAATTTTTTACGAAACGAGTTTAGTGGAGAATCTAATCTAGAGTGTGTTCTAACAGTGCAAAAAAATAACATTAAATAAATACATACGTAAGTATGTACATATATTTTTTCTTTTTTAACTTGTACATATTTATGATATTATACCTAAAATGGAAAATATGTAACTGGTAAATAGTTAAAACCCGATAAATTCACATCGCTGTGTCTTGGAGTGAACATAAAAAAATAATAACAATCTAATATTTGTCTGGAACGAATGCTCTACTTATGACAGCGAAGCCCTTGTTCGTGTTCAGAGAGTGACGAAGATGAACATTAGTCGTTAGAGACGGTATTTTGTTGTAATATTAAAAAAAAAATCATGTTTATAAATTATCAACATACTGAAAATTCTCGTAACGTGGCTTTTTAGATGTCGTGTACTATTGGCATTTTAAACATTAAGGCACACGTGAAATAAATAAATGCTATTTATTGGCTGCAGCCACTATTTGAACAAAATGGCCACCGCTTTATATAAATACATACATATGTATGTATGTATGCACAAACATGCAGATGTGACAAAAGCATCCAAATATTTACACATTTTCTTAGAACTTCTATAAATTAATAGGTACCATGGTCTATTATGAAAGTGTTGAGGTGATTGAATTTTTCGTGTACGTCTTGTCAAGTTTTTCTTAATGCTTCTTTTCACTAACTCTTATAAATGTTGTTGTTTTCGTTTTTTGCCAAGTTACAAAACACAAAGTAACACCTACTTCTTTCCATTGTTGCAAACTTGCATGTAATTGATATAAAAATAATTAATACTGAATGCAATTTCAATTTAAATTTTAACTTTTTATAAATTTCAGAAATTTTCTTTGAACATTCTACGATTTAATTTTAGCGCCTGCCGCTAGTTTTCTTGGCGGCGCCAGCATTGTAACTTTGCAGCCAGGGGAGTTTACCGGTGTTTTGATTTTATAAACAAAACAAAATTATGAAAAAATCACAGCTGCTTGCATTTGCACACATGCATATGTATATACATGTGTTTGTATATATATATATGATTTGTGGCATTGCAGAATGAATGTAACAATGTTCTATTCTAGTTTACAATTTAAAGAAGAAGAGCGAGTTCCCGCTAATAATAATAATATATGTACATATGTATGTAATGTAATATAATGTGTAATGTTTTACTTACAATTGCATACTCATGTTGACTGGCATCTACTGCACGATAAATTACATTGCTATTATGTGCATACATAAGTATGGATGCGTAATGGCACATGTGAACAACAAAAACAAACACTTCACCAATAACTTATGTATTTCAATAAGAAAAAAGGATTTTTAGAAATTTCATTTTAATATAACTTTATTTTTAAGCACATTATGCTTTTGAGACATTTTTTGACACACTCTTATAGGTATTTTTCGCAGCACGCAATTGTATGAATTACTTTAAATAGTTATTTTGCAACAAACACATTTTTATATGTACATATGTATATGTACATATGTACTAGGTACTTAACACATAGTACCCTCATATTTAAAATTTATTTATATTTTTTGGCTTTTTGTAAAACTTTTCTTAATAATTTCACTTTTCCACAATTATGTAGATATGTTTGTATGTATGTACTTTTGTACATATGTATGTATATCTCTATGCATGAATATACATAATTAGAAAACCGCAACAGAGCATTTACTTAATAAATTGAGAAATTTTTTACACTTACAATTACATGAATTACTTTAAATATTTTGCAACAAACACATTTTTATAGAAACTGCTAGGTACTTATTACATAGCACCCACATGCATACATACATATACATATCTTATTTATTTCTTTATCTTTATTTACATATGTACATATTTATGCATATACATTTTTTGGCTTTTTGTAAAAATTTTGTTAACTGCATCATTGATAATTTCACTTTTTCACATTTATGTAGATATGTATGTCTATATGTACTTAAATTTATACATACATACATATTTATGCATACTTATAATTTAAAAAACCGCGACAGAACACTTAATCGCCTTCGAACGCCTTGAATAATAAACCCGAACTGAATCAGCGAATTAACTCTTCAATTGGAATTAAAAAATTCCAAAAACATAAATTCCATGCATACCCACACACACACTTGTTGATATGCATACATTGGAAAGCAATAACAACAATTAGCGGCATATAGGCAAATTCAAAAACAATAATAACATTAATTATTTATTCTTCATTCCTTATTTATTTTATTCAACTTCTTTACTAATGCAAATTATAATCTTGCAGATTCTGCAGAATCACTGCAGCACACCCGCACAGAGAGCATAATATTGTAAAGAGAGTTCTCGTTTAAGAGAAATTATCGCCTTTTGGATTTGATATTCGTACATTTTATAATCCGGCTGTAATGTAGCTGAATTTTTGTATTAAAATTAAAAATTAATGATAGATGGTGTAAAGAAACGGAAAAGTATGAAATCTTACAAATTATTTTGTTTTAATAGGTATTGTGTTTTCTTTTATTTTACAAACTTCATTAAAATTTAATTAACATCCACTAATATTTTAAATGTGAAAGTTTGTATCTTTGTTACCTTATAACGAAAGAACCGCACTTTTTATTGCAAAAATGACACGGTTCAACACATTGTTCTTAAAATAGTTAAAAAATCCAATCAAGGGAATGACGTTGGTAAGTCTTGTTTTAGACTCGGCAGTTTTACTTGAAACAGTTCTCTTCAATTCTCTTTTAAAATTGCTCGTTAGCTTACACACAGACGGTTTCTTGTTCAATTTTGCTGTTGTTTTAATACAGCGAATGAAATAACAAAAGAGAATTGAAGTAACTTTTCTGTACAAGCAAGTCAGTACCCCTCTTCTTTCTTCTTTCCCCTCTCTCTAATAGACTCAGACTACTTCAAGAAAAACTGCCAAGACTAAAACATGACTAACAGAATGAAAGAGAGTTGCAAAAAAAATTTAAAATTTTGGACGGAGTTAACCCATTAAGGCCATGATTCACTATCCTACACAATCGCGCGATCTAAGAAAAAATACAACCCTGATCTAATGAATTGTTTTTGTCTTTTGAAAATGTTCATAGACTCCATCATACCGGGCTGTATTTTCTCAAAAATCGCACGATCGTGTAGGCTAGTGTATCACGGCCTTTACTGACCAATATTCATCCCTACTTAATAATAATATTATAAATATAAAAACTTGTATGTGCTTAATATATTTAGATGAAATTCTATAGACGGTCCAGATTGAAATATAGGGCACTCTTTACGGGGAAAACCGCAGTTTATAAAACAATTTCGTTTTTTAGTTGCTAGTATGGTACATAGGTACATACATTATTGAATTTTATGGATAGATTTTTTTCTAAAAACGTGAAGTATTTATTTTAGTAACGTTGTTTGCAATGTGCTATTTTCTCAAAAATGCATTTGAGTGATTCACGCACTAATATGAAAAGTGTTTTTATATTATAATTATTATAAAATTTATAACAAACCGTTGGTTTATAATGACTTGCTTGGCGCTAAAAAAAGTACTGATTTTTCTTAGGGATGGCTTAGTAGGGGGCTCTATTTTTATCGAACACCACAGTATAGGTATATATTTATGTACATATGATTGTACTTTGAAGTTACCCTCATATTAAATAGATTTTTATATATATGTACATACATACATCTATATCACGTAAAATGCTGTCATATTTCCAAATAAATAGACGACTTGAAGGCATGATTAGTGAAAAATCTAAATAGTGTATGTATGTGTATTATTTCGGTATTTCGAAGATTGTAACCGAGAAACGTTTAATATTGTTGCAAGAATCATGACTGAACGGAAAGAATGCTCTACTTATGCCAGCGAAGCTCTTGTTCGTGTTCAGAGAGTGACGAAGATGAACATTAGTTGTTAGAGAAAGTATTTTGTTGTAAATTTAAAAAATCATGTTTATAAATTATTTATATAGGTATATATTTTTTCCTTCAGAATACTTTTGTAACATCAAATCATTTTAATTTTTTGCACAATAAGCGCCAAATATACAACAATATTTCCATAATATTTTGGCTATATTTATTAATACAGTAATCTTTTATTTACGAAAAAATTCTGTTATTTTGCCAATTTTGATTTAACAAAAAAGAAAAAAAAAACAACTTTTAATAAAACCTTATTGTTAATCCTGCAGCACATGTCATGTAAAAAGCCACATGCGCATATCGACCTGACGTAATTTTGACATCATGATGAAGCTACATTGGATACATGCCGTGTACTGCTAACATTTCTACATTCACATACTTACACATGTCGTCGGTTGGTTACTGGTTTGATGTATGGAACAAAAATGTGTTTTTGAGAAAATCGATGAAGAATGTTTAGTTCACTAGTTTTATAAAAATACACGATATATTTTTTTGTTTAATAATAAAAGTAATAGGCACATACCTATGTATGTTTTTTATTCAAACTTAAAGTTGATGAACTTTTTACATCCAACATGAAAAGTTATTAGGATTTAAAGAAAAAATGACAAAAATCTTTTTCAACGCATGCCACAATCATAACAACAATATTTTTCACTACTTGTTCAAGTAGGTTAAATTAATGTATATGTACATATATTTAAGTAGAAAATATCAATTTTATTCATCCAACATGACATTTAAAGAAAAAACAACGGAAGATATAAAAGGAAATTTAAAAATTTTTTATAAAAGAAATTTTGTTAATGTGATTAAAACATAACACAATAATAAAATTTTTGTTTAACAATTGCTAATAACAATATTAATACTTTTACGTTGGAAAGTTGCCACATATGCAAAAAATTGCTGATTGCTGTAGTAAAACAATTACTAAAATATAGAACAATTGTGGAATTGGCGCAATATTGCAGCTCTATATCTCCTGATATATTCAAGATATTGGAAAACTGATAATGAATTTGGAAAGAGGACACATTATTCATATATAATCAATCAATAACTAAATTTTTTTTTAAATGTTCCATACATCAAACCAGTAACCAACCGACGATGTGCCACCACTACATGAAATAAATAAAGGCTATTGGCCGCAGCCAATATTTAAACAAAACCGCCGCCACTTTATATACATATCCATATATATGTACAAACATTTACACATTTTCTTAGAACTTCTATAAATTAATAGGTACCATGGTCTATTATGAAAGTGTTGAGGTGATTGAATTTTTCGTGTACGTCTTGTCAAGTTTTTCTTAATGCTTCTTTTCACTAACTCTAATAAATGTTGTTGTTTTCGTTTTTTGCCAAGTTACAAAACACAAAGTAACACCTGCTTCTTTCCATTGTTGCAAACTTGCATGTAATTGATATAAAAATACTTAATACTGAATGCAATTTCAATTTAAATTTTAACTTTTTATAAATTTCAGAATTTTCTTTGAACATTCTACGATTTAATTTTAGCGCCTGCCGCTAGTTTTCTTGGCGGCGCCAGCTTTGTAACTTTGCAGCCAGGGGAGTTTACCGGTGTTTTGATTTTATAAACAAAACAAAATGATGAAAAAACCACAGCTGATTGTCTGCTTGCATTTGCACACATGCATATGTATATACATGTGTTTGTATGTATATATGATTTGTGGCATTGCAGAATGAATGTAGCAATGTTCTATTCTAGTTTACAGTTTAAAGAAGAAGAGCGAGTTCCCGCTAATTATAATAATATATGTACATATGTATGTAATGTAATATAATGTGTAATGTCTTACTTACAATTGCATACTCATGTTGACTGGCATCTACTGCACGATAAATTACATTGCTATTATGTACATACATAAGAATGGATGCGTAATGGCACATGTGAACAACAGCAACAAAAACAAACACTTCACCAATAACTTATGTACATATTTCAATAAGAAAAAAGGATTTTTACCAATTTCATTTTAATATGACTTTATTTTTAAGCACATTATGCTTTTGAGACATTTTTTGACACACTTTTATATTTTTCGCGGCACGCAATTGTATGAATTACTTTAAACAGATATTTTGCAACACATTTTTATATGTATATACTGCTAGGTATTTAACACATAGTACCCACATACATACATATGTACATGCATACTTTATTTATTTCTTTAAACTTTATATTTTTTGGCTTTTTGTAAAACTTTTCTTAATGATTTCACTTTTCCACAATTATGTAGATATGTTTGTATGTATGTATGTACTTTTGTACATACATATGTATCTATGCATGCGTATACATAATTAGAAAACCGCAACAGAGCATTTACTTAATAAATTGAAACATATTTTACACCCTTTTTTATTTTTCGCAGAATACAATTACATGAATTACTTTAAATATTTTGCAACAAACACATTTTTATACATACATATTTATAAGATATGTATGTTATTTCTTCCACTTTATTTACATACATAGATAGGTATGTAGGTATGTATATTTTTTTTTGGGTTTTTGTAAAAATTTGGTTAACAACTGCATCATTGATAATTTCACTTTTTCACATTTATGTAGATACATACATACATATGTACATAGTATGTAAGTATGCATGGCTGCATTATGATACATATTGTTAAAAAACCGCGACAGACATTTACTTGCTTTCGAACGCCTTGAATCACAAAACACGTAGGTATTTTGTGCTTGAATAATAAACCCGAACTAAATCACCGAATAAACTTTTCAATTAGAATTAATTTGTCATTAGAATTCAAAAATTCCATAAACATAAATTCCATTTATACACACACATGTTGATACGCACGTAAACAATTGAAAGCAACAACAACATTTAACCGCAAGTAAAATAGCCATATTCAAAAACAATAATAACATTCCTTGACTTCTTTACCAATGCAAATGCAGAATCTCTGCAACACAGACGCACATAGGGCATAACAGGGACGGCATTGAGAATTTTAAAATTGTACCAGCAACTTCCAATAATTTTAGTTTTTTTTTACCTTAATTGTAGTAGTAAAAGCTTTTTAGTTCAAATTACATACATATGTACATATATTTTTTATTTGTTTTTATTAAAATAATCGACTTTGTTCTGTTAAAGGATATGGTTACACCTGCTTGAGTTGAAATTTTAAATATACAAATTAGAATTTAGAAGAAAAATTATTGGGAAATGGACGAGTTCACATTTTTTTATTTTTTCGCTGCGTTTTGCTTTCACAATACTGTTTTCAAGCGAGAAAAATGTTAATTTTATTGTTCAAAAGCGAAAATTGACATATGCAATCGTTCGAAAAGAAATGCGGAGTGAAACTGGTGAGATTCCTTAAATGTTCTAAATTAGTCATTGGTGTACTATTGTACTTTCCGAGTTAGAATAGTACCACAAAAAGTACACTAGTACCAACTTTGCCATCCCTGGGCCATATTATAAAGAAAGTACATACGCGTTAAGAGAAATGATCGAATTTCCCGGAAAAAAAAAAGAAAAGCAGCGATGCCAACTATTTGTAACCCAAACGCGCTATTCCCCTTCGCAAAACGCGCTAAGTTGCAGCATTGTCAACTATTTATTGCCAAAACGCGCTATTTTCCTACGCGCTAAATTAAATTTTAATAAAATTCGATGTATTTACATGTGTATTAGTAAATACAATTGATTTTTTAGTACCTCTTTTCAGATTTTATAATATTGTTTCTTCGAAATTATATCCTAAACAATTAAAATCATTTAAATAATCGAAATCTTTAGTTTTTATTTTATATGTCAAACTTTGTAACAACTTATAGGTATATAAATTGTCGAATAGTTTTGCGATTCAAATGCTTTCTGTACTTCAGCTAGAATAGATGCTTAATAAGTTATATAAATTTTTTTGATCACGAATTTTCATGAAATTTCAAAATATTTGACATTTACAGTATTTAAATGTGTTTTTAATTCTAACCACAGTCAAGGGAATTTTATTTGCGACAGCTGAATTATTATCCAATTTATAAAATTTTATGACTTTTGAATACTAGAAAATTGTTAAATTTATGAAAAAAAAGTAAAAAAAAAATATTGAACTGAAATGATACTGACTTTATTCAAAACGCGCTAATTTAGCGCTTTTTTTAGTAAATGCGCTAAGACTAAAAAAAAGCGAGTTTGGCATAGTTAAAACGCGCTAAATCTAGCGCGAAACGCGCTAAATTGGCATCGCTGTGGAAAAGTAGGCATTACCCAGCAGTCCGCAAGTCATTACAAATTGAAAGCCATCCGATTGTAAGCTATTATGTCAATATGGAAAATATAAAAAGAAATAGTTAGCGCATACAACTAGCATCCGAGTCAGATTTGTCTTGCTGCTATCCTATTGTAAAATTAAATGTTAATTAGAAGCAAAGAACAAAACAGATATTAATAAAATTTAACCATTGCATTAGCATCTGATTTGCATGGATTAGTAATGTATCCTATTGTTGATTAGTTTCAATTATGAATTTTGTTTATTTCCTGTGGTTTTTGTTCCCATAGTTTTTTTTTTGTCAGTTTGTTTCAAATTGACCTTAACTGTTTGGGCAAAAGTTGGAAAGGGGCTTCATGAAACAAGACTCACGAATTTGCCCAATTGCTCAAATACCAATTTTAAGAGCTTTCATAAAATCCTTAATGATTTACTTAAGAATAACAAATATATAAATACATATTATTAAATAATTAAAAACATTTTAAAGAAAATGGAATCCAATTTCTAGTTTAATTAATAGTTCAAACAAAGGCCACAATCGATCTCAATCGGACCCATCTAATATTAATAGCATGTCTGCTTATAAAGACTAATTGCATTCAGACACATCTTAATGCCCTCCGAATCACCATAACAGTTGGAGTCATCCAACCTTCGATTACAATGTATACAGTGTTGGACACATCTTCTGGCCTTGGCCAACGCTGTGTAAATGTATGTAAGTAGAAATTGTATACAGACTTTGGATGAGTCGCGCTTACATTGTCACTGGTCTCAGATCGGAGATGTATGTGATAAAATTTTCACTGGGTATTAATGCCTACTTTTCCAGCTGGGAATTAATGATTAATTGCATAAATAATGGTAGAAATAATATATTATTTTCCAAAGCAAGACAATGAATTCCCTTAGAAACGAGAGGATAATTTGATCGAACACAATAATTACACATTGATTACCACGTGCATTATCACATCTGCAGAAGAAGAATGTATAGTTTTTGCTTGTAACGAGTGTTATGAATTATCGAATCCATTCCTCGGACGTATTAAAATAATTCATTACTTTCCTAGGACATGTTCTGTGTTAACAGTAATGAATTCTGGAATGAAAAATTATACATGCTGTGCATTACCTTCTCGTTTACTATTCATTACCTTTTTCCACTGGGTTTGAATTACATATCCGTATATTTCATAATCCGGCTGTTGTATAAACGAATTTGTTGTATGTATTAAAATAAAAAATAAATTTAAATTCCATTTTAATAATTTTCATTTATACATTAACTTCATTAAAATTTTATTAACCTCCTACTAATATTATAAATGTGGAACTTGGGAAATTTAAATGTTTGTATTATATTTATTACCTTGCAACGAAACAACCGCTGAAGAGATTTTAATAAAATTTGATACACAGACTGGATACTTTTTCAAAATACCATTCAGGGACATATTTTTGCTAATAGAATAATCCTATTTATTATAAATGGGAGAGTTTGTATGTTTGTGAGAATAAGGTGTTACTTTTTAAAGAGCAAAACGAGTAAAAATTGTCACTTCTCGTACTTTTTCTCTATATGGTTAACTTGTTGTTATAAAAAAAACTTAAAAAAATTCTTAGTTAATTTAATTATTATTATTCGAACTGCATTTGTTTCTATATTTAATGAATTGAACAGGCTAATGTTCGTATCGCCTTTTAAGTTTAAATTAACTAAAATTAATAGTCCATGGGCTTGTGGCAAAAATTAAATAAAAATATACTTAATAGTAACAAACCAAAAAAGTTTGTCTTAAGTAGAGCAAAAATAAGCAAATTAACTAACATGTGCATAATTAGTAATGAAAAAACGACAATGGTAAGACTGTTGTAAATTTAGTGATGGTAAATTTGGGCCTTCATTACAAAACACATTTCAGCAAATTGAAATACGATGAATCAAACCAATTCACATATTCCATTTGCAGAAAAGTTTCGTATATAAGGCAGAAATCTACATCAACTGACACCACACACAGTGGACCAAAACACAGAAGAACGCTGATGATGAAGGTTTAGTGGCCTTCGAAAACGGCTGGCTGGTTCCGTTCAACTATGTGTTGTCAGAATATTTACAACTAACTTTGATGTTATTTGTTCATTAATAATTATCACATGTAATTTGGCTTAAAAGGCCATACGAACATTAGCCTGTTCAATTAATTAAATTAAAAAAATTCTGTTTTATTATAATTTGTGGTTTATACTTTAACAATTTCGGATGTAACTTGGGGGGGAGGATATTTTTACGATCAATTGTTTCTTGAACATTTTTAGTTGAATTTGCTATAAATTCAAAAGATCATACATACTGCTGCATGCAACTTTATAGTCAATTGCATTTTTAAGATGCCGTATATCAAGTAAATAACTCAAAATGCTCGCTTCAATGAAAGTTCACCAAGAAATAAATAAATTAATTAATGAAGTTATTCATAGTTTTGAAAATTTATTAACAATAACTCTGATCAGCTATTCAACTATAAAGCTGGCTTTCAAGATTCAAAAATGTAATCACCCTTATCGCGAATCTCAAGGGAATAAATTCTTGGGAATAATTTTTTTATTCCCATGAACAACAAATTGCCATCGCCAATTGTTAGGGAATAAAATAAACAGCTGTTGCGAGTCGAATATGTTATTGTGAATTGATGTAATTGTATTTTTTACTTTTTACATGTATTTTTATTATTTTCTTAATAAATTGTTATAATTCAGCAAAATGAATAGCATTTTGCTCCGATTTATGTTATTTTTATTGGAAAAAATAAAGAGACAAAATTTGAGAGAAGAATCAAATCCACTGTTTTTATCGGAAGTAATGTAAGTGAAAAACATGAAGAATTCTTGGCAGTATATACATAACGAATATAAATAAATTCATGCATTTTCACTCCTTTTAAAAATAAAAGCAAACAAGTTAAAAAAACAGCAAGAAAACTACTTACATTGTGCTTCTTTTTTTATTCCCAAAACAAAACGTTTGTGAAAAAATACACATATTTTTTGGGGGAAAATTCGCGGGAATATGCGAGTTTTTTTACGTGCAAATAATTCACGATTGCAACTTTAGGGAAACGGGAAATATTTCGCGGGAATAAATATTCACGATAGGGGTGAATAACATTGTTCGACATCGAATGCCACAATCTCAAACTGAAAAAACTTGATGGAATCACTTGGTTATAGCAAGCGTCGATAGTACGCCAGATGTGTTAATAAAAAAAAATTGTTAATATGTATATTCCAAGGTTCCAACGACAAGCAAAATTGGTGCTCGTAAGTTTAACATTAAATTGGTAAGCACATCCTGTAGCTAAAATGCAAGGATTTCTTGGGGATGTATTGGAAAATAGTAAAATGTTGCTTGACAGTTGCAACAACTCATTGCATGTACGGCGAAATAAAAACAACAAATTAGTTTGTTTCCAAAATTTTTATACAATAGAAGTTTTTGTTGTTGTTTTTTTATTATTAACTCACAAAGTAAATTATGCATATTCGATATAATTAAAAAAAATATACACGTAGCATCAAAATATTAACAAAAATTAAATAGAAAAGAATTAAATGTTCTAAAATTAATTGTAATATTAATATTTTATAATGCTTATTAAATTATATGTATGTATGTATGTATGTTTAGAAATTAAGAGTATAAATAAAATAGAATAGAGTTTCGGGGAAAAGAGGGAAAACTATGTGTATAGTATGTAGAAGTGTATGTTTAAACATATAAATGTCCGTTATATATCATATAAGGTTTATATGTATATATGTATATACATACATGCCCTTAACTATGAAAGTGGTCTAAGTCATACATTTCTTTGGTCGAGATACATACATATTTCTTAGATTACATTTGAGCATATCAAAAAAGATTTTTATACTATGCATCATTTTAATTTAGAGTTGTAGTCTAAATTAATTTAATATTTTTAAATATTTATTGAATTTTTTTCAAGATTAATTTGATATTTCGAAGAAAAAATGCATATGACTTGACCATTTTCATAATTAAGGGCACATACATATAAAAATTTGTGTATGTATGTGTTTCATGTAATATATAATAATAATAATATTTAATAATAATAATAATAATAATTAATAATAATAATAATAATAATAATATATATGTATAGTTTGTCTTAGAACAAATATAAAATCATTTTATGATTAACGTAGTTTTAATAATATATATGTATGTATGCATGTATATAATATGTAATTAAACAATTTAATGTTTAATCTGTAATAGTAAATATATATGTGTGTATGTATGTATGTATGTATAGTATATTGTTTGCTTGTTATTTTTGTGTATTTTTCTTATTTTCTTTTTCAATTCAACTTAAAATCTAATGACTAAACTATGGAGGCCTTCAATTTTTGTAAACCTGCTAACATTTGTTTATTTTATTTTTCAATTAAATTTATTATTATTTTTATTTTGTTGTATATGTATGTACTATGTATGTATATAATTTGTGTACTTCAAAAATCAAATTCATTTTTTTTTTTTTTAAAATAATTTTCCCAAAAAACTTTTTTGTTTGTGATCATTGTTTCTTTCCTTTAATTTTATAATAATGTTAGGCACTGTTATTCCTTAAATATTAGTTTTCTAAAAACCTTGTTAATTTGTTTCACTTTTTAATAATTCTCTTTTATTTTTCATATTTTTTTCATTTGTTTTGTTTATTACTAATTTTAAGTATTGCTTATTTGCTACAGGGTTCATTTTTATATATGAGGTTGATTTTCTTATAATAGGTGATAGTGTTTCTTTTCTTTTTTTACTTAACGAGTTTAATTAAATTCACATTTTTCAAATGAATTAGTATTCAAAAATATTTAAACAAGTCTTCTTATCATATACATATGTATGTAAGTGAAACAAAATAAAAAAATTATAATTAAAAACAAACTAAAAATGTGTAATGATTTTGTTTGTATACCTTTCATTTTTCTACGAATTTCTTTGTAACTTAACTAAAAAGTCTTTTTTTTTTTAATATTTTCTGTAAAGAAAAAGAAAATTATATTACATATGTAATTGTGTATGTATGTGCAATAATTAATATAATCAAAATTACTGTAAACTACATAACAGTAATGTTAAAAAAGTAGATTGTGAAAATCTGTACATGTACATATGTAGGGTATGCATGTATATGTATTAGAGATGAGCAATGCCGTAATTTTTTAATAATGTTGCTCCTAGTAGTGTTAAGCGAAACTGTGATTTTTTAATAATGTTGCTCCTTGTGAACGTGATTTCTAAATCGCTGTTCTTTTAAACTGTGATTGTGATTTTGTAGCAGTTCTGTTATTTTGACAAAATCTAATAAGAAGAGCAGTTGTGAAATTAAACAGTGACTGTGATCACGGTTTAAGCTGAAGGTCCATACCATCCGTTCTATGCGTATGCGTTGAATGCATTTCTGTACGTCCTATGCGATTCAAAATTCAAGTTACATGCAATACGTTTTATGCGCCAGGTATTTTTGTTTTAATCAGATGTAGTGTAAATATTTTTTTATCAAATAAACACAATTTTGGGACAAAATGGAAAGTGAAATTATGACTGAAAGAATTTGTGAAATTTGTGGAATATTTTTAATAAAAATAATACATAATATTTTCCACAGCTTATATTAGCTTCTCCAACATTGCGCTTTCTTAAAAAATAATAAACATAACAGAGATCGATAACTAAAATGCAAATTTCGTTCGTGAAATAACTATGTTAAAATAAGCTATGTTAGTAATAAGCTTTTTTACAAAAGCTTTTTCTTTTATTAAAAACTTTTTTTATGCCAAAAAATTTAAAATTCAAATCCACCACACGAACATTTTTATCAATATCATTGAAAACATAATATAATTTGCCATCTTTGGCTATCAAAAACAGCTGACCTTTTTTCGTGATGCATGCGACGGATACAAAAGTAGAAAGTAAACCTACTTTATCCGTCGTATGCGCCTATGCGTTCTATGCGTTTTGCTCTGTAACTTGCCACATACAATTACACTGATTCTACTTTTTGACACATGCATAAAACGCAACAACGCATGGAACGGATGGTATGGACCTTCAGCTTTAACACATTTCAGTTCTTCTGCTTAAAAAGTATGTATTAGTATTGGTATTTTGATAAATGCTAATAAGAGCGACAAGAACAAACAGTTAGCAATCAACCCCTTCCAAATAATGATTATTCTCCTAAAAGAGGAAGAGAGACAATAAAAAAATTCGAGAGCTATACATAGTTGCTAGAAAAGACATACATAGTCTCGAGAAAAGCTGAAGATATAAAAAAAATTAATGTGGTAGCTTTATTTACTGTAAAGTAAGTACTCGTATACAATAACATTCACTGTTTGTATTAGAGATCTACATATATTTCCAAAACCTGTTACTTGATAAATTGAGTCGCAGTTGTGATTAGTGATTTTTCAATCACTGTAAAAAAGTAACAGGTATAGAAATATCGCTCATCTCTAATGTTTACATGTATATATATATATATATATATATATATATATATAAAAGAGTAACGTGAATGACTGACATACGAGTAACATCGTTCCAGCCGAAACAATTGCACCTAGTTTTGAAATTGGTGCCCCTATTGTTGTTCTCAACCCAATTCAGTTTGGTCGTCTGAAAGTCAACCCAAGTTTCACATTACTATTACCGTTTACAATTTAAATATCGGTTGAGTTTGCAGCAGGCTTGTGCCCTAATTTTATTTCTAGGAAAAATTTGTTGTAATTCAAAAAGTAATTTGTTTCTGTGAGAGTGGAGACGACTCTCAGACCATCAAACCGAGTTAAGTTGAGAACGACAACGAAAGGGGTATTGGTATGTATGTAAATATTTACTGCCTTATTCATAAAAAATAATTCAGGTTTATTAAGCGCTTATTTGACATATTTCTATGGGAAATTAGTCAAATAAACCTGTAATAAACCTAAAATATTTTTTTATGAATTAGACCGTTAGAATATAAATATATTTAGAGTTTTAAAAATACTTATTTAGAAAAACAAAATAGGTAACACATGCTGAATAATAGCTCTGTGTTCCAGATTGTTAACGAAACAGTCCGAACTTGTACAAAGTTGCCCAAAAGCGTTCCAAATAACAAATTTTGTGCAATTTTGAGAGCGATTGGGAGGGTAATTTTTTTTTCATTTCCCGTACAAACTTGTTCGAACTTTTTCTTTGGTTAAGTTCGGACAAGAATTAAATAATCAGCTGTTTTTTGTTTACATATGAAACTGAAAACGTAATCAGAAAATTTGCAATTGCATTTAAAAAAAATAAAAAACTTGAAGTTGCAAGTATATATTTTATTGATTATTATTGGTTTTTTTTTATATTCCAGCAATTTTGGATAACTTTGTCACATTCAGAGAGTAATTTTCTTTTTACTCTCATTAATTAGTCCGAACTTGCATGAAATCTTGTGGAACACACCTGTTTTGTTTGTTGTTTTTGAAAAAGTTTCTTAGCCTACTTTTATTCTAGTTATGTAATTCTCAATAACTTATTGACAGTTTGTCTATAAATGTTGGGGTTTTGTAAGATTTTTTGTATTGTGCTTGAAGTCTAACGAAATGCAGCTAGACGGGCTAAAAAAAAAAATATTTTTTTTTTGCAAATTACAAAATATCATTTCATTAACGATTTTTGTATGCAAATTTTATAGAAAGAATATTTTTTTTTTTTTTAATAACATCAGTTATTTAAAAGTTTTCTAAATTATCTGATTAATGGTTTTAAACAGCCAAACCACATTTTCCATTCAATTTTATACACACAAATGCATACGGGGGGGGGCGTATGTTGAATAAATACTCTCGAGTATCCTGCGTTTATTTATTTTGTCCGAATAAATATCCATACTCTGAGTATAAAGTATGGCATACACTCAATACGCACAATACACATGTGCTTTTCTATTTAAAGTTGTAGAGTATTTAAGTATATAAATAAATATATATAGTGGATTGAAAGCAAATATGTGAGCGTATGAATTGTTTGTGCTAAATTTGAGAGCAAATACTTAAGTATACTTTTTTTAAATTTTCTATTTGCTGCAACAAAAATTGCAAGTCTGGACTGGGACTTATTGTCATTCTCTGGTATGTATTTCTAATTTAATTTTATAAAAAAAAAACTCTTTCCGGCAGTGGAGACAAGAAAAAAACATTCGTATATTTTTTTTGGAAGCTGCTGAAGTCCTAGGCTATTATATAAATAATGGGCTAAGGCTCGGTTCGCCTCTTTGTTTCCTATGCAGATTTATCAAAATATTGTGAAACAATGTAAAACCTTACAAGGAATCTTTCTGTGGAATATTTTAATTTTAACAGGTATATTTTTTGGTCTGCACTGCCAGAATCAATTGTTAGAACCTTGTGATCTCTCTTTTTGTTTGTGTCGTCTGCCTTAACATTTTTATTCGGCAATTGGAAAAACTCTGTTTTTTTTTTTGCAACCATAATACTTACTTTGTTTTACGACAATGCGCGCATTACAAGTCCTTCCTTTGCGTTTAGTGATATATTTGCGGTTGCCATTACAACTACTCCTGCGACACTTGACTGCCCAATAACAATTTAATAATCATCACTCTTTCATCATATTGCCGCTGGCAGCAGCGTTAGAAATATTGTTCATCAGCTTATGCTGGGGTATAACCGTTAAGGACTTGGGAATTTTTGATAATAAAAATTGTTGCTGCTGATGCTGCAGTTGTTGTTGCTGCTGCTTCGCAGTGTTGTTGATATTCGTTAAAGTTGAGGGAGGATTGTTGGGCTTAGTTAGAAGTTGGGGCAGTTTTGGTACATTTACAGTGCCCGAAGCAGCGCCTCCATTGAGTAGAAGCTGATTGGCATCGGGAAAATTGTTCCACAGCCATGATGCGCTGTTGTGTGATGAGGAGGAAGCCGAGGCGGGATTCACATTGCCCGTATTGGCTGCATTAGTTATTGCATTGGCCAATAGGGGCATCATGGGGGCGGTAAAAGTGGCGTTAGTATTAATTGGTGGTTGCAGGGAAGGCATTGATGTTGTGATGTTACTGGAAGCGGTTTTGGGTAGAATAGATTGATAGCGCAGTGCGTGTTGTGGGTTGGGAGTATTGAGAGCTGCTGTGGCTGCTTTAATTAGAGCTTGTTGGTGTTCCAACATTTGATATTGCATTATTCGTTGCTGCTCCGCGTTTTGTTGCTGTTGCTGTTGTTGATGCTGCTGCTGTTGTTGTTGACGTTGCTGATTCACAGTGGCAGACGATGCAGGATAGTTTTTGTTTAGATTTTGTAAATTCGTTTTCTGCAATTGTTGTTGGTTTTGCAAATGCTGTTGCTGTTGCTGCTGCTGCTGCTGCTGAGCTTGGCTATGCTGTTGGTGCTGCTGTTGTTGTTGTTGCTGCTGCTGCTTTGATTCGAGCCTCTTTTTGGTGGCTTTCAGCATTTGGTCACGCATAAGTTTTTCTCGTCGCAAAATGCACATACGATTGTAGTCGAATATGGAAATAAGAAACGGCTTGCCTCCCGACTGCACTTGCACCAGAGCCGGCAATCTTCGGCCATCGGCCGTTTGATAAAGTGGTCCATTTTTGTTAAGCAAATTGTGGTTTTCTTCCACCGGCATGAGTGTGGGTCGCCATGTTTTGCTTTGCAAACGTTCTTGCGGTGTCAATGTGTCCGGCAGTATTACAACATTTGGAGGAGGTCTTGATGTACCAGGTTTGACCAATAATTGAGGTCGTTTGAGCATGTTAGTGGATTGCTGGCTATTATTGTTATTGTTGTTATTATTATTGCTGCTATTGCTGTTGTTTCCATTGGCCACCCCTTGTCCCGATGACCTTCTTTGCAAACTTACCAATTCTGGTGGCGAGCTGAGAAGAGATGCTTGGTTTTTGTTTAGATTGGCTGCCGCTGCTGCTGCAGCTGCAGCAGCCGCTTCCATATGATTGCCCAGCAATTTATTGGCTACATCGAGTATCTTTTGCTGTTTGGTTTCGGGTACTGGTGGTGGAATTGGTGCAGGCGGTGGAGGCGTTGGTGCGGGAGTATTGGAGGTTTTGCTTGTTGTAGGGCCGGCAGAATTACTGATGGGTAATATTTCTACAGATTTATTTATGCCCAGTAAATTACATTTTAAAATGCTGCGACTATTACTGGGTCCGCCCGCAACGGCGGAGGCAGAGGAGGCCGCCAAAGCTACAGCTGCTGCAGCATTAGCGGCTGCTAAATTGGCTGAAGTTGCACTAGTCGAGGAATTGTTAGCGCCCGCCATAAGATTATCTTTAAGCAAAGATTTTTGGGGCGATGGTGTAGCTCTTTTGCTACTGTTCGCCGCCAATGAAGGATCTTTTGGTCGTGCAGTTATTGTAACAGCATTCGAACTTAATTGTTTGGTAAGTTTATCTACAGAAAGGCTGCGGGAACGTTGCAATTGCTGTTTAATTTGACTACTTTCCTTTTGCATTGCGGAAGAAGTGGAGGAAGCAGTTTTCGCTGGCTTTTCTATTCCAGTCATTTCGACATCCTGATCTTCCGAGTCCTCCTCCTCTTCGTCATCTTCATTTATAACAAATGTAGGTATTTTCGGATCTATTTCCTTGGCTTTAGCAGTAGTACTTTTACCACTATTGGGGGTAGTTTTAATATTTTCCTTTAGTGGACCAGTGCCCATATGCAAACCACCGCAATGGCCCTTATCGTATGAAGTTAAACGCTGTCGTACAGTTTGCGTATAAACGTTGGCATTATTCGATGCACTAGCTGATAGCACCAGTTCACCATTGCGAAAATATTTCTCTAGTAAAATCAAGTGGCGCAAAAATGAACTTTGATTGCCATAGGGTTTCTGTAGCTCTTCCCAAAGGCGACGTGTTGGCTCATCGTACTGCAAAAACGTTTGCACTCTGGTCCAGCCTTCGGGAGTGCGCTGACTGCCGCTACCACCAAATGGTACTTTGAAATGCAGACCCAAATCCTCTTCGCCCGGAAACAATTCGCGCATTGAAATGTTGGGGTTTGCCCTCAGGACATTCGATATATCGGCAGATGGATTTTTCTCCGCTGAAGCATTGCTTTGCAAAATTGCTTTCAGTTTGGACATTTCATTAGGTGGAGTTGTGACTGTATTTGATACGACGGAAGAAGAATTAGACGAGTCTGTGGAAATACCGGTTGTTTCAAAATCCGGTTCAGCAGCAGTTTTGCTTGTAGCCTTTTCACCATTCGAATGGGAGTCACTTCTGTTCGATTTTCCCCCCAAAGTGCATTCTGCTTTGTCTGTGGCGACTGCCTTTTGTTTAGATGTCTTGGTGTCTTCTGAGGACAAAGATTTTTTCTGTTGCTTTTCGGTGTTATCATGATTGGAAGCGCTGTTACTATTGCTGTCATCTTCTTCCGCCTCTGAGGCTTCATTGCTGCCATCATGAATATTATGGAATTGCAAGAGGCTGTAGATGATAGAAGCAACAAAGAGGAAAGTGTTACATATTTTTTTATTTTTACATCATTTGCAATAAATATGTATGTAGGTAATTCTTACCGTTTTCGATAGTTTTTAACAAACTCTGCCTTTTGAGATTTCGTACTATCCGGTGGTTTCATCAGCAAATTGGCAAAGTAGCGACACAGTTTACAAACTGCTGTACCAATACCTAATTGCACCGGTATACCCATGTCACACAATGCCTTCTCCAAACGATCAGTGTCCTGAAAAGCCAACATTTTATAATAAGCAAATGAATTATAGTATTTAAAAAAATTGTCGTCATCTCACCGATGTTATGTGGTACATGTGATTTTTACCCAAACGTCTTTTGCATAAAACACAGCCTGAACATTGAATAACAGTATCATAATGCGATTGGCATAGCCAAACACAAGCAGCTCCCGTGGGAATTTCAAATTTAAGCAAAAATTTCTTAACACTTTTGCGTATACATTTACGCCTGAGAGAATGTGATGCCGGATGCACACAGTCGGGCACTAAACATTTACGTGCTGTTGCGTTTGTTGCTGCTGTTAAATTATCACTACCGTCTCCTTCCGCATTTTGATTATCATCGTAGTGTTGATTTTCTAAAGATTTTGATGATGTAGATGCGCCTGATTCTAGGTGGCCTGTTGCAGAGAGACGCTTCTTGTACGATGGTACATTGGCACGACGATCCACATGACGGAAACAGGCATCACACAAACAGTTATCGACTGTAAGTTTTTCTTCATCTTTTGTAAAATGAAAGTTTTGTATCACAATTTAGTTACATATAATACATACATATTAATTTTAATGCAATTTTTGCTTACTGGCTAAAATTTTTTGTTGCCTTTCAATGGATTTTATTTGGCCCACATGACAGGGTGTATCGTAAAGACCAAACTTGCCGCTGCAGTAGAAACATTGATCTTCGCACAAACGTCCCGGATGAAATTTGAATGATGATGCCTTCTCCGGTATAAGAATTTCTTCTTTCTCATCTTTTTTGGTGGAAACTCCTGCCACATTATGGTCATGAGATTCTGAATTGGAAGAATCTAAATTGAGAATTGTATTGCAGAAAATAACAGCCATATACATTGAGAAGAACACAAAAAGAAAATTATAGAAACATACGCAATAAAAACAAAAAAAAAATTATTTACAAAGAATTTAGAGAAACTTTTTTTTTAGTCACACTAAAAATCAAACGCAAGAAAATTTATTTCAATTACAAATGAAACGTTGGGTCATTAGTTTTGCTTAGTGTATGTATGTATATCAAATTAAAAATCAAAAATAATACAAAACACTTTAAATTTTGTTAATATTACTCTTTAAGCCGTGTTATTTCTTTTACTACAAATACACACCCATTTCAAAAATATGGGCAGTTTTGGTCGAGGTAGCACTATGCGTATGATGTTGATGATTGTAACGATAGTTATATGATTTTCTAGCATACGTTGTGGTTAAGTTTTTAACGTTATTGCTATTATTATTTTTACAACTGTTAGTATGTGTTAAAGCTAATCTAGTTAGAGAGGTAGTAGTAGAGGTTGTAGGAAAATTATGACTTTTTTGTAGCGCACCTTCAGTCTGAAAACAAAAACAAACAAAAAATATAATTATTTATTAACGAAGATAAACCTAGATGAATTTTTAGTTAATCATCATACCTCATTTTGTATAGTATAATAACTGTCCTCACCATGGCCTTCACGATCTTGCTGAGAACGATCATTATGTCCGTTACCATGGGCTCGAGATCGTCCTTTTTGGAATGTCATTTTTAATGATTGACGTCTTTGCTGTTGCTGTTGTTGTTCTTTGGACACAGCAGAACCGGTTGTATTGTTTTGAGTTTTGCGGCCATTGCTGCCACCGGCTGTACCACCTGTTGTATTCCGATTAATTTTGATGATTGTTTTCAATGTACCAGTGTACTCGTGCTGTATGGATGCAGCATGAGATGAATTTTTACCATTTCTTTTGTTGTTTTGGTGTTGCTGCGTAGCGACCTTTGATGCTTCCACATTGGCCGCTGAGCTCTGTATGACTTCCAAGCGTCTTCTTTCGGCCGCTTTATGCGTTACCAAGCCTAAATTCTGTAAATGTAATTCTTTTTTCCTTAAGTTCTCATCATCCTTTTCTAAATCAAGCGTTGTCCAAGAAGTTGCAGATTGTCCTGATTTCATTGATGTTGAATCATCATCTTTTACTGCTGTTGAACTCGATTTAATGGGTGAGCTGCGTACAGCGGAGGACGCTGTTTTAGGTCTACCAATCGTTGTTGTCTCGTTTTCAGTATCGCATGTAGAAGTCTACATTTAATTGAAAAAATATTTCCAATTATTAAAACAAAATTATTTTAATAGCCGTTAGCTTTAGCCGAAAGTGGTGTACATACATATGTATGTATGTACACAGATTTTCCCGCCTTCGGCAATGTGTTATATACTCAAGCTGAATGTTGGCAAGTCAGCCTATCGCAATAGCATCAAAAGTATTTTTCTTAGGAAGAAAGTTCTACTTGTGGTTTTAATAGCAGCCAAATAACTACATCCAATGAAGGAAGTCTAATCCAAACATTAGTTTCTATTCTCCGTTTATTTCTGACTGGAGTTCTTAAGTTCCAAGTAAAATAAACAAACAAAAAAACCCATGTAAATGAAAAGAACCGTTAGACTTTCATTAAAATTATGTGCACAGTGTTTCCAGTGTTTTTTATATGCGATATACATATACGCAAGCTCAGTGCTGCAAAAAAAAACACATACTCGTACCTACACTGAACCAAAAAAAAAAAAAGATTCTTAAAACAAAAATTTTAGGTTTTCGTTTTAAAAATGCGGCATTTTTAAAAAGAATTTTTGATATTATTATTACTATATATAACATTGTTATTTTTATAACGAAGCAGTTTTAAAACAAAAACTTGCACTTTCTTTTTAATATGAAATGGTTTCTTCTTGATTTTAAAACTTTTATTTTTAAAAGTTTTCTTGTCGTTTTGATTGTTTGCAAGCACAAAACAAAAACGAAATAGAAAGTAGTTTCTTTTTAATCACTTTTGTGCTAGGATAAAAGAAATAATTGAAAAAATTGGCTTTCCTCAAAACTTTAAGAATAGACTCAATGTGAAGCGATGAATTCATAGTTTGGACGTTAGAAAAAGGTGCGGATGAATGGAGTTTCCTTCAAAAGAATAGTTTCGAACGAAGCACTGTTAAATGGCTACTAGTACTACTTTTAATAATATAATAATAATTCCACAACTTGTGTAAATTAATGCTACTTAATGTACTAATTTTTATTTGCAAACAACTCACCTTGGGCAAACATTTTTTAATCTCCGATTTTTCTTCTTTTAACGTGTTATCCGTATCAGTGCTAAAAACTGCATCTTTCTCATCTTTAGTTTTAGCTTTTACGTCTGTTTGTTTAATATCTTTATTAGCTAATACTAAAGGTTGTTCATCTGGTTTAATTTCCAATATATCATCATTAACCGCCTCATCTTTTTTAATGTTTTTATCATCTTCTGCAGGTAGTTTGATTTCAACATCAATATCCATACATTCATTGGCCAAAATAAGTGCATCAATGGACTCACCTGATCTATCAGGTGAGTTTGCCAATAGCAGATCGTCTGGATTATCATTAACAATACTGTTCGTTAGCTTTTCTTTACTGCGTTCGTCTATTTTTTTCAATTCAGCATTTATTTTTGCCAGAACGTCATCGTCTTCGTCTTCTGCTGTCGTAGCAGAAACTAAAAGCAAATTTTCCTTGCCACTGATAAGAAGTTCCAGTTTCTTGGGTTGAGTGTCTTCTACTACTACACGTGGTTCGCCTGCGGTTTCCCTTTTCTCTAATTCACTGCTATCCTCAATTGCATCGTTTAGATCTCTTAAGCCTTCGATATCATTTCTTGGGTCTTCTATTTCTGTCATTTCATCATTGACGGATGCATTGTTATCCATAGATACAGTTTCGCTTTCTTCTAAAGTAAGTTCGTCCTCGTGATCCTGATCCTTTTCGACGCTTTTATCAATAACTTCAATCACTTTAAGTTTAATATCCCCTTTTGATAAGATTTCGCTCGCAGCATCATCTTCTTTGACAGCTATAGTTATCTCTATTTCGGCATCGGCGTCCTTATTTTCAACTGCATCTTCTAATTCATCTTCATCCTCTTCCACAATGAGAAGTGGTGCATCGTTATCGTCCGAACTCAAACTGTTGCAGTCATCTTGCATTACAGATGTCTTGTCGTCAGTACTTTCGTCAAGTCTTAAAGTTCCTTCTTTAAGCGATTCATTTAAATACGAATCATCTAGTATACATAAATCTGATGCTACTTTTGTTGCGGTTGGTGTTGTTGTGTCTGTAGAAAGGGAGGAAGCTCCGAAGGTTGCTGTTGCTGTTGTTTCTAACCCAACCACTTTCTGAACAATATTTCCAAGTTTGGGATCTTCTTCTATTCCTAAGTTATTTTCCAAAAATTTTGGCTTTCTATAGAATTGTTTCACACTGATTTCAGACAAACCTTCGCTCACCAACTCTGAAGGACTTAAAGATGCCGCCTTTTCAGAGCTGGACGCCATAGATGAACAGCTGGCTGCCACAGGAGTTAAGGCTGCTTCGTTATCAACTATTTCTGTGTTCTCTACTGGCGCCACACCTGTATCCACCACCAAGGGAGGTGGCAAATCACAGATGGTTCCCTCGAAGGTATCGACAGTTTTAACTTCTTCCTTATCAGTGGCAGTAAGCAAGTCCTTGGCATCATTTGTGTTATCGTCATCCATTTCCATAGAGATTTTTTCACTTTTTATCAACGCCAAAACAATATCATCTGTATTTGTTGAAGTCATACTGTCTTTAGAGTCTTCATCATCAGCATTTGAAGGTTGGTTCTTGGAATTGTTTTCCACACTTGCTTTTAATAGACTACGGGTTTGTGAACCCATTCGCCTTTTCTTATTCTCCGTTGCTGACGATGTTGTACTTTGGACTGGAGAGCTTTGTTTAGTTTGGCGTGTTGCTCTAGTACTAGGAGAACTACTGCTGTTCAATGTTGTAGGGGCGGATGTTGCAGTAGTCGCTTTCCTAGTATGATTTCTTCCTCTGCCTCTGCTAACATTTGTGGTTAATGTTGAGGAATTGACGGCAACTGTTGTATGGATGCTTTCTGCCATTTCATTTTCACTTTCATCTAGAAGCTCTTGTTTAATTTTAATGAGGGGCATTTCATTGCTTTCGGAACTGGCATTAGTATTCTGTGAGGACAACAAAACTTCCTCATTTTCTATATCTGGGTCTTTTACCTCTATTTTAATATATTTAGAACCTGGCTCCTCTGCAGTGTTTTTATTGACAGTTGCGTTATCCATATCAACAGAACGTTTACGTTTTGTGACCGAGGGAGTAGAATCACTCAACGGTACTGGCATTTTTCCCCGTCCTAAGGCACGGACACTTCTAGCTCTAGCTGGAGGAGTTTCAGAACGTGCTGAAGGTCCACTGGATTGGCGTTGTCTAGTAACGCGAGTATTGGCGGCTTCTTGATTTGCTACAGATTTGCGGGTCAAACGATTTGAGGCAGTTGCGGCCTGAACGGATGATGCAGTTGAGGCTTCCTTTTCTTTAAAATCAACTTTTTCGTCCTTTTCTTCTTTCTCCTTAAGCTTGTCCTTCTCTTTGTTTTCTAATTCATCAAGTTTATCTTCTTTTTCTTTCTCCGCTAGCTCCTTTTGTTCTTTTATAGACTTGCGCCCTCTTATGTTAGATTTTTTTGTAGCAACGTTTGTTCCACACGCTTCTTCACTTTCACTGTTTGTGTGATGCTCGTTTAAATCAGATGGTTCCTTTTTTATTGTTATGCCAACGGCCGGGGATGCCAGCAGAAGTGGTGAATTTCTGGTGATTCTTTGCTGAAATGGTTTTGCGTCTTGATTTGTTTTTTGGATTTCTTCTGTTGCTTTTGGATCACTTGTGTCAACTGTGTTTGTGTTTGTAGAAGCATTTGCTTCCATTTCAACTTTGTCCGCAGTTGTGGAGCCGGTATTTGTTTTGTCTAATGATTTTGTGTTGTGTATAGTTGATGAAGATGTAGATGCATTTTCCAACTTCGTCCCTTGAGTTGTTGGAGAAGTTAGTATTGATTTTCTTGTTGACATGGTACAATGTGTTCATGGAGTTTGTTTATTGTTTGGAAAGTATGCGGTAAAAACCGTTACTTTTCTTGGATAAATTGTTCGTTCTTCTTTCAGCAAAACAAAATTTTGGTCCCCTTATTAGGTCAACTAAAAATATAAAAAGAGAACAATATTCATTTAGTATTAAATTTCCACTGATTAAAACTATTTCATTTACGCATAGTTTAGCAACAAGTGCAAGGCGAATTCAATTTGCCTTGAACAATTGTTTACATTTAGGGCGAAACTACAAAGCCGTTAAAATTTACGTCGGCGTTAAAGGTGCAACGTAATATTTTCAAATGCATGGTGGTAGTTTAAAAAAAAAAAATCCGTTCTAATTTCATTTTGTTCGTAAATTAAACAAAATTATTGAATATAATTTAATTTTGTTATTGAAAAAGCATTTTTTTTTAATTTATAAATTATGGCAATCCTCATTACTGGTGATGACTGGCAACTCTATATATTATCATGTGTGCAATTCGCTTGTAAAATTGGCGCCGTTTTTCATTTTTTAGACAGTGTGTGTTAATAAATTGGGGAGCGGAAGAAAAAAAATATTTGTGCTTTAAAACTAAAAAAAAAATAAAAGGTTTTGTGAAACCTACTTATTTAATACTTGCGCGGAACATTTAATTATATTGTTAAGCGCATATTTTATGGAATTTAATTAAAATTCCTGCAGAAGATCTGCACAAATTATGTAAGGGTGCCCCTTCAGGAAACGAATTGTGAAAGTGATACCTACATATGTATGTACATATGTACTCGTATGTGTAGTGATTTGTGCGGCACAAATTTCCAATAAGTGCACTCCGAAAGAAATCCGTAAGAATTTATATTTCCGTGGTATTAAGGTAAGAAAAACAATTCATTTTATTATGTTTTTATATTAATTTTACAATGTCCCACACAAGTTGCCGACTGAAGTCGTGACTCGTTTAACTCGTTAATTCTAGACATTTTAGTACTTCCGAGTAAATTGAAAAGGCCCAGATTTTCGGTGGTGCCTATTTCAGGTTGTCATAGGAGTTTTACTAAGCTGTATATTATGTAGTTGAAACTTAAAAAGATGTGAACATTTTTAAACTGTTCATTTATGTATTAAGAACAAATAAAAAGGACATGCTAACGTTGTCGTCAGACGGTACCATGCAGGATTGTTGAACAATACTTGATAGCAGTACAAGGGTAATGTGCAGATTTGTTAAATGTCTTCCGACAAAATTGTGGACTGGTGACATCGCCTGATTTTTTTTCAAGAAAAAGAACAGAAGCGTCCAGCGAAATTGCTTAAAAATTTTTTGGACGCCCGTGTGGCTGATTGACAAAAGAGATTAGGCAACGTTTTCTTTTTGCCTGCTTAAACACAAATAGTTATAAAGTGTACAAAATTAACATTTTACTTTATGTATTGTATAGTTTTTACACTATTGTATCTCAGTTTGGCGAATATTAGCCGCGTCCAGTAATTATTCAGCTACGTAAAGTGTAACCTGTTTTATTGGAAGAAGCGTTTTTGATAGCTTTGGAAAGTGAAGCAGTAGTAGTGTGTTTATTTTATAAAATGTTTCAAGAAAAAAAAATCCATTTTAGACAACTTTAGATGAGTAGTAAAGTCGGTGTGCCCAATTGAGTACATATGGTGTATGCACATTTTTTAAATTATTCCTCACACTAAAATGGAATCCAAAAGTTCAGTTTGTATAGAAAACCTTTCAAAAATTTGTATAACGCACTGAGTAGTGTGAAAAATGATACACATGGGTCACCACGAATTCAATTATTACGATTATTCTACCAGATCGAAATTGTAATAAGGATGAGAAGGAAGACATTGGTGTTGACCGTTTACCATATGTTGTACCATTGAGCAAACTTGAGCTCACTCGTCGCAAGCGAACGTGCACAAAAGAAAATTTAAAATAATTTTTGTTTGTAGTGGATAATACTTCTATGAAGATACTCGTTGGCCAATATGTCCCGAATAGTGCGGTCGATGACCGGTAAGGTCGAATTTCTAAAGTATTGCCTTAGCCCCTTTTTGTGTGCAATTGAAAAAGCTAAAATTAAATTTAGTTCATATCACGCTGCCAATACATACAGAATAAAATTTCAAGGAAATACATCGCTGATGCAAATCAGGTGCAGCAACTTCTGCTGGAAACCACTTTCCCATGCCTCGACTGTCATAACAGAATCAGATAGATGTGTATATGTAAATTATATCCTACACTTGTTTTTAATTAACCCTTGAGGTTTTTGTGGGGGTCAAAGTGACTTATTTTTCACAAATATTTCAGTTATTTTTTTCCACAAATTTGGAAAATCCTCAACAAGTAAAAATTTAAAAATAATTTATGACCGAAAACATTAACTCTTATTAGACTTGGGGACCAAAGTAACACGAATCAAAAATATTTTGCAAAATTTGAAGTAGGACAGTTTTTGATTGGATCATTGTTAATCCAAAGCGTGGAGGGAGAGGTTAATATATTTGTTAATTAACGGCCTGTCCCACGATTTCGAAAGAAAACGTTCGATTGACAACTTGTAGTGAAAGCTAAGAAAATTTGTTTTTGTTTTCAATATAATTAATCAATCGAACGTTTTCTGTCGACATCGCGGGACAGGCCGTAAGTATTTTTGCAGTTTTCTAATGAATTGTTGGGAAATGGGCGAATTTTGCACCTTAGAGCCTAATGGGACACGTTTTGGTTGGAGTAGTCCCGATTTAGCTGAAATTTTCACCATTTATGTTTTAGACTGTTATAATAATTTGCCTAGGCTTTTACGAAAATCCAAAGCTATTTTAAAAACTTCAATTGGTCTGTATTTTTTTTTTTTTTTTTGACATTTTTACTTCATAACTCGGTAAATTTTTGACCGATTATAAAACTTCTTTTTTTTGTCTGAGAGGGTATAGCTTCCAATTGGTTCTATTGTAAAAAAGTGGGCGGGGATACACCCACAATTTTTAAATTTGATTTTATTGTACTCTACCTATTTGATTGCTGCGAAACCTAGCAATCAATTTTATATCTTGTAATTGCATAATTTTAAAGTTGGAAAAATGGGCGGGACTACGGGGCTTATTAAAAGTTATTATTATATTTCACGTGGTTCTACTTAAGCGATTTTTACGAAACTTAACACACACTTTGAGCTCTTAAAAAGACGCAATATACCATTTAGAAAAAGTGGGCGAAGTCATGCCCATTAAAATTTAATATTTTATTTTATTTATCTTACCGATTTTTACAAAACTTTACACACACCCTGAGCTCTGAAAACACACAATCTTGCATTTAAAAAAATGGGCGGAGGCACGTACTTCTTCTTAACCAACAGATTTTCGATTTTTTTTTTTAGTTCGGTCCCATAAAATTTTTCGAAAATTTTCTTTCAGGGGCCCGTTTTTCAAAACTACAAATTACAAGTCTACGAACAAAAAACACACAAAACAACAATAAAATGTGTAAAAGTGTTGTTGTTTCGTGTTTATTTTACTTGTAGATTTGTAATTTGTAGTTTTGAGAAACGGGCCCCAGATCTTTGCATTGAAGTCGGTATTTTTTTTTTGTAGAATTATTTTTCATACATTTTAGTTAGCATCTTTGACTACAAAACCGAAGGTCATGGGTTCGAGGCCGCTCACCGACAGTTATTAAAAAAATAGCAACACCACGCATTTTCTTCATGTACATTAGTGTCCCTTTGTATCAGTTGTTGTAGGAAAAAGTTCTAGTGATGAAGACATAGACACTGGTTACGCACTCCTTCGTCGGTATTGTGTAGCAGAGCAGAAGCACAGCTTCAAACATTTAATACGCCTCATTGACACCAGAGGCGCTGCAACACTGCATTATTAAAAACGTGAAAAAGCAGAGTTGTAAAAGAATGATGCTTTCCTCTAACTCTAAAGTAAATATTACTTTTTTTGGGCAACAGAAGGGAATCACAATGGACACAATTGGGTCTCCGTGTGGAGGTGCGGTATAGCACCGCCCTTCCTAACCTAACCTACCTCTAAATCTTTCACTATTCCTTCCCCATCACCATCACTCACTGTCTTCTCTTCAGCTTACAGATAGCACATACGGATCATTGTATTGGAGCCAAGTGAGCTGGACTCTAAATTCCACCCTTCCTTACCAGCAGCCTGCTAACCTAAGGGGCCGTCCACATATTACGTAACGCCATTTTTTCCGATTTTTGACCCCCAGTAACAGATCGTAACAATTCTTAGACCCCCCCCCCCCCTCACAATAACGTAACAAGAACTTTAAAAAAATTTAAATTGTTTTAAGTTTTTATTAAAAAAAAAAAAAATATTTAATTCATACACATACATACATATGTATGTATTTTTAAATAACTTTTTGTTTGAATTGGAGTAAATTTCTTTATTTAGTTATTACAAACTAATATACAAATATTTTGATGGCATTTTCTTAAGTTTCGTTTAGTATTTATGCATTAATTTACTTTATCTATGGGAAAATGCAAGTAATTGAGAATGGACTAATATTCGGGAATTCGAATACTTTTGTTCCTTTATTTTTATTTTCTGTTAGACTAACACAGTGCGTAGACAAAAATCAAATAAGCTTGCAAAATATAAATAATAACAATTATGTATTTATGTACATACATATGTATATGCATATATTTATATCTATTTAAGGCCGTGATACACTATCATACAAAGTCGTGCGATCTACGAAAAAGTACAACCCTGGTGCGATGAATTGTTATTGTCTTTTGAAAATTTTCATAAACTCCATCATACCAGGGTTGTATTTTTTTCGTAGATCGCACGACTTTGTATTATAGTGTATCACGGCCTTTAACACTCATGATTCTTGATTTATTATGTATTTCTTTGATAAATTAAATACATAAATAAATGAAAAATCGAAGTGTTTTTGTACGAAATTAGTAAAATTTATGTTACGTTAAAATTTTACAGGCCCTCCCGTAACAAATCATAACAACACACGAACCCCCCCCCCCCCCCCCCCCCCCCAAGGGCGTTACGTAATATATGGATGGCCCCTAACCTAAATTAATGCCAGTCTAATGTACATATCGTTCATTTACTTAAACATGGTTATAACTCAAAATAAGTAGTTTGCCAGAAAACGAATTTAAAGTTTTCAATTTACCCACAATTTAATGGAAAAAGAAAATTTTATTTTTATATTAATTTTTATATTTATTAAGAATTAACAAATTTTATTTTGATTCCAATATTTCGTTGCCACAATGGATAACTTCTTCAGGGAATATATGTATATACAAACAATTCATCCAGAGTAAGCATTTTCGAATCGAATACACGCCAACTGATCTCCTTAGACACACATGTGATAAAAATAATTAATTAATATACAAATTTATTACTACAAATTTTTTACAAAACCTTATTTAATGGATATAAATATATGCAAACCATAAGAGTCGAAAGCCCTAGATGCTAGTACTCTTTTTCTTTTTTTTTTGTTATTAGTTATTATAATTTAATTATAACTACTAATACTTTAAATAAATAAATAAATAAATATTTTTCTGAGTAAACAAGATATTTGATATTAACTAAAAAATTCCATTTTTTGAGTTATGACGTTGTTTGATTAAATGAGCGATATCTATTTAAGAAAACTTCTGGCATACAAGGATTCCTAGCTTCACCAATAACGATAAAAAAAATATTTGCTGGGTAACAATCCAATGTACATATGTATATATGTATGTAAGTACATGTATGTACATGTGTACACACATGTTTACCTGTATGCGGATGAATGTATGCAAGTACGACATTATCAGGCCAGGGAGAAAAACGTTGTTGTATTAGCAAAATATTATTAATATTGCTGCTGTTTGTTGCTGATGCTGTTTTAGAACACGAGGAGCATGTGTTTTATTTACTAGTTCTTCATTTTAAATAGGTACCTATGCTTTTCTTTAAACTTGTCTCTTTTCTGTTTTACCAACGAAAACTCCTTGAAACCGGTTTTACATTGTGTTGCCTAAACATTCATTGAAGCAGAACAGTTTTGAAGAAGAAGCTTCACTTAAAGAATAAAGAAAAAAAAACATAAAAATTGGCAACAAAACCTAAAGTTGTTAAACACTGCCGTAATGTATGAATTTACAACACACACACTCACACACACACACACACACACATATACATATATATATATATTATGCAAATTGTCAGCTAAGATGGCACACAAAATAAGTTTGTTAAAGGATTTTTATTTTATGTTTAATATTAATTTTTTTTTGCTTTTCTTATATGTATGTATACCTACTTATCACGGAAAAGTGTAAATAAGAATGATTGTTACAGCATTAAAGTAATAATGTTGAAAGTTCGGACTTTAAACTTCTTTTGAACAACTTTCCATTTTTAATTAAAAACTGATGAAAATATTCTCGTGATCGATCATGTTTCGCGAGGATTGATTAATCAATTAGCGTTACTAATACGCGTTAAATAAAGCAAGTTATTGAGGGCAATTATGAATAAACTTCCGCGAGAAATTTTTCCCGGGCAACAATTCCAACTAATTGCAAGTAATAGGGAAAACAAAATAAAAGGCGATACGAACATTAGCCTGTTCAATTCATTAAATATAGAAACAAATGCAGTTCGAATAATAATAATTAAATTAACTAAAATTAATAGTCCATGGGCTTGTGGCAAAAATTAAATAAAAATATACTTAATAGTAACAAACAAAAAAAGTTTGTCTTAAGTAGAACAAAAATAAGCAAATTAACTAACATGTGCATAATTAGTAATGAAAAAACGACAATGGTAAGACTGTTGTAAATTTAGTGATGGTAAATTTGGGCCTTCATTACAAAACACATTTCAGCAAATTGAAATACGATGAATCAAACCAATTCACATATTCCATTTGCAGAAAAGTTTCGTATATAAGGCAGAAATCTACATCAACTGACACCACACACAGTGGACCAAAACACAGAAGAACGCTGATGATGAAGGTTTAGTGGCCTTCGAAAACGGCTGGCTGTTCCGTTCAACTATGTGTTGTCAGAATATTTACAACTAACTTTGATGTTATTTGTTCATTAATAATTATCACATGTAATTTGGCTTAAAAGGCGATACGAACATTATTAGCCTGTTCAGTTCAATTCATTAAATATACAAAAAATTCTAATTGGAAAAGGGAGAAATTTCTCGCGGAATTTTATTCATAATTGCAATGATTATGTTCCATATGTACAATGAAAAGATTTTTTTTTATCGAATCATGCAGTTACATATCGTCAGCCCATTGTTGGTTTGGAGCATATGCCAAAAAGACGGAATGGAGAAAAACGACAAAGAAGGTTTACATGAAGTTTTAGCAAAGTATACCCGATAGATTTTTTTTTTTTTTTTTTGTATTTTCAGCATTGCTCCGACACATGTTTGGAAGAAATGTGTAAATTTTAGTGAACTGTGATGAATAAAGTTAGAAGTTAATATTACTTTATATTACTTTATTGTAAAATTAAACATACGTTTTGTGCCGCATACACCACTTTTCTTAATTTATTTTCAAAAAGTAGCTTTTTGTACTCCATACGTATACTTTACTGCTGAGAATTGAAAATTTTGTTGTTTTGTTTATTTTTTTTGCTGTCTAGAGAAATAAGTCGATCGTTCAATGCCGACCAAGAAGAAGCCGCCATATTATTTTTAACTATCGATCCGCTTACACACTTACACAAGAAAAACAAGTAAAGGCTGGTACTCTGTTCAAAGTTGTGAAAAATTTTCAGCACCATTGATTATTTCGCGTGAAAAATTCGACATGTACTAAATGTAGCCCAACTCGCTGTTTTTTTTTATAAATTTCTTGCTTTTATTGCTTGAAAGTATGCAACATTGTTAAAATTCCGTGCGAAAAAAGCACTGCTCATGTTGTTTCGCAGCTAAACTAAAATGATGCCAGACTAATTTTGCATGGAAAGACATGATTTTAAGTGTTTTTCACAACAAGAACAGAGTACTATCTACTTTTGCGAATTTATTTCGCAAATATTTCACACCAACTACTTTTATATGTAGTTTGACAGCATTTCGCACGAAATTGTGAACAGAGTACCAGGCTTAATACATTAATTCTTATAGAAATGAAGCAAAACAAGAGTTAACTTTACTTCGTACGTTTTTGTATGCAGAATTTGACGCAAACGCCAAACTGTGGCATGTACAGCAAAGCAATACTTAATAAACCTTAAAATAGTTGAAATTGAGCAAAATGAATGCCGTAACGATTATGTGATTCTGTAGTTTATTTTTAACGATAGTGTACATACATCTGTGTTTTAGTCACCATTTTATTGTGTATCATGTGGCATCACTGCATACAAAATGTCAAAATAAGCGAAAAGCACAAAGAAGAATTAAAGAAAAACTAAAAGAATTTTTAGCTGGTGATTTTACTTTTTTTTTACTTCAACCGACAGCGAATATCGTTAAAATATGTTACTGGATAGCAAATTCGTTAAGTTTCCGTTATATTTATTATAGGGATACTGAATACAGCTATATGCACCCTCCCTTTGCCAATTATAATTTTTTTGATTTCCCTATTACTTGCCATTGTTCCCCGGGAAAAATTTTTCGCGGAATTTTATTCCTAACTGCCCTAAATATATTTGCATTGGTGACAAAAACTGAGATTAAAATAAAGTTGTACTGGGAGAAAAGTTGTCTAATTTAGAGATGAATAAAATATTTTGTAAATAAGCAAATTAGTAAAAACTGAATTAAAAAAATCTAATAGTGCATTTGCATTTGAGCAAAATCTACTATGGGTTTTTTTCTTCAAAATTGTACTAAAAAGTCTGCCGGTATAAATAAAAAGGTGTGTGGTGTGTGAATTGGCTAAATTGCAGTTGTTGGTTTGCAGTTTTGGAAAATTGTAAGTTAATGGGTTTTGTTTTGGATAAAAGCTCCTGATATGTGTCAAAAGAGAAAAATCAAAACTTGGTGTAAACGATATAGATTTTCATAAAAAAACTTAATTGAAATCTACTACATTTTGTGCAGGTGTAAATGCGCTATTAGAATCAATTTAACAGTGTGGTGTATAAATTCAATATAAAAGGAAAAGAAATTTCTTTTTTAAGATTCTCTTTATTGCATATTAATTTTTTGCAGAAATTAAAAAGACAGCTTAAAGCCTGGTACTCTGTTCAAAATTTCATGCGAAATGTTGACATAATCCATATAAAAAAATTTCACATGAAATATTCATGAAAAAATGTTGCAAAACTTGTACTCTGTTCAACTCGTGAAAAATGCATTTCTTGCAATCTGCGAAATAATGTGACTGGCATTTATTTCGTGTGAAATATTGACAGCAGACGTTTTTGTGTACAAAAGTCGATCAATGTTGCATACTTCTAACCAATAAAAGCGATTATTTTTTGGAAAAAGTAATATGGGCATCACTTGCTACGTGTCAAATTTTTCACGCGAAATAATCAGTGTTGCTGAAAAATTTTCACAACTTCGAACAGAGTACTAGGCTTAAGATAAAAATTGATAGAGACAAGAAATTAAAAAAAAATAAATGAATCTAGGAAATAATGATGTGTGAAAAAAGTACTCTCTGCTGTACTCTTGCGTTGAAATTTTCAAACGTTTAAATTGTTCGAAAAAACTTGAATTGCTCATGTCAATAGAAAATTACCAAGGCGAATTCATACTAGGTGGTCGCAAGGGATCAGGTGACTATTTTCGCCACTTGTAATTTGAATATACGTTGGATGCCAACACACATTTTTCAGTACATATTTTTTACATTTAAAGGCTGGTACTCTGTTCAAAGTTGTGAAAAATTTTCAGCACCATTGATTATTTCGCGTGAAAAGTTCGACATGTACTAAATGTAGCCCAACTCGCGTTTTTTTTTTTATAAATTTCTTGCTTTTATTGCTTGAAAGTATGCAACATTGTTAAAATTCCGTGCGAAAAAAGCACTGCTCATGTTGTTTCGCAGCTAAACTAAAATGATGCCAGACTAATTTTGCATGGAAAGACATGATTTTACGTGTTTTTCACAACAAGAACAGAGTACTATCTACTTTTGCGAATTTATTTCGCAAATATTTCACACCAACTACTTTTATATGTAGTTTGACAGCATTGCGCACGAAATTGTGAACAGAGTACCAGGCTTTAAGGTATAAATTTCTCAAAGCGAATTGAGCTGAGTATACCTTATGTGAATTTGCCTTAGAAAATGACGTAAAAAACAAAGGAAATTAAAAGAAGTTTATATTATACAATTAAGTAAAGCAGCTCTGCGCGAGTCAACATCAAGCGTCGTTGGCAATTATCTCTTAAATGCAACAAGGCCACTGTTGTTTATTGGCCTTCGAGAGTTTTGCGTCTCGCTCGCACAGGTTGACTGATCTGCCACAGATAACCGTATATTCTTGCGGTTCTTTTGTGGAATTTCTTTAACAACCACGTTGCTACTTCCTATGTGAAGGCATAGGTCGTGTATAGTCAGTCACAAAAACTTTTTAAAATACTGTTAATACCATCTTGGGCATATGGTCCAGTTACCTCGCCCATATTTGTGCAACAATACTTTGTAAATTATTTATGAAATAAATAAATAATTATTATACAATTATAGTCGTATATTTTTTAAATTGTATGTTTTAAATTTGATACATATTTCGAAGCACGAGCTTCAAATTATTTAAAATTATAAATCCAAAGATATAATTTTTCTTCTTCTAATGGTTCTAAGACATAACTGGTTGTTCAGGAAAGAATGATAATTAACATTTTTGGTCACTGCTTTATTAATGTTTGTTTCCCCTTGAGTTTCATAGTCTAAAATTTTGTTTTAGCGAACGTATGTTTCGCACTACCATATTAAAAAAAATTTATGACTTAAAAAAAAAATTAAAAAAAATCTTTATCTATACAAAACCGATTTTCGTAAAATTTTTTTTTAACAAACCTAAAAGAATAACAACTACCAAACATGTTCGATTCATATAAAATAAAAATTGGTGAAATTGTAAAAGTGTTTTGTTTACGCATAAAAGCACATTCACAGAATAAAATGTTCTGTATGCGCACACATACATACATATTTACACACATCTGCATACATTCATACATATGTATATGTATATGTATATGTATGTATGTATGAATATGTGCGAAAGTAACAATTAATATTCAGTTAAAAAGGTCAGGCTTATCAACAGATGCTGTGTTCAATTGCCCTGTTAATACGAGTATGAATAAAGTTTTGGTAGAACGAATGAAGTGTTAATGCAAGGGTGGTTTTTTCCTCCTCAGGCGAATTTCCCTTTTTTCTTAATTTTGTTTTTCTGCAAAAGGGAAGCAGCAGAAAGAAAAACAAATCTTGCACAAGATGAAATTTTTTGTGAAGACAAAAAGCAGTTACAAATGAAAATCACGATTTTTGTAATAGATTTATATTGTACACGTACAAAGAAACAAAGAATATATGGATGCACATGTATATAAATACATATATTTGCGTACATATTGTGCTGTGTTCAAAAAAATAAGAGTATTGCTCAATTATAAAGTTTTAATTTTTATGGTAGTTACACACTTTGCCGTGTGTTTACGCAATATTTTGATTATTTTGGAAACTTCAAATGCAGCACGAATTGAAACTATAAACAAGACTTGCAGGACCTTAAAAAAAAGAATGAACGTTAAAGTTAAAATTCGCATAAGATCATTAATAGTATACTATCAAATTCTTTTATCTAATTTTTCGACCTTTTTCAATATATTCAATTAAACTTATTTTTTGAGCTTTAGGTCAATGTTTATTATTATTTTAGTACTTCGATATTTCGCTAACCTTTGGTTAACTAACTTCTTCAGGATATTTTTATATTTGAAATTAAATTTTTCTTTTTTCTTTTTTCTCATTTCAATTATAAAAATAACAATGTGTGTCATAAAAAATTGTTTACAATTTTTTGAAAAGTTTTGGTTCTAAAACAAAATAGGTATAAGTCTACAATATTTGTTCATGTTAATAATATTAAAAACATTAAGTGAAACAATTTTAAATGTTTAGTTGAACTATAGTGAATTTTAATCAGAAATAATTTCTTAGTCGGGCTTAAGTTCAGTAATTTCAATTCTTATTGAATGAAATATTTTTTATTAATTAATGTGAGTTTCTAAAGAAAAGAAGAAAAATTAAATTAGACTATAAGCTGGGGGAAATACCGATATTTTTCTGTGCAGCATCGCACGTCATCAGCACCCAAGTCTATCTACTGGGGTAGAGATTGTTATTAACATCAGCTATTTAACGCAAATTTTCAATGAAATGGAATATGAGAAATATTGTGTATACAATTATTGATTTACCTTTGGCAAACACATTTGTAAGTATCACTATTCATTTTCTGTTTATCCGTTTTTTCATTTTTATATTCAGGTTAGCACGAAGTCATGTCACTCTACCTAAGTATGTTTAACTATTCTTGCTTATCTTTTACGATCATCACATTAATTATTTTTACTTATTCGATGTACCGTCGGTACATACCTGTAAGTATTATTGTAGTGGATATTATGTTTACATTGTTTTTGCTTTCTACAGTTGATTTTACTTTCCAGTATATGAAACTGTGATTGCCAAGTGAACATATATTTTTGTCACGTGCCCATGATGATTTAAGTGAAACAATTTTAAATCTTTAGTTGAACTATAGTGAATTTTAATCAGAAATAATTTGTTAGTCGGGCTTAAGTTCAGTAATTTCAATTCTTATTGAATGAAATATTTTTTATTAATTAATCCAAAATATTTTATCGTGTTAATGAATATTTACAAAAATATTTGTATTTTACAAAAATATTTGGAATTAACATTCACATTTTTCAAAATTTAAAATTTTAGGACATATAATGTTAAAAATATTTATTATCATTTCTAAAAACCATTCAAAAAATGTAAAGCTCAAAAAATTAGTTTAATTGAATTAATAGCATACGTTTAAATTTGCATGCCTAAGTGCAGGGCTGCCATATATTCCCCCCCCCCCCTCCAATCCAAAATATCCCCTTTAAAAAGAAAAACTCTCCCAAAATAATATTATGGGAAAAAACTTTTTTTTTTTTAATTTACATATCGTCGCCCCAGAATAGTTTCGCTCCAACGTCCATTCTTAAAAAAAAAAACAGTTAGGTATGGAACAGGGATGGAAAAGTTGGTACAATTGTACGTTTTTGGTACTATTCTAACTCGGAAAGTACAATAGTACGCCAATGATTAATTTAGTACATTCAAGGAATCTCCCCAGTTTCACTCCGCATTTATTTTCAAACGATTGCATGTGTCAATTTTCTCTTTTGAAAGAAATTCATCGGGTATATTTTGAGAAAATTTCATGTCTAACACATCTTTGTGGCGTATGGGCTAAAACAATTCTGAGGCGATGATATGTATTATTCATAGATTTTTGTATTATATATCATAATTTTTAATATACAATGATGTGCCTTTTTATAGACATATCGCAATTGTTCCTCTAAAGGGAGTCGTCTCGAACTAACTTTTGCAATTTTCACTTTTTGAAAAAAGAAAGACAAATATTCGGTGCAAGGTGCACCACCGTGTGCCAAGCGCAAACTACTTATTTGAACGTAAGTCAAATAAAAGCTTCTAGAAATTAAAGTTTTCACAATGTTTTATAAATCAGGGCAATCATGAATAAAATTCCGCGTGAAATTTCTCCCTTTTCCAATTAGAATTTTTCGTTTTCCCTATTACTTGCTATTAGTTGGAATTGTTCCCCGGGAAAAATTTCACGCGGAATTTTATTCGCAAAGAAAAATTAAAATTGAAGAGGGCAATAATGAATAAAATTCCGCGAGAAATTTTTCTCGGAAAAAAGAGAAATTTCTCGCGGAATTTTATCTATGATTGCCGTGAAAAAATTTAAATAGAAATTTTATAAAAAATCAATCTTTACTTCTCTAAATTTATGAAAATGTTAGTTAGGGCGTTTTTTGCGTTTCAGGTGGCGATGTATGTATGTACATTTCCTTCTTATACAGGGCAATCATGAATAAAATTCCGTGCGAAATTTTTCCCAGCGAACAATTCCAACTAATAGCAAGTAATAGGGAAAACGAAAAATTCTAATTGGAAAAGGGAGAAAATTCACGTTGAATTTTATGCATGATTGCCCTGAAATTTCCGGGATTTAGATTTCGCCAAAAGTCACAAAAAAAATCAGTCCCAATTGGCATCTCTAATCCAATTTTATTCAGGGCAATCAAGAATAAAATTCTGAATGAAATTTCTCCCTTTTCCAATTAGAATTTTTCGTTTTCCCTATTACTTGGAATTGTTCCACGGGAAAAATTTCATGATTGCCCTGATTGTATTCATATTGTCATAGTGTTTTAAACTATTTCAATACGATTTTTTTTTTGCTTTCCAACAAATTTTTTATCTAATTTTTCGACTTTTTTTACATGTTCACTTAAACTATTTTTGCAAGCTTTAGGTCTGTTTATATTTTTATTTTTTAGTTTGATATTTCGTGAACTTCATTAGGATATTTCTTATTTTTTTGTTATTTAATTTTCACTTTATGGCCTGTTTCACGATAGCAAAAGAAAACTTTCGACCGCAAATTTATATTGAAAATAATAATAAAATTTAAAAATTTGTTTTTGTTTTCAATATAAGTTATAAATCGAAAGTTTTCTTTCGATATCGGGAAACAGGCACTTAATCTTTTTTGCTTTTAATCACAAAAAAAAAATTTATTTAGAATTAAAAAAAATATTTTTTGCGATTAAAAGCAAAAAAGACAAAAAAAAAATTAAGGGCCTGTCCACGATGTCACCAACGTTCGACTCGTCGCTAGAATTGTGCATAATAGTTCATTTTACTGAATCGTTCAGGTTGATCCGAACGATGAAATGAACTAGTTCGTTCATTTCGTTCATAGTTCATCGTTCTTTATTTACTCTGAACGAACGGTGATTGAACAAAAGATCAGATTTGTTTTCCTTTTGCCGCTCTTGCTTAGATATTTTGTTTATTTGTAAATAATAATGCAAATGAAAATGGAATTCCGTGAAGATTTGTAGAAAATATTGTGAGGAACGAAAGTAAATTTCAAGTCGTTTTTTTTTTTCAAGCAAGCCATGCAAAAAATGTAGCCACTGAATAGCTATGTAATTTAAAATGTTTAATATTTGAATTTTGACTGATATATTAGTAGAATGGAATACGGAATACAAAACTAGAAAACATACTTTAAAATACTTCCAAATATCAATGAAATTAAATCTAAGACATAAAAAAAAACATAAATCTTGCGTATTAAATTGGTAAAAATATATAAAATCAACAATGTATTAAAAAAAATCAACAATGTATGTTTAATTGCATCCCTGAAAATAACGAACTGAACGACAAAAAGTTCTATGATGTAAAAAATTAACGATTCATTTTTGTCCAGTTTTATATGTATGTCAGGCGTCATACTAAAATTTGCTTTATTTATTGGTGTAAATTTTAATATCGTTTCTGACGTTTACCAAACCTATGCAAAGAACTATGAACGATGAACTATAAAAAAGACAGCAATCCTAAAGTCAGAATCGTTCAATTTACTGAATTGTTCAACTGAACTAATTCGTTCATGAACTAGACAACCCTACTCGTCACACACTTACATTGAAAACAAAAACAAATTTTACGATTTTGTTGTGGTTTTAAATGTAAGTGTGCGACAAGTCGAACGTTGTCGACATCGTGGGATGTGGCTTTAAATTACAAAAAAAAACGAAATATCTTGAAGAAGTTAATCGAAGTTTAACGAAATATCGAACTAAAATATAAACAGACCTAAAGCTTGAAAAAACAGTTTAATTGAACATTCTGACACAATAGAACACTTTCTGAATTGGCCAATAGTTTAAAGGCTCAATCAGAGGTGCCATAACCATAACCATAAAAAACAGCCGTTCGAACCAAACTAATGGGCAACACTGTATTTGATTATAGGTGACTCGCCATAACGCCATAACTCTCACCATAGAAACCAATTGAATTTTGGTTTGGTTATGGCTATGGCATTACGGCTATGCCAGGTTTAATTTAAGCTTAAGTTTTTTTTTTCATATCAGCACCTGTAAACTAGAGTTTGCAAAAACCGATAAAATGAAAAATTTAATTTAAACCGACCGGTTTTGGGGGTTTAAACCTTGGGGTATTATTGTGTAATACGATTCGAAAGAAAAACGGTTTGAGTTTGTATGCTTTTAACATAGAAATTCGAAAGGTTTTTTTGTAGCTCATGAAAATAATATAGGGTGTTTTTTATTGAGGTATAGAACTTTAAGTTGGCATCACTTTTTTAACTGGCGGCCATTTTGTCAGCTGTCAAGTGATTAATATTTAGTTTGGTTTGCCATTTCATCATGAACAGGTTGACAAAAGAACAACGCTTGCAAATCGTGCAAATTTATTTCGAAAATAATGGTTCAGTTCGCGAAGTTTACCGCAAGCTCCGTCCCATTTTATGGTCGACATAATCGTCCATCAGAGCAATTAATTCGGTTAACCGGTCAATTGGCCACCAAGATCGTGTGATTTGACACCATTGGATTATTTTCTTTGGGGATATGTGAAGTCGCTCGTCTACGCCAACAAACCAGAAACGTTAGGGGACTTGGAAGCCAACATTCGTGGCGTTATTGCCAACATACGGCCCCATATGCTCGAAAAAGTGGTTGAAAATTGGACCTGTAGAATTGGCTTTATTCGAGGCAGCCGCGGCGGCCACATGCCCGAAATCATATTTAAACGTTAATGGCATAAAATTATCCTTCCAATAAAGCCAAATTGATGGACATTAAAACGATTTTCTTGTGTTTTATTTCAATTCGAAGTTCTATACCTCTAAACAACACCCTATATGTTCACAAACATCATCAATCACCACAAGAAGGATTCCGTAAGTCAAATATAGCAGCAGTTCTGCAATAATTTCTAATGAATAAGTTTTTATATAGGCATGCATTCATTACTTTTTGACCGCGTTTTAAAGAGCTTAAAGCAAGAATATTATGCACCACTCCCAAATACATTATTAATAGACTTGGATCGCACTCGTTCACTAGTTCATTTTTGCCACAAACCTAAGACCATTTAATAAACATGGGTTTGATCATAGGTTTGTGGCAAAAATGAACGAGTGAACGTGTTCGATCCAAGTCTAAATTGGTTTGTGGCAAAACTGTAGAGCTGGGTCCAACTGGATCATTCCCATTTCCCATGATCAAACACATTTAAATTACATGGCCACCTGGTACTGAATAGGTATGCCTTGGTTAGGATGATACGATCCATTTAGTATTAAATTATATAAACATAAATATCGTTACATTAATATAGAAAGAGCCTAACTCATTATTTTTTAAAATCGAGGTTTTTTGCATTTTTCGATACATTAAAAAAAAAATAATTAGTTAAGGCCTCCATATTGAGGTAACGATTAGTGTTTTTCATACGGGATTTCCCGGGATCCCGCACAATATCCGGGAAAGAAATCCCGGGATATATTTGCGGGAATTCCCGGTATTTTTTATTTTTTTTTTTTTTTATTTCATTATGGCAACTTTAGTTCATACGAGTATGAACACATTCCTTGATGAGTGTCGTTATTCACTTATGAAGGTGTTGGTGCAATAATAAGGTGATGGTACTAGAACAATAGCTAAAATTTTACAACAACAACTTATATTGTGTTGATTTTGTAGTAAAGAAAACACTGTTTCGATTCAAAGAAAATCATTTTCATTAAAAAAGGAATTGCAATTTTTTGAAGGAAGTGGTGAAAAAACTGTAAGTGTCCAAAGATTATATAATGCTCTTCTGACTATAGAAATAGACTGTCGAACGATTCTATTAATGCTTATTCTGCACTAAAGTCCTATTTTCAAAGCAAGATTTTGTAATATTTTTTTAATGTATTTTTTTTTGCGTTATATCAATGCACTTGACTTTCCATTTACATATAATATTGGTATTTATGCATTACTATTATATAAAGAACTGATATTATATTAGTTTTTCGACTAATGTGTTTATAAAACGTTATTGTTATTTGTTTTTTGTCGAATTAAATTAAATTAAAAAATATTTTATATAGTTTTGCACTGGGCGGGAATTCCCGGGAAACTGAAAAGTCGTTCTCGCTTTCCCGGGAAATGAAAAAGTCCGTGAAAAGAAAAACTCTAGTAACGACACACATATCGCTGTTAACAAGTAGAAAGGCCCTAACACGTATTTTCACGTGCAATAATTAAAAAAATAACGCTTTTACAAGCAGTTTTACAAAGCAGTTGTACCGTTTATTATTATGTTTTTACCTTCTCTTGTAAAGTTACAGTTATTTGAGGGCCGCTTTTTTTTTTTTTTTTTTTTTTTGTTAAGAGAAGTAAAACATAGATAGAGGAAAGCTTCATTCTTTTACAACTCTGCTTTTTGCACGTTTTTAATAATGATGTGTTGCAGCGCCTCTGGTGTCAAATGAGGCGTATGAAACTTTTGAAGCTGTGATTAGTAGCCATTTTATTATATTGATTATTTTATTTTGCCGATAATTCTGCTACACAACGAAGAAGGGCGCTCTGATGTTACATTAGGAATAGTATCTGCTGAAGTCGGTATAATTCAGTGACCAGTGATTATTCCTTCATCAATTGAACGTTCCTACAACAATTGATACAAATGGACACTAATGCACATCAGAAAAATGCGTGGTGTTGTTACTTGATGACTGTCTGATACCGGGCTTGAACCCAGGACCTTCGTTTTCGTAGTCAACTAACTAACTAACTACTTTAGCCAACGCCACCCTCACTTGTTAATAGCGATATGTATTCCCTCCAAAAAATTGTAAACAGCCTTATTTATAAAAATTATTAAGGCTTTATAAAGGATTTTTAAAACAGGGGACAAATTACGGCATTCGATGCGACTCGTAATTTAAAAATATTTCCATATAAACTATTGAAATATTTTTAAATGACTAGTCGTATCGAATGCCGTAATTTGCCACCAGATTTCCATACAAAATTTTCCTTATTAAGAATTTATAAAAAGACTTAATTCGTTTTATAAATGAGGCTGATAGTAGGTACCTATATAGTTTCTATTTTATTTTATCGTACAAGTGCAATGTTTAATATGTACTCGTATGTACTATTTATTTAAACTTCAGTCTTTGTACAATTGTTTAAGAATCGGGTTTTATGTAGGATATCAATTGATAATAAAACCATCCCCATGCAACTGTTTGATTTCCTGTTGGTGTTGTTGGGTAATTTTTTTTTATAGTAATAACATTAGAACTAAATATTATTATGAAGAGGCATAAAATTAGTTTCAATTCGAAAATTTACAATAATTTCAAATTAATTACATAATAATAACGAGCAGGATGTAGTTAACTCACCATTTTTTTAGAATTTTTTGTTGTTGTTGCTCTCCATTTAATCCTTAATTTATCTTGTATGGTTGTTGTGTATTGCAGTTGTTTTTGCGTTCTCAATTAACAAAAGATTTTCCCAAAAAAAAAAGTACAAACAATTCCAAGCAAAATGGAGAAAAACTCAAGAAAAATCAAAACAAATCACACATTCGCACACGCACACACATGTATGGACGTGTTAAATGTGTTTTTGCTATTGACATTTGTTTTCATAACAGTGAATGAAAATTGTCTCAGTTTTTATTTTCTTTTTTGTAAATTTTAAAGTTTTTAATACATTTAAATGGCTTTAATTTGCATAATTCATAACTCATTCATTTAATTTTGCATATATTTCATTTTCTCAATACCAAATGAAAGTAGTTTTTTTTATCTAAATGGTTAAAGAGTAGAGAGAAAACATTAATTAGTAATGACAAAAATACTATGTTTGTTTATAAGAATAATTATAACTTGCACTTAATTCTAACTATAAAAAAATAATAATAATAATAATAAATATTTGCCTAAGCTTTATAATAAACTTTATAGTATTTAATTTTGTTCAACACTATTTTCATTCGCTTTGGCGAGAGTATTTGTGAGTGGGCATAGAAGTAGAATGGAGCAAAGAGAAATTTATGGTTTGTTTTGCTGTGTAACAGACGACAGCCATTTTTTCTATAAATTGTTTGGGTAGAAAAATAAATAAACCTTTAAAGAAGAAATTATCATTATATTTTAATGTGAAAAGGAAACGCAGCAAAACGGAAATTAACGATGACTTTAGTCGTCAACGTAATTGGCAAACCGAATGAAAAACGAACACAGCATAGACAAAAACAAATGCCAATGAAATGAAACCCAAAGCATAAGCGAAGGAACACAAAACACACAGCACGACAAGAAACCAAGTAGAAAAAGGAAAACGATTAATAGTTAAAGGAAAATTTTATCAAAATGAAAATTTACTTTCCCACAACACATTTACTTAATATTCTAAAACAAAACGAAAAAGCAACTTTTTAAGAAACTCCTTGCTATTCAGAGAACGTAATTTGCCCAAAGCAAAATGTACAAGCTCATAGAAATATCACGAAAAAATAAAACAAAAGTAGTTTGAAAAAATAAATGTTTGTACTTTAGGCTTTTTATCAACTTAATTGACTTTATAAAACGCTAGGCTTCCGAAAAAAAGTTAATGAAAACTTTCAATTACTTTTAAATAACAATCATTTAAAAAACAATAAAAATGAAAGAAAATTTTTTTTCACTTGCGTTAATAAATGCACGTCGTCTTTTACTACACTCACGCAACAATAAAGCAAAATCTGTCAAAAATGGAAAGAAAAATAAACGAGAAAACAAAAAAAAACACACACAATATTATGTTAAACTAATAAAGAAAAATTGCTCTTTAAACTAAACTGGCACTGAATTTAATAAAACAAAAACTGTTAACAACAACAGCCATGTTAAAGTAAAAACATTTCCATTGCTCTCTACTCTTTATTTATTTACTGTTTGGTTGCTCTTTAAATTTTAATTTGTGTCTGTTTGAATGTGCTCAGGCATTCTTTTAATTTCCTTTTTTGTTTTTGTAAATAATAAACGCGACGTTACTAAACCCACTTCGTCGGGGTTGAAAACAGAACTAAACTCTTCATTTCCAACGTTGTTAATGCGAAGCGGCGTTTGGGCTCACTAAATGCATACTTACATACATACATACATATTGTATATACGACGTTTGCGACTGACTTCGTGTTTTCTCTTCAAGAAACTTCGTGTATTATTTGGTTTATTAATTGCACTCTTATTCTCCTTGTGTTTCCAAAAAGTGTAAATAACAAAAATTAAACAGAAGAAAAATAAAGACACAAAGCAACAAAAATAATGTACAATAAAAGAACAGCTGTTGTTGTTTAGCGGCATTTGTTGTTTTTATACATACATGTTTTTATTGTAATTTATAAAATGCTCAAAAAAAAAGAAGTTAAAAAAATGAAATTGTATTTGGGCTTAAAAGAAAATATGGTCGACAACTCCCAAAAACCCCAAACAAAAACCTACGCACGTTAATAAATTAGTTAAGCTGGCAATGCAAGATAGATACATATGTATGTATGTATGTACAAACAAGGAATTTGTTTTATTTTATAAATAATTTATCAAAGTTAAATACATAAATATATTTATTTATGCATGTGTAATCCTAGCTTTCATATTTTTTCTACCCAAGGACACACATACATATGTATGTACATACATACATGCATATGTATGTATGGATGTGTGCATATTCAAACAAACAAACGTAAATAAATACTATGTACACACATAACTACGTACATATGGATATGTATGTATTTATGTATATGAATGTACTATGTCTGTATGTATGTGCATATGTACAAACATACATATTTTCTTGTTGCCTGTTATTTAAGCACATTTTTACATACATATGTACATACTTACATATTTTCTCCTTCCTTCTAGAATACGAGCTAGTACGAAGACGAACGGGCATGTTCTTGTGAAATATTTGTTGTTATTAGTCGTAGTTGTTGGCCTTTTGTTGAAAAAAAGTCTTCGTGACAATTTTTCGATTCTTCATTTATTGTGATTGTGTCTGTCTGTCCGTCCACATGTTCCATTGTGTTTGTGTCGTTTGTTTTTAATCGCTTTTAATTTATTTTTATTTAATTTGGCTTAAAACGAGGTCATTTTACACTCATGCTATTCATTTATGTATTTATTTGTTGTTGTTGTATTTACACACACACACACACACGTGAATGTAAGTAAAAATGTATGGATTTATTTTAAGTGAATGTATGCATGCATGTACATACATACATATGTATTTGTCATGAAGATTATTTTGACTTTGCTTATTAACTTTAGAAGTTTTATTTTGTTTTATTTAATTAGTTAAACAAATCAATGATTTTAAACACTTATGGAATTATTCATCAATAGTGTGTATGGATGTATGTATGTATGTAGGTTTGTACATACATATGTATTTATACGATATGGATGTGATGAAACAAATGGTTTTATTGACTTAAATTGATTAATTGGGTCTTAAACTTTTATAGAACTTTAAAAGAGGTAGGTAGTAGGTACATACTAGTGATACGCCGAATGTAAATTCTTGACATTCGCGAATACGAATATTTGAAACGATATTCGCGAATATGAATAGGTACGAATACTTAGGTAGGTAGGTATGTACCTATTATTTATGTGAAATTTATTGACATAATAGGTATTGGGGTTCTATTTACACCTGCAAAATGAAATATGAAAAAATTGTTAAGTATCAAAAAGAACTTCCTTTTGGCGTAATTTAAAAAGTTAATGAAAACTTCTCCAAATTTTAGTGATCGTCATTAAACAATATTTGAAAATAATAAAAAACACAAATTTTTATAAAAAAATGTAACGGATTCCTACATATGTACATACCTACCTAGTGCTACAAATTTTAATTTTTATTTTTTGCAGAAAAGTCCCTTTATGCCAAACAATCTATAGAGAAATTGTAGTAAAATTTTTAAATGGTTTCTATTTACTCATTTCTTCTCTTTCAACATTTTTAAACATTTTTAATAGGTACACATAAATAACTTATTTCCATATGAAACTAAAACATTTATTACCAATTAAGGTAACAAATACATACATAGAAGGAAATGGTCTTGCAGAAGCTTATAAAAATTTTTCTTCCAATTCTCATGGACAAAAAAGTGTCCTTTCAAAAAATATATTCATACCTACCTACATGGATATGACAATATCAAATTATAAGTTTTAAAATTATTAGGAAATTAAATTAAATTTAGCAACTTTCTTTTTATTTTAAAATAAAAGTAAATTAAATTAAATAAAAATTACACATCTCATTTCAGTAAAAAATATTAAACAAGTAAAAAATTATAAAATTCAATAATTTATGGGATTTCAAAAGTGCACATAGGTATGTACATTTGTATGTATGTATGTATGTAGGTTTGTGTGTCCTCCTTTTCTTCAAAAACTTCTTTCAGCCTCTTGGCATGTTTCCGCTGACACATTTTGCCATTATTTCTTTAAAATTGTACTAATTTGAGATTGAGATGACGACCCTCTATTCAGTTTTGTCAGATATGGCGATATGGCGATATCTCGCCATACGCGGCGACAAAAATTTGTTTTTGTCGATGAACATTTTGAAATGGCGATTGGCGATTTACTTGGCGATATTTGAAATCCTTGGCGATATTTTTGGATATATTTTTACGATTTCAATAAAAATAGAATAATGTTGAAAACATGAATTTCTTTTGATAAGGAATTTTTTCTTCAATATAAAATATTTCGTGCAAAAGATTATAACTAAATGTTGTAACTCTTTATCTCAAACACAATTTTCTGAGATTCAAGAAGTTTTAAAGAAAATAATAGACCACAAAATCTCAGTTGGTGCTTATGAAAAAACAGTAGGGAAAACTTCCTTTTTTTATAAATTGGAACCAACATTTTGATAATGAAGCACAAAAAGCCTGCACGAGTTCACACCTAAAATGCATTGATTACGACGACGATGTTGCTGGTACTTATCCCTTCAGTTTTATCACAAGATTTAAATATTAATGTTGATTTTGGTGTTTAAGTTCAATTTATCCTATTTAGATTGATCTTTTGGAATAAGTTATTTTTAAGTATTTTTTATGCGCCAGTATTTATATGTTAATGTAAACACTTCTTAATTTTTCTTACGCAATATAATTTTTATGTTTTACGATACACGTTACGTACTGAATTTAAAATTTAACAATATTTGTAAAGTAATTACAAATTAAATATATATTTTTTGTAGCTAAAATTTAATGTTTTATTATTACATTGGCGATATTAGACAGGTAATTTGGCGAGGAGGCTGAAAATAAATCTGACAACACTGCCTCTATTTTTTAATACTCTGCTTCAAGGGAGCCCATAAATGTTCGATCACATTTAATTCTGGGGACTGTGGAAGATGCGGAAGCTGCGGTCTTACTCTATAGAGAAGTAATTCCTTAAACTTAATTCCATAAACAAATGCACTTATGCAGTCCCACGCCATTACGGACAACCCACCATGTTTCACACAACTGCATACGTTTTTTTTTCTATGCATGTAAGTAAATATTACATTTTATCCATGTTTTTGGTCTTCCATCGTTGAACTTACGCTCGATTGCAAAAATAACTCTTTCCCAAAACTTAGATTTCTTAAGATGTACGGATGGATGCTGTTTGTCCTCTAGAGCATAAGTATATCCTTTAGTTTGGTTTATGGAACTTATAGGTATACGGTCTTTTTCTGGCTATGCATGACTTTAATTCCACCTTCTTTAAGTAACGGCCAATTGTATCAGCATGTAGAAGAATTCCACAGACCTTACAGTTCTTCTTTCGGTTTTATGCTACTTTTCTTTGTATTTTTGTATTACAATTTTGCGTCTAAGTCTTTCATCAAGCCTTGCTTGATGGCAAAATTTCGTAACTTTGTGATCTTTTGTAGTTTTTAATCATAGTTTGAATTGTAAATTTAGACAAATTAACAATTTGTCCGGCTTTTACCATTGAATTCCCTTTATGACTAACTCTCGAATGTTAATTGTATTTCCTTTTCATTTTTATACACTACTGCTATAATCAAAGCAAAATTTAAGCAATATCTAGCACATATTGTTAAAACAAGACTAAATGAACACAAACCTATACAATAAAAACCAAATATGTAAATACTATATCTGTATTTAATACAATTCAAACGCGTATGCACAAATTATGGACAAAAGATATGAAATACCTGTACCTGGATTCAGTAACTTTTTGCGAACCGAAAATCGTAATAAATATTTATCGATATATTTATTCGTTTGCGGTAATGATAATGTGATTTCGTAATTTCTTTTTTACGATAATCTCCAGCTTTAACTTACTCACCATTTAATTCAATATTATGTGGTATCTCTGCATAGAAAATGTCAAAATATGCGACAAGCACGAAGAATAATAAAGAAAAGCTCAGTGAACTTGAGCTTGTGATGTTGTTATTTTTTCTGCAACCATCAGCGAATATCGTTAAAATATGTTGTTGAATAGCAAAATCGATAAATTTTCGTTATATTTATTATAGCGATACGATTAACGTAATAAAAGTTTGCTGAATCCAGGTACTGAAATCGTATGTCGAGTTTTGCGTCTAAGTGTACATACAGCTGATGTTAAGTTTATTTAAAATAAATGACGCATATTCATAGTCACAGCAAAGTATACTTTAAAACTTTAAAACCAGTATTGCCATACAAAACTATTTAAGACAATACATTTGCTCAAATACTTAAGAAATCTGATCTGATATACTTATATTTAAAGTTTAAAGTGATACTTGCATATAATTAAAGACGCTCTTATTTTTCTTTAGTAAGCTTTACTTATTCAATATATGTGTTGCGCAAAATAGAAAGGGACCGAAGGGTAAAAACCGGTTTTGTTCAGGAGAGCCATTTTAAAGATTTAAATACGTGTATCTTTGGTGCACCATCACTGAATAAAACGCGCATATCTCTGGTTGGGAACACTTTTGGGGCATGGGATCGGTCTCATTCGATGCTCAGATGTTGTCCACATCAAAAAAAAAAAGTGAAAATTTATTTTTTTTTACCCTTAAGTCCCTTTCTCTATGCGCTGTCACATATTTTGAAAATTTTTTAAACTAATTTTTCGAACTTTTTTTAGTTTCATATTTCGTTGACCTTCGGATATTTCCTTTTTGTTTTGTTTTTTTTTTTTTGATATTTAATTTTTTCTTGTATCTTCTTTCCTTTCAATCGGAATTTCTTCTTTTTTTTTTTTTTTTTGATATAAAGGAAATAAAAACAAAACACATAAATTAAATATAAAAAAACAAACAAAGAAATATTCTGAAGACGTTAACCTAACTGAGAAAAAAAAAATATAAAATTCAATATATTTTTCTTATTCAGCTAATATTTGTTAGCGAAACCCTTTTCCGTTGATAACTGCTTGACATCTGCGTGGCATAGAGGACACTAATTTTTACCATACCGTGCTTGAGCAGCCACTTCAAGCTTTTTTAGTTTCCACATACACGTATTTGAAAACCACTGCTTAACGTTCGCAACATTATCCTATTGATATATGTATACATGTTACTGGCATGTTTGGTTAAGCATATGATGGCATGGCATCATTTAATAATTCAGGGCCAATTTCACCAACTCTATTTAAACATCGATTCATATTTAAATGTCGATTTTCCTTCATTTTTGTATGAAAAAATTACTTTTAAATATGAATTAATATTTGAATAAGTTGGTGAATTTGGCCCTCAGTGTATTGGAATCTGTCCAAAGTTCCCTCAATTTTATGTAATAAACCAACTTCACGTTACTACATAGCAGCCCACCTTGCTTCAGAGTGGACCTTCTTTAACTTTGGATGGCGAACATATTTTTTATTGTCCGGAAAAAACCCTGTAGATTTTAGCAATCCAATCAAGGTCTCAATGGTTAAGGCTGGACATGACCTCATTGAGCCTGTTGCAGGAAGACAGGCCAATCGGTTAGAAGTCAGCTTTCTATCAAGGGTAACCCCCAAGTATTTGACATCGGTTGAGTAAGGAATATTGCATCCATTCAACGATACTGTCCCTAGACCAAATTTTGTTTCTAAAAGAAAAAGGTATCAGAATAGTCTTGTCAGAGTTGACCGCCATGTCGCTACAGTGCACAAAGCATCGTTCATGACGTCGGAGAGAACGTTGCCGAATTTTCCAGTTGCCATCACAACCAGTTCATCGGCGTACCTACCTATAACTTCATTTTCTTGTTCACTAAGAATGAGGAGAAGTTCATCAATCACCACTGACCAAAGGAGTGGTGATAAAACACCACCTTGGGGACAGGACACCTTTTTTTGGCTTAAGGGCTCAACTTAAAATAGTAAATTGAAAAAAGACATAAAACTTGAAATTTTCTTTTCTAAAGTTCCGTAACTCAGTGAATTTGTATCCATTTATTATGGGTTGATAAAATATGGGTTGATAAAACAAAAACATATTTTTCAACAATGCTTAATTTAAGGGCCTGGTTCACGATATCGACAAGTAGAACGTTGTCGCACACTTACATTGGAAACAACAACAAAATTTTAGAATTTGTTTTGCTGTCGATATCGTGAACCAGACGCTAAATAAATAGTTCTCATGATTTTTGGAAATAAACATGTTTTTCACGCATATGTCGAAAACGCTTCTTAAGAAAAATAAATAAAGGCCATATTCGTGTTCACCGAGCCTAAATAAGCTAAGAAAATATCTCTCAATAAGTCCTACTAAGGCTTCGGCAAAAGGATAAATTTCAGTGGTTTATAAACTCCGACGTCCGCCCATCGTCTCCGCTTTCTTTTGATAAATCTCCAGTGGCATTATAATATATAAAAAATTTATGAAACATCACGGTGTATATAATGATTATATATATGTATAATGATTATACATATACACCGTGATGTTTCACAGAAGATGAAGTATAAAATTAAGTTTTCATAGGTGTAACTCCGGTCAATTTTCCCCAAACGTGAGTATTGTACTATAACAACAGCAAAAGGTATTCGTATAGTTTCTTAGGAATCGCCTGGGTAGAAATTCATAAATTTATATATCTAGGTATTAAAGTTGAGTGGGCGTTGGTGTCCGCCTTTTTAACCGACCTCAAAAAAAGGTCTCTATTTTTTTTGGAAGTGTTACTTCATAACTCGGTTCATATAAGACCGATTGTAAATTTTTTTTTATTGTCTGAGAGGGTATAGCTTCCCATTGGTCCCATTGCAAAAAAAAAATTGAGGTGGGGGGACACGCCCACAATTTTTTTATTTTATTTTATGATATTCTACTTATTTGATTGCCGCGAAAAATAGCAAACAACTTTGGTTCTTGCAATTACACAATTTAAAAGTTTAGGAAATGGGCGGGGCTACGCCCATTAAAATCTATTACATATTATATTTCACGTGGTCCTACTTAAACGATTTTTACGAAACCTACCACACATCTTGAGCTCAAAAATAGACAGAATCTTTTATTTTAAAAAATGGGCGGAGTTACGAGCATTAAAATTTCTACTGTCCCGATTTTTACAAAACTTAGCATACACCCTGAGCTATGAAGAACACAAAATCTTGCATTTAAAAAATGAGTAGAGGCACGCCCATCCATTCCATAATTTTTTTTTTTTTTTTTTTTTGAAAATGTTCTATCAGATCTTTGCATTGAAGTCGGTTTTTTCGCCAGAATTATTTTTAAAAACACATGACTATGGAATTACAAGAGCTGAAAATACAAAGTTTCGTGGGGATTGGGGTTGTGTCTAAGTACCACATTATGTCCTTACAGAAGTCTAACGAATGTGCAAAATTTTATCGGTATTTTTTGGCTAGAAGTACATACATAAAAATTTAAAATTTAAGCTTTAGTGTGCATGACCCTTGGCCACGTTTTGACAATGATACCAAACGCCAACTAAACTAGAGCTCATCAGAAAGAGAGAAAAATTTCCAAATGAAGACTTTTGGAAAAATACACGCTTGCCATTATATATGCGCTTCGACGTTTTAGAGTATATCTCGAGGGTATTAAATTTAGAATAGTGACTGACTGCAATTCGCTAACTCTGACTCTGAGTAAGAAGTTGATAAATAGTAGAATAGCGAGATGGGCGTTGGAGCTTGAAAAATATGATTATGCAGTCACTCACCGTTCGGGAACGAGAATGTCACACGCAGATGCGTTGAGTAGAAATACGTTTGATTGCGAGCATGTGATAGCGGCAATAGACAGTGAGGATTTAGATCTTCAACTTCAGATAATGCAGTCAAGGGATGAGCATATAATTGAATTGAGAAACAGGCTGGAAAATCAAGAAATGGTGTGGTTTTTAAAAAAGATGGAGAATGTACGTAGCTAAGGAATTGGAAAATGAACTTATCAGATCAATTTGCGAGCAAATTGGTCATCAGGGAGTAGAGAAGTGTTACCAAAAGATCAGAGACAATTACTGGTTTCCGCATATGAAGGTAAAGATAGACACATTTAAAACAAATTGTATTCGTTGCATAATGTATTCTGCGCCGAATAGACCGAATGCTAGAAACTTGTAAAGCATTAGCAAATATCCAGAACCATTTCATACAATTCATCTAGATCACCATCGTTACAATCGAAGCGTAAGCATATATTAGTTATTGTTGACGCATTTACAAAGACAAAGTTCGTGAAGTTGTTTCCCGCATTAACTACAAGTACTAAGGAGTTGATTGCTGCATTGAATAAGTATTTTGATAGTTATAGTCGACCTATAAGATGCATAACGGACAGAGGTAGTTGTTTTACATCAAATGATTTTACTGCATTCCTGAAAGAGATAAATATTGTGCACGTTAAGGTGGCAGTATATTCGCCACAGGCAAATGGACAGTTTGAGAGAATTAACCGTAGTCTAATTGGGATATTAGCAAAATACAGCGATCCAGCAACGCACGCAGACTGGATAAAGCATTTATCTAAAGTGGAGTTCGCGATTAATAATACAGTTAATAGGTCTATTGGAATAACTCCAAGTCGTGCTTTGTTTGGTATTAGTCAGAGGGGTCAAACTGTGGATAAACTGACAGAGTATCTAGATCAGTTCAATTTAGGCCCAGTGAGGGATTTGGAGGTTTTGAGAGAGAAAGTAAGCAATAGTATTGAAAAGGCACAGAGATATGATATGGCATATAATGAAAGAAAGAAGAGATTGATTAGTTTATTTAAGGAAGGTGACTTTGTTGTCATTAAGAACATTGATACATCAGTGGGCATAAATAAAAAACTTTTGCCAAAATTTAAAGGTCCATATAGAATCTTTAAAGTATTTACCAAATGATCGGTATGTTATAAGAGACATTGAGAATGGGCAGATAGCAGATAACACAAATACCATACAACGGAGTTGTTGAATCTTGTCATATCAGATTGTGGAGAAGTAAGGAAGAGCTAAAGGCCGTGATACACTATCATACAAAGTTGTGCGATCTACGAAAAAGTACAACCCTGGTGTGATGAATTGTTATTGTCTTTTGAAAATTTTCATAAACTCCATCATACCAGGGTTGTATTTTTTCGTAGATCGCACTACTTTGTATGATAGTGTATCACGGCCTTAAGTAACAACTTAATTGTACATAATTTACATTTTGTCATTGCTATTTATTTTAATTAGTTTTGTTATGTTATAAATACTTCATAACCAGTTGACACTAATGGATATGATCGTGTTCGATCATCAGTGTCAGATTGGCCGAGCTGTAGTAGAATAATATATAAAGCAACCTTTGCAAAAATATGTTGTGTCAAGCAACCTGCTTTTTTATGCACAATGTAAAAATAAATTATTAACATACCAACCGTTGAACTTTAAGTTTTATTCTACAAAATCAAAATTGAGTTTAGTATTGATTACAATTCACTACATCATATTACATACATATACATAAACATACATAAGTGCATGATTTTCTTAAATAATATAACGTCAGCATACGAATTTAAAAAACGACAGAACTTTTATTTTCCTGTTGTTATTTGAAGTAAGCATTGACTTTTCAGTTTTTCAAAAGTGGACAGAAAAGCACAAAAGTGTTGTAAAATCAATAAAATGTGTACGCTTTGTCGTACGATCCAACAGGAGTCATATATTGCAAAACCAATATTAAGGATGACTATCAGCTTCTACCACAAAGGACTACCAGAAATTCCGGAAGTCAGCCATTTCCAAGAAAAAACTTCAACATATGCAAGATCTAAAATCTTTGCTTCCAGCAGATTGTCATTTCTTCTATGATAGTATGTATACCTTTTGAGTAACTAGCTAATTAATAGCTGGTTATCAACTTAATCTCTCTTAATAAATTAAAATACTTTTTTTTCTCTTGTTGTCCTTATAAAACTTAAAGAAATTTTTTTTTTCGATTAGTTTGACACAATAATATTCAAAGTTAAAAAACACCAAAAAAATTTGTTGAATTATTAATAAAAAACTATAATTTTATTTTAGCTTTCGGTTTTTTATATAGTTTAGAGTTAGCTTATAGTTTCATTTCAGAATGTCACAATTCAAAATAACGTAAGACACATAACACTAAGGGCTAATAAATCAGTGCAAGTTAATCTCTATTTTCGGTTTAAAATGTGTTTAAACTAGGGATGCAACCGATACCGATACCGATATATCGGCGATACTGCTGGTTTTCCGATATATCGATATCGGCGATATTTTACGATACGCCGATACTTCTTATATTTTTCTTTAGAGTTTTTTGAACAAAATATTCAATTTTCAACTCTTTTTTTTGCATGACAACTATGAGAAATAACATGTTAAAAGCAGAACATAAAATCAAAACAGAATACATAATGAAATTGTTTCTTCTAATTTTTTTTTGCACCATAGTAATGAAATGTTTTCTCAATGCTAAATCTTGTATGTGTTTGTATGTTTTAAGATTTTTTCAAGGCGCATTAATACAAGTGGTGGTAATTCTACAACAATTACAACTTAAAATAACAACTGACATCTCAGCCCCTATGTCAACATGTACAAATTTTGACATACGAACCTCTGATTTGCGCAAAAAAAGAATAAAAACTGTGCTTATAACATCACCACTTTGAATACGTCTTGATTTTCTTTTATTCATTTATGCATGCGATGATTTAGTTCAGCGATGTAAAAGTTGGTACAATTGTCCTTCTTTTACAATTGTACTTTTGAGTACATTTTGTAATTAAACTAATATTAATTGTTGAGTTTATCTACATATCGTCACAGAAAATGCAAAAAGCCCTGTCTAACGTTTTAAAAGTTTTACAGGGGAGCATAAATAAAACTTGTTTCAATGAAATATAAATTGACAATTAGTGTAAAATGTTATAATGCAAGTTAAAAGGGCCAACAAATTTATAGATGTATTTATTGTAAAATTTTTTACTTATTGTCAATACATTAACTCATTCTTTACTTATTGTCAATATATTAACTCATTCAAACAAGTTTTAAGTTTCAAGTTTTTTAAAGACACAGTCCTCCCTACACCTCGCAAAAGTTCTGATAAGTCTAGGAGAAGTACTCGCCTTTGGAGCGTATGTGAAAAAATTATAAGAGAATCCGAGGAGGATGAGCCTCTATCCATCCTAAGCTGTGGTTCTGCTAACGAAGAAGTCGAGAGATGTCTTAGATCTCCTAATATTCCTAGAGACGCAGACCTTCTTGTTTACTGGCGCAATGACATATCCTACCCAAACTTAAAGAAAATGGCGCAGAAATACTTAAGTTTTCAAATGAGTTCTGTCGCATCTGAGAGACTATTTTCCACTGCAGGTCTGCTTCAAACGGATTTGAGAAATCGTCTATCTCCGCCAAATTTGAGAACACTTTGTTTTTTAAACAAAAATCTTATTAATATCAATTTTAAATATTAATATTTTGCAATGTTTTTATAATTTTAATTTAATTTTAACATGATCTCAACTTTAATTCTTTTTTTTTTTAAGCCTTATTAATATAAATTTTAAATCTTGAGCCAATCTAAACTGAATGCCAACGTTTATTTTGTAAAATCATAAATATTGCATTAATAAACACTGTTATTTTGTATAATAGAAGAATTACTCTACTTGAGTTTTGTTAATTTTTACTTGATTTCGGTATCGGAATCGGTATCGGCGATATTTATTTTTGAGTATCGGTATCGGATCGGCTAAATGGCGTATCGTTACATCCCTAGTTTAAACCAGCCAACCTATAAATCGGTGCAATATTTAAACCATCTGTAAACGCATAAAATTATGCGTTTAAACTACCTATACAGGTCATATGGTTTTGTTACTTACAGACCATACGAGTATGTTTTGCATTTAAAGAGCATTAAAATTTTTTTCCAAGCTTCTACTTTTTCTTTAGATCTTGTTCGATCTGTTTTCTTACACTCTATTATTCTTTTATACTATTCTACCTGGCCAAGCATAAATATAATTCTTTCTTAGTAAAATTTGGCGAGCTTTAATTAAAATTTTTTAATTTTTTTGCCTTTTTGATTGTGGATAGAATTGATAGCCTGCTGCAAAACAGCTGTTTTTTTACATTTATTCTAGTGCTGCCACAAAAGTACTATTTTTTAAACTACACATAAGGTATGGTTCACTGATTTACTCCTGTTGGGTTTAAACCACATATAATTTCACACACATTAAACTTTCACTGACGTATTAGACCTAAGCTAACTTTGATAAACGGATCACTTTTACCCAAAATTAATTTCTTGTTTTATTTAAACATTGATTTTAAAATTTTTACTTAATATCTCTAATAGTTTCCATTTTATGAAGTTTTTTGCTTCTCCCGTAAACTTGTAAAAAAATGATGTTACGTTATTTTGCATTGCAGGTGAGCTGTAGTTTGGCTCTATTCTAGGAATGACAAAAAATGTTTGCGTGTTGTGTCTATTTTTGAAAACAACGCAGTTTAAAAACTTCTCTGTGAATGGTTGTTCCATTCGAACAAGAAAAACCGCTTGTAATGACAAAATTTGTTTAACTTACAGTAATGTGAATGAAAATTTTGCCTTAGATCCAATACCTTAAAAAATAAAATTTAAGAATGCTTTCGAAGGTTTTAAGGTTTGTTTGTAATGGGCGGAGGAGCTATTCTCCTTCGCACATTAAAAAAATGCACTTGCAAAGGCTTCGAGAAAAAAAACACAGTCGAAAATTTCAAACTTCTTAGAATGCTTATAGTATTTTTCTTTATTTAATCTTAATAGGTACCAATTTTTTGTTTTGTTTTTTTTTTTGCATTTATTTTAAAACAATTGATAAGTTTTTCTAAGGTCCAAATTCACAGTCATTAGTTAACTAATAGCAATAGTTTAACCAATAAAATTTGACTCACAGCTCTTTGTTTACCATTAGTTAAACCGCCAAATGTCAGTGGTTAACAAATAGTTAGACAACAGCTGATTCGTTGTAAACTTTATTAGTACATATTGTTGTTTTGTTGTCAGGCACCTTCTTTGTATTTAGCTGTAACACATTCTTTTTATTTTTATTTTCTATTATATTTTAGTTTTTCCGAACCAATTTCAGCACTAATTCAATATCTTGCACCATAAAGTTAGACGAAATAATAAAACAAATGTAAACAAAAACCATATGCTGTAGCGGAGCTGCCAATAGTGAAACTTAATAATTTGATAGGGTTACCATTCTTTGCTCATATTAAGAACTTCAGTTAAACAATGCACTTTGAATATGTAGTATTAGTTAAACAATAGTTATAATTTTAGTTTACTAATAATTAACTAATGACTGTAAATTTGGCCCTAAATAAGCCTTTTTAATTGGTTTGACATAAGGCGTTTAATCGAAAAACAGGCATATAAATCTTTGACTCCGTTCTCGCTAAAGCCCAAAATGTCTATTGGCTGCGTTAAACGAGGTTGCACTGCATTTACAGTTTCGTCAATATGTGTTAATAAAACATTTTGCTAATTAAAATACATACTTACATTAAGCATGTGTAGTTCAATCATATTTTTCACATTAAGTATACGCATTGATAGTCACACCATTTCAATGGCAAAACATGTTGTTACCTATAACCAAAATAAAAACAACTTCCAACTAAGCCATTTGGTTTGGCTGTTCTTTTTTTTTTTTGTGGAAATGGCGTAAAAGTGTTCTAAAGAACACAACTGTTATAATGACAACTGTGCTAGTTTGTCCTCTACCACCCAAGGACATATCCATACATGGATTGCAATAACAACGTATAACAACTAATGCAAACACACACACATGCACATACATTCGTACACAAATTAATCCATACATATCTACTTTCCAAAATACTTGTAATAACGTGTAATAAAACATCAATTATTAACAGACAACTACAAAGAATTATGGGTAAATAAGAGAGCAGAGACAGGGAGAGCACAAAATCAATAAGACAAAAAGAAACCAAAGCGTAAACACACTCACACACACACACACACGAAGCTAACAAAAGCATTCGTGCAGTCGTTAATTTTAACGAAGTTCACAAGCAACAGCTGCTACGATGTTGAGGCACAAACAAATCAAGAACACAAAATAAAAACGAAAAAGATATTGAAAAAAAAAAATAAAATAAAAACAACATGGCGTTGTTGTAACAAAACATAAACAAAAAGCCTAAGCCACATTAATAGTCATTGAATCATGTGTTTTAAGGAATATACGAGCAAAAACTTCCGGCAAAAACAACAAAGAAAAAAAATATAAAAATTTTCAAGAGAGTTTAACTAAAATCTATGAGAGCCATAAGCACAAAGTGAAATTAGCAGAAAAGAGCATAAGCGCATAAGGTACGAGGGTAGGCGCAAATGAAGTCTTTCTTTTGTTTTATTCATTCCAGATAAACTCATTTATTTACGGCCGTATTTTAAAAACATAATTTTCGTTGAAAATTCCCATACATTTAAAATATTTCATGCTTAAAAATACGAAAATTTTTTTTCGTAATATAATTTTGCACATATTACGAAAGCATTTGCAGCTTGTGCAGGAAAACTCCTCAAGGTCCAGATTTCATTCAAGTCGACCAATTGAGCTTGTTTAACTAACAATAAACTTGAAGCGTGTAATCGGAAGCAAATTTTAAGTAAAACCGATTTTCTTGGATGTATGGGAGTAAAATTAGGGAGTAAACAACAAAAAATATTGTATGAGTGACTAAATGAGTTCCTTTCACAATCAAATACCACCGGCCAAGTATTTAAAAATGAATATTTTGCATAAATTTTGTAATTTGTTAAAGTGAATACCCATAATATATAAGGTGTATCCTTATTTTTGCGGCTCGAGCTTACGATGTTTCTCTAATACTGTTTTTATTATTCTACATTTATGAAATTAAGCTTATAATTTTTCGAATGAATTTATTGATTATGCTTAAGGTATGTGCACAGTTGGGCAAACATTTGCCCAAAAAAACGTAACCCCTACAAATTAATGAAGAAGCTTTCAACTCAGAGACGTGTATGTTAAGTTTCCGTTAAATAGTTTCCAATAATGTTGGATTCTATGACATTGTCTATTAGATATTTACTGTTTAATTTAAGAAACACGTGTGTGAATCAAATTTTTTCCCACCAAAATTTAGTGGTTACGTTTTTTTTGGGCAAATGTTTTGTGCCCAAGTGTGACCATACCTTTAATCGTTTTTTGTTGCTTAGTTTTTGAAAAAAAAGAAAAATCGAAGAAAATTTAATTATATGGTAGTGTGTCCTTATTTTTGCGGTCTACTGTATATCATAAGTGTTTTAAAGCAATGAAGGAGTAGCATATTTAAGAAGAAATGTTGGGCGATATCAAGAATATAGTAAAAAGGCAAAGCAAATGTCAGCGAGAAAAGGACGCGACAAAAATGGAAGTTATTTTTGTGCACTTATAGAAATATACATAATTCAGCGAAATTTTATGTAGACTGTTTTTTTTGTTGTAAATATGGACATAAAGGGTGAAAAAAGATCGCTTATGTGCAGATTTATGAAATATGAAAATTTTGTTTTAATTTTTTTTAAAGACAATTTTTTTTCCAAAAGAACTAAACCAGTAACCTTGCTAATATTGATTGAACATTAACTGAAAATAAATTAAACAATAACAAATGCTTATTTACTGTTAAAAAAATTAATAAATATTGATTTTATGTGACGGATGCGACGTTAAGGTGTAATTAAAAGCCAACTCAAAAAACTTCCCTTATTAGAACTCGGTTCTCCTTCTCTTATGCTAATGCGTAAGCTTGTTGTTAGTAGAAAATTTGTAACTTACAAAAAAAAAACATAATAGGTACTTACTTTAAATAATCTCAAAAAAAGGCTCAGCAAAAAAAAAAAATTTTTAAAGTTGCATATTTTGGTAAAAAAATTTCAAATATTAAAAATGTTTTTACATTTATAAAGCTTTATTATTAATAACAAAACAAAAATTTTTAAGCAAAAAAAATTTTTTTTTGGTTGACACTTTTCTGGAATTAACCATGACATGAATGCAGAGGCTGTAATAATTCCTTTTAAATTATCTTTTTTTTTCATAATTATTACAATCTCAAATTCCAAGAATTGAAATTTATTTTCTGGTGGTTAAGCGATGTCTATATACATTTCATTGTTGCTTAGCCAAATCATCAGTAGACGCCAACCACACATTTTGAACAGTCACAAACCTCTTATCTTATGCACAGACTTTCAAAAACAATTTGAGAATTCACAAACAATAATGTTTTTGAAAATCACAAAAGAAAAACAAGCGTAATAGGCTCAGAAACTTATACAAAACCCAGCAAATAATAAATAAATTTCACTTATAATATACTTATGGCAATATGTCGAATAATAAATTTCTTGAATTACAGATTATTGTACAAAATTATTTTTCAAATGTACGAAAAAATCATTTTTTTGCAGCTTTTTCACCACAATTTTTTTAGGTTTATACAAAATTTCGTGTAACACAAAACTGCTAATGATTCACAAGGTTCTTTGGTGATATAAATATTGTTTATCGTAAATTTACAAAACAAAATTGTAAAATTACAAAATTTTATTATTTACAGACAAAAAAGTGTTTCATAAGATAAACAAATAATATTTCTACTTTCTACGAAGCATTTCGTAGCGTAAAAGTAACGAATACTGAATAACTGAAGGGTATCACATGCAAATTTTCCCAAAATTTTCTTTGCATTTTTCGTATATTTATTTGTTTATCAGAATTAAAACCAAGTAGTTTGTTTATTTTTAACTCATTTAAGATTGGCAATGCCTTCTAGAAGAAAATAAATTATTGCAGGGGAAAGAAATATCATTATTAAGTCATGACAGGAAGGAAAGAATAACCAGAGAATTGAGAGTAGTGGGGGAAGACCACATTGGTTAGCATATAGAGCAATAAAACATCTTAGAACTACCGGAGTAATAACTTCAAAGCCTCGATCTGGTCGCCCACCAAAACTAACTCTCATTGAAAGCTGCTCCATTTTGAGCACCGTGATGAAAAATCCACGCTTAGTAGCATTCTCATTCCTGCGCTGAAACATGATATTAATGGTGTGATGTTTTGGGGACAACAATGGACAGAAATATCTATTTAGAAATTTTGAAGCACAATAACCTATCGAGTGTCAAAAAATTTCGATTCGAGCTAAGAGTGGGCTAAAATAACGCTTCTGTAGACCAGGAAGATTAAAGCTTCCATGAATAATCGCTTGTCGAAGTCTCTGAAGTGCCGCGGATGTCCAATTCACTATTAAATACATAAAACAGATCTAATTTTTTTTGGTGTTTGCAGACTTTTGATTATTTCTGTTGCGCTTTCCTACAGAACTAATGCTCATTTATCTCGGCTGTCTTAACAGTATTTGTAATGAAATTTAGCAGAAATATTCTACGTTAAGTATAGTATTAGAATACAGTCGAATCCGCTTTAGCGTAACACGCTTTATTGAAAAAAAAAAATCGGATTACTGAAAGCGATACAAATCCCCGCATTGATTTTAAACGCAGCTAGTTTTATTCACTTCGCTTTAGCGAAACATCGCTTTACTGAAAATATCGTATTACCGAAAACCAAAAGCAAGCCCACAACCACGTTTTGTATGAAACTTACTTCGCTTTAGTGAAAAAATAAACAATGACAAATTTATTTATTAGAAATCGATTGCATAACTTAAGGCTGAAAAAATTGTGCATGTTTTGTCCGTTAAAAAATTAAATGGGTAAATGTATTTGTCCTTTTCGCTCTTACGTACTTTATTGTATTTTTCTATTATATTGTCAATGAAAGTGGCTAGACATTTTCGAGGAATTTGTGAAAAATTTCAACAACAAAATGTGCTCATATGCATGTGTATGGTGTGTATTGTTTTACTGATTTTAACAAGTACGCTTAACTGTAACAAATTTCAGTAATCCGAACTACGTTTTAGAGACAAAATCGGATAACTGAAAAAAAATTGGGTTTTAGTTATTTCCAGCTTGGAAAAAGTTATCAACCAAAGTTATTTTTATTGACTGCTCTAGTGTTTTGTAGACTTTTGGACACTATCTGTGTTTTTTTAACTATATTACGAACTATAACTGAAATCAAGCCAAATAATTTTAAAAAAGTTCGAAGAGTTTTCAATATGATCAAATATTTTTACTTCATTATCTCCTGGACGTGAAAATACTAATTAAATTAAAGAGTTATAGTTAAGTAGATTTATTTAGGTGAAACTGAAAAAAAACATCGTGCCATAGAGGAAAGTTCACACAGTGGAGAATGCGGGAAATTTATATTTAAAAAACAGCCTACAACTATCACTATATGTATATAGTTCAAAATAATGTTTTGTTAAAAACATTAAAAATATTAAAATATAAAATATGTTCAAATACACAGACACAGAGCGATGGTTTCAATGCAAAAAGATGAAACTGTATCATCTGCGAAGAATCTAAGGAAGCCCCCGAAAAGTTCCACCCACTCATGTGCAAATGAAATATAAGAAAAAAAATTATCTATCTTATGTATAAGCAAAAACTGGCATGAAGTTAGCATAAGTGGCAAAATTGAACATGATCGTAAAGAGTTTTGCCATGAAACTTCACATTAAAAAACACGCCAGTACTTACGAGTTGGGTTAAAATTACGTAATGTGACCATTTCTAATGTGAAATTATATGGAGGAACTCGTTAACATTTAATTCAATTTTGTCACTTATCCCAACTTCATGCCAATTTTTTCTTATACATAAGGCCGTTGCTCTTCGTATGTGTATGTATATATATTAAAATAAAAATTCCGCAAAACCCCAAATACTCAACATTTTCAATGACTCAATCAAGTTCTCGCAAAAGAAAATTATTTTCGAAAATTTTTGTTAGTTTATGCTTAAAGAAAAATCCCATTTTCTTTTCCATTATATCGGTGGTGTATCTCAATTGTTTTTCGAAAAAGCTTTTTTAACACTTTCTGATAGCCAGCAGATAATTATGTCCTTTATGCAAAACTAAGTACGTTACAGTTACAAACAGAAGATGAACGGCCACGTAAAAAAATTATTTTTCCATTTTTCCATGCAAATTAAGTTTTTATTAACAAATTAAGTTTTGATTAAGGTTTTTTTTTTCTTCTCTAAAAAAATAAAAAATATTTTTATTATTTTATAATGGTTTGAAGCATAAATATCCAGAAGCATCTAAAAGTTATAGATCTTGCAATAAAACAAGCAATTGTAAGCTTAGTCCATTAAAAAAACTTCCTGCCATTTCTGCCAAAATTGAAGCATAAAATTGAAGCTTGCATTTCATGTGCAATTTTATTGCAAAATTAGTTATGTAACTTATTTATTTTTAATTTGTTTGAAGTACTTATTTAAAGAGAAAAAAGTACTTTTTTTTAAGAAAAATTTTTTGAATTTATCTTGATTTTAAAAGCAACTGTCGAGCAAAGTTTTTTCTTAATAAAGCAAACATTGAATTAAATTCTTGTAATCGTTATTTGCTAGAGTTACGTCCCTTTTCACAATGTTAACCATACATCCTGCGTTTAGACATGCAAGTACTTGCATAAAAGCTCTGTGTACGCAGTATCAACGAAAATTTCTCAAAAATGCCCGACTGCCTTGCAACTTGCATGTTCACTTTTCAGTGCAGAGGGAACCCGATAGTATTGAACTTTATTCGTACTGTTTCAATGATATTTATGTCTAAAAAAATTCATTAACTGTTTGATTTATGAATACCTAAGCAAAAATTTCAAATTAGCTTTCAAATGTATTTAAAATGAGTATAAACTTATATAACATTACACACTGCAATCCAGTTAATTTGTGCCAAAGTATTAATAGGGCAACACTGTTAACTAACTTTTCATTTACTTGCTACAAGTGAAAACAAGTCACTGTCTTGTAAAATTCCTTGGCAGTTGAGTTGGAAGTAGACTGCAAGTGCCGAAAGTGTAGTTGTGTTAGTAAAAGAGTTTAAGGGCCAATTTCACAATGTCGACAACGTTCGACTTGTCGCACACTTACATTCAAAAGAAAAATAAAATTTCATTTCGACAAGTCGAACGTTGCCGACATCGTGAAACTGGCCCTAAGTGTATTGAGTTTATCGAACTTGCACTTGCACGTGTAAGCCCTAAGTAAGAGTTAACGTGAACTTTAACTGCAAGTTCTTCATACAAAACTCGCCATTAAATACCCTGTTAGCTTTTAATTGTACATTGTGAAAAGGGCCGTTAAAATTTTAAACTAAATTTACGTACCTTCTTAGTCAAATATGCATAGTTACTTAATCATCTCTACCAATGTAAAATTGATATTCGTCGATTCTACAAAGTTTACCAATACAGCGGTAAATTTAAGTTTACCAATCTAGGGTTAAGAATTTTTTTGTTGATGTTTACTGCTTGATTTGTTATGAAATTATTTGGTCATAAATTTTTTTATAATAAAGCTTCCATTTTGAACATGGAAAATTATCTAGCAGATACCTTTTGTGCGGCCCTCGCAAAATGTCAAAGCATGTGAGTGATCATTTTGTTATTTGACATTTTGCTTTGAGGCGTTGTTTGTGGGTAGAAAAAAAAAACATCAAAAATAAAATACTAGAATCAAGAGAACTACAACAAAAGGCACTTAACAGAAGTAACGTTTTTTAAGGCAAAGTTAACATAACTTTTCTGATATTACAGAGCCTTCAACTGTTGAATTTCTCAATAACATAAAGACGCTATGCTAAACTTTTAAGAGCGCTGATGTAAAGAGCAGCTGTGTTGCATTTTTTCCACTGCTTTTTATTACCCTATAACACTCTCTTATATTTAATATTATTTAATTTGTGCTGTATCTCTCGCTCTTAGTTGTTAATGACGATGTTTGTGTTTTAAAATACGACAGCTGTCGTGGCCATATTGAAATTCTTGCGATTAGGTTGAATTGACAAGAAAATTATAACATTTTCAAAGACTTTTTTAAGGACTTTGCCTGCGAAATGTTTAAAGTTTTTTGCTTATAAAAGAAACTTTAAGGCCTCAGCTTTCTTTTGCTGCTAAAATTAAGTGGGTCCGTACAAGTTTTATTAGGGAAAAATTAAATTGGAAAATGTACTTTCTTTTCTTGGCCGATCTCTGTGTCTCTTGAAATGATAAAAATTTCAAGTGTCTGCAAAGTGAAATTTTATTCGGTTGTTTCTTTATTTTTTTTTGCTTTTTGGTTTTATTTTGTGTTGTGTTTTATTATATTATTTGCACATTATCGCAGATTCTCTGTACATTCGTATCAAAACGACCATCAGACCAGAGCCAACAATTAGTTTTTAGAGTATTTTTTTTATACATACATACATAAAATTTTTAGTTTGTACATTATTTGTCAAGAGGAGAGTGGAAAACATGTTTTAGTTTTTATTGTTGTTTTATGTTTTTGCTTGATGTCTTTGGTTTTCGCTTGGAGGTTAATATTTGCTGATGTCGTTTATATACATAATACAGATTTTCTTCTTGCTGTGTTGGAGCGTTTTCCATGCTGCATATTAGTAAATATGTACATACATACATATGTACATACATGGATGTTTTCTTTTACAAGTTATTTGAATTAATTTATGCAGCCATACATAGAAACAGAAATAACAATAACAGCAACACAATTTTGTTAAACAGACAAATTAATTTTTCAGTCAGGTTCGGTCGGTTGTTTTCTTTGTATGGGAGTACTATGTACTATATATGTAAGTATGTAAATATGTATGTATGTACATATGTATGTATGTAGGCAAGCATGTATGTATGTATGTATGTAGTGCATGGTGCATACACTTTTGTTGTAAAGCAGTGCATGCAATTGCTTTTACTTATTCTTTTATCGCAGAAAAACTGAATAAAAAAACGAAGATTATTGTTGCTGTGTTCGTGTTTAATCGTTTCCTTTGGCTAATATAAAAGACATCATGCGACAAAAACGACTAAAATAATGCAATAATAATGTATGAAAGTATGTAAATGCATTATGTATGTACATGTGTACATATTTATGTATATGCATGTAAGTATACTTACATTTATACATACATACATACATATGCTCATATGTATGTAGGTACTTATGTAAGTGTTTGCAGCTGCACAAGCTTTTTTATAACCTCTTCAAACATTTCTAGTGTTTTACATACATATGTACATACATATGTACATACATACATATGTATGTACTTAAGTAAATAACTACCTATCGTACTAACAAATATGGCCGTTTTTGAAACGGATATTGTTGACTCATTATTTAATAATTTGTAATTTCTGTAAGGTTTTTGCAATTGCTTTTCTTTTTTCATTTTACTGAATAGGTACATACATACATATGTATGCATGTATGTATGTATGTATGTATATACCTACGCTGTTGTGTTTGACGTCAGCAGCAACTATTTTTATTGTCGGTGTTCGTCGTTTCTACGAACATTCGGGTTGTAGTTTATCGTCCGTCATCGTAGCCATGATTGTTTTCGTGTTAGGTGTTGGTTGATTTTTCATACATCCATACATACATATTTACATACATACATATACATATGTAGGTATGTATGGATGTACATATGTATATATAGATATTTATATATCGTCGGTTTTCTTCTTAAACCACGTAAGCGCCAACAGCTCATTTTTCAGGAAACGAAAATAACTTTATAACTTCTTAAATATGTACATATGTGTTTAAAAACCATGTATTCTTTTACAAAACATGAATTTACGACTCTGTGAAGGGTGTAGAAACATTTTTTGAAAAAATTTTTTTACTTACAAGTAACTGTAGCCAAATTGGTCGCTTACGTGTTTTTGGCGCAAACAGCAATTTGCAAATTGTGTCGCTTACGAGGTTTTTCTAGCAATAATAAACATAAGTTTCAGTGTGCAAATTGGCATTTATTCTTATATTTAAAAAAAAATATAGGTACCTATATACATATGTACATATGTATGTATGTAGGTATATAAATTGTATACAAAGAAACTTATTACTATTTATTTCACTCTTGAGCTCACTTAGAATATTCAAACTTTTTTGCCTGTTTGAAGAAAAATATTTTTTGTACTACAAACTCTCGAGTCGATTCTATAACTGCAATTAAGGTACATATGTATGTAGGTACATTCTGACGCAGAAAAAATTTAACAAATATGTAAACCGAAGATAATGCAAAAATTATATTGGTAAATAAAAAATTTCATGTAAAAGAGCTTGTATTAAACTAGTAAACTGCAGCTAAAACCACGACGTCAATTATTTTGTAATTCAATTAACAAACCGGATTTCTCTCCTTAAATTCATTTCCTAAACGTATGTACTATGTATAATTATATTTTTAAGTTATTTTTTATTTTATTATATTTGCTAAAAATTTAAATCTGGGGGTATTATGTATCTCTATTCGAAAAGGAAATCATTCAAATTTCTCTGGCGTCAAAAAAGTAACAAATCAAATTCGACAAATTACATGTTTTTTCCACACATATTACGGTTTGTATGGGAGCTACAATAAAGAGCAGAGACAGAGCTTTCAGTTCTTTAAAGGAAATATTGTTTATGTAAAAATAATTGAGGTTGGTTTTAGAAATTAACCATCTATGGGCATGCTTTAACCACTTATGGTCGTCCGGAAACGAATTTAGGCTCAGAACGGCTTTTTTTTATATAGAAGTCATGTTTACATATGGAGATAGAGCTTGGGCATACATTAAAAAAGCTGCATTTTATTAAAATAATGGGGGCTTGAGGAACATTTGTGCTGCATAGAACATATAGTTTTTGAGTTACATGACGAAAGGTGTCGATTTTACCGAAGTTGCTGACTTCCAATTGGACTTAAACTTTTCAGATTTTTTTGTTTAACTCAAAAATAAAAAAAAATTGGTGGGTAAGACTTTAATGTTTTCAACTTTAAATACAAAAACAAATACATTTTGCATACAAATGTCATTTTGTATGGCGCTTACGAGGTTTTGGAAATGGCTTTAGTTTTTGTTTTTTAATAAAAAGTTTTCAAGATGCGAATGCAATCGGGTGGAAGGAAAATGTTACTTTAAAACCGTAAAAACTAAAAATGTCAATTTTGAAAAAAATGGCGCTTACGTGGTTTAAGAAGAAACGCAACGATATGTATATACATACATACGTACATACAGCTGGTGACAACTAATTAGAAACGATTTGATATTTTCATAAATAGTTTTTGGTTTGGTTTTTCTTATTTTCTTATAGAATTTATAATATTTTTCATTGAATAGGTAGTATATTAAATATTTAGCAAACTAATAAAAACAGCTTAAAGAACTTTTCTATGTGAATATATTTTAGAAAGTGAGACAATTTTAATTTTAATAATAATTGCATACACAATATAACCCATTTCATTGAAAATTTGCGTTAAATAGCTGATGTTAATAACAATCTCTAACCCAGACTGCACAGAAAAATATCGGTATTTCCCCCAGCTAATAAAGTCTAATTTAATTTTTTTTCTCTTCATTAGAAACTCACATTAATTAATAAAAATATTTCATTCAACAAGAATTGAAATTACTGAACTTAAGCCCGTCTAAAAACTATTTCTGATTATATTTTAGAAATTAACAATATTTTCTTTACAAGACCGTGGCACATAATTAGAAATGATATTATGTTTCAAATAAAAATCGTTACTTGGTTTTCATCACTTCCTCACACCGACTGCGCATTGATGTGATGAGATGCTGAGACATCGCTCGACTGGTATTGCATACCAAGCTGGCTTTTTTACGTCACCCCACAGATGCTCGATTGTGTTTAAATCCAGACTAGATGGTGGCCAATCCAAAACATTGACAGAATTGTCTGCAAAAATTGTCTGCTAAAAAGGATTCACTGCTTGCCCAAGTTGATGGGCCTTCGGTGAGAAAACGAGTGTTTATTTTCAATCTGTCAAACATATTGTAGCTTTTTATTGAAACAAAGTCACAAAGTTTTAAAGAAATATAGTATATTATCAAATTCTTTTATCTAATTTTTCGACCTTTTTCAATATATTCAATTAAACTAAACTATTTTAGTACTTCGATATTTCGTTAACCTTTGGTTAACTTCTTCAGGATATTTTTATATTTGAAATTAAATTTTTCTTTTTTTCTTTTTTCTCCTTTCAATTACAAAAATAACAATGTAATTGAAAATAACAATAAAGTAACGTCTATCGTAAAACATAAAAATTATACCATATAAGAAAAAGTAAGAAAAGTGTTTACATTAACATATAAATAGTGGAATACAAAAAATAATTAAAAATAACTTATTGCAAAAGATCAATCCGAATAGGATAAATTATTATTATACATATAAATCTTGTGATAAAACTGAAGGAACATTTACTTAGATGTGTATTTAAGTACACATATCATGTCCTTGAAGTGGTAAGTACCATCAGAATCGTTGTATTCATACACTCTAGTGCCAGCCATACACTACACAAGTTCACTGCACACGTCTGGCACTGCACAGTGCGTCTGTGTAGTGTATGGGGGTGGTTGTGCTATTTACGTAGTGACCTGACTAAATATCAAAACGATTTTGATATTTCCTCAAGTTAAGTAAAACTGTACACTGAACTTGTGTAGTATATGTTGCAAACGCTCAGTTGTGTCGTGATTTTTTAGGAGTTCAAAACTAGAAATGAGCGCCGAAAAAATATTCTAGACAGAGGTGCTAGAATTATACAAAGAATCGCCTGCATTATGGAGCATTAAAATAAAAACTGCACAGTTTACTTGTATAGTGTGTGTCACAAGCTTATTTTACTCAGTGCCAGACTTCAGCACTGAACTTGTGTAGTGTATGGCTGGCATAGGCGAGAACTCGTGCAGGCTTTTTGGTGCTTCATTATCAAAATGTTGGTTCTAATTAATAAAAAAAAGTTTTCCCCACTGTGTTTTATAAACACCAAATGCGATTTTGTGGGCCATATTTTTTAAACTTCTTGAATTTCACAAAATTTTGTTTGAGATAAAGAGTCACAACATTTAGAATTTCATACACGAAATATTTTATGTTGCAGAAAAAATTCTTTACAAAAAAAATTTCATGTTTTTAAAATTATTCTATTTTATTGAAATCGTAAAAATATCGCCAAGGAGTTCAAATATCGCCAAGTAAATCGCCAATCGCCATTTGAAAATTTTCATCGCCAAAAATAAATTTTCGTCGCCACGTTTGGCGAGATATCGCCATATCTGAGAACACTGTCCCCAACACATATTTTTTCAAATATTTTTCAAACTTTTGTATAATACATTAATTTTATTTTTATGTTTTAAAAACATGGTAATAATATTTTTTAATTTTTATTATCAAAGACAACAACCATTTTTGAAGAAAATAATTTCTAGAATTCAAAAACAAGCACTCAGAAGTATTTTCAAACACAAACGTCATAAATCTTCTTACTGAATTAGGGCATTACTGAAGTCAAGGGACACTCTAATCTACATATATACATTTCATTCATCATTTTAAGAGAAAAGGACGATTATCAAAAAAAAAAAAAAACACAAAACTCATATTCGTACACAAAATTTAATTTCTGAAATCAGGGCTCAAATCGTCACTTCCGTGATCGCATCGATAATCGTATGAAAACAAATTAAAAAAAAAAAAAATTATGTTTTTACGTGCCGGGTTGTACGTTCACGGATGTGACGATTCGAACACAGACTAGAAACTAATGCAATTAATTACCTATAAAAAAAAAAAAATAATCCCTCTTTATGGTAAAACTAGTGTTACAAGTGTGCAATATTATTTTTTGCACTAATATGAATTTTGTTTCTTAAAAATATCTAGAGCATTCCCTTGTTTTCTATAAAATTATCTTATCTTATCCTTTCGATTATTTGATTTATTAAAGGCCATGATTCACTATTCTACACAATAGCGCGATCTACGAAAAAATACAACCCTGACCTGATGAATTGTTTTTGTCTTTTGAAAATGTTCATAGACTCCATCATACCAGGGCTGTATTTTCTCAAAAATCGCACGATCGCGTAGGCTAGTGTATCACGGCCTTAAGTTGGACCGCAATGTTTAAAATCGTATAAGAAAAGTATAAATATTTTAGTTATTTATTTTATTAATTTTTCTTTTTACGAATATTTCCAAACTTTTTTGATTGATTGATTTTTGTTTATAAATTTTTTGTTGTATCTACAACACAGAAAAAAGTATTCACCAATTAATGTTTTCAATTAATAATTTAATTGATTCAATTAATTTTTTAATTGTATTAATTAAATTATTACAGCCTGTTTTTAGAACGCGACAAAGCCGACTCACGACGAACCGACTCATGGACGAATACGTAATGAAAAGCGTTTGTATAACGCGAGTAGACTTTGTCGTGCAGCCGTCTTTAACTCGCGTATTTGTCAAATATGTACCAAAACGTACTGTTGCCAACATGTTAACAAATAGTGTTTGCTTATATTTTTCCATATGAAATTGTTCTTTTAGATTAAAAAATCGACAACCCTAGTCTTGTGCATAAATGACATGGACATAAATAAAAACAAATTTTACTGACTTAAAATTTACCTAAAAATTTTTTTTATATATTTTCTACTTGAAATTGAAAACATATCAAAAATGGATGAACTAAACCGCAAAACCATAGAAAAGTGTCAAGATATAGAAAGCTGCTTAATAGCTCTGCAAGATAAAAAGCCTTATAAATGGTCACGCTTAAAAGTTGCTGATAAAAAGCTCGATTATGTTCAGAAAGCTTTGACGTACCATCCGGGCAAGGGAGATTCATATAAAGTACTTATATATTGGCATAATAACTCAGTCCTATCCATCTCATGATGTTAGTAAACAAAGAACCCTTACTAAACAAACATCCTTATAGTTTTACTTTGTGGCAGACATTAATAATGTGTACCTGAGGTTAAACGTACATACATATCTATGGGCAACAGATGCTGCATTTTTTTTTCCTTAAGACTTGAGAAAATATCTTAAGTATTTAAAAATAAATAAATAATTTAAGCAAATTTTAAATAAGTTGTTAAAAAACATTTTTCTTTGTTGAAATCTGTATTATGATTTTAGTACTTTCACATATAGAAAATGCCAATTGCGAGCATTAAACTTAAGTTAGTTTCATTTCGAGCAAGTTCTTCGTTTTTCGTTTTCTGAAAAACCTGCATTGAAATAACTTCGATCGATTTTGATTTCTGTAATACACCTGAATAAACCATTTGCTGGCACTTCATGCCTCGTCCTCTAAGAACACACAGTATTCTTAATAAAAATAGAAAATATATCCTATTTATGTCGTGTAATTGTAGTACAGGGTGGGCCAAAAGTTACCATGGGACTTAAAAGTTTAATAACTTTTTAGTTTATTAATTTTTTTATATTTTTTTTTCTCAGATTATATAATATACAAAATGGAAAATTTTTTACACTAAGTATGAAAAATAATGTCTTTTAAATCACCACCGTTTTCAGCTTCGCACTGATGGGCGATTATGATTATGAGTGATGAAGCTCATTTTCATTTGAATGGCTTTGTTAATAAGCAGAACTGTAGGTTCTGGGGTTCTGAAAATCCAAGAGCCATTCATAAACGCCAATTGCACCCCATTAGGTGTACAATATGGTGTGGGATCACATCTGAAAATATCATTGGGCCTTACTTCTTCGAGAATGAAGATGGAAGTGCTGTAACCGTAAATGGAAAGCGGTATCGGTTTATGATAGAAAATTTTTTACGTCTTGCTCTTAAAAACATACCTGGTATGTGGTTTCAGCAGGACGGAGCCACTGCCCGCACTGCCCGAGACACAATGGCACTTTTAAGTCAAATTTTTGGAGAGCGAATAATTTCCAGAAATCCGGAAATAATTTGGCCCAGCGCGATCGCCAGTTTTGACAGCACCCGACTATTTTCTTTGGGGTTATTTGAAGTAGCGGGTGTATCTGAACAAGCCAGAGACAATCCTTGAACTCAAGGCAAACATTGTTGCAGAAATTTTGGAAGATATTATGGAAAATGCTCTAAAACGAGCCCATCAGTGCGAAGCTGAAAACAGTGGTAATTTAAGAGACATTATTTTTCATACTTAGTGTAAAAAATTTTCCATTTTATATATTACTAGATGAGCCCGACAAACGTTGTCTTACCCTCAATTAATTTTTTTTAAACTATAAATTACTCCATACAGTGGTCACTTGTTGGGTCAAAAACAAAACGAAAACCTACCCGGTATTGACCCGAACCTGTGTTGAAAATTTCAGATCCACAGTTGTTATAGTTCCAGAAATTATGCGTTCGTAAAAAACACACACTGCGATTTTATATATATGTATAAAGGCACATTAAAAAAAGTCATTCAAAACTTTGGAGGTCCGTAACTCCGTAAATATGCCATTCCGAGGATTTTTGGACAGGATAGTTTTTTCTTAGAATTAAATTTTCCACCATATATGATAAGCTTTATTTTATTTTGAGTAGCTTCACTAAAGTATATTTATTCCCTAGTTCGTTCCTTTAGAGCACAATCATAGTGAAATGCACACGAATACAGAAAGCCGACGGCTCATAGTCGGCGTTGATTGCAAATTATGTGCTCAGCCGCTGAATTAATATGGTACAGTTTACTTAATTCTGAATCCATATTTACTGCAAATTTTACAATTATTGTCGAACGGGATAAAAAATATCTTATGTCCGTCTCCTGGCTCTAAGCTACCTCCCTACCAATTTTCACCCAAATCTGTTCTGCCGTTCTTGAGTTATAAGTGGTGTAACTAACACTACTTTCTTTTATATATATAGATATAATCTGAGAAAAAAATAAAAAAAAATTAATAAACGAAAAAGTTATTAAACTTTTAAACCCCAAGGTAACTTTTGGCCCACCCTGTATATAATATTTACGTCGTGTAATTGTAGTACTAACAACTGGCTTGCATTAAGGATATTTCAATGAATAATATTTCATATAACTTAACAATGTGTACCCAAGGTACTATGGCTCGCTGCACTGCACCTGAGGTTTAACGTACATATGTATATACGAAAGATGTCCGAATAAAATTTTTCATAATCAAAAACAGTCAAGTAAATGATTGTGTTGTGTTGGAGGTGTTTTAAAATTGTTGCCTATTCCTATTTTTATATTTTTATTACACTTTTTTGATATTTTTTATTTATTTGGCGCATTTATTTTTTTAAGCGACTAGAATTTTTTAATCGCCCATTTTGACATTTATAGTGAGTCAAATCGCGTTGTACAAACCCAAATAAACTGACATCTGTTACGTTTTTTAATGCAAATCGTCAACACTCGTGTTCTAAAACCCCAAAAAATAAATAATGCTAACATTCTAGCGCTTATTATGGACGAGTCGCGTTCTACAAACAGGCTGTTAATTGCTTTTATCAAATTGTTTATAGGTGAAAATTTAATTAATTTTTTAATTAATATTACAAATATTTTAATTAATATTACAAACTCATTCATATTACTTTTTTGCGTGAAGTGTATGAAAATGTTGTAAATTACCCCTGGAGAGCCAAACTATAATTCTTGGCCGTTGGATAACATTTCCTTTTATTTATAAAGGGGGGGTTTATTTTATAGAGTGACACCAATTTAAATCATAATAAAACAAGTAAATATATTTTTAATATCAATGAAACGGGCTTTATTGGAAAGCAAATTTTATGAAATTAATGTTTAAATATGATTTCAGCCATGTGGCCGCCACGGCTGGCGCTTAGAAGGCGCCATCTTGAAATTGAAAGAAATATTTTTATCAACTTATGCAACAAGACCATTTCCTCATACCATGTATTTGGTATCTTTATTGGTAATGAATAGGGAAAGGATTTTCATGTAAATACATGTTTTCTGTAAATAAAATATCTTTGCCAATCAACAAATTTGCGACAAAATGCCATCGATTTGTTAGTGCATATTTTTGCATATTTTAAAATAAATACATATTTTTGCATATTTCATTATAAATGTATATATATTTTTAAAACATTTTTAAAATTTTTTTGTCATGCTATAAAACAAATTTTGATGTTTTTTGATTAGTTGCAAAGCATTTTTGCAATTTTTACGACTGTCTAGGAACAAAAAAGAGGAAAACGAAAACAATTTCAACTGGAATAAAAACTCAATTCATTTGAAAAATTCATTACCAAAAAAAAAAAAAAAACAAAAGCCCTTTTAAACTCAAAAATGTTTGTGTAATTTTTTTGGGCGCTCTTTACCGGCTCTGTACTAATTTCATGTGGATAGAAAGTGTTTTTGAAAGCTTCTTTGCGTGTTGCAGCCTTTAAAGAAAAATATTCAGGGATACAGTAACTAGCTGGAGAGCGTGATTGAATGCTGTCGAATACTATACTATACTATAATAAAAAATAAAAAAAAAACTTAAGCATTGAATTGATATGTGTGCACCCAGAGAATGGCTTTCGTGTTGACACTAGAGATGGGAGCGTGTTGAATTTTTTCAACACGACACGAGCACGAATGCCAAGATGTCTAACACGCACCCGAAATTTTTTCAAAACTCGCAACTGCACAACACACACGAAATCAAATTGAATAGCAAAAAAATTATTTTTTATATTCAAATATGTAGTTACATATTTTTGTTTAATTTGAGAACTTTAAGCTTAAGAGACCCCCTACACTATCAACAAATTTGATGGTTTTACGTGTTTGGCGATACAAACTATTAAATTTTTTCTTTCAACAACCAAAATCGTTTCGTGTTTATCGTGTCAATTTTGCTTAACACGATACGACCCGGACACGCACGAAAACAGATTTTCTGTCACGAACACTTCGTGTTGAGTTGTAAGTGTTCGTGTCACGAAAAAAATACCCACTGGGCACTACAGCCCAATGAGATGGTTTTGATTCTTTAACAGCTCAAGTTGAATTAACTGAAAATGCGGCAAAAAAATTGTGCTCTGAAAGACAGAATAAGTGAAGAAATTAAAAATAAATTAGATCAATTTATAAAAAAAAAAAAATTATGGACTTAAAAAAATGCAACAAATTGCATCAATATTTTGTAATACAAACAGCTAAAATTTAGAAACTGAATACATTCCACAAACGAAATAGCAGCATTTAAATATGCACCAATAAATTTTGCTGACGTGGAATGTTAATTTTTACAATAAATATATTTTTTTTTCTCAGAAAAATCGTCAAAGATTTACCTTGGACAATTTACAAAAACACTTATTCATTTACGTAAATAAAAGTTCTTCTTAACTTTATTTTGTATTCCATATGATTTGACAAAAAGGTTGTTAAGAAAGTAATGAAGATGATTTTTTCAAGTTTTTAATGTTCAAAAAAGTGTTAATAAATGCATATTTTATTAGTTTTTAATGCATATTATTATATTTTTAATGCATATTTTATGTACATAAAACATGAAAATCCTTTCCCAATAATAAATGTTGTAGTTTGAAAGGAAAACCTGACTACGATTTGGCTTTAGACTTTTTGGTATAAGTTGACTTTTCTGCAAAAAAAAAAATAAAAAAATAAAAATGAAAATGTATCATGTCGCGCAGCAATGCATTTAATTTATTATAGCAATTTTGTATTAAAATTTTTAATAGTTTTCCTTTTTTAATTAACTTTACGATACGCGAACAAGAGTATGAAGTTCTTTTTCAAACAAAATTTTTCATATTCCACTATGCGGACGTAAATAGAATCCCAATTAAATGTCTATAAATTCCACAAATAATATTCGTATTCGCGAATATCGAAAATTGATATTCGACACAGCACTAAAACGTACTCGCGTCTTAAGGTAGAGGTCCATAGCTCGCTTTTTGCGCGTTACGCTTTCTATGCATCTGTCAAAAAAGTAGAATCAATGTAATAGTATGTGACAAGTTACATTGCAAAAAGCGCAGAACGCGTAGGCGCGTTCAAAGCAAAAAGTAGTTCTACTTTCTACTTTTGTACGCGTTACAAGCACCATGAAAGAAAGTCAGCTGTTCTTGAATGCTAAAGATGTTAAATAATACTTTATCTCTTACGTTATCGATAAATATTATTTTGCCGTGGATAATTTTTTTCTTTTTTTTTTTCAATAAAAAAATTTCTTAGTAAAAAAAAACTTGTTTAATAAAATATGTGAATATTTTCATTAATGCGATGTATTTTGATTAACTTTTCACCACACTTTTTTCAGTAACAAATTTTGCATATTAGTTATCGATTACTTTTACGTACTGAGTGTCATCTCCGCTAAATCTGTATTAAATAGCTGCTTAGAAAAGTTATTGCTTAAGCCAATAATGTGCATACATTTATATGTAATTTTCAATTTACTTACATTAAAGTCAAGAACAGCCGACAATCTGCTGGAATAGCCCTGGCCGAGTTCTTCTCAAGACTATCTTTTAAAATGCTGAATAAATAGTCAAAGACATCTGCAGACATTCTTGTCGCGGTTCGAAATTGCTGAGGGTCAGAAGATTTAATTTTTTAAATGTGATTTCAAAAAACCCACTTAAATTCCGTTCTAAATACAACGGCCATACCCAAAACCTTTTCATAGGCATTTTTTGCAACATAAAATTAAATATACAAACTCGACTAACTCCACAAATTCTTTTTAAAAACTCGATTTCACTCTCCATTTTTTCTTTATAAGTATTTATAAACAAACGCACACAGCTGATCAAAACAAAAATAAAATGGCGCATGAAAAGCAGTGCATGTAACTCAACGCGAACAAAGTATAGAATGAAACAAGAGGATGAAACGCGTGTAAAGCATAAAGCGCAAAAAGCGAGCTATGGACCTCTACCTTTATGACTTGAGAAGTGGGAGTGTTACCAAAAGTAGGGAATAGTGTACGGTGAATAAAGAATAGAATTTTCAACATTTTCGTGATGTTTCGTCTTATGCATTATGTATTAAACACATTCACCACAGCAGGCTACCGACTACAAGATAGAATACACATGTTTATTTGAGAGTGATTCTTTTGAAGACAGCAAGGCAACAGGGTGGGTGGCAGGTTGTTGTCCATGCTGATTTTGTCGTTGTAGTCCAATTAAACTAATTTCTATTGCTTTGGCTACAATGAGAAAATTCAGTGTTGCCAATATAATACAAAATGTTGAATGAATGATATCGTACAATTATTTCATATTATTTAACAGAAACAATATCCAAAAATATGATGTAAAGCATAAATTGATTCACTTTTATACTTTTACGTCATATAAGTACATTTTGAAAGAGTAATTTAATTTTTATAAATGCGAAATATTTGCAGGTGGCAATACTGAACTATGCATTTATACTTAAATATGAGCGGCAGATGGTGCTGCTGCCGTCTCCAAAATAATTAAGTAGCTGGCTATGAGGCGGCAAATGCTGCTAGTGGCATTTGAAGTCGTGTGTTCGTATAGCTGTCTTCAAAAGAATCACTCTCATATAAACATGTGTATTCTATGCTTGACATTTTGTAGTCGGTAGCCTGCTGCGGTGAATGTGTTTAATGCATTAATCTTCAGTCAATTTAATTGGCACTTGGTCTATACAATTTGATTTTGATGCTAAAAAACTAAAATTTTTCTAACTTTCTTGTCATTTATAAACCATGACACAAATGACACAATTTTTTCCACAATTTCCATGAAAAATCGCCACAACCAAATGCACAGAATCTCTTAAAAAGGGATAAAATCGTACCCGCTTTCAGTACTTATTTTGTTAATGAAAAGGTACATATGACATACAAGTAAAAATAACTTCCTATGACTTCCTAAAATGTTTGTGTTTGATGTTTTTTCGAAGGACCAAAAAGGGTATATACGTGAAACGATGCTAAAAATTTTAATCTCGGGAGAGTTCATATAATTGAAACATTTTAAATTTGAGTTAAACTTTATTATTTTATTATTCTATACTTTGAACACTGTCCTCAAAAGGGTACTTCGAATGTTAATTTGGTACTTTACAAAAAATACTTTTCGGAAAAGGTACCCTTCGAAAAAAGTACTTTTTTCAAAAAAAAAAAAAAAAAAAAAGAATTTCAATATTATTTTTGGAAACAGCACTTCTTTGAAAAATTGGTTTTGGGAATATTTAATTTTTGAAAATGTACTTTTGGCACATAAAAACTTTGTACCTGTTGACACTGGTATTTTATAAAAGAGTACTCTTTAAAAAAAAGTAATTTTAAGAAAACGCACTACATGAATTGGTAAGGTTCATAGAGAGATCCCTGGAACACAAACAATACGCCCTGGCTGCCTTCCTAGACATGGAAGGCGCCTTCAATAATGTATCGGTGGCATCCATATAAAATGTTCTCCAGGATACTGATGTTGAGGACTGCACCAGCAACTGGATGGTAAGCATGTTGGGGACAAGAAATGTCACTGCTAAATTAGGCAAGAGCGAAAGGTCGAAATGGGCATATAGAGGGACACCGCACTGCTCTGGCTTCCTGTGGTTAACACAATACCTTTCAGATTAGATGCCTTGGGGGGTTAAAGTTGTAGCGTACGCGTACGTTGTGGTAATAATGGTCTCAGGGATGTTCACGGACGTGATTAGCGATATCATGTCCAATGCTGTGGGCACACTTAGTAACTGGGCTACAGACTGTGGGCTAGGAGTGAACCCAAACAAAAGGGAACTGGTATTATTTACCACAAATACCAAGGCTTAGAACTTTAGACTTTCTCGGTTGAATAATCACGAGTCTTGGGAGTCTTACTGGACCAAAAACTTTCACGGAAACTGAATATTCAACACAGGATTGCTTAAATAGATGTATAAAGCAATTGTGGCTTCAATACTGAATTACGGCTCTGTAGTATGGTGGCCTGCCACAAGTAAGAAATAGAAATAGAATACAGAGATCCGCTTGCAAAAGGATAACAGTATGTTTAGGTACTAGTCCTTCGGATGCTCTGAATGCTATACTAAACCTTATTCCGTTCAAGCTTCATGTATTGGCGGTATCCTCAAGTAATGCGGCAAGATTGGCGGCATCTGGGCGGCGGAGGTCAAGGTCCTATGGCCATGCCAGAATCCTGGATCAACTACTCCCTACGCTGAGGAAATCTGCTGACTACATGATGCCTCATCTGGACTTTGACAAGGTGCTTAAAGTTCTGATTGTAAGGTAAGATGGTAAGAGAATATGACGTCAGAATATACACTGATGGATCAAGAATGGTCTGAGGTGTCGGCTGTGGAGTCTTTTCAGACGATCTCGGTATAGAATGCTCCTTTCGTCTCCCTAACGAATACACTGTATTTCAGGCTGAAATTTTGGCGGTAAAGGAAACGGCTAGAGTGGTGAGTGATAAAGTATGTATCTTTGTCTCTATCCCTAAGATCATACATATATCACTTCGTCTATTCTAGTCGGGCAGTGTAAGAGTTTGCTATCTAGACTGGGTCGTCAGGCTGATCTCACCCTCATCTGGGTTCCGGATGTTATTGTTATGTTGTTGTTACAATAATCAAAACAAACAGCAGAAATGTATACTTAAGGCCGTATTACACTAGCCTACACGATCGTGCGATTTTTGAGAAAATACAGCCCTGGTATGATGGAGTCTATGAACATTTTCAAAAGACAAAAACAATTCATTAGATCAGGGTTGTATTTTTTCGTAGATCGCGCGATTGTGTAGGATAGTGAATCATGGCCTTTAGTGAAATGAACGATTGAAAATTTTTACAAAATTAAATGAAAAATTTTGCAATGTTGAACTGAAAGTGATTAAAATTAGTTTCCAAATGCTTACAAACTCAATTTTAAATATTTCCCTTCAAAAATATTAATTTTTAACTTCAACTTGCAAAAACGAAATTGAAAGCATAAATTGAAATGAACATTTGCACAAAATTAAATGGAGCAATTTGTGGTATTGAATTAAAAAACACAATGCGAAAAGGATTATTAGTATTAATAAAGTGACTAAAATTTGTTTTCAAATGATTAGAGACTTCGTTTTAAGCATTTTCGTTCGCAAATATTAATTTTTACCATTTATTTACAAAAACTAGACTGCGAATGAGACCACAAGGAATAAAACGTAATTACTTTAAAATAATACCACGCGAAAGAAAAAAGTAAAGAGGATTTGATGACTGTGTGAGCGAGACCTCTAAAAACACCACAAAATCACAATTATCTTCCGTCTTACTTTGTGCTCGTGAGACCTCTGGTCTCCTCTGTGCTAGTATGATAGGCCTGTCCTATAATGTGTTCTGCCGAAGTTGTCTTTGCGAATGTCCAATTTTGCATCTCAAGTTTTTAGGCAGTCATGTAATAGACGATCTTTCAGATTTATCTGAGAATGGGTTGAGTGACCTTATCAGATATCTCAACGTGACGGGTTGGATCTAGTAACGATCACCGTATCAGAATACTTAGATACGGTTCTGCATAGGTTGACACCGATGAGTGTAGTGGTCCTTTCAAAAAGGAATCATCTAGATTCTACTTGAATGCCTGCGTGTGGTAGGCGGCCAGGCCACATAAACCAACTAACCAACCAACGTGATTTCGTGCATTTCAGCTAGCGATATCTATATACGAGTACATACATACATATGTAATTAATTAACTCTATATATGCATTATTATTATATAAAGAACTGAAATTACTGAACGTGTCTATAAAACTTCATTATTTAGGGCCGTGATACACTAGCCTACACGATCGTGCGATTTTTGAGAAAATACAGCCCTGGTATGATGGAGTCTATGAAAATTTTCAAAAGACAAAAACAACTCATCAGATCAGGGTTGTATTTTTTCGTAGATCGCGCGATTGTGTAGGATAGTGAATCATGGCCTTTAATAGATCTCATAAATTATTTGTTTTTTTTTTAATAAATTAAATTAAAAAATTAAATTCCCCCCTTCCCCGGAAAATGAAAAAGTTCGTGAAAATCTTAAAATTTTAGCAAAATTAAAAAAAAAATACAGATTGTGAAATTCACAATAGCGACCGACGAAAGTGTTCGTCGAATTCATTCGATCAGCACTTTCTGATCGAAGATCGAAAGTTGCTCATAATGAGGGCCAATATGTACATATATGTATCATCAGACAACCACCTGACTGGTCTTTGATTTTACTTAAGTAGTTTAGTTGCGAGTGTAAGTCCATATTTACACTATGCAAGTCTTATTGCTAAGCTGATTAGTTTGTTAGAAGAGAGAGACGAGGGGAACAGTAACGTTTCTTTTCCCCTCGTCCCTCTTTCCTAACAAACTAATCAGCTTAGCAATAAGACTTGCATAGTGTAAACTAGGACTAATAATCAAAACTGTGTATTATACATAAGATTTTAAGCTTTTGTCAAACATCTACTCCTAAATGATCTCCAACTCTCGGGCTATCAGTTTTATTTGGAATTAACTTTTAAAAAACTTACATACATACATACATATCTACATATGTATGTATGTACTTATTTATGTACACGTGTCTGTATGTATTTATTTAGATGTCAACAGCAATCAAAAAAGTCTATTTGCGTACGTGAATACGTACTGTGAGCATCAAAAGAAACTGTACACCTGATTCTCTTGTATAAAATAAATTTATTTCAATCTTTTTTTTTTAATATATTATTTTTTAATTGAACTCTATCATTACATAATATGATAATAAGCAAATTTGCTGAAACATAAGAATTACAGTTTTAGTTGTACTTTACAGTAAATAAAACTATAAAAATAGAAAACAAAATCTGTGGTTTCAATTCGATATATAACAAAAAAAAAATAAAAAATTAAATTTTTCCAATTTTATTGCAATGTACAAAACATGATACAATCACCCGTATTGCGTATGTCTGGTCGAATATTCGTCTACGAGAATTTTGTCATAGTTTAAAGAAAACTTGTACACATTTCCTTTAATCTAGAACAAAATTATTGGAAGAAACTGAAGATTTTTTTTTTTAAAGCGTTAAGGTACTCGTACATACATGCATTGTATGTATTTTTAATTTTTAATTCTTTATTATAAGAGCACTGTGTTATGTTTTGTAAATGACAATAAAGTTGGAAAAAGTTTAATTTTTTAATAGCGAAATAAAATTTGTTATATAAGAGAACCATGCGTACAGTTGCTTTTGAAGCTCACAGTACATACATACATACATATGTATATGTATGTACATACATACATATGTATGTATATACGTTCGCTTAAATTTGTTATCATTACAGAAATATAGAACGAAATTATAAAGCATTTTATTAACTGTTGATAATTATAATTATAATTAAAGTTTTCTCTAATAGCAACTAGGTATTCTAAAGAGAAATTTTTGTAGTCTCTTTTGCTGTTTTCACAATATTGAAGTTACATACATACGAGTACATATGTACATCCATATATACCCTGCAAAAAATGCGAATAGTGTAAATGTAGTGATTTACTAGTGACATTGTCAGTAGCACTACTGACCAGGTTTACCCCAGCCAGTTTAATCGCCTATTGACATTTAACAGTAGCTTGTCATTGAAAATCCACACCTAGACCGTAGCACTACTGACTAAGTAGTTTTTTTGGGACCACATGGAGACATTGGCACCAAAGATTCAGTAGTACATTTTAGTGACCCTCATCTACAATTTCATAATGTTAGGGCAACAAACTTAAACACATACATATGTACATGTGTATTTTAACAGTATTGCACAACATGATAAAAAAGAAAACCAAACTATTGACGCGTTCATTGACAATGTCTCTAACGTATGTATCTCTACTCGCGCATAAAAGGAAAGTGGTCGACATTTCAACTAGTGCAATTGTCGCTATAGAAAAGAGTGTTGACATAGAGACATATGGTTCTAGGCTGACTAGAAGATACTTATAAGTATGTATACCAGGGATGCGCAATCAGTTTTTCAAATTGTACTAACTTTTAAGAAAAATTGTACTTTTTCCAGTACGATTGTACCAAATTCTTAATTTTTTTCAATTAACTCAAAACGTACGTAAAATTCATTTGTATATGTATGCATGTAGTTTGTAGTTAATTTATTATAACATCATTAATTATTTTTTATTAATTAATATTAATTTTTAAACAATATTAATGTCTAATTTCAGTAGGTATACAAAAGACTATTAGTTGTTGAGATCTGAATATAAAAGTAACATTTAGGAGATGTACTTTTTCATCCTTGATTCGATTGGAGACAGTCGAAGCAAACAGTCTTTATTACTTTGGTTTTATTTATATGTATATTGGTACGAATACCCTTTCCACATTTTCAGGCAAATGTAAAATAAATAATATTCCTCAAGCATTTCTGGAAGTATCGGAAAAGATCGGTTTGTTTAATTCATTTTTAATTTCTAATACCCTCAAGCAAAATGTATAAATGTTGTCGTTTCTTAAAGTCTTAATAATTCCTACATCAACCAGCTCTCATTTTTTTTCATGTTGTACAGAGTGTTTTTTTAGAGGTATAGAACTTCGAATTGAAATAAAACACAAGAAAATCGTTTTAATGTCCATCAATTTGGCTTTATTGGAAGGATAATTTTATGCCATTAACGTTTAAATATGATGTCGGGCATGTGGCCGCCGCGGCTGGCTCGAATAAAGCCAATTCTACAGGTCCAATTTTCAACCACTTTTTCGAGCATATGGGGCCGTATGTTGTCAATAACGCCACGAATGTTGGCTTCCAAGTCCCCTAACGTTTCTGGTTTGTTGGCGTAGACGAGCGACTTCACATATCCCCAAAGAAAATAATCCAATGGTGTCAAATCACACGATCTTGGTGGCCAATTGACAGGTCTATTCCGCGAAATTATGCGCTCATCGAATGTTTCCTTCAATAAATCGATTGTGACGTGCGCTGTGTGGCATGTAGCGCCGTCTTGTTGGAACCACAACTCATCCACATTCATGCCATCCAATTCGGGAACAAAATAGTCGGTTATCATGGCTCTATACCGGTCTCCATTAACAGTAACTGACTCTCCAGCATTATTTCGGAAGAAGTATGGCCCAATAACTCCACCAGCCCATAGAGCACACCAAACAGTCAGTTTTTGTGGATGTAATGGCGTCTCAAGGGTCTCATGTGGATTCTCTTCACTCCAAATGCGGCAATTTTGCTTGTTGACGTAGCCATTCAACCAAAAATGAGCCTCATCACTGAACAAAATTTTGCGATGAAAATCAGCATCGAGATCAATCTCATTTTCGGCCCATACACCAAAATCACGACGCATTGCATGGTCTCGCGGCTTTAATTCTTGCACAACCTGGATCTTGTAAGGTCGCAAGCCAAGATCTTTGCGCAAAATCTTCCATAAAGTTGATGGACAAAGCTCCAATTGCTGTGCACGGTGGCGAATCGATTCATTCGGGTCCTCTTCAACACTTTGCTCTACAGCGGCAATTGTTTCTTCGGTGCGCACTGTTCGACGTCTCTGCGGATGCGTATTATCACATAGAGTAAACGTAGTGCGAAAGCGATCCATGGTTAACCGAATTAATTGCTCTGATGGACGATTATGTCGACCATAAAATGGACGGAGCTTGCGGTAAACTTCGCGAACTGAACCATTATTTTCGAAATAAATTTGCACGATTTGCAAGCGTTGTTCTTTTGTCAACCTGTTCATGATGAAATGGCAAACCAAACTAAATATTAATCACTTGACAGCTGACAAAATGGCCGCCAGTTAAAAAAGTGATGCCAACTTAAAGTTCTATACCTCAATAAAAAACACCCAATATAATAGGAAAAAAGTGTCAATAGTGCTAAATTGGTCATTGGGGTGCTATGGTACTTTTGACTTTCAAATAGTGCTGAAAAAAGTACAATTGTACCAACTTTTCCATCCCTGATGTATACATACAAATGTCCATATGTATGTATTTATACATACATATCCATATACATACATACCCTGAAGGAAACGTGGGGTTAAGTGTCCCCAAGTCACCGCTTTTGTCGACTATTTTGGTGACCTTGTCAACAGAGTGTCTATTAATATTGTTTTTACTGCGTAGAAAATATTTTTTTCAGATACACACAGCTATGCTTCTTCTTAATGTTTTATTGGTTTGTCAAATTTAAGTGTATAAAAACTATTTAAGATGTAAAATTAAAAGGTTAATATAATATATTGAACAATAAGAAATTAAAAAAAACAAATAAAATAACAATCCATATTTTGTATAAAAATAGAAAATGTGAAAAGTAAAAAATTTAAAGTGAAAGGTGCCAATTATGGAAATTTTTGTTCGACCCTGTGGAAGATTTTGTGCTATCAGGTAAAGATTTGTCACATTTTCAGATCCATGCGTAAGTGTTTGACCACAAAGTACAGTTTGACTTTACTAATTCAGCGAAACATACAATTTTTAATTTACATATACATACATATGTATTTAATAGAAATGACAAACAATTTCCTGCAGGTGGTGACAGCGTCTATAGTGACTCATTACAGTTTTACTGCGGACATTTCCCACAGTGTGGTGATAACGTCAATAGTAAGTCAGTACAATCTTACTATTGACATTTTCGCCATATGCTCCCACAAGAACTATCTAGTCAGCATTGACGCAGTCTACTGGTAGATTTCGTAGGACAAGCCTGTGTTAAATGTCAATAGTAGATAGCATTAGTTGGGGTATAATTTGTCAATAGTACTGGTGACATCGTCAATAAAGGCCATGATTCACTATCCTACACAATCGCGCGATCTACGAAAAAATACAACCCTGATCTGATGAATTGAAAATGTTCATAGACTCCATCGTTCCAGGGCTGTATTTTCTCAAAAATCGCACGATCGTGTAGGCTAGTGTATCACGGCCTTAAGTAATCAGTATAATTTTACTAATTGACATTTCCTGCAGGGTACTTACTTGTCATACAAACACTTTCTTAACGATTAAGTTAAATAAATACATATCTTGCATTAAGTATGCATTGCTTTGATTATTAAAGTTTAATATAAAGGAAAAAAACTCTGAATAATAAAACTCCCTTAATTTTAGTTTTTCAAAAAATTTGCAAAGGTAATAAAATAGATTTTATGGTACTATACAATCGCAAAGATAATAATAAGTACCCCCGAAAGATGCTGTGAATGGTGGGGTAGCGATACATGATAAAGCTGCACAATTCCCTCACAACTTGTCAGCAGTGTTGTCAGATATGGCGATATCTCGCCAAACGTGGCGACGAAAATTTATTTTTGGCGACGAAAATTTTCAAATGGCGATTTACTTGGCGATATTTGAACTCCTTGGCGATATTTTTACGATTTCAATAAAATAGAATAATTTTAAAAACATGAAATTTTTTTTGTAAAGAATTTTTTCTGCAACATAAAATATTTCGTGCATGAAATTCTAAATGTTGTGACTCTTTATCTCAAACAAAATTTTCTGAAATTCAAGAAGCTTAAAAAGTATGGCCCACAAAATCGCATTTGGTGTTTATAAAACACTTTTATTAATTAGAACCAACATTTTGATAATGAAGCACCAAAAAGCCTGCACGAGTTCTCGCCTATGCCAGCCATACACTACACAAGTTCAGTGCTCAAGTCTGGCACTGAGTAAAATAAGTTTGTGACACACACTATACAAGTAAACTGTGCAGTTTTTATTTTAATGCTCCATAATGCAGGCGATTCTTTGTATAATTCTAGCACCTCTGTCTAGAATATTTTTTCGGCGCTCATTTCTAGCTTTGAACTCCTAAAAAATCACGACGCAACTGAGCGTTTGCAACATATACTACACAAGTTCACTGTACAGTTTTACTTAACTTGAGGAAATATCAAAATCGTTTTGATATTTAGTCAGGTCACTACGTAAATAGCACAACCACCCCCATACACTACACAGACGCACTGTGCAGTGCCAGACGTGTGCAGTGAACTTGTGTAGTGTATGGCTGGCACTAGAGTGTATGAATACAACGATTCTGATGGTACTTACCACTTCAAGGACATGATATGTGTACTTAAATACACATTTAAGTAAATGTTACTTCAGTTTTATCACAAGATTTATATGTATAATAATAATTTATCCTATTCGGATTGATCTTTTGCAATAAGTTATTTTTAATTATTTTTTGTATTCCACTGTTTATATGTTAATGTAAACACTTTTCTTAATTTTTCTTATATAGTATAATTTCTATGTTTTACGATAGACGTTACCTGCTGAATTTAAAATTTAACGATATTTGTAATATAATTACAAAATGAAAAAATATTTTTGTAGCTATAATTTAATGTTTTATTATATTGGCGATATTTGGCGATATTCGACAAGTCATTTGGCGACAAGGCTCAAAATAAATCTGACAACACTGCTTGTCAGGTTTAGTTTGGGGCATTGTCTTGTTGGAAATGTATGTAATTGCAAAATATTTTCTACAGAAAAGAACGACATAGAACAGCAACGAATAGTAAGAACTAACGAAGCCTTAAGTTATCAGTACATACATACATCCATATGTATGTATGTATACATATAGCCCATAAAGTTTGCGTTCACGTTTAATATTTATTATTATTTATTTAACACAAATATTTTTTGAATGTACTCGTATTTTCTACTTTTAAGCTATAGTTAAAAAAAAAACAAAAAGATAACCTACATTCATCTCTTCCGTTTTCCTATAACGGGACTTCAGTTTAAGCCTCAGTTAGCCGACTGTAATGCAATGTAACTGTAATGTAAGAAACAGCTGATCGATATTTTTATATGAAAAGTAGATTGTTACGTTTCATTACATCTCTATAACCATTTCCATTACTTTTCACGTAACAATATCATCGATCAGCTGTTTCCTACTGTTGCAGTTACATCACATTACAGTCGGGGCTAACTGAGCCTCAACAATGCCATTACTTTTAAAGAATTTCTGGATACATTTTTGCTTTATTTTTATTTCTTATAATTTAAGTGCTCATTTTATGAGTTTAGAAGTACATTTTATTTACAAGTAAATATAAATTTTCGAATATGGAAGCCAAAGGTGAACAAGTACCTGGTCAGTGTTTCCGAAAGAAAAATAATTAAAAAAAAAAAAAAAAATGCGGGAAGAAGGCAATAGCTTTCCAAAAATTGGTAAAACTATTGGGAGAACATATTCTTCAGACCAACGCGTCATATATAAAGTCAAAAATACAGGTATATTAGCTTCTATGCCACGATCAGGACAACCAAAAATATTAGCTGTACGAGAAGAACGCAAAATAGTTAATATGACTAATAGCTAATAAATAAGTGAATGTTTAAATATAGTTTGAGTTAATTTTCATAAAAACTTAAAATGTCTTTAAACAGACTTTCATTTTTTTAGTGGCGAATTAAAGTTATTATCAAATTACGTTGAAAGTACGGTAGCACTACAAGATTTCCAAATATTATGGAAAGCTTTCCAAAGAACAGCTGTTCAATATAAATAAGAAAGTTGATTTATCAATATGCAGAAAAGTGAAATAGCAAAAAACACATTTTATGATACAAAAAGAGCATCGGAATGCATTTTTCTATTTATATATTTCATGATATTAAAATATGTGTTACATTTGTTGTATATTTGCGAAAATTAAACGAAATTCTTTTTAATACGACCCCATGATGTTCATGTACATGCATTCGAAAAACACACACATGCACAAAACATATGGTATGTTTGTAAAACTTAAACAACACTTAAATGCACAATGTTGGCTATTTAAGATTCATTTAATTTTGGGGTGAAAAACAAAATTTTCTGTTTAAACATGATTTAAAAATAAAATACATATAATCATTGACTGATTTATTAGCCCTAAGAGTAATCCCCGTATTACTTAAAAATATATTATTGAACACGTCCGTCCGTCCTTTACATAGGGTCTACACCTAACATAATATGTAAGATGAGATCGTCAAATTCAATCGCAGAGCGAGTTATGTTACGTGTAGACTTCATATTAGTGTTATCTCAATCTTATAAGATTTTTTATGAGAGAGTTGTTATAAGAAATCCCATAACAACAATCTTATGAGATGAATTGTCAAAAAACACACGTACATGAAAATAAATTCGTATGCATGTGTGAGTGTTTCTTAAAATAAATGAAAAACAATGTTTTGGACAATATTTCTGGGATTTTATATGTTCAAATGTGTTAAATTTAATTTGTGAATTAAAGTTTGTGCGAAAAAGTGAAAACAAAATATATAATTATACAAAAATAATACATGTTAACTCGATGAGAATTTGCATAAAATGAAATGTTATAAGAAAAGTAGAATTACGTTGTCCTGTTGTATGAGATGAAGAGAAATATCGGCATTTTATTTTTGTTATTCTGCCGACGTTCTCTCACATATTATGTCAGAGTTAATCGCAGTTGTAGACGCTATGTTAATAAGGGAATTTGTGCAGAAACATGCAGAAAAATTTTATGCAAAGCAAGATATCATGGTAACCGTAAAAGCCATACATTTCTCATGTGAACAGTTTAATCACGCCTATATACATAAATCGGCCTTTTTAGTTTTGGAAACACGTGAAATTTTTGGGTGATAGTAAATTTTGTATTTTTGACATAAAAGGCAGTCAAATAGTCAGGGTCTGCTCTTGAGAAGCAAGATCTAGTTGGTACAGTTAAACACGCAGGTGGTGGAATTATGATGTGGAGTTGTGTGTGTGGCGGCTGCAGGTGTACGTCAGATGGAGTCAATTGAATATTCAATGGATCAATGAGCATATTTAAAAATTTTAAAACTAAATTTAAAGCTAAGTGCGGAAAAACTTGATTTGTCAATATACATTTTGGTTCCAACAGGACAACGATCCAAAGCAAACAGCGGCGATCTTTAGACTTTGGCTATTGTACAATGCTCCTAAGCACCGTTACCGATATATCGGCGATACTGCTGGTTTTCCGATATATCGATATCGGCGATATTTTACTGTCGATACGCCGATACTTCTTATATTTTTCTTTAGAGTTTTTTTAAGTCTTATTAATATCAATTTTAAATCTTGAGCCAATCTAAACTGAATGCCATCGTTTATTTTGTAAAATCATAAATATTGCAGACGTTTTGCAGTTTGAATCTTAGAAACTGAAATGTATTGAAAATTTTGATGATTTGAATGGCTCATTAATAAACAATTATTTTGTATAATAGAAGAATTACTCTACTTGAGTTTTGTTAATTTTTTACTTGAGCTCAATTTCAATATGCGTATCGGTATCGGAATCGGTATCGGCGATATTTATTTTTGAATATTGGTATCGGTATGGGATCGGCGAAATGGCGTATCGTTACATCCCTACTTAAAACACCCCCCAATCACCTGAACGCAATCCCTTTGAGCACCTCTTCCATTTTAAGAGAGAGAGAAAAAAAAATTTTGTCAGCACGTCATAATAAGCAAAGAAGCTCTTCGAAGTGCTATGCAGATAGAGTGGGCCACAATCACAGCTGAGGAAACACAGAAGTTGATCAATTCCATGTAAAATAGACTAAGTGAAGTATTAAAGCAGCCTGGATATCCAACAAAATATTAAATTAAGGTTTTCTTTGAAAAAAAAAAAAAAAACTGTATCCCTTATTCCTTGAATTGCAACTGAGCGGACGAAAAAAAGCCGCAATTATTATTTAGTGTCCATGCTAGAAGGTTCGTGTATTTACTTTATGATTTTGCTCTAAACATTATATGCAACACATATTTCTTTTAAATATTTTTCAAACTATTGTATAATACTTCAATTTTATTTTTAGGTTTTAAAAAACATGGTAATAATATTTTTATTTTTCATTATCAAGGACAACAACCATTTTGGAAGAAAATAATTCAGAGAATTCAAAAACAAGAACTCAAAAGTATTTTCAAGCAAAATCGTCCTAAATCTTCTTACTGAATTAGGACATTAATTTCCTTATTGTTTCACTCATTTAAGAAAAACTCATTACTTTTTTCTATAGAATAGGCAGTTTTTTTTGTTCAAAAACAAAATTTTCCTACGTTGTACGTATTATTATCTGCGTTACTGTACATATGTATATACTGTTAATAAATAAGTTTATTTGAAATACCGAAGTATATTTATTTGACATAAAGTCTTTATTTATTTAATTTGAAAATAAAATAGATAGACAAGCGAATAAAGCTGCTTGTTTTGTAAAAATGTTTGTTTGAAGCTTTCAAACTTATTATGTTTGTATACTGTGATTCTCAATATAGTATTAAGAGTCTTACTATAAACATACGAAGTTTGTCAGCTAAATTCAAAAATTTTTTGGGTTGAAGTCTACTGACAAGTTCCAAAAGCAGGAACGAAATTTATATAGACAATTGCTAAACCATAAAAACAAGCAAATTTTCAAGTTAATAAATAAGTTTATTTAAAATTTTTATATTTTTTTTCATATATTTATTTATTGTATCTTCAAAAATGAACTAACAATAAGTAATCAAATCTTAAATCTAAATATAATTATTAGGCCCGACCAGTGTCGGACATAAACTTAGTGATAGTTATAAATAATACATAAGTAGTGATAATCAAAAAGGAAAAAAAAATAATAAACGTATTTTCAAGAAGTCCCATCTGGAGTGTTGAGAATAAAAGCCCTTGTGTGCCTCTTTTTTAAGCGCATATGTCCAGTAAAGTTCAAGATATTACGAGCGAGCGGATTAGGATGTGTCTCGAGTTTTGTTAAATATTTGCCTGCTTATTTTGCAATTTCTTCAGTTACTTGTGGCATATTTAAATCGCGATGTATATTTGAATTTTTGATGTACCATGGAGCCGATGTTATCAAACGTAAAATTTTGTTTTGCCTTCGTTGGATTTTCTCAACACTTGAAGCTGATGCAGTGCCCCATAGCTGAATTCCACAGCACCATATTGGCTTCAAAAGCGACTTGTATATCAAAAGTTTGCAGTCTAGGCTGAGTGTTGAATTTCTGCCAATTAACCTATATATTTGAGTTAATTTAAGTTTCATTTGAGTTAACTTAGAGTCAATGTGATATTTCCATGTAAGCCTTCGATCAAGATGTATGCCAAGGTATTTCACTTGAGAATGTTGCGGAATACTTTGATTGTTGATTCGAATGGGAGAGCAAGTATCTCTTCTTAGGGTAAACGTTATGTGGACACACTTTTGTTCATTTACTTTAATTCTCCATAAGTTCAACCATACATATTTCAAGCTGGGTAATGTGTTCTTGGAGATTGCGGTATGCCTCATCAGGGTTTTTGTGTATACTCATACAGGCTGCATCATCGGCAAATGTAGAAGTTAGGATGTTATTGCTAGATACAAGACTGGCCCCAGAATACTGCCCTGTGGCACACCGGAAGATCTAGATTCGGGCACACTCGTGAACTCTCCTTCCGCAACAGTGAACTTCCTATCAATAATATAACTTTCCAAAAGCTTTTGTATGTTTATTGGTAGGCCTTCGTGCCATACTTTATCAAATGCCTGAGAAACATCAATAAAGAGAGCAGAACAATACTTCTTTTCTTCAAATGTTCTTCTTACAACTTGGACCAATCTATGCGTTTGTTCAATGGTGCTATGCTGTCTTCTAAAACCAAATTGATGGTCCGGGATGCACCCATTATCAATTAGAATTGGGCACAACTTTGTCATGAGCAGCTTTTCGAGAAGCTTTGAGATTGTTGATAGTAAGCTTATAGGCCTATATGACTCAGCCTTGGTAAGATCTTTGCCCGGCTTTGGAATCATTTTTATTTTGGCAAGTTTCCAGTTATTTGGAAAATACTGCATTCGTAAAATAGCATTAAAAATAAATAGCAAGATTCTTATTGCAATATGAGGCAAGTTCATCAGCATCTTGTTACTAATGCCATCAATACCTGGAGCTTTCTTCGGGTCGAGTTCAGCAATTATTTTTCGTAGTTCACGCAACTTAAACCTTAAGGGACGAGGGGGTAGAGAAACTACACTCGGTAATTCGGCAGCAGCCGTACTATTTATAATAAAAAAAAAAAAAAACACCAAAGTCATAATTATAGCAACAACAAAAATAATAGTGCGTTTAAATCTACAAGATTTCCCATACAAAGCAAAATCTCCTTCGACACATTAGATTTTGTCAAAATCTACATATTTCAAATAAAGAAGAACTTACGAGATCGCGAGCTAAATCTGATTGCTTTTTACTAGATTCCCCATACAAAGCAAAATCTAATATTTCAATAGATTTGTAGGAAATCTACTAAAAATCTGATATTTTTATTTCTTTTTTACTACCCGGTACATCATAATTTATATAGAAGGTGAGTGAATTAGCTACGCTCTGCACAATTTTCTATTGAATGAGTGTGTGTGAATGAGCTAAGTCGGTATTTTTTCGTTACAATTTAAGACTAACGGCCTGGCCCACGATTTCGACAAGAAAGTTTCTTTCGCTTACTTACATTGAAAACAAAAACAAATTCGCTTGTTTTGTTTTTGTTTTCAATATAAGTAAGCGAAAGAAACTTTCTTGTCGACATCGTGGGCCAGGCCGTAAATTTTAGACAAAGGATTTTGTCTCGTATACAAAATCTTGGATAGTGTCAAAAAAGCTTAGTGTAAACGATATAGATTTCGTTAAATTTCTAAACAAATATACTAGATTTCGAGACAATGTAAATGCAGTATTAGAGATGCAACTGTGGGTTTGTTTTTTTTTTTATCAAATTTGTACTAAAAACTCAGCCTGTGTACATAAAAAGGTGTGTGAATTGGCTATATTTGCAGTTGTTTGGTTGTAGTTTTGGATAATGTTCAGTCAATGGATTGTGATTTGGATAAAAAAAATCTTGATAAATGTAAAAAAAAAACTGGATGTAAATGGTATAGATTTTCATAAGGATTTTAATTGAAATCTGCCCTATAAGAAAAAAGTCAACATACAAAAAATGCAAAAAAAAATAAATATTACCCACTTGACCTGAGATTCGATAGAAACGAATGCTCACTGAAGCGAAAAAATTTCGAAACAAAATTGTTCGATATTTGTTCGCAAATCTAAAAAAAATTAGAATGTCAGCTAAAGCTCTCGATAGTTTTTCGAATCTGCGACTGTAGCCGAGTGGATGGATGCGTGCTAGTCTGTTAGAATGGAGGCATCATGCTCAAATCCTGCATCTTAAGTTAAGTTATTAAAAGAAAGTGAATAAAATGTGTAAGTTAAAATAAATCAATTAAAAAATAAAATTACTTATTTACTTTTTCTGCTGCCTTTTTGCGATATCGAAACTAGTTCGATATTCTCTCACTTTTGATATTTGCTAGCGAAACTTCGAAATTGAATGTTTTTTTGGGACAACACTGAGCGACAGGTGAACTTTTTTGGATTCATTTTTGAGTGTCACTCACGATAGTTTTACAGGATAAATGTTTGAGATATATTCGACATCGATATCAATAACGAAAGTCTTGGTCAACTGGGTAATTGAAATTTTTGTAAGTAATGAGAGAGAAAATATTTTTTTTTTTGTATTTAGTCGCTCCACCTTGAGCATAAATTAATGCGTGAAGTCGCCGAAGCATTCAATATTATCTATCAGGTGTAGTTTCGGCCCATGCTCTGGAATCAGGGCGGTTTTGAGAGTTTCTTGACTTTCGATCTAATATTTTAGCAAAAATCTATCCAAAGCATTTAAAACGTGCTCGATTGGGTTAAAATCTGGTGAACGCACAGTGGAAAATTTTTGTTGTTTTCGAATCAAAAATCTGTAATTTTTGAATGGATGAGTATTTTTGTAAGATTTTTTCTTTGTTGAATTGGTGCGACTTTAAGCTTTAATTTGTATTTCTAGTCATTAAAATCTAGTCATAATAAAAAAAAGTTATTAGTTTTTGTATAAAAGTGTCATGTTAAGACAAGTAAAAAAGTGTTTTTATGTAATATTTTCTTATTCGTTTTAATTCCATTGATAACTGACATTTGTTAATAGATTTTTAGTTTAGATTTTTTATGTTTGATATCTATCAAATGTAAGATACTTAAAAAAAATGCTTTCGAAGTTTAAAGCTCAGCTTTTTTATTTTGATGATTATTTGAATAAGTTTTTGGTAGAAAATAGTTTGATAATTATTACACTGTGCAACAGTGAACAATCCACACGGCCCTGACAATATAGCTTCGATAGTACTACCAAAAGGTAGTAAAAACTTATAATCAATTTGGCGATTTTGGTGACCATTTTTTTGTGAGCCTCCAAAGATTTCGAAAATCACGGTCATCAGTTTTTGGCCAACAGCTATTTCAGACTTGGTGACAGCGCTAAACTATATATGGCAATAATGTAGCTAAGAGTTCACCAAACAAATCTTGTTAACATCTTATGCCAAAAAAAGAATTTCTTTGTGCACTTTTTTTTGTGCAAAAATTAAGGAAACAATTTTTTTTTCACTTTTTTTCCGAATAACTAACAGGGACTGTTAGCTCTTAATTGAAAACATTAATTGGTGAATACTTTTTTTTTCTGTGGATGCATTCATATTGTGTTATCCACTGTGCAACGGGGTGGTATATTCAGCTAAAATCTAGTGCAACGTTCGTAATGTTACATTCATACAATATGCTAGGCACTCACACAAAAATATTATCGTATTGGACCCAAGTGAGCTCGACCCTTAGCTTTCACTTTTTTGCCAAGCAACCTGATAAACTTACCTTCTTTTTTACGCACCCACAGATATGGCAGATTAAAATTGGAATAAAACTTTTTAATAGTACTATATCTGGAACTTTAGGACATATTCCTCATGGTAATGGGTGGAGTAATATGTCAGTAAACAATTATAATAAATAGATTATTTATTTATTTATTTTTCTACAAAAAATAGTTATTTAGGGTTCTATAATTCACTTGGCGACCGCCAGTATGGATTTCGTAGACCCCGTTCTACAGTACACCTACTTGTACTTATCTCGGAGAAACAGTGTCGTCATTCAACCCACCACTTTGACGAACGTAAGATGGTGGTTCCAAATATGTATATCCAAGGCATGAAGCCCTTTTTAAAAAATTTATTTCTTTTGGAAACTTCCCCTGGGATCGTCTTACAAGAGTTGTTGTTCTAGATTTTACAAAATCAAATGAGTTTTTAAATCCTTCCCATATACAGGGTGTCTGCTAGCAGATTTATATTTTCAAACTTAAATAAAAAAAAAGCGTAATAATTGACACAAAGTTTTATTAAGAGCATGGAACGATAGAATGGGAATAAGGATTTTATTTTTTAAAGAGTATGTCATCCAAATGTCTTCCGTCGAGTTGAACACACTGTTCAAAACGGAACGGAACTTGGTTCAATTGAGCTGATTTCTCGACGAATATTTTGCTTTAAAGCCACAAGAGATTGGGTATTGTCATTATAAACCCTCTATTTGAGGTAGCCGCATAACAAAAAATCCATGGGAGTTAGATGGGGCGGCCTCGGTGGCCATGGGATGTCCCCAAAGCGACTGATCAGTTTTTGGGGGAAATTTTCCCGAAGCAAATTCATCGAAGCTCTGGCTGTGTGTGCAGTCGCCCCATCCAGTTGAAACCACGTGTGTGAAGAGTACGATGGATGAGCTCGCAGGTTTGGCAAAAAGAATTCCGTAATCATGCGTCGCCTGGCCTGGAGAATTTTCAAAAAAAAAAATTGTCCAATTATCTCATGCGTGGATAAGGCACACCAAACAGTTATCCTGGGGCAATTCAATGGTTTTTGATGTTTGAATCCAGGGTTGCGGGTTCTTGGAGACCAGTAACGGCCGTTTTGCTTGTTGACGTGGCCGTTTAAATGAAAATGAGCCTCGTCGCTCAAAAAAAAAAAAAAAAAAATGGGATTTACAGTGCGAAAACGCTCCAACATCGTTTCACAAAAATTTTTGCGTAAATCAAAGTCACTTTCTTTCAGTTCTTGAACGATTTAAATTTCAAAAGGATGCAACTTCAGATCCTTTTTTAAAATTTCATGAATAATCGCTCTTGGAAGTCCCAGTGGGGCTGCTCTTTTCCGTATTGAAAGTCTCGGATTTTCACGTAAACTGCCTTCAACCAGTTCAATATTTTCGGGCGTCCTTGAAGATAGACTGGGCCCTGGCCGTGGGACATTCATAGCCGAAGCAGTTGCGCGGAATCTCTGCACCCACGAATGAATTAAATCATCATCAGCTTTTACTTACTAGTACGATGCCCTCACATAGTACAACTCGCGGTGACGTTGCACCCTTGTCAGACATGTAGAAAAGCTACTTACTTTGATAAATATGTGCTCATCCGTTGCTCTAATATTTCGGAGATTATAGTATTACACAATGTCTATGGGTAACAGACTGAAGCGAAATTACCCAGACTAGATTGTGCGAGGTTGTCACAGCCGTCAGCTCCAGGAGATATACTGAAGCAACAATATATTTGATACCCATGTAAAATGATTTTTAGGATGTATTGCAAAAATTCACTGGCGTCGTGGCTGATAAATTCTTTATATGCAACTCCATAAAGTGGATGTGAAATAAAGAGATTTTCTGCGACGAGTTCGAAAAATAAACTAACCTTATTTCAGTTAATTTTAATTATTATGTTCGAACTTCATTTGTTTCTATATTTATGATTTTATCAGGCTAAAGTTCGTATCGCCTTTTAAGCCAAATTACATGTGATAATTATTAATGAACAAATAACACCAAAGTTAGTTGTAAATAATCTGACAAACACGTAGTAGAACGGAACAACCGGCCGTTTTCGAAGGCCACTACACCTTCATCATCAGCGTTCTTTGTGTTTGGTGCACTGTGTGTGGTGTCAGTTGATGTAGATTTCTGCTTTATATACGCAACTTTTACTGCAAATGGAATATGTGAATTGTTTAGATTCATCGTATTACAATTTGCTGAAAGCTTTTTTCTAATGAAAGCTCATTTTTATTTACAAAGCGATACGAACTTTAGCCTGATCAAATCATAAATATAGAAACAAATGAAGTTCGAGCAATAATAATTAAAATTAACTAAAAATATGTATTAAAATATTTAACCTGGATATAATTATTAGGCGCAGTCTAATGGGGGAACAAGTATCTCTTCGTAGGGTAAATGTTGCCTAAACACACTTTTGTTCGTTTAACCGTAGTTCCAGCTGGGTAATTAATTTCAAAATAAATCCTTCATGCCGCACTTTATCATATGCCTGAGAAACATCAATAAAGAGGGCACAGCAATACTTCTTTTCTTCAAATAATCTTCTTATATGCAAATTGAACCAATCTATGCGTTTGTTCAATGGTGCTATGCTGACTTCTAAAACAAAATTGATGGTCCAGGATGCACCCATTATCAATTAGAATTGGGCACAACTTTGCCATGAGCAGCTTTTCGAAAAGCTTTGACATTGTTGACAGTAAACTTATTGGTCATTTTGAGCTTGACAAGCTTCCAGTATTGTTGATAATACTCCAGTCGTAATGTGGCATTAAAAATAAAAAGCAGGATTCTAATTGCAATACGTGGAAACTTTATCGCACAATGTAGACCAGAGGTGTCACGAGCACAAAGTAAGACGGAAGATAATTGTGATTTTGTGGTGTTTTTAGAGGTCTCGCTCACACAGTCATCAAATCCTCTTTACTTTTTTCTTTCGCGTGGTATTATTTTAAAGTAATTACGTTTTATTCCTTGTGGTCTCGCAGCCTAGTTTTTGTAAATAAATGGTAAAAATTAATATTTGCGAACGAAAATGCTTAAAACAAAGTCTCTAATCATTTGAAAACAAATTTTAGTCACTTTATTAATACTAATAATCCTTTTCGCATTGTGTTTTTTAATTCAATACCACAAATTGCTCCATTTAATTTTGTGCAAATGTTCATGTGCTCAAGTGTATTTTATATTTATGCTTTGTGGTCTCATTCGTTGTTTGCTTTTTCCAAGTTGAAGTTAAAAATTAATATTTTTGAAGGAAAATGTTTAAAATTGAGTTTGTAAGCATTTGGAAACTAATTTTAATCACTTTTATAATACTAATAATATTTAACACATTGTTTTATTTAGTTCCACACTGAAAAATCTTTCATTTAATTTTGTAAAAATGTTCAATTGTTCATTTCACTAAGTATACATTTTCTGCCGTTTGTTTTGATTATTGTACTAAAAATATTCAATAACAAACGCACTATATTTGTCCCTTTTTAACAGTGATCAAATCAGATGATTTGAGCTTTTTTCTTAAGTCACTTTCTACAACTCTGGTCTACTTTGTGCTTTATCAGCATCTTGTTACTAATTCCATCAATACCTGAAGCTTTCACGCATCTTAAACTTTAAGGGTCGAGAGGGTAGAGCAACTACACTCGGCAAATCAGCAACACCAGTACATGAGTTTGGAATAAATACGGCTTTAAAAGGCTCAGTAAATATTTTACCTTTTTAGAGAGAAAGAGCGAGAGAGAGAGGTGGTTTAAACTCAAAGGCAGCGATGCCAACTATTTATAACCCAAACGCGCTGTTCCCCTTCGCAAAACGCGCTAGAACGCGCTAAGTTACAGCGTTGTCAACTATTTATAGCCAAAACGCTCTATTTTCCTACGCGCTAAATTAAATTTTAATAAAATTCGATGTATGTACATGTGCATTAATTAGTAAATACAATTAATTTTTTTTAGTAGCTCTTTTCATTTTTTTTAATCATTCAACACAGAATCAGAATTGCTTCCAAATAATCGAAATCATTTGTTTTTATTTTAATTTTATTTGCCAAATTTTGTAACAACTTATATAAATTGTCGAATAGTTTTGCGATTCAAATGTTTTTTGTACTTCAACTAGAATAGATGCTTAAGAAGTAATATAATTTTTTTTGGTCACGAGTACATATTTTTAGTTGTCAAATTTGAAAATGTTTGCCATTTACAGTATTAAAATGCGTTTTTAATTCTAACCACAGTCAAGGGAATTTTATTTGCGACAGATGAATCATTAACCAATTTAGAAAATATTGAGTTTTGAATACTAGAAAATTGTTAAATTTATGCAAAAAAAATAAAAAAATATATTGAACTGAAGTGATGATAACTTTCTTCAAAACGCGCTAATTTAGCGCTTTTTTAGTAAACACGCTAAGACGAAAAAAAGCGCGTTTAGCATAGTTAAAACGCGCTAAATCTAGCGCGAAACGCTAAGCTTTAAATTTATGAGCAGCTATACTCAAGTCTAGATGTAACAAACAAACAATTGTGGCTTTTTTTAATGCTTATGTTTAGTTATTGTATCTTAAAAAAAATGAACTAACAATAAGCATTCAAATCTTAAAATCTAGATATACTAATTAGGCCCAACCAGCGTCAGGCATAAACTTAGTGATGGTAATCAATAATACATAAATGTTGTATTAAGCACAAAAATATTTTCAAGCTGTTTCATCTGGAGTGTTGAGTGTTAGAGCCGTAGTCTCCCTCTTTTTTATGTAAGCGGATGTGTGCAGTAAAATTCAAGATGTTACGAGCAAGGGGATTAGAATGGGACTCGAGTTTTGTTAAGTATTTGCCTGCGTATTTTGCAATTTCTTCTGTCACTAGTGGCATATTTACGAGCAAATCACAAATTGTGGATAAAAACAAAAAAGTAGGACAACCCGGCACACTTGTTAAAAAAAAGTAGGACTACTTCCGGTGAAAAGAGAACGGATGGCAGCCCCATTGAAGATGTGCTTTCAACATCTTGATATATTTTTTATGGTCCATTTCCCACTCCAGCCGCTTTCATGCATCCACAAACTAGCACTGACTTAATGCTGGAAACAAATTTTTTTATTTAAACTCCTCCTTGGAGTAATTAAATAAAATAAATTTTATTTCGACATAATAGGTAATGTACAAAATTGACCTTCAATCGCATTTAAGATTTAAATTTTGTTGACATACCTAGAATTTGTGTCCAACAATCGTTGTTTTCCACAACAAGTTTATTTCATCACATAGGTACATATGTATGTATGTATGTACAGTTAGTGCCATTAATATTCGGTTTACAGATTCACAATCAATAAAAAGTCTACCAAACAATGGCAACCATTTAAACTGAAAATTTTCTTTCATTATTTTATTTAGCAATTGAGTACGAATATGAATTCATAAAAAATAATCGAAAAATTTTTATCAGTAAGTAAACACAGACAGATTATTTGAAGTACTTCAAAAAATGTAGCGTCATTAACATTCGGTTTTATTTTGAATTAAAAAAATATATGATATTTTTTCCGAATATCACTTTAGTTTTCCTCCCAGTTGTAACTAAAGTCGAGAATGTTTCACAGACCGTACGGAATGAATTTGTCACTCAAACTTTGACTATGAATTATATCTACCATTTCGTGGGTAAGACGAACTATTTTGAGACAACTACATAAAGCTATACCTGAAAGGGGCTGTTTTATGACAAGGGTCATATTCTTCGTAATACTGAAATGTGTTAAAAATATTTCGTTTAGCAGAATAACCTTTCTAAATCTTCCTAAATATATTTAAATACTTTCTAAAAAATATATTTAGCTAAAGAAAATATCAAATTCTCGAGTTTACATTCAAAAATGCATCACCTTGTTACGCTCAGATTCTCTGGTCTTAGATCCACGTTCAGTTTTTTGCTACAATATCACATCCGCTTATTATTAAAATTGGTAGGTATACAGTCTTTCATCATGAAATAATAACTTAATGGAAAACATTTGTTTAAATAAGATCAAACAATTTGAAAGCAATGGTAAACAAAAGCATTACATGGTAATTGTTATCCTTACAATCAGAATTCTACATTATTGTTGTATCTGATGGGAGCAAATAGGATCAAACATTAAAAGTTTTATTCATTAAATGTCAACTGCAGGCAGTATTTGAATAGATTAAGAGAAATTTATAAACATTATAAAACGAAACGAGATACTTTTAACACATTTCAGTATTACGAAGGATATGACCCTTGTCATGAAACACCCCAATTCAGGTATAGCTTACATGTAATTAAGATACATACCTACTCTTAACACATTTCAGTATTACGAAGGATATGACCCTTGTCATGAAACACCCCAATTCAGGTATAGCTTACATGTAATTATGTATCTCAAAATGGTTCATCTTGCACACGAATTGTTAGATATTAACCTTAATCAAAGTTTGAGTGACAAATTCATCCCGTAAAGTCTGTGACACATTCTCGACTTTAGTTACAACTGGGAGGAAAACTAAAGTGATATTTGAAAAAAAATATCGTATATTTTTTTAATTCAAAATATGCCAAATTGTTTAAATATAGTCCTCTGATGAGATAAATATCCTTAAAAGGACTAATTATAATCTTTACTCATCAAAAAACCGAATATTAATGACGCTACATTTTTTGAAGTACTTCAAATAATCTGTCTGTGTTTACTTACTGATAAAATTTTTTGGATTATTTTTTATGAATTCATATTCGTACTCAATTGCTAAATAAAATATGTACATAATGAAAGGAATTTTTTAGCTTAAATGGTTGCCATTGTTTGGTAGACTTTTTATTGATTGTGAACTGACATTATAGCATTCAATTCGATATCGATCGAAATGTCATACGAGTACGATTAGAAAAAACTAAGCTGAAAATGTAATTAATTCAGTATTTTATAAAATTTTATTTACATACATACATATGTATGTATGTATGTAGGTATATGTTTATTTTTTGGCAAAGAAATGACGTACATACACGTATGTATGTATGTATGTAGGTAGGTAATTTCTATAAAAGTTTCAAACTAATTCGTATTAAATCATCACTAACCTTCTAAGTTATCAGATAAAGTAATGGAAAATTTCATAAAATCCGTCAATAAATATTTAAAAATGTAGAAAAAAATTTTTGTGTATGCCTATCAATATTTGTTTTTTGTTAAATACTTACTTACATACATACATGCATACATAGGAAACCCACACACATTTACTATAAGATACACATAAAGTGAAAAAGAATTGTTCTGTTGATGGTGATGAACAAAAATAAGCCGTTTTATTCACTTCTGTGCCTCTAACTAACTGGCTTTACAGCACACAGCCCCCTTAAAAATTGCTTTTTTTTCTTGCTTTTGCTTGTTTTATTTTTCTTCTTGTTTTTTTTTTTATTTATTATATTTTTTTTTAATAGCACTCACAACAACACCGTAATTGTGAGGTGAGCCAAAATACTCGTACAAATAACAGCAACAAAATATTTTTCGAATAATAATAATAAAAAAAACAACAACTGAAATATAAATAACAGAGACCTTATAAAATAATCATAAATTTAACAATGTGAAGCCAAACGAAGTGAAGTGGTGCCTAATGATGTTTTTCTATAACATCGGCTGTGTGCTAAATGACGCTCGGGTCGTTAAAAAGCACGAACGAGCACTTACACAATAACAACGAGGCGGCCGACAGTGACAATAAAACAGCAATAATATGTAAAAAAAAACATTTGCAAAAATTAATTTTAATCATTCATTCCAACAGAAAAACAGCCATGAAAAGCAAATGACTCGTCAATTACGATTAGACTTGTTGTAGTCGTTCGTAAGTACATTCATATGTATGTATGGATGTATGTATGTACGTATAATGATGTTGTTGTTATTATTTTCGGTTGGTTTTCAGTGAGTGGTGTTATTCCTCGTTAATAATTCTTTTATTCGGTTATTCCTCGTAAGCATCTTCGTTGGCTTAATATCAATGTTTTTTTTTTTAAATTTTATTGTTTTTTATTCACAAACTTGTGATATTGTTGTTTGAACAACAGCATTTGGTTTTTGCGATCAGTGTAGACGGCAGCAGCAGCAACACCAACATCAGCAATAAATGGCAACTGTAAACAACCTTTTAAAAGCAATGAAACTAAAAAAATAAAACAAATACTGATTTTATTTATCGTTCGTGTGCTCGTACTATCTTTGTGTCGCCATAACAGTCGTCGGCTCCGTTATTGCTGTGGTTTTTTGTTGTTGTTGTTGTTGTTGCTGTTATTGCCTATTTTCGTTTGCCTGTATGTGTGCATTCGTTCGCTCGTTTAAACGTATAATGTTTTTCTAATTTTGCTTGTTCACGTTCTTTGCTCGTGCTATTGAAGGTGAATTGAATGGAAACCACAAAATAATAAAAAGTATGTAAATAAAATATACCACGTAACAAGTTTAAAATAAAATGCTGTTTTTTTCTCGTACATTTTGTTTTCATATTCTGTCTTTTGCTTGTTTAAGCTTGCTAAAAGAGAAAATTAAGAAATTCCACAATTTTCTTTCTTAGAAAGCAAAAAAAAAAAAAAAAAAACGTTGAAGAGAACGCAAAAGAAAATGTGGGCTGAAATGTACATATGTATGTATGTACATATAAATGTATGTATGTATGTAAGTATGTATGTAGTACCTATATTTACATATATGTATATGTGTGTATGTATGCATGCAAATCCATACATATGTATGTATGTGTGGTGATGGAAAATTGTATTTGCGTTTAGTAGAAAGCTTTACGTTGTTTAACTTGATTATACTAGGTATGTACCTACTTTTACTAGCGACTTTCAAAGTTAAAAATAAAAAAACGATAACATATTGTTTTTACAGAAAATGTACAGACCTACATCCATACATACCTACACATGTAAAAATGTTTAAATTTGTCAATTTTTATCTTTAAGATTATTTATACAGAGGCGAACAAAAATATTCATACAGCACATCACTATACATATGTATGTACATACATATGTATGTACATACATGATTTTGAACTTTAATACATATTTTTCAGGCATTTGAGGGCAATTATGAACAAAATTCTCCCTTTTCCAATTACAATTTGTTTGTTTTTCCTATTACTTGCTGTTGTTTGAAATTGTTGCCTGAAAAAAATTTCTCGCGGAATTTTATTCATAATTGCCCTCATCAAAACATTACATCTATTATCCATACATATTGACAACAAAATATCTACATACATACATATGTAGATGATATTAATAAGGGAATCCGCTCAAAAACTTGAAGTAGAACCTGACACAGCTCTCGAGTTACAAGAACAAATTCCGAGATTAGTAGAGGCAAGAGAAAACAGCATTTAACATTTGGAATAGCGTATTTAAAAATTTTGAAAGGGATGGAAAAATACGGACTTGAAAGAAGCCAAATATCGAATTGGACTAGACAAATTTTATAAGTATGTACCACCAAGCACGGTGATTATGGGGGGTAAAATGGCTGCAGTAGGCGTGAGGAAGTTTATTTTCATCGGCTGTGGAATGGAAATAAATTTAGTAAAGTGCGACTTACACGCACACGCAAGGTTCCGTACGGATACTACATACATACATATGTACATACATACAGGGTGCCCCTGTGGCTGCGTGGTAGCGATGCTAGCCTCTCAGTCCAGAGGTCGTGGGTTCGATTCCCACCATTGACCCTTGGTGTTTTCCACAGACAAGCTAATCGCTTCGCGGGTTGTGTTTGTTTATAAAAAAAATTGCAATCCATGTATACAATTATAAAATTATAAAAAAATATGTCTGTAATACTGTGCAGACTTTTCTAACCTGTATAATATACTATATACGAGTACATCAGTGTTGCCAGTGGAATTTCGAGAAAGATAAATTTTAGTTTCCAAAAAGATACCTACCTTTTGTAAAACATTTTAAAGTCCATTTTTAACGTTTAACATTTATTAACATAACATTTTTATTTCATATTTAATGAATATTGTAAAGAAAATGATATCATATAAATTCATTTTTATATTTATTTAAGTCATAAATATTAGGCATGTAATTTTTAAAAATACAGTAAGTTCTCGTCCAGACTTGCAATTTTTGTTGCTGTAACTGTCCACATTATAAAATTCTAGTTTTGCAATTATGTATTAAAAAAAATTCTATTACACAACAAATTTCCTTGAAAAATTAACAATTCTATTTACTTTTTGTAATATTTTGTGTTTTTCATACAACTAAAGAAATAAAATAAAATAAAACGTCAAATACAACTACCAACATAATTATCAACTACGAATTTCAAAACAAAAGAGCACATGAAAATGTATACCCCTCCCCAATCTTCTCACCCCTCTCACCGATAAACTCAAGAATGCTGCAACCACTGTTGCCAAGAGTTGCAGATTTCTCTGCATTTTGCTGATTTTTGATGCCAAAAATTGGAAAGTGAGATTTGCCGATTTTTGCTCTCAAATTGCAGATTTTTTTAAGTGATCATCTTGACATCACTTTTTCTTATTCACTCCATCATTGACTAAGAGCAAAAGAGAGAGCTGTTGTTTTCTTTTGCAACACGAATAAGAATAAGAGAGTAATAGCAGTTTACCGTTATTATTTTTTACAATAATACGGCGGTGCTGATATTTTTGGTACTTTTCTGATCAATTTCTCATGTTTTTCCCAAATATATCAACTGTTAACAAACAGAAAAAATCTATTAAAAAAAAGAAGTGAAGGAGGAAAGTGTTAATATTATTTATATTATTTTTAAAAATACATACACAAATTGTGTATTGTATTGTGTAAGACAATAAATAAATTTTATACAACAAATAGAAAAAAAAAATAGAATAAGAATTAAATATGTTAAGATATTTAGGATGTGGTTAAGTATAAATTTCTATTGGTAAAAATGAGTGTAAATGTTTAATTAAAAACTGCATTTCAGAAAAAGGCAATGGAGAAGATGAGGCGTCAACATCCGTAATAGTTTACATACATAGCTTTATTTAAAAAGAGGTATAAGTACTTACATATTGTATGCATATTTTTTAGGTTCAAAAGAAGAAAAGAAAATTAAAAGATGAGTGGATCAATGATCCGCAAATTAAAATGTGGGCCGAAAGTACAAATGGTAAAGTGTTTTGCAAATTTTGTAACACTATATTACGGGCTTCAGCAGGGAAACCGACTTAATTGCACACACAAATACGAAGAAACATCTGGACGCATCAAAATCGATTTTAAACAGTCAGCCCTCTATTAATTCGGTATTTTCAAAGGAAAATTTTGAAGCAAAAAGGGCAGAAATAAATCTAGCACTCTTTATTGTGGAGCACAACGTACCGTTTGCAACAGCAGATCACTTGACAAAGGTATGTCAAAACTCTTTTTCAGATTCTAAGACAGCATCCAATATTACACTAGGTAGAACTAAAGCAACGGCTATAATTAAAAACTTAATTGGAAGTACGCAGTTTAGAAATGTTATTGATCTACTAAAAAATAATACATTTTCGTTATGTATAGATGAATCTACAGATTTGTCTAACAATAAATCATTGTGTTTAGTGATGCGAGTTTGTATTAACTTTGAAGTAAAAGATCTTTTTTTTTGGATTATTAAGTGTAGATCAGGGTGATTCAGTGTCTTTATATAATATAATAATCAATCATTTTAAAAGCAATGACATTAATAATAAAAAAAATTTGATCGGTTTCGCAGCAGATGGTGCTCGCGTAATGACGGGAAAAACGCATCGGTTGCCCGGCTTTTAAAAAAAGATATTCCGCATCTTTTTGTTATCAAATGCGTCTGCCACTCGTTGGCATTGTGTTCGTCCTATGCTTGCCTCACACTTCCTTCAGAGATGGAAACTTTAGCTAGAGATGTGTATAATTACCTATCAAATAGTCCTCAACGTCTTGGACAGTTTAATGACATTCAAAAACTTTGAGAAATTAAACCTCTGAAGATTTTGCATCCATCTCAAACTCGCTGGCTGTCATTGGAAGAAGGTGTTGTAAATCGCTTATTAGACCTCTTTGAACCATTAAAGATTTATTTTGCTTTTTCGGTTAACGTAGACAAAATTGATGCGGCCAAAACAATTTTAAATAATTTAAATTATAAAAATCAAATTTATCTGTCTTTTCTTAAGTACATACTTGGAATTATCAATAGTATTAACAAGATGTTTCAAAGTGAAACAACTGAAATTCAAAACTTATACATACATACAAATGGAAAGATTATTAAAAATTCGTATGAGTAATTTTCTAAAACCAAATTTATTGAAAACCGAAGTACATTTAATAGATTATAAAAACAGACTTAATATTTTAAGTGCTAACGATGTATATTTGGGTGTGTATGCCAATAATTTAATTATAAAAGCTGTGATTAGTAAAGACAAAATTGAAGAAATTGTAAACAACTGTGTAAATGTTTATATTGAACTTTGCGATCAAGTTTTAAAAAGATTTGATTTTGGAGAACAATTTAAGTCTTTAAGTCGAATAAATCCTAATGTTATATTCAGTTTTTGAAATTGTAAAACATTTTCCAAATTTAATATATGAAGAAGATATGCAAACAGTTGACTCTGAATTTAAAAAGCTCAAATTACTTGACTTAAAAAATTTTGTGGATCAAAAAGAAGAAAGTTTGTTAAATTTTTGGAAAAAGATTTCTGAAATAAAATCTGTTGACTCAAAGGCATTATTTCCTAAATTGTCAACTTTCATTCAAAAAATATTAGTTTTGCCGCATTCGTCCGCTAATGTAGAACGGATATTCAGTTAATATTAATAAAACGAAATATAGAAGTCATTTAGATAAGGAATCACTAGCAGGAATTTTGTACACTAAAGATTTTCTAAAACTTCAACAAACAAATTGCTTTAATACTAAAATAGAAACCCAAATTTTAAGACATTTAATTCTGAAACATACAATTAAATGTATTGTAACGAAAAAAAATTAAATAAATCTTGTACATACATATGTAAATAATATTTATACCTTTTAGTATATTCTGTTATTCATTATTATTATTATTAATTTTGTACACTTTGACTTAATGAAAATTTATATACATGTGTGCGTAACTATTATATTGTTTATTTTTTAAAATGGATTTTGAATACTTTCAAAAAATAAAACCAGAAACCTCTAAATATATGAATTTTTATTTGATCAGATTTTTTTTTGCAGATTTTGAATTTTTTTTCAGATTTTACTGGTTTTTTACCCAATTTTTGAAGATTTTACACCAGAAATTTCTGGCAACACTGGCTGCAACAAAAATTGCAAGTCTGGACATTGACTAAGCAAACTTCAAAATTAATTACATGTACATATGTAACTATCTTTGGATGTTATCAAATCAAATTCATTGTTGTAAAAATTAATATACGAGTTAAGGCCCTTATACTAAGGCGATTATATCAAAAAGTTCATATAAATTTCCTGAAAATAAAAAAGATGTTCATATTTTCTCAAAAAAAAAAAAAAAATTATGTTCATATTTTCTGTACATTTTGCGTATAGATTCAAAAGAAACGAAAAATGTCGGGATTACACATGATACCTGAAGTCATTAAAAGATACGAAAAATGTATCTTTCGTATCCTAATGGCATCACTGGAGTACATACATACATATGTGCTTTGGCATTTTTTTTATATTTCTTTTTCGATTTTTGGCGTTATTTTAGTTTTGGCGTTTTTTTATTTTTGGCGTTTTTTATTTTTGCCGTTTCTTTTTAATTTTTGTCTTTTTTGCGTTTTTGGTGCTTTTTTGGTTTTTGGAGATTTAGTTTAAGCGATTTTTGTTATTTTTGTTGCGTTTTTTTCGTTTTGGCGATTTTTTTAATTTTGGCGATTTTTTTTGTTTTGGCGAGTTTTTTTTTAATTTTGGGCCATTTTTTTGGTTTTCGGCGATTTATATTAGTTTTAGATTTTTTTAAATTTCGCGCTTTTTTTCTTTTTGGCGATTTTTTTTGGGTTTTGGCGATTTTATTTCGGTTTGGCGATTTTATAATTTTGGGAGTTTTTAGTTATACCGTTTCTGAGTTTGCCTATTCCGGTTTCCAACATACAGCAAGTTGTCAAAATTATATAGTCAAAATTACATTAACTGATAGAACACCCTTTAATTTAATTTAAATACGCTAACTTTACAAATGTCAAGTGTCTATATACATATAATTGTATGTATGTATGTATATAACATGGGATTTTAATATTTTGCGTTGCTTGTTTTGGAACACCCTTTACCTTTTTAACTCTCATGTATTTGTTGTTGTAGCGATCGAAATTCTACATACACTGTCCAAATTTCAGGGCCGTAGCTTTTACGGTTCTCGAGAAAATAGCCTGGGACGGACAGACGGACAGCGTAGCAAAAACAATGGGATTCCTTTTCATCTCTTGTATACGGAACCCTAAAAATGATTTATTTGACTATTCTAAAAAGAAAAGCATGGAAAAACAAAGTCTTAGGAATAAGCGAGCAACCGAAAAAACTCAACCAATTGCGTTCGATTACACCGTGCAACAGTAAAAAAAATACATACGGTCTTGACAGTACACAGTGTGTGCTTTGTTCCCATATAACGATGGGACAAAAATAGAAATTTGGTGCAGTATTTACATTCACCTTAGTTAACAAAAATTAAAGTTAAAAAAAAAAAATTTAACCAAGGACACGCCTGCCTACCGCCCATGTTCCAAAAAGTCAAAATGTTTGAATTTGCTATATTTTTCAAAATAAAACTGTATAAACTTATATTTTTTTGTGACCATCTTAATCGCACCTTATGGGTTAGTTTTAGTAAGTAACTGTGAAAAGGACCGTTCGTCCTGTCAAGTGTCCTTTGAAGAAAATATGCAATAACTCTTACAAAAATTAACAGAATTTCATGAAAGTTGAAATATTTGTACAAATCTAATAGCACAGGAGTGCGCGTCACGCACACTCACAGTGAGAATATACATATACAGTCACTCAAGTCAGCGTGACTATCACGCAAATTTTCTTTGAAAACATCTTTATTCTTGAATGATTACGCACAATTAAGCTAAATATGCTTCACTTTCACACGCTTTTACGCATGAAAAACATGTAGTTGAGTTGTCACTCACTCTCACGACAAAGTAAAAATACCCTTTTTATATTTCATAAAAGTTTTTTTTTTAATTGAATTTTTTTTATTATTTGTGTTGTTAAAGGTCTGATTTTAACATCATTAGTGACATTGTATGTATATGTGTATATATTTTTTTAAATTATGTTGCTCCTTCAACACAAAAAAAAGGATCTGAGGTTAGGAACAAATAAGTTAATAAATCCTTATGAGTGTTTATGCTAAAGGAATTTTTAGCATGTCGTCAGCCCATTATTGGTATGCCAAAAAGTCGGAATGGAAAAAAAGACGACAAAGAAGGCTTATATGAAGTTTTCACAAAATATACCCGATATAATTTTATTGTATTTTCTGGTGTCTGTTCGCAAATTTATATTTTTAAATACGATTATTTCAAAAAGCAATAAACATGCCGGAGGGAGAGTGGTGCCGTTGGAATTATCGATTGTGCGGATTTGTTAGTCACGATGTCGCAGTGGTCGAGGGAGCATCGCGCGTTCGCTGTGGATACATATTTTAAGAGTAATGATTCTTACGTAATTGCTCGTGGACAATTTTGTTCAAAGTTCGGTATTCGGCGAATACGTGATGGACCGAGTGGGTGCAGAGATTCCGCGCAACTGCTTCGGCTATGAATGTCCCACGGTCAGGGCCCAGTCGATCTTCCAGGACTCCCGAAAACATTGAACTGGTTGAAAGCAGTTTACGTGAAAGCCCGCGACTTTCAATACGGAAAAGAGCAGCCTCACTGGGACTTCCAAGAGTGATTATTCATGAAATTTTAACAAAGGATCTGAAGTTCCATTCTTTTAAAATTCAAATCGGTCAAGAACTGAATGAAAGTGACTTTGATTTACGCACAAATTTTTGTGAAACGATGTTGGAGCGTTTTCGCTCTGTAAATCCCATTTTTGTTTTGGAACGACGAGGCTCATTTTCACTTAAAGCAAAACTGCTGCTACTGGTCTTCAAGAACCCACAACACTCAATTGAAACATCAAAAACCATTGCAATGCCCCAGGGTAGCTGTTTGGTGTGCCTTATCCACGCATGAGATAATTGGAGCATTTTTTTTTCGAAAATTCTCGAGGCCAGGTGACGAATGTCAAGAGTGAAAATTATCGACGCATGATTACGGAATTCTTTTTGCCAAACCTGCGAGCTCATCCATCGTACTCTTCACACACACGTGGTTTCAACACACAGCCAGAGCTTCGATGAAATTGCTTCGGGAAAATTTCCCCAAAAACTAATCGCCGATCTAACTCCCTGGGATTTTTTTTATGGGGCTACCTCAAAGTTTATAATGACAATCTCTTGTGGCTTTAAAGGAAAATATTCGTCGAGAAATCAGCTTAATTGAACCAAGTTTACTGCAGCGTGTTGTGCAGAACACAAGGCTCCGTTTTGAACAGTGTGTCCAACTCGACGGAAGACATCTGGATGACATACTCTTTGAAAAATAAAATCCTTATTCCCATTCTATCGTTCAATGCTCTTAATAAAACTTTGTGTCAATTATTACGTTTTATTTATTTAAGTTTGAAAATATAAATCTGCTACCAGACACCCCGTACATACAATTGAAACAAAACCAAAAATATTAACTGCCTTATTCATAAAAAATAATTCAGTTCCATAAAGGCTTAATAAAAAATATTTTCTGTGGATATCTCTTACTTATAAACCTTTTTTTAAATCAAAAATATTTTTTTTCAATAAGCCATGAAATTTATAACGCGTAAAAAGAAATTGTACGGTTTTAGAATATTAAAAAAAAATTAATTTCTAATGTTTTGTTCGATTCCCTTTTGATCTAAGAAGCCTTCTAAGCCTTCATCAATTGCTTGCGAAAGATTTTTCTTCATAAGGTTATAGTTTTTGTAAGCTATTGAAAAATGGGTAAAAAAAGGTAAAATATGCAATTTTTGAATTGATTTGTTTTTAAAGTTGTGGTTCGAATGTTATAATTATTTTTTCGCATATTTACAGAAGACACTATTAGACTTCAAAAACCGGAAAGAGCCAGAAGACCATATTTTTCTTTTTTTTTATATATTCAATAAAATTTTATAAATTTTTTTACCCTAAGTAATTGACTTGACATGCGATTTTTAAAGCAATGAACAATTATTGTAATGCAACTTTTTAATACAAAATGTATATATGCATTTTATAGGAAATATACTACGCTATGAAAAGAAAATAAAAAAATTTATTCTTATTTGAAAAAAAAAAGTTTTTTGCAATTAATTTTCTAAAACATAAAAAAACTACCTAATTTGTGACTTCAGTGCCCTCGTGTAGCTTAAAAAAGGGGTAGAGTAAATTCGTTTTTTTTTAATTTAACTTTTTTATTTATTATAGTTTGTTGCAAACAGTTAAATCATTTTAATTTTTTCAAATGTTTTTAAGTTTTTTTCCTTAAATCCCTTTGAAAAGTGGAGAAATTCGAGGCAAAAACGATAATTTGGGCTTGTAAAAAAGTAAAAATTTTTCAAAGTTGTGGCAAAATTTAAAAAAAATTAATTTAAATTAATTAAAAAAATCAGAATTGCCAGTTCTACGTTGATCAAGCGGAACAGTGGTCACATGAGCCATTCGGCCGAAGAAACAGGCGACCATTTGCTTCGCTGTGTTTCTTCCACGAATAAGTTTTGTTGGATTTAGCTCGTCTTGGAATATCCACACGGTCGATTGCTGTTTTGTTTCCACCTCATAAGCATATATCCATGATTGCGTCAGCTATCACGATTTTATACACGTCTTTTGAAGCACCACTGTTGAACTTTTTAAATGACGCGAGCCTAATATTTTCCATTTTTTGTGAAATTTTGTCTTCATTTGAAATCGAAGATATTTCAGAAACAAACATTAATGTGGAACTAGAAACAGCTTCCAAAATCTTATCAGCCTGATAATCCAATTTATCAACGTCACTTTTTTTACAAACAGCCAAAATGCTCTTCACTTTGTCTGGTAAACGTTCCATAAACAGGGCTCAAATCGTCACATACGTGATCGAAACAAATTAAGTGATACGCCAATCGTATAAGTTGAATGGTATTTCAGTACGTTCACGTATGTCATAATCCGAAAATTGTGTGTACGTTCACGGATGTGACAATTCAACCCCAGGGTTTTTAAAATTTCATTGCTTACCTCATCATTACAAAGTGATTTCATACGCTGAAGATAATTGGATGGTTTTTCATCATCTAAATCCATTTCACTTAACAAGCGTTTCAATTGTTGCTCCGAAATTTGATTGCGTCGTATTTACCGCATGAGGATGATGAGAGCGATTGATCCAAGTTCATCACTAAATATTCAAATATTGTAGTACCTTGAGTAATTTCGCATACAAGGAAACATGCTTCAACTTGCAGAAACAAAGCCCCTGGTTCAGCTTTCCAAAAAACTGGAAGTTTAGGAGTTTTTACTCGTGCATTTTGTGATGTAACACGTATTGTTAAAAAAAAACTGCAGTCGAAATAGCAAAAGTCGTAAAATTGTGCTATTTCTTTGACTTTTTATTTTTTGACTGCCCAATCACAACCTGTTGCTCATACTTCTGCTATTGATATTCAAAGAGTCGTAGTCGAACGAATAGATTTATACACAACGAAGAGCTCCAGCTGTCGTTATGTTCGTACAGTTTTCGGTTTCACTGACTGCTGCTTTAAATAAATACGAAGTTAACAAAGCAGAAATGTTTGTGTGTGTATGTGTTTGAATGTGTGTTTTGTGTGTGCATGAGTGTTTTTTCTTGTATGTACAAATACAATAGTAAAACAAACAACAACAACATTGCTTCCAGCAAGCGATTAAAAACGCAATTGAAACTGCAAAATCAAAAGGAAAGAAAACACACGACATCTCTACTACGTTAACAAGGCGAATTCACATCAGGTGATCTTAATTCTCCAGCTCACATAATCTCTCTGCTGTCAATCAATGCAAAATGCTAGGAAATATTCTGACAGCAGAAAATGTTACACTAACAAAGATACAAGGCGAATATGCAGAGTTGCAAATTAAGACCACCTGGTGTCAATTCGCCTTGTATGTTAACTTCCGTATTCATTTAAAGCAGCAGTCAGACAAACAGAAAACTTTTCGAACATGTTGACAGCTGAACCTCTTCGTTGTGTATATGTGGGTATCTATTCGTTTATTGTGTTAACTTTTACTGCGAATCTTGCATTTTCAAAAGCAAAAATAGGAGCAGAAGCAAAAAAAAAAAAAATTCACGAGTGAGACGTTTTTAAACGATGGTACCATGTGCAGGCAATGCTTCAAAAATGGGCATTTTGATTATTATGAATCTTATTTCGGGATCACCAATTATAAATGAGTACACATTTACATTTATAAAAAATGTAAATTGTTTATTTAAATTTACAAATAAATTCAATGTTCGGGATAAGTAAGTATGTATATGCTCGTATGTATGTATATTCGAAATCGATATCATTAACGAAATCGATATCGAGGCGAGTGTGTACTCGACATAAGTATGGGTATAATTCTATAGAACTCGTGTGCATATGAAAACCCATAAATGCGCTTTAGAATTATATACACATGCATATGTATATAGTATGCATGTATGTATGTATGTATGTAGAGAAGAAAATTAATTAATGTAGGTATCCTTTTTAGCATGAGTTTGTAGGTGTATGTGTATGCGTGGGTGTGGGTGGGCGTTTGTGTTTATTTCTTTGCCTGTGTGTGCGTGTGCTACTCCTAAGCTTGATTAAAAAGTGTATGTAGGGGTCTTCGTTAACATTTTACATACAGGCAAAACTATATACAACATTGTATAAGTAGCTAAGTATACAATTAGTTGCCAAAGTCCATTTCGATACCACGTATTTAAGTATGTATGTATGTATGTATGTGTATTAATGCATGCATATGTACAAATACATGCATATTTACTATGTATGTGTGTGTGCGCGTGTAATTTGTGTATATTGGAGAGAGTTCGAACGAACCTAAATTGTAATAAGTATACATATTTTGTTGTTAGTCATATCTCGCTTGGTAGGTTTTTGTTTTTATTATTATTTTCACTAATTGTTGTTGCCTTTTGTATTCGCTGTATGCGAATACTGTTGTTTTTTCCTCGACTCGCTGCTGCTGCTGCTGTTATTGTTGTTTTTGCTGTTGTTGTTAATTCTATTTTAACATTGTGCTTGCTGACGTGTTTTGTTTTGTTTGTGTCTAAAATAATGGAGCAGCAGCTAAGAAACCTTGAAAGTGTGTATACATTGTGTACCCTACAAAAAATGTTGGCAAAGGTGTTTTTTAATGGGCTTGTGGAAATGTTGGTGGTTAAGTGCAAAGCAGGAAATTTGTATGTACATATGTATGTAAATGATCATTTTTTCATTCACAGTGGGTGAAAATAGGTTAAATGAAAATTTTTTTTATTATTGCTTCGACTTTAAACATTTTCATTCATATGAATTCCTCTAGTTAAGTAATGCACAAAACAACAAATCATTATCCAATGCGTATGAGTTATCTTTTGGGCCCAATAATTGCCTTCTCAATTAACAGCCGTTTTCACAATGTTCAATTAAAAGCTAACACGGACTTTAACGGCAAGTTTTGTATGAAGAACTTGCAGTTAAAGTTCACGTTAAATCTTAGCCATACATTGCGAAAAGGGACGTACATGTACAGTGTCATTTATCTTTAAATGCCATTTAAGTACCGAATTCATTTTTTTTTTAGTACAAAGTTGAGAGACATTTAAATGAAACTTACATATGTAAATGCCCAAACTTGTACATACGATATGTATGTATAGGGTGTTTTTTTTAGAGGTATAGAACTTCGAATTGAAATAAAACACAAGAAAATCGTTTTAATGTCCATCAATTTGGCTTTATTGGAAGGATAATTTTATGCCGTTAACGTTTAAATATGATTTCGGGCATGTGGCCGCCGCGGCTGGCTCGAATAAAGCCAATTCTACAGGTCCAATTTTCAACCACTTTTTCGAACATATGGGGCCGTATGTTGGCAATAACGCCACGAATGTTGGCTTCCAAGTCCCCTAACGTTTCTGGTTTGTTGGCGTAGACGAGCGACTTCACATATCCCCAAAGAAAATAATCCAATGGTGTCAAATCACACGATCTAGGTGGCCAATCCATGGTTAACCGAATTAATTGCTCTGATGGACGATTATGTCGACCATAAAATGGACGGAGCTTGCGGTAAACTTCGCGAACTGAATCATTATTTTCGAAATAAATTTGCACGATTTGCAAGCGTTGTTCTTTTGTCAACCTGTTCATGATGAAATGGCAAACCAAACTAAATATTAATCACTTGACAGCTGACAAAATGGCCGCCAGTTAAACAAGTGATGCCAACTTAAAGTTCTATACCTCAATAAAAACACCCTATACATACATTATACATACATACATATGTATATTTAAATTCTACTTAAGTTTTAAAAATTTAATTTTTCTGCTGTGCCAAATTATATCTTTTTTGACAACGTAAAATTTTGACAAATTCGCTTTAGCATAGAAAGCTGATGAAAAAATTGCTGCGGCGGCGAAGCAAGAAATTTGACTAGAAGCCTCCGGCTACCAACAATGTTTTAAAAGTATATTTTTATATAGAACAATATTCTTGTAGCAAAAAATTGTATAATGTGATGTGAAATGTTTCGGAAATTAAAATAAGAAATGTATTTTTCACAGTCTTACTACATTTAAAGGCCGTACAAATCGATGCACTGGCCGGGCGACGGCTCGAATTTTCAAAAACGACGGCGGTGGTTTTACCTTTTATGACCCAATGCTTCTTATTTGCTGCTTGTCAAAAATTTATCTGTTATGTCAAAATTTCTATCAGCCCCTAGGGCTAGTGAAATTTTATTCACCTCAGAAGTGGCAAAAATGTACTTACAATAGTACTTTGCAAAATGTTTTCAACAATTTTTTAAACAAAAATCATTAAAGTCGCACTTTGTTAGAGCCGACGTTTGTATTTTATCCGCCGTCGCACAGAGGAGTATTTGAGCCAAAAAGGTAAAAATGAATTTAAAGAAATCTTAACAATTAAGTACACAGCTCGACACACAACAAAATTTTACATCAACATATTGTAAATTTTGAAGACTTTAAGTTGTGACTTGTAGCTCTGAGATACTGCTAAAGTCAGGAAAGGGTAGAAAATTATATGAGTTTTTAATGTTTTTTTTTCGGTTTCAACATGTTTGTTTGATATTTTTTTTGTGACTAAGCGAATAAATTTTTCAAAACAAAAAAATTATCTTAAATATTAATGTTGAAACAATTCGGTTAAAAAGTAGAAGAAAAAAAATTATACACTTTTTTTGCAAACTAAAAAATAAGAAGATTTTTAAAAGTGAAATTAGCTACATTTAGAATTATGTTTCATACCACAATGGAGCTTAAAATTTCTAATTTCAGACGCAAGAAAAAAGTTTGGCGCAAGTTTGCGCATTTTTTTTGGTGATTTTGTTTTGAATTTCACCTTTTTCTGTTTTTGTTTATCATTTATGGGTAAATATGAGTAAGAAAGCTTTTTGGCAGTCATAAAACGTTTTGATTTGAGGGTAGCGATACTTCCCCCTGCCCATAGCAGCTCAAACGTTTAATTTTTATGATATTAAGGCATAAGTAGTACTTTTTTGTAATATTTACATTATTTTTGCAAATAAAATTTTTTTTAACGCCCACAAAAGGCAGTGGAAACGAAAATATGATTTTACGGTCTTCTGGGTTCAAGTTAAGGGTTTTGAACTTTCGCCAATGTCAAAAATTGCATTTGCTAAACAAAAGTATGGGAAAAGTTAAGAAAAAAATTTAATTTTTCAGAGGTAGTATTAGTTCCTCTGAGGGGAACTTTTTCCCCCTTGTCCGATTTTTCTTATTTTCAATGTTTAGCAGCCTAGTACTATAAAACATATTTCTGCTAAGTTTCATTAATCTAAAGGCACTCAATACCTTTTCACAAGCAATAATAACTAAAAAAAAATTAATGACCAGCTTTTTGGCTCAAATACTATTCTGCGCGTCGTTGAAAATATTTCACTATTAGTATATTTTCGGCCTGTCCCACGATGCCACTCGAAATCGTTCGATCGACCACTTGTATTGCAAACAACAATAACATTAGAAAATTTGTTGTTGGTATCAATATACTCGTAAGTATTCGACCGAACGATTTCTAGTGACATCGTGGTCGCCATCAACGACGACATTTGTGATAAGCGTTCACAACGTCTGCGATTTCTAATCGGCTTCGAGTTGTATATTATGACATTGCTAATGTAACGACGTAATCACTTTTGATAGTATTCGACATGACTTACAAGACACACTTTTCTTCACTTTTCGAGAAACGATGAAATATTTTGTTTCACATTTTTTCGGAGTGAATAGTTCTCATCAAACTAAAAAAATAAAACATGGGCACTGGACACCATCACTTTTTGGTGATCCACTAATTTGCACAGTATTTATTTTTATTACTTTTGCACCACAACCTCAAGTGTGTAATTTTTAGGGTTCCGTTCACTAAAGGTGAAAAAGAATCTTATTGTTTTCGCTATGTTGTCCGTCTGTCACAAAGCGGTTTCCGCGAGAACCGTAACAGTTACGGACCTGAAATTTTCACAGAATATGTAAAAGTTTGGTCGCTAATCAAACAACTTTATGACAGTTAAAAATTAAAGGATGACGCTTGAAATGTTCAAAGTTCTTGTATTTTTATGCCTTTATGGTGTAGGGTATCGGTTTGTTTGTGCCGAACTAGTTCCCCTTTTTGTGATATTTTTGCATATTCTACATTTGTGGGTTGTTTATTCATTTTGTTTGTACGCAAATTCCAATACCATAATATACATATATTGTTATTATAATTAGTGGATAGATTTTAAACCTATTGCTTAAGTTAATTAATTTTTTTTTAAATGCTTGCCTATCAAAATAACTAATTATTATTATAATATTCAAGTTAATTTAAAATTTTTACCATTATTTAAACTCATGATTAAAAGCTCTAATCATTCACTTCGGATTAAACATGTCGCTCATTTACTCCAACAACGTATTAACTCAAAAAACTAGTTGAAACTTAAAACTAAGAACGCGTCATATTAATTCAATAATGTTGAATATAATAGAAAATGTGTATTAAAATACTTAAAAATAAATAAAATTAATAAATAAATGCTGTAAATTAATATTTTTCCATATTGAAATAAGAAATTTCAACAGTACTAGACTTTCGTTAATGTTTCTTATTAATTCAATATGGTTTTTATTGATTTTAAGCTGTTTTTTCTCTGGGTGTTGCTTTCAAGAGTTGAATAAACAAGATGTTTGTATGAAATTTTTACCCACTATGAAGAAAGATAGAAGGATTCATTCTGCATCACTAATTAACACAAAAATTGCATTTTTGGAGTTATGACATTGTTTGAGTAAATGAGCATGTATATACATACATACATATGTATGTGTGTACATAATTTCTATTTTGTCTAATTTTAAATTCACTTTAGCTATGTACAGGCATAAGTTTTTGCAAGAAAAAAAAAATATCCATGAAAATGAGCTGGAAATTTTCACGAAAACATTAGAAATTTTCTAGCCTCAATTTATCAGGGTTGTTTACGAATTTATATAAAAGAGGTTTTGGCATAAAAATTTCAAGTGGCTTAAGGCGGCCATCCTTCAATGCCATTTTTTTAACATACAATAAATTTTTATTACTCAATTCCCCTTTTTTTATTAGCTAAATAAATGTTTGTTTGTTTGTTTATTAGTTGGCCCTAAAAGTATGCACCTAATTTTTGTACAGTAAATTTTATTAATGACAAGGTTATGAATGGCTGCCGAACCTCAGCTGTCTTGTCTAATGGCAACGCAAGTGAAATTAAAACTATTATCCTGTATGGCAACTTTCTCCAGTTGCCTAAGCTAGGAACACAACTGGGACGAACGACGAATTTCGTCCATGTCGACGAATTCGTCGTGTGAAGCACAACAACGACGAATTTACTCAGCGAATTCCTCTCTGATATTTGATAAAGTTGGTTATTGTGTGTGCAAAGACAGAGAGAGAGAGAGAGAAAAATTGTTTTTTCGTCGTTCGCCGGCGTAAGAAATATAAATAAATCTATTGCTACTTTCGCCGCGTATGATGAATTTCGCCCTACGCCATGATTGTGTGCATTTTCATATACACCAATGTGTTTTATTTTTGACGACGAATATTCGCGACCAAAAGTTCGTCGCAGTTGTGTTCCTAGCATAATGCATTAAACACATTCGCCACAGCAGGCTACCGACTACCAGATGATGAAGACAGCAAGGCCACATGGCGGCAGGTTGTTGTCCATGCTGATTTTGTCGTTGTAGTCCAATTAAACTAATTTCTATTACTTTGGCTACAATGAGAAAATTCAGTGTTGCCAGTATAATACAAAATGTTGAATGAATGTTATCGTACAATTATTTCATATTATTTAACAGGAACAATATCCAAAAATTGATGTAAAGCATAAATTGATTCACTTTTATATACTTTTATGTCATATAAGTACATTTTGAAAGAGTAATTTAATTTTTATAAATGCGAAATATTTGAAGGTGGCAATACTGAACTATGCATTTATACTTAAATATGAGCTGCAGATGGTGCTGCTGCCGTCTCCAAAATAATTAAGTAGCTGGCTACGAGGCGACAAATGCTGCTAGCGGCATTTGAATGGTGAATGTGTTTAATGCATAACATTATTAAAACTTACTTTTTAATAATTATTTCTTGAGTTTTATTTTTTCCAACAACAACAAAATCTTAAAATTTGTTTTTGTTTTGAATGTAAGGGCCAATTTCACGATGTGGCCAACGTTCGACTTGTCGAATGTAAGTGTGCGACAAAAACAAAATGTTAATCAGCAATAATTTCTTAGTCAGGCTTAAGTGCAGTAATTTCAATTCTTGTTGAATGAAATATTTTTATTAATTAATGTGAGTTTCTAAAGAAGAGAAGAAAAATTAAATTAGACTTTATTAGCTGGGGGAAATAACGATATTTTTTGTGCATCAGCACCCAAGTCTATCTACTGGGTTAGAGATTGTTATTAACATCAGCTATTTAACGCAAATTTTCAATGAAATGGAATATGAGAAATATTGTGTATACAATTATTGATTTACCTTTGGCAAACACATTTGTAAGTATCACTATTTATTTTCTGTTTATCCGTTTTTTCATTTTTTATTCACGTTAGCACGAAGTTATGTCACTCTACCTAAGTATGATGTTTAACTATTCTTGCTTATCTTTTACGATCATCCCATTAATTATTTTTACTTATCTGATTAAAATTCACTATAGTTCAACTGAAAATTTAAAATTGTCTCACAAAAACAAAATTTTCATATTTTGTTGTTGTTTCAAATGTACGTGTGCGACAAGTCGAACGTTGTCAACATCGTGGGACGATGTCCCTCTGTCCGTCCATCACAGGCTGTTTTCTCGATAACCGTAACAGCTACGCACCTGAAATTTTAACAGTATATGTAGAACTTTAGCCGCTACAACCACAAATATATGACAGTTAAAAATTAAAGGGTGTTCTAAAGCGAGCAATGCAACATGTTCAAATATATATAGACACTTGAAATTTTCAAAGTTAGTGTCTTTTTACGCAGACCACAGCATTTAATACTGAAATTTAAAAAAAATCAAAATTATTGAAATTTTCAAAAACGCTTAAACTAAAAAAAATTCCAAAATAAAAAGTCGCCAGAATTTAAAAATCGCCAAAAGCCGAAAAAATAGCGCCAAAATAAGAAAAGCATTAAAACTAAAATAAATAGCCAAAAACCGAAAAAAATCGCCAAAAACCGAAAAAAATCGCCAAAATCTGAAAAAAAATCTCAGAAACAAAAAAAGCGCCACAACTAAAATAGCTACAAAACTAAAAAAATCGTCAAAAATCGAGAAAAAGTTTACGGGGAACTTAAAAAAGACTACATCCGATAAGATATTCTATCAACATAGGCTAAAGTTCGTATAGTATTGCATATGGGTAATTCCAGAAAAAGGTCAACAAAAAAAAAAATTTTTTTTTGCCCAAAAATTTTTGTTTTATTTTAAATAATAAAGCTGAAAGATCTTTAATTTATGAATGTAAAAGCATTTTTAATTTTTAAAATTTTTTGACCGAAATAAGCGACTGTAAAAAAATATTTTTTTGCTTTTTTAGCGATTATTTAAAGTAATAGGTATTATTTTTATTTGTAATTTACAAATTTTCTACTACTGCATTAGCACAAAAGAAGGAGAACGGAGTTTTAATAAGGGAAGTTTTTTGAGTTTGCTTTCACTTATACCTTAATGTCGCAGCCGTCGCCTAAAATCAATATTTATTGATTTTTTTCCAGCAGCTAAATAAGCATTTGTTTTTGTTTAATTTCTTTTCAATTAAAAAAAAAAGTTGGAAAAAATGGGAAAAAATTGTCGCGTCCGCCTTGTCGCGTCTTCATAAAATTTAAGTAACTTCTACTTCTGTCGCGTCCTTTTCTCGTTGATTTTTGCTTATATCTTTTTACTATATTCTTGATATCAGCCAAAATTTTTTCTTTGCTTTAAAACACTTAAGATATGTACGAGTATATATTGGATCTTTCAATTTCATTCTTGTTTTTTGCTTAAAACTAAAAGTTTACCCATACGTAGTGGTCGTAGGGAACCCTTCGTGTGCGAGTCAAAGTCACTGAATTTATTAAAAAATTTATTTTTGTAATTTTTTGCTTTGAGAATAAAAGTTTTTTTTTTGAGCTTCATTTATTCCTCCAGAAATAAAAATTATTTTTGGTTTTTCTTTTTTGCTTCGGAAATAAAAAAAAGTTATTTTCTGAGTTTATATTTTAATTAAACAATAAAAGTTTATTTTTGAATTTTATTTTTTGCTTAGAAAAATAGTAATTTTTAAAGTGTAAAAAGAGCATTTTCTGCGATAAAATTAATATTAACGGATGCAAAAATTCGTTTTTTTTAATTAAATTATTTTTTTTTTAATTTTATTTAGTTTAAAAATTAAATTTTTTTTAACAAAAAATTGAACTCAGAAAGAAACTTTTATTGTTTACTGGCTGTTCATAGAAGACAAGTAAAAATTCTCGTCTGCCTATTTATATTGAAAACAAAAACAAAGCACTCACAATTTGTTTTTGTTTGCAATATAAAAAGTCAGACGAGAATTTTTACATGGCTTTTTGTGAAACGATGTTGGAGCGTTTTCGCTCTGTAAATCCCATTTTTTTTGGAGCGACGAAGCTCATTTTCACTTAAACGGCCACGTCAACAAGCAAAACTGCCTTTACTGGTCTCCAAGAACCCGCAACCCTCGATTGAAGCATCAAAAACCATTGCATTGCCCCAGGGTAGTAACTGTTTTGTATAACTTATCCACGCATGAGATAATTGGAGCATTTTTTTTTTTCGAAAATTCTCCAGGCCAGGCGACGAATGCCAACGGTGAAAAATTATCGACGCATGATTACGGAATTCTTTTTGCTAAACCTGCAAGCGCATACATCGTACTCTTCATACCTTGGCTTCAACAGGTTGGGGCGACTGCACGCACAGCCAGAGCTTCGATGAATTTGCTTCGGGAAAATTTTCACCAAAAACTGATCAATCGGTTTGGGGACATCCCATGGCCACCGAGGTCGCCCGATTTAACTCCCATGGATTTTTTGTTATGGGGCTACCTTAAGGAAGGGGTTTATAATGACAATACCCAATCTCTTGTGGCTTTAAAGCTAAATATTCCTCGAGAAATCAGCTCAATTGAACCAAATTTACTGCAGCGTGTGGCGCAGAACACAAGGCTCCGTTTTTGAACAGTGTGTTCAACTCGACGGAAGACATCTGGATGACATACTCTTTAAAAAATAAAATCCTTATTCCCATTCTATCGTTCAATGCTCTTAATAAAACTTTGTGTCAATTATTAGGTTTTTTTTTAAGTTTGAAAATATAAATCTGCTACCAGACACCCTGTATATACTTAATGGATCGCTTACGAATATTGTAGAAATTATTCATTATAATTTATTATAACCTCCTCATTTGCAGTCAGTGAAAAAGATTAACCAAATCGGTTTCCGTAAAAACTTATTAATTTGGATTACTACGAATATTTAAAATAAATTTTAAAAATGGGGGCGTGGTTAATTTTTCTTTCCGTAAAAACCTAATTTGGGCTATGACAAACATTTAAAAAAATTAGCGAAATCGGCTAAGACGTTCTGTGATTTTATATAAATTTAAAAAAAGTGGCCGTGTGTTATGACAAACATTAAAAAAAATACATATTAACGAAATGGGTACAGCCATTCTTAAGTGATACGATTAGCAACGAACGACATTTGATTTATATTTATATACATATGTACAATAAGTAGCCTAGATTATATAGAAAAAATGAGAAGTGAATAGGAGGCAGTTTTAATAAAATGTATTATCTCTAGTAAAATTTTAATGATTGAAGGCAGGTAGTATGTTCTGAGAAATATGCGACAACATTTTTAGAGGAGGTCACTTATATGTTTGACTCCTATAGGCGCGTCCACAAAACTGTTAAAGGGAAAAGAGTAGTTTTGTAAAAATTTCCCCCTTGTATGGGAGCCCCCTTAAGGAGTCGAGATAGGGCCTAGGTATTTACGGAGGAAATGTTGGGGATAGAAAATTACTAAGGGTTGGTCTTACATTTTACCCCGCTTGGGAGGCACCATAAAAGCGAAACAAGCGGGTTTCTTAAAAAAATATTCAAAAAATTCTTTTTTTTTTTGTATGGGCACCGCCTTAATGGTTGAAGATAGACGATAAGTATGTTTAGAGAAAATCTTTGTATTGAAAAAATATTGGAGGTCGATCATACATTTGGCTTCGATAGGTACGTCCTAGGGGCAGTTAGAGCCCTGCGAGTAAATTTTATAAAAAATTCCAATTTGTATGGGAGCCCCCTTAAGGAGTCGAGATAGCATGTTCGGAGGAAATTTTTAGGATGGAAAATTACTAAGGGTTGGTGCTACATTTTACCCCACCCCCTTTGAGGCACCATAAAAGCAAAACAAGCGGGTTTAAAAAAAAATATTAAAAAAAAATATTTTTTTTGTATGGGGACCACCTTAATGGTTGAAAAAAATTAAAAAATTTTGACGATAGGTCATACATTTGTTTTTAACAGATACGTCTAAGGGCAGTTAGAGCCCTGCGAGTATATTTTATAAAAATTTCCTCTTTTGTATGGGAGCCCCCTTAAGAGGGCAGTTAGGTGGTTGGTGTGTTCAGAAAAGATGTTGGGCTGAGGACTGGTCATACATTTGACCCTTGTAGCGATAACACGGGGAAAGTTATATGGTATTTTGTAAACTTTTTCGCTTTTATCCTCAACTTTTAGCATGATGAGGCGACCTTTGCCCCCATCTGACCGCCATAATTTTTTGGCTCAAATATTTTTTCCGAACTTCAAACTAAGGATTCTCATATAACACTCTGCCATAGCTAATATACATATTATGTATATATAGGGTCCGCCATCTAACGTTTTTTTTCAACTAGTGCTTATTTCGTGAATGATAACACTTAGCTCATGTCTGATTTGACAGATAATTATTTTTATCCTTCCGCTGAACGAATATGGTTGTGTATACGCTTGAACAACGCTGGGAAATATTGCCTGCGATCGACTTACACAAGATGCCGATTTTGCCAAAAAAAATCATCTTTTCAGATGAAGCTCATTTTGATCTTGGCGGGTATGTAAACAAGCAAAATTGTCGCATTTGGGGCACAGAAAACCCGCACGCGTACATTGAAAAGCCGACGCAGCCAAAACAAGTCACTGTTTGGTGCGGATTTTGGTGCAGAGGCATAATTGGGCCAATGAGCAAGGAGTGGCCGTTGCAGTCAATGGCGATCGTTATCGGACCATGTTGAACGAATTTTTGTTCACAAAAATTGAAGAGGAGGCTATTTGGCAACATTTGGTTTCAACAGGACGGCGCTACGTGACACACAGCCGAAGCTACACTCGATGTTTTGCGCCCTGTTTTCAAAAAAAAGTTATCTGGCGGACCCTATATTTACCTTAATATAGAAAGACCCTAATTAATTTTTTTTAATTTAGATTTTTTTCATTTTAATAGAAGAACTGCTAATGAATCGAAAAATGCAAAAATTTCGATTTCAAAAAAAAAAAAAAAAATAAAGAGTTAGGGCATTTCTATATTAAGGTAACGACTGTATGTAGATAAATATGGTCTTTAATTCAATTTCCCATTTAAAGCTTCTTTGTGTCGTTTTATTAGGGATAATTTAATTTAATTTAATTTAATATAATTACCTCATGGAAAATAAATGTTTATGTATCTACACAGTTGAAAAAAATTTAATATCGTATTCTCAGGATACGAATATTAAAACATTAGAACTAGCAATATGTGTATATGTATGTATGTATATACATAATATTAACTTGCTAAAATACTTACTTATGTATCATTTGTTAGTGCCATTTGTTCTAATTTTATACACATTAATATAAACGAAATTGGGTACCAAAGCTAAGCAATGAAATAAATAGAAAACAAAAACAACGACAGCAATAGCAAAGATAAAATAACCTTTTCCATTTTTGTTAGTTCAAGCTGTTGTGTTAAAAATTATTAAGCAAACAAAGGCAAAGGCAAAGGCAAAGGCAATTATTTAAATAACATTAACAAATAAACAAAATTTTTATATTTATGTACATACATATGTACATATGTTTGTATATTTATATTTTTAAATTAATCAAATTTTATGTACACTCCCAAACAAAAATTTGCTGTTTTTTTAGTACACAATATGTATATCGAGCCATAACCGCCAAAAAAAGCTTAACCGACACATTTTTTGGATGTCGTTTTTTTTTTGACGAAAATCGATTATTTGTGATCGTTAGTAAAACAAATTAACGGCCTGTCCCACGATGTCACCAGCAAACGTTCTAATGTTATTGTTGTATTGCCAACAACAATAACATTAGAAAATTTGGTGCTGTTTTCAATATAAGTATTCAATCGAACGAATCTAGTGACATCGTGGGAAAGGCCGTAAATTCGAAAATTATGTCGCTTAAGCTTTTTTGGCGGTTATGGCTCGATATTATAAAATTTTTTGTCGACGTCTTAAATTTTACTAGATACTCGCACTAGCGGAAGGAGCATTTTCTCAAGATTAAAAAAAAAAAAAATTAGCAACAATAACATACAATTTTAATCACACAGTGGGGTAGTATGAATAAAAAATAATATTTGCTTTTTGCTTAAAAATTTATTTTAAAACACAAAATGCTGCAGATTATTGGGGTTTTAAAACAAATTTTTAATTAAAAGGGAAATATTTTTTTTTTATATTTATACTACCCACTGTCTCATTAAAAATGGCTGTTAAAGGTCCTTTGCCAAAAATAAACAAAACAAAAAAGTGAGAAAATTTTAAATTTTTAGTTGAACTAGAGTGAATTTTAATCAGAAATAATTTCTTAAGGCCGTGATACACTATCATACAAAGTCGTGCGTTCTACGAAAAAGTACAACCCTGGTGTGATGAATTGTTATTGTCTTTTGAAAATTTTGATAAACTCCATCATGCCAGGGTTGTATTTTTTCGTAGATCGCACGACTTTGTATGATAGTGTATCACGGCCTTTAGTTGGGCTTTAAGTTCAGTAATTTCAATTCTTGTTGAATGAAATATTTTTATAGCCCATTCAGCCTGACGCCAAATTGAGTAGTTTTGTGATTTCGGTCGAAATCAATTTGAAACTAAGTAATTTCCCATACATTTTGAAATTTTCCAAATTAAGTTATTTTACTTAATTTCGATGAAATGAACAATGTATTACAATATACAACCTTGTTTTTGTACTAAAACTACTTTTTTGTTCAAACATGAATAAATTTACAACTGTGAGAAACACCCTGTAAAAGAAATAAAAAAATTTTAATTCCATATGAAATTAAAAAAAGATTGAAAATTATTATATTTATGCTGAGTTTTGCAAGAAAAACTTGTAGAAGTGCAACAAAGAGTTTATTGAACTGTAAAAAGTACTTCAATGCAGCGATGCCAACTATTTATAACCCAAACGCGCTATTCTCCTTCGCAAAACGCGCTAGAACGCGCTAAGTTTCAGCATTGTCAACTATTTATAGCCAAAACGCACTATTTACCTACGCGCTAAATTAAATTTTATTAAAAGTATTAGTAAATACAATTGATTTTTTTTTAGTAGCTCTTTTCAGATTTTATAATATTGTTTCTTCAAAATTATATCCTAAATAACTAAAATCATTTAATACAGAATCAGAATTGCCTTCCAAATAATCGAAATCCTTAGTTTTTATTTTTAGTGAAGTTTGTAGTGTGTGTCTGTGTATCTGTGCATCTGTGTGTCTGTACGTGTCCACGCACAGACCAAACGGCTGAACGGATTTTGATTTAGTTTTTTTTCTGTTTGAAAGGTGACTTGATCGAGACGGTTCTTAGCTATTTTTTTTTGTACTTCAGCTAGAATAGATGCTTAATAAGTTATATAAATTTTATTGGTCACGAGTAGGAGTACATATTTTTAGTTGTGAATTTCAAAATATTTGCCATTTACAGTATTAAAATGCATTTTTAATTCTAACCATAGTCAAGAGACTTTTATTTGCGACAGCTGAATCATTAACCAATTTAAAAAATTTTATGTGTTTTGAATACTAGAAATTGTTAAATTTATGGAAAAAAAATATTGAACTGAAATAATGATGACTTTAGCGCTTTTTTAAGTAAATGCGCTAAGACGAAAAAAAGCGCGTTTGGCATAGTTAAAACGCGCTAAATTGGCATCGCTGCTTCAATGTCTGCCGCAATGAATAAGATGTTTGCGAAATCAACTCAAATGTCATTCAGGGAACAGCATGAACACTTTTGATTTCGTTCGTAATTTGAGCTTAAAATTACTTAATTTCATGTCAGCCTGAACGCACTATTATTAATTAATGTGACTTTCTAAGGAATTCACAGTAATTAATAAATGAAATACCGAAGTATATTTATTTGACATAAAGTCTTTATTTATTTAATTTGAAAATTTTGCTTGACAATTGCTTAACCATAAAAACAAGCAAAATTTTCAAATTAAATAAATAAAGACTTTATTTCAAATAAATATACTTCGGTATTTCATGTATGAAAATAAATGTTTTATTTTTCTTTTTTGCCTTTTAATACACTTATTGCTGCCCAATGTGGCAGCTAATTGTAAAAAGGTGGTGGAAAATAAAATAGATGCACAATCGAATAAAGATGCTTGTTTTGTAAAGATTTTTGTTTGAGACTTTCAAACTTATTATGTTTGTATATTGTGATTCTCAATATAGTATTAAGAGTCTTGCTATAAACATACGAAGTTTGTTAGCTAAAATCAAAAATGTTTTGGGTTGAAGTCTACTGATGCGTTCCAAAAAGCGGGAACGAAATGCATATAGACAATTGCTTAACCATAAAAACAAGCAAAATTTTCAAAGTAATTAATAAAAATATTTCATTCAACAAGAATTGAAATTACTGAACTTAAGCCCGACTAAAAAACAAAAAATATTAAAATTCTTCTGTTCATATGACTAGAGCCAATATGAATTTTTAAATTAATTATTTTTTTTTTAATATTTGGATGGAATAACTTTTCTTTTACAATCATGCACTCTCACGCTAAAAATATTACTAATGCACGACCTTATTTTATATTTAGGGTGAATATAATTAAAAATGAATCATGCTCACAAAAACTTCTGGTTACACGAGATGCTTACGAAAAAAAAAACCAAATTAATGAAATCATTTCTGTATTTTTTTTTTAATATCAAAACTCATTCAAATATTTTCTCTTATTTGTATTTTCTAATTTTCTAATTATTTTTCAGAAATTTCAAATAACGAAATAATCACGCAAAAATATTGCTCATGCACGTTCATGCCCGATTGAAGAAAAAGAATTACTGAAACGTGCTCATGCATGATGCACGTAAATCTCTCGGCACACTATGATGCCAGGGGATTCTATTCACAGTATCTATTATGAAATTAATCACTCCTAGTGAGTGGCCAACAGTTATTCGCAGTGCTAGAAGAAATCCTTATAATTTTTAAATTTTAAAACATTTTCTTATATTCTATTTCCATAATCCGTTAAATTGAAATTTACTTCCGTGCGCTCCGTTTTTTTATACCCTTCACCAAAAATGATAGAGGGTATAATAGATTTGACAATCCGTGTGTAATTTCTACAATATCAATATGCGACCCATAAAGTATATATATTGTAGAACCTTATGAATAGGGAATACGAATAAGCGATGTCCGTCCGTCCGTGCGTCTGTCTGTACGTGAAATCGGTTTTCCGAAACTGCCAGAAATGCTAGAGACTCCGGTCTTGGACTGGTGTGTCCATTCGTTCATAGTCATACCTTGTAGATTGTTCTCCTGTAAAGCAAGTATTCGTAAAGAAAACAAATTCCACTGCCCTATGGTCTGATTCGTAGTCCTGCATCCTAAGTTAGTCTGAATTAGTTGCAATAATATCTACAGATGTCAGGCAACAGTCAATGTAGGATGACACACCTTTATTTAGCCTAGTTGGTCCTATAGTTTGTCCCACCTGTAAGTCTGGGCTCGAAGGTAAAAATTCTCGAACGTTACGTCCACTTACTCGTATATTAGTACAGGGGTCACCCCAGTACGGATGCCTTGCATTGAGATCAGCACCAATTACTACACTATAGTTGCGTGCCAGTATCTGTATTGAGTCAAAGTTAGTTGCAGTAAAAACATTACTTGGCTTTAGATATATTGAGATCACAACCAAATCATTAGCATTCAATATTCGAATACAAACAGCCGTATTCTCAATCAAACCGTTGTCAATAATAACCTGTTCACAACGCAAGGCATCCCTAACAAGGACAGCTGTGCCTCCTACACACACGTCCGCCTTGTCGTTCACGTCTAAATATTTTATATCCAGTCATGTTAAGTTTTGGGCGAGAGCTCCAAAGGGTGCTCAGCCATCAGTAGTATGTCCGGTTTATGTCTAGTCAAAAATAAACTCAAAGAACGACTCCTGTGCCGTGAGACTATTGAATTGGTATTTATAAATATTGTTTTAATGTCATTAGCATTCCCAGCAAGGCACGGGACCTGTCCTCGTCATTGTCTAACTCATGGTATCTTACCGCAAAACCACCAATTTTACCCAGGCATTTCAATATTCCCCCACCAAAGAATCGTCGACAGTTGTCAATTACGTCATATTGTGCCATAGCAGATCCCAATGAAATTTCAGATTGAGCTAAATTCTCCGGCTCAGGTGTGAAAATCTCCTAACAGAAGCACTAACAGCCGCAGCCACTGCAGCATAGGAAACACCACCACTCACCACATTCTCATGGATATACTGAATAAGGGGACGAGAAGCTCCATTTGGAACCCTCTTTGCCTCCAATTTACGAAGAAGATCTTTCCTACTCCGGCAATCCTTAGAGCTGGCTGCATTTTTTTATTTTTATTTTTTATTTTTTATTTTTTAAAGAGAAGGCAATGAATGTCTACTACTATTACTAGGTGTTACCTTGTTTAGAAAAGGGATAGCGATAGAGAAGACAGGTGGTGAAGGAAGAGTTAGAGGAAAGCTTCATTCTTGTACAACTCTACTTTTTGCACGTTTTTAATGATGCAGTGTTGCAGCGCCTCTGGTGTTAAATGAGGCGTATTAAATTTTTGAAGCTGTGATTAGTAGACATTTTATTGGTTATTTTACTTCGCCGAGGATTCTGCTACACAACGAAGGAGGGAGCTCTGATGTACAATTAGGATTAGTATCTGCTGAAGTTGGTATAATTCAGTGGCCAGTGAATATGCCTTTATTACATGAAGTTTCCTACAACAACTGATACAAAGGGACACTAACGTACATCAGAAAAATGCGTGGTGTTGTTATTTGATGACTGTCTGATACCGAGTCGAACCCATGACCTTCGTTTTCGTAGTCAACGTGCTGACTACTACAGATGTTGACACATCTTACAGGCAAACCTAAAAAAAACTAAACTAAAACTAACTAACTAAAAATTCCTCGATCTTCTCTAGCCTAGAAGGCACTTTACACTTACCAGGTCCATGATATCGCCCCCACATTTTACCGATCTATATGGCATGCGGCAGTTTGTGGTGACATGACCATAACGCTGGCAATTAAAACATTGCATAATACCAGTGCGCTTAAATTTTTTAATTCCGACCCTACAACGCAAAATGTAACGTATTGCATACAATTTCCGTATGTCCGCATCCCTTGTCATTCTAAAAATCCATTTGTCCCCTCCCAGTCGTATTAGTCCCATTATATTCACCCCAATCTGCAGACCATTCAGATAGACTGAAATTTCTTCCGACTCAAAAGCATCAGGGAGACCCTGAATCACCACAGTAAATGGCCCAAGTCCCTTAGGGGTGTATGTGTAAAAATTAATTTTTTCCTTTTCAAGAAAAACTTTAACTTTCTAAAAATCCTCAAGGGTGCAGACCTCTATGCTTGCAATACTCCTACCTATCATCTTAATATTATAATTCTTGTGGTCCAGTGACTTGTCAATAATCTCTATAATACTCTTAATACAGGGTGTCCGTCGGGAAGGTATACTATTTTGTTTTGCCGCCATTTTGGTAAACATTATTCTTGACAGTTCATATTTGGCAGTCGTGAAGTAGACACGTGAAAAAATTTCGATAAAACAACGTGTTTTAATCGTTAAAACATTTGATCAAAATCAATCATCATCGATTACTGGGACGATTTGATGAGATTTACGTGAAATTTTTGGGAGCAACAACGTGCCAACAAAACGCACTATTTATCGTGTAGTGAATGATTTCGCAGAAAGAGGGTCTGTATGTGATAGGCCCACAATGTACTGCAAGATCGGCTGAAAGCATTACTGCTGCTTCAAGATAATCCATCAACCTCAATTCGACGCCGTGCTCAGAAGATTGGTCTTCAAAGAACAACTTTGGCCGCAATTTTGCACAAGCATTTGCATTTGTTTTCATATAAGATTCAGTTGACACAAGAGCTTCTTCCACCAGACCATTTGCGCCATTTACAAACGAAGTAGTATACCTTCCCGCCGTACACCCTGTATTAACATCATAAGTAGTTATGGCCGAAACAGACTTACTTCTGCTTTGTCTTCCTTCAACATCTTCGTTTGCATTCATCTTCCTAGGAATGTTTTGCCCTCTTGAGACTTTTGCTTCTTCCCAGCACTTTCCTCCCACTTCTATTTGATTCAGCAGCTTGAGCCCCCTTTCATCCAAAAATTCAATTCTCTCGCCATCTTGCATGAGTTTACCATCTTGAATTTTAATTGTTATTGATTCTAATTTGTTTCACTAAGCAATTTATCTATTCTCCCTCCTGCATCATCAAACTTTTCAGATAAAAACGCATTAGCTTTTTGCTCAGTTCTTCTAGGCCCTTTCTTTCATCAATCCTTCCACTTTCAGATTTCTTCCTCATTTTAACAAAGGCCTTATGAGTCTCTTCTTCCATACTCAACTATCTGGGCTTATAGGTGGAAAAGCAGTTGTTTGCCTCCTATAGGCTTCTCAAAATTTCGATGTTTGCAAATTCGAATTGATAAATTTTATTAAGATATCGTAAAATAATATTTTTTTTTCCTTTTTCAATTCGTTTTCTAGAATTTTATTTATGTACATATATTTATGTATATGTATTATGAAATAATTTCTTAGTCGGGCTTAGGTTCAGTAATTTCAATTTCTCTACCCCAGTAGATAGACTTGGATGCTGATGACGTGCGTTGCTGCACAGAAAAATATCGGTATTTCCCCCAGCCTATAGTCTAAATTAATTTTTCTTCTCTTCTTTAGAAACTCACATTAATTAATAAAAAATATTTCATTCAATAAGAATTGAAATTACTGAACTTAAGCCCGACTAAGAAATTATTTCTGATTAAAATTCACTATAGTTCAACTAAACATTTAAAATTGTTTCAATTTAAAAATTTTTTACCCGCAGTACGTGTTGTTGCTTCAAAAGCAAATTTCAAATCACAACTATGTATGTGCAACATACGACTAATATGAGAGAAAAATAGTAGAAATAATAAATTTTACTAAATTTCTCATTAAAAAAATTAACGAATAAAACATTTGTTAAGAAGGGCAATCATGAACAAAATTCCGCGTGAAATTTTTCCCTGGGAACAATTCCAACTAATGGCAAGTAATAGGGGAAATAAAAAAATTCTAATTGGAAAAGGGAAAAATTTCAAGCGGAATATTATTCATGATTGCCCTGAATATATTCACTAAAGTGCGACGAAGGTTTCCGTACGTACACTACATATCTAATAATATCGTGCCATAACCGCCAAAAAAAGCTTAAGCGACATAATTTTTGAACTAAATTTTTTGACCAAAATCGCTTATTAGCGATCGTAAATAAACGACTTTTATAAAAAAAAAAAAAAAAAAAGAAAAACCAAGTCCAAAAATGTGTTGCTTAAGCTATTTTAGCGCTTATGGCTCGATACTTTTTTAGCCTATATAATCGAATATCTTAAATTTTTTTTATAATTTTATCTAAATTTTTTTTTCTACTAGTACGTGTTTGTCAGAATATTTACAATTAACTTTGGTGTTACTTGTTCATTAATAATTATCACATGTAATTTGGCTTAAAAAGCGATACGAACTGTAGCGTAATGAAGTCATAAATATAGAAACAAATGAAGGTCGAACAATAATAATAAAGACTTGCAATTTTTGTTGCAGCAATTCTTGAATATGTGTGAGAGTGTTGAAATAGAAATATATACTTTTTGTATTCCTCTCTCGCTCTTTTGCACTAAAAAACAAAAAGTTGCTGCCGGCACTAACTAATCTTAAATTTTTGTTTTAAATTTTAAGTAGCCAGCAAACTTTTTTTTTTTTTTTTGACTTTTGGCGATTTTGTTTAGTTTTAACGATTTTTTAGCTTTGGTGCTGTTTTTTCGTTTTGGGATTTTTTTCGGTTTTGGGCGATTTGTTTTGGTTCTAATGATTTTTTTTATTAATTAGTGTTTTTTGTGGGAATTGTTACAATTTAAGTTTAAAATTTGTTAACGCACTAGTAATCCCAAATTATTATTTTACTTAAGGCCGTGATACACTATCATGCAAAGTCGTGCGATCTACGAAAAAATACAACCCTTACTTTATCATTACTACATTGGCTGACTTTTTTTCAGCTTCAAATTGTAGTTGTAAGAGTATGTAAAGAAAATAAATGTAAATAACAACAACAGCTATTCAAGAATAGAGTGTTGCCACACAAGTATTTTTTTTTGACCAGGTGCTGTACTTTCTTACTGGGTCCGGCATCTAACAATGAGCAAGGAGTGGCCGTTACAGCCAATGGCGATCGTTATCGGGCCATGTTGAACGAATTTTTGTTCACAAAAATTGAAGAGGAGGATATTGGCAACATTTGGTTTCAACAGGACGGCGCTACGTGCCACACAGCCGAAGCTACACTCGATGTTTTGCGCCCTGATTTACAAAAGAACTAAAGCTTTAATAAAGTTTATATGCATGTACTCGCAGGTACATATGTAACTAGCTTTTACCAGCGGCTTCGCTCGCGTTGATCTGATATTTTGGAAACTATACTTCAAATTTATGTATGTTTTGTTATTTGTTACTCACTGATAATATAAAAAAACGATGAAAACTAACAACAAAAAGCGATAGAAAGATAGAAAAATCGTATAAAAACCGGTTTTAAAACTGTTTAAACAATCAAACCCAAAACGAAAATTACCCTAACCAGCTCAAAAATGAGTTTTTCGGAAATAATCCGAACTGAATATAAAAAACCGGTTCCGAAGCGGATAAAAAATAGGCAACGTTTGCCGCTGATAATGTAGCTTTCCATTGGTAAAAGATTTTTCAAATCGGTTTAGCGGTTTGAAAATCCTTTTCAACTATAAAAAACCGCTGCCGAACCAGATAAAAAATAGCCTTTGTTTGACACTTGTAATGTAGCTTTCTATTGGTGAAAAAACTTTCAAAATCGGTTTAGTGGTTTGGTCGTGAAAGCGTAGCAAGCAAAGAAACAAACTCACTTTCACATTTATCAAGGCAATTATGAATAACATTCCACGAGTAATTTCACCCTTTCCCAATTAAAACTTTTTGTTTTCCCTATTACTTGCTGATAGCTGGAATTGCTCCCCGGGAAAAAATTTCTCATGGAATTTTATTCATAATTGCCCCCCCCCCCCCCATAATGTTAGTAAGGATTAATAAAAATGGTCAAGGGTATAAAAAGGTGGAATAAATTATGTATTGTAATAAATAATTTACATTGCCTTTTTAAAAATACTCGTATAGGTATAGTTGAAGAAAAAAGAAAATTAAAGTTTGAAAGTGCTCTCCCGAAAAAAAAACTGGCGAATTCGACTTAAGCTGTTTTTCCTTATTGTCACACTGCATTAAATTAAGGGCCTGTCCCACGATGTCACTAGAAATCGTTCGAACGAATACTTATATGGAAAACAACAAAAAATTTTCTAATCTTATTGTTGTTTGCAATACAAGTTGTCGATCGAACGTTTGCTGGTGATATCGTGGGACGGGTCTTTAAAGTAACAGGAAGCGCATTGCAGATAACTCAGCTAAATAAAAGCACTTCCATAAAGCATACTTTTAGGCGCTTCAGATTTAAATGCAATCATGGACGGACTTATTTTCATATTTATATTTTTGTGCAGATTTTATTTAATTTCTCCAAGTTTTTTCAGAAAATAATGTGTTACAAATAAAAAAAAATATATGTATATACATACATACCTATTTGTTGCTGGCTTAGCATGTCTACATGCATTTCGATGCTAAACCAGCAAGAAATAAATTTTTTAAATTCGTATTCATTTTGATAAGCGTTAAATAAAAATGAATTATTGAAATAAATAATGTGTTACATTTTGGTGGTTGTGTGTGTACATATGTACATACTATGTATGTATGTGTGTGTATGCATCCGAAATAAGTCAGGCGAAATTGGCCACTGTTGCCAATTCAGCTATTTTCTCGTCAAATGTAGCGATTTTAAAGTACATTTTGCGGGAAAAATTATGATTTCGCTAAATATTAGCGGGAATTCTAGCGATTTTTTGTGCATCATAATTTGCTTAAAAATGTGAGCTTGTTTAGAAGCAGTGCGCTGATTTACACGGGCATAATTGTGCTGGCATAACATGTCAGTTTGTAGGTGAGAGAGGCAAAGAGAGTGGTTTTGTGGTTGTTATAACTTTTCAACCAGCTGCATCTCCACATTAGCAGCATAAAACCAATACACACACAACTTAAAAAACAGCAAATGTTAAATGAATACGAAAAACACTAACACACACACGTATACACATTTTGTACCAGATGCATTAGTCTCGTGTAATTTGGAAAAGAGCAAAAATTGTGCGGCTTAAAAATTGTTCTCGTGTAAACTACCTCACTGAACCCATATGAAGCAAACTCTATAGCTTGAGAAAAACGGTGATTGAATAGCGCCAAAACAATGCAATGTACTCACATCCATCCTCTACATAAGTAAATACGTTTATATTATTAATCCATTAAAGAGCACTTAAGATAACTGCTATGTATGCATGTTTTATTATATTAAAAAATTTAGTACTCTAAACCCGGAACTCGACATATAAAAATCCGTCTTGAGAAAAGCAAATATTTTTATATTTTCATTGAAGTGTATGTACATATATAAATTGATAACTTTAAATTTATTTTCTGCAAAACTAGCTTTTTTGAGTTATGACTATATTGCAATAAAGGAGCGATATATATGTAAATATTTATTCAGCCTTATCATGAATTCCACATGTGAAAATTTCCGAATCAAAGTTTTCGTTCACAAGGATTTTAATTTCGTTTAATCAATTCCAATAAAATTAAAAACTAACATATTTCCACTTTTTCCAACAGACAAATCTATGTGAATGATTTTTTTCATAAACTGTCAGATTATTTCGCAATCGTATGAAGTTTTTTGATACCAATTTTTCACACATTCGGAAATTTCCATTTGAAATTTTATTTAGGATAAGCCTGATTACATACATTGCTTTTAGTTAGTATTTTATAAAATTTGGAAAGTATAGGTATAAGAAGTTAACAAGTTACCGTAAAATTTGTTCAAAAACCTAAAAATAATTTTTTTAGCTATTTATCGCTAAAATTTTTGAGTTTTAGCTATTTTCTAGCTATTTTATTGTCTACTTTAGCGATATTTGTTGAAAAAAAGTTGGCAACAGTGAAATTGGCCCACCCTGCATGTTCAAAGTAAGCATATTTATTTATATGTATGTATGTATGTAAAAAATAATAAAACTACTTTGTTACAAAATGGCGGCGACAGAAATTGTTTGAATTCGTGTTAAACATCAGTGTTTGTTTGTTACAACCTGCATGCATAAATACATACATACATATGTATGCAAATTTATACATACATATTCAAGTACTTATGTACATACATATGTATATACATAATATTACATAAAATAGTATGTATAAATTGAAAATTTCCCACAAATATCAACGTCTTTCTGAAAGAAACAGTTAAAAACATAAAAGAATTGTACAAGAACGATCTTGTGATTGCTATCAACACACATGTACATATGTATTTATGTATGTATGTACATACGTATACATTTTTGTTTTCATGTGCACATTTTCAGTTTTTTATTATGTTAAAAACTTGCTCACCCATTTTACATGCTCTTTTAACAGCTTTACACTCTTATTATACACTGTTATTTTCCGTTATACATACATACATATGTATGTATATTCTTTTGTTGTAATTTTGCCTCCCTGTCCTCTTATAATGTTACGGTTTATTGCAAGAGATTTTACAACGCTGGGTATGTATGCATGTATGTGCTCTTAAGACAACATCATTTTAGTTTTTACTTCATGTGTATGAATGTGTGGCGTATTTGGCTCGTTTTATGAAGAACTACACGTGTGTAATGCCAGACTAATGTTTAGTAAGTAAGTTTTGCTACATTCTACTTGCTTTGTTTTCCTTTATTTATTCTTTCATTTTCCTTTTCGCTTTTATGAATTTTATGGCCGAATACCAAAATTATAGTACATTAAAAAAGAATTGTAGCAGCATCAGCAGCCGCAAAAGTAGACTTTTAGTTTTGGGTTTTTATTTTGGTTTATTTTATTTACCCTGTTCATCGTTTTCCTAGTACTCGTATGTATGTACATTTTTCGCTACACTTTTTTTTGGTGTTCGTGTTGTGTGCATGGATTTTATCACGAAATTAATGCCAATATTGTATGTAATCGTTTTTATGTTTCGTTTTATTACTTGATAGCATGAGATTGAATGCAAACATAAACGAAGAATGAAAAAAAATGGTTGTCAATGGAAGTATGTATGGATGTACAGATGTATGTATGTATGTATGTGTGCTCGTTAATGTGCGAGCTGTTGATGATTTTATTAAAGGATTCTTACATGATGTTCCTTGAAGATAAATTTGGCTTTTAACAATATTTTAACTTGTTGAGATGTTTAAATATTTTTCAAAAGCTGGATGATATTACACTGTGTGACAAAAAAAATCCTTGTGACGTGTTACTATTTTGCTGGGAGTTATTGTCGGGTACACTCAACTCTATTTTTACACGATTTTGAAATAACATGGTTCAAAAATAAGAACACATGATATTTTTTTTTAACGAATTTCTTGAATTTGCACCATATTTTTTATAATTTTTACATGTATGTAAATAAAGAAGTTTAATTCTATAATGTGTATTCGCCCTCATATGTACATACATACATACATACATATCGTTACCTTGAAATAGAAAGGCCCTAACTCATTATTTTTTTGAATTCGAGATTTTTGCATTTTTCGATACATTAGATGTTCTTGTATCGAAATAGGTATACAAAAAAAAAAACTCGATTTAAAAAAAATTAGTTAAGGCCTTTCTATATTAAGGTAACGACATACATGCATGTATACAATGTATGTATGTATGTATGTGTGTGTACCTTTCTGATGATATTATCTGGAATCCCGTTATACGAAAAGGACGAGTACCTGTAAAATTTACTTTTAATTTTAATCTTTCATGCTTGGAATAAAATTTATTTTAGTTTTCTTTTGCAATTAAATTGTTTTTTTTTATTTATTTAATAAAACCTTTTGACATTCACTTTTTTTTTTGCACATTTTACTCAGTGAATGTTTGGATTATTTTCAACACGATTTTTTTTAAAAACTTATAATCGTCGAAAAAGAAGAGTTGGGTGTACAACAACAATCTGTAGTTGAAATTTTCCAAACACAAAAACGGGTTTTCGTACCCGTAAAAACTCAGCAACCTCTAACTAAAAGTTGAATATCAACCGATTTAAAATTTATAAACGGATTTAGAAAGAAGAGAGTAAGACCTTTCGAACGATATGTATTTTGTTTTAGTAAATTTCAGATATACCTACTATGTGTGTATTTTTTCACCAAACATAATTTTTTCGGTTTTTTCACCACTTTTCTACTTTGGACTCGTTCTTGTTAAAAGGTGATAATATCTTTATTGAAAATTATGGAATGAATAAAATTTTTTTTTCTTTAGCAATGAATTTTACGATTAAAATTTACAAACTATATATGTAGATTGAATTAAATAAATACAAACAAGTTAAATATTGAGGTAGTCCATTCTCCATTCTTCAACACCCCCACTAGAATGAGTGCCAAGGTTCAATATCTTGCAACAATGCAAATGCTTCAAATTTGTTAGGGATTTAGTTAAAACATCTGCCGCCATATCCTCGGTATTTAAATATTACATAATAATATTTTTATCGTTTACTAGACCTCTTATAAAGTGATGTCTGATGTCTATGTGTTTTGAACGGGCGTGATAGGTATTATTATGAGACAAATTTATGGCACTTTTGTTATCACATTTAATAATGATAGATGATGGTCTTCCGAGTTCATTAAACAAAGATTGTAACCATAACGCCTCTTGACCTGCTGCTGCTAGAGCCATATATTCCGCTTCCGTTGTTGATAATGCTGATGTTTGTTGTTTCTTAGAATTCCAAGAAATACAACCCCCTTGAAATTTAAATACATATCCAAAAGTTGATTTCCTGTCATCTAAATCACCAGCCCAATCGGCGTCTGAGAATCCTCCAATCTATTGCTTTTCATCATAAGACGCTTTACCGCTTGCCAGTGTACCTTTCCAGGATTATTATTAAATCTTGCTAAAGCCCCCACTGCAAATGATATATCTGGACGACTAACTTGTGCTGCATACATAATACTACCAATTGCTTCTTGGTAAGGTATATTTTTCATTTCGTCACTTTCTTCCTTACTTTGAGGACACAATTCTTTGGAAAGTTTTTGATTGACATCTTGTGGACTTGATATCGATTTGCAATCAGCCATGTTGAACTTTTCCAAAATTTTAATTATATACTGCTTTTGATCGGCCCATAGTTTTAAATTCACTCGATCTCTGGTGATTCTCATTCCTAAGATGTGATTAGCTTCTCCGATTTCTTTCATTTCAAAATTCTTTGCTTTGACTTTTCTTTATATCTAATTTACTTTTTATGTTGTTGGTAAATATCAAAATATCATCCACGTAAATGCAACATAGCTTGCAATAAATACACGGTCTGGATTGGTCCAGCTTTTGGTTCCACACCCTGCTTGCTTGCTTAAGCCCGTACAAAGATTTCTTTAGTTTACATACCATATTATTTCTTTCATCGCAACCTTCAGGCATCTTCATATATATTTCTTCATTTATTTCACGTCCATTTGATCAATGTCCAAATTATGTTGCACCGCCAAGCTTAAAAGTCGACGAATTGATGAATATCGAACAAAAGGAGAAAACGTTTCCTCGTAGTCGACTCCATATCCTTTCGCAACAAGTCTTGCCTTATAACGTTCTACATCACCTTCAGAGCTTTTCTTGATTTTAAAACACCATTTACTATTAATAAATTTCTTGCCTTTTGGTAGTTTTACAATTTCCCATATTCCATTATGTTTTAAAGCATTCAGTTCATCATTTATTGCCTGTTGCCACTGTTCTTTATCGCTACTTTCTAAGGCTTGCTTCATTGTTTTCGGTATTTCATCTTGAACTTGAACAATATTACAGCCAAACCCATATCTTTGCAATGGTTTTGGAACTCTTGAAGTCTTTCTTATATTTTCAGGTGATGCGATTCTCGCCATTGATGATTCAGGAACCCAGTCCATGCTTTGGTGTTCGTTGTGTCTTTGCAATGTTTTATCAGTTTTGGAGAAATATTCCTCATCTCCAGATTCACTTTGTTCTATATTATGTATTTGAAATTTCAGAACTACTTGCAGTTTCTTCAGAATATATTTCAATAGCATCTACCTGGTCATCCATATACCCCACTGAATCACATCCTGGAAATGTAAAGTATTTGAAATCATCACCAGGCATATCATTATAAAATTATTCTTCTAAGAACTTTGCATCTCTACTCAATTCGACTTCTTTTCTACTGGGATCATAAAAACGATAAGTTCTCCTGCAGTAACCTACGAAAATATACTCTTTTGCTTTTCTGTTTTTCAGTATATGTATTATGGCTTTACATCCAAATACCTTAAGATGTTTTAAATTTGGCTTCTTTCCAGCATAACATTCTTGAGGAGTAACATAATTTAACGTTTTGCAGGGAGTTCGATTTATTAAATAAACAGCTGTATTTGCAGCTTCAGCCCAGAACTTCTTTTGTAAGCCGGATTCAATTAAAAGACATCTTGTTTTTTCTATAATTGTCCTGTTCATTCTTTCCGCCATGCACTTTTGTTGAGGGTTATATGGTACTGTAGTTTGATGAAAAATTCCGCATTTACTGAGAAATGTTTTCATTCTGCTATTACAGTATTCGGATCCATTATCGCTTCTCAAAGCCTGAATTTGTTTTCCTGTTTGATTTTTGATTAATTGTTTGATTTCTATAAACTTGTCTGTTACTTCAGATTTGTTTTTAATAAAATAAACAAATACTTTTCTGCTAAAATCGTCAATAAAAGTAAGTATTGGGTGTTTTTTATTGAGGTATAGAACTTTAAGTTAGCATCACTTTTTTAACTGGCGGCCATTTTGTCAGCTGTCAAGTGATTAATATTTAGTTTGGTTTGCCATTTCATCATGAACAGGTTGACAAAAGAACAACGCTTGCAAATCGTGTAAATTTATTTCGAAAATAATGGTTCAGTTCGCGAAGTTTACCGCAAGCTCCGTCCATTTTATGTTCGACATAATCGTCCATCAGAGCAATTAATTCGGTTAACCATGGATCGTTTTCGCACTACGTTTCCTCTATGTGATAATACGCATCCGCAGAGATGTCGAACAGTGCGCACCGAAGAAACAATTGCCGCTGTAGAGCAAAGTGTTGAAGAGGACCCGAATGAATCGATTCGCCACTGTGCACAGCAATTGGAGCTTTGTCCATCAACTTTATGGAAGATTTTGCGCAAAGATCTTGGCTTGCGACCTTACAAGATCCAGCTTGTGCAAGAATTAAAGCCGCGAGACCATGCAATGCGTCGAGATTTTGGTGTATGGGCCGAAAATGAGATTGATCTCGATGCTGATTTTCATCGCAAAATTTTGTTCAGTGATGAGGCTCATTTTTGGTTGAATGGCTACGTCAACAAGCAAAATTGCCGCATTTGGAGTGAAGAGAATCCACATGAGACCCTTGAGACGCCATTACATCCACAAAAACTGACTGTTTGGTGTGCTCTATGGGCTGGTGGAGTCATTGGGCCATACTTCTTCCGAAATAATGCTGGAGAGTCAGTTACCGTTAATGGAGACCGGTATAGAGCCATGATAACCGACTATTTTGTTCCCGAATTGGATGGCATGAATGTGGATGAGTTGTGGTTCCAACAAGACGGCGCTACATGCCACACAGCGCACGTCACAATCGATTTATTGAAGGAAACATTCGATGAGCGCATAATTTCGCGGAATGGACCTGTCAATTGGCCACCAAGATCGTGTGATTTGACACCATTGGATTATTTTCTTTGGGGATATGTGAAGTCGCTCGTCTACGCCAACAAACCAGAAACGTTAGGGGACTTGTAAGCCAACATTCGTGGCGTTATTGCCAACATACGGCCCCATATGCTCGAAAAAGTGGTTGAAAATTGGACCTGTAGAATTGGCTTTATTCGAGCCAGCCGCGGCGGCCACATGCCCGAAATCATATTTAAACGTTAATGGCATAAAATTATCCTTCCAATAAAGCCAAATTGATGGACATTAAAACGATTTTCTTGTGTTTTATTTCAATTCGAAGTTATATACCTCTAAAAAAAACATAAGCAAATTGGTCTTAAATGTGAGGTAAACGATCAAAACTGCATTACTTGTTTAAAAGGTAAGCTATCAAAATCTCCGTTCAAAAGTCTCGGGCACACGAGCGACGGAATCACTAAGTCTAATACATTCAGACCTTTGTGGTCCCATGGAAGTACCATCGATAACTTTCATGGGACCACAAAGCCTTATACTCTGCCTTATACTTTGTTCCCTTCAAGGTTTCATTTGCAATTGGTCTCATCCCATACAAATTTTGTTTGTTGCACTGTGTTATTTATTAATTTAAGTTTATTAGTAAAACGAAAAAAAACACACACACACACACATAAGAGTCCTTAAACTTATTTTTGATTAAAACACATGTTTTTATTTAAAACAACTTTTTTTGCAGAACAGTGTAATTTTTCAGTAATAATATTTGGCAAAGTAGCAACAACAGAAGCTTATAATAGTAAATACGAAAATTTTGCAACGCAAGAAATGCAGAATAATAAAGAAAGTAAAAAAAAAAATGCATCAAAAGTATAGTCTAACTAGCAGTGATTTCAAACTTGTTCTAAAAAAATCAGCCGGTGTACTAAAAAAAAGGTGTGTGAATTGGTTACATTTGAACTGCAGTTGTTTGGTTGCAGTTCAGGAAAAATTGCAGTCAATGGATTTTGTTTTGGATAAAAAATCTTGATAAATGTCAACAAAACTTACTGTGAACGGTATAGATTTTGATGCAGATTTTAATTAGATTAGATTTTGTAACTATTATTGAAATCAAAAAAAAAAAAAAAAAAATCAAACTAATTTAACAGAAGCAGACATAATTTTTGTTGAACTTTTTGTCTTTTCTCAAACAAATATTTTATAGAGATGTGCAAATGTCGTGATTTTATCGTGTCACGCATGATCGTGATCAAATTTATAATTAATCACCGTGGCATAAAAAAATTACTCGTGCGTGAGTTTTTTTTTAAGAATCACGCACGAATTCTCACGCTCTCTCGAGATAACACGCCTGCGAGGGTATATAACTGTATTGAATAATTTTAAATTTTCTTATAATAAATACTACAATACATGTCTGAGCTGCCCAAAGTAGCACCAGAGTGTCGAACATCAATCGGCTTCTTATACAAATGAATACATTACTCCCGTGTTTCTCTCGGTGGCCAGCTCTGATCTATGTACATACATATGTTTATACATACATACATATAGGTAGAATGAGCCTGCAAACATAATGCATACATACATATATACGTATGTATGTACATATGTATGTATGTTTAACAACCTATTTTTCAACCAACAAACAAAAAATTAATTATATATTTTTCGTAAGCGTGCGTGATCGTGATAAGTTGTACACCCTTCGTGCGTGATTAAGAATATTTTATACGTGAGCGTGCGTGATTGTGAAAATTTTCAAAATCATTCGTGCGTGAAGGTGTGTGAGTAAAATATTTTTCTGCGTGAGCGTGCGTGTCGTGAGTCAAAAACCGCTCACTTGCACATCTCTAATATTTTACTAACCCAACCAAACTTTTGTCTGAAAATCTTTTCGTGTGCAATTGACTCTTTGGAAGTCAGGCAGAGTGTCCCTCCAGGAACTGTCAAGAGGACTCTTCGTTTATTATTACAAAAATTTACTTACTCGCTACAATGCCTTTCTGCACACCAAATATTCAGCTTCGCGAAGTAATTTTCTTCGAAAACAAGCACACCCCCATTTCATGAATCAAGAAAACAAACTTGCGCATTGCGCAGATCCGTTATTTTATTTTCTGCTTGTGACGTAGCCATAGAATAGATGTTGTAAACAAAGTACATAGTACATTTGTGTGTGGAAAGTGCTCTCTCCCTCTCTCTCTCTCTCTCTCACACACGCTTTTTACAATAAACACACGTGTGTATTCTATGATGACGTAGATGCGCAGTAGAAATTTTTATTGTACGGCTGAATGCGCAATCTTGTTTTTTTGATTCATCCCATCCCATCCCATTCTACATTAGAGACTTCTTTCAGTTTTGGATAGTAATGCCGAGTACACAGCTGGAATTTCTTCTATGACATCACAAACTGACATTTTGTGATGTCATATTCCAAATGTGTGCATCGTTGTTCACATTATGTTTTTTTATATGGTAAGCAATGCCACACAACGAAAAATAGTGGAAATGACAAATGTTGCCACTAGAACACACTATTGCGATGTCACAAAATGCCATAGTTTATATACGGACGATCAAATGATTTTGTTTGCTGTTGCTCTCTTCATTGTTGTTGTAGCAACCAGGGCTGTCAGATATGGCGATTTCTCGCCAAACGTGGCGATTTTTCAACTTGTTTGCCGTTCAAATTTTTGGTTTGGTGACATGGCGATAAATAAATTTGTTGGAGATTTTATGCCTATTTTTTTTTAACAAAATTGAACTTCAAAATTAGGAAATTAGTTTGTTGAAGTACATAGTTTAAAAAAATTCGTCAGCAAGAAATTAAATTAATTTGATTTTAATGATTTTTCTTATGTTAATTATGTTAATTAATTAATTTTGAATTTGGATGAGAAAAATCTACATGAAATACTTTTTGGCGATTTTATTTCTGCTTTTGGTGATTTTTCGCCAAATGTTTATACGATTATTTTATAAAAATTTATATTAAAAAAAAAGTGTTATATAAAAACAAATTTATTATCAAATATATATTAAGAAAAACTACATAAAACTGACTTTGGCAATTTTTGAAAACAATTTGGCGAAATAGATCGGAAAAAATCTGCCAACCCTTGTTGCAACCGCACGCGTGTGGTTCTGCACGGAGCACTGATATACACGCTTGAAATTTCCATTTAGTCTTTTAAACAGACTCCAACAATTAACGCTAAAATTAAAAAAAATCAATATTAAAGGGAATTCTATCATTTAAAGTAATTTTGACAACTTGCTGTGTGTTGGAAACCGCAAGAAGCAAATTCTTGAAATTTTCAAAAACTTTAAAACTAAAAAATTACAAAACGAAAAAAAATCGCCAAAACGGAAAAATAGCAAAACCAAAAAAATCGACAAACTAAAATAAATCGCCCAAACAAAAAAAAAAACAAAATTAAAAAAATCGCCAAACGAAAAAAATTCACCCAAAAAATCGAGAAAATTAAAAAAATTCGCCAAAACAAAAAAAAAATTCCTAAAACCGAAAAAAATTGCCGGAACGAAAAAAAATCGCCAAATTGAAAAAAATCGCCAAACTAAAAAAAATCCCTAAAACAAAACAAAAAAAAAATTCCTAAAACCGAAATGAAATTGCCGGAACGAAAAAAAATCGCCAAATTGAAAAAAATCGCCAAACTAAAAAAATCCCTAAAACAAAAAAAAAAAACGCTTAAAACCGAAAAAAATTTCAAAATTAAAACAATCGCCAAAACTAAAAACCAAACGCAAAAAACCGGAAAAAAATCCCAAAGCAGAAAAAGCTTCAAAAATAAGAAAAACCGCCAAAACTAGAAAAATCGCCAAAAACCGGAAGAAAGTTTACTGGGTACTTATTGTTATGTAGGATACAAAAATTAATACTGAGATTAAAAAAAAATTAAAATTAAAGGGTATTCTGTCATTTAATGTTATTTTGACTATACAATTTTGACAACTTGCTGTATCTTGAAAATCGTAAGAGGTAAACTCTTGAAAATCCCAAAATTAAAAAATCGCCAAATCGAAAAAAACGCAAAAAACCGAAGAAAATCGCCGAACTAAAAAAATCTCTAAAACCAAAACAAACCACCTAAAATCGAAAAAATCGCCCAAAAACTAAAAAAACGCCAAAAATAAGAATACTGCCAAAACTAGAAAAATCGAAAAACGTTCAGGGGATACTTAATTTTATTTTAAAAAATGTCTACATCATTTGATTATATAGGCTAAAGTTCATATAGTATTACATATTCGTATAGTATTACAAAAAAATTTTTTTTCTGCCCAAACATTTTTGTTTTGTTTTAAATAATAAACCTGAATGGTCTATACTTTATAAATGTAAAAGCATTTTTAATATTTGAAATTTTTGGAACGAAATATGCGACTGTAAAAAATTATTTTTCTGCTGAACCTTTATTTTAGCGATTATTTATAGTAATGGGTATTATTTTTCTTTTTTTGTAATTTACATATTTCCTACTAACAATAACCTTATGCATTAGCACAAAAGAAGGAGAATGGAGTTTTAATAAGGGAAGTTTTTTGAGTTGGCTTTCACTCATACCTTAATGTCGCTTCCGTCGCATGAAATCAATATTATATTAATTGTTTTCAGCAGTAAATAAGCATTTGTTATTGTTTAATTTCTTTTCAATTAAATTTCAATTAAAGTTAAAGTTACTGCGTTAAGTACACTGAAAAAAAAATTGTCGCGTCCGTATTTGTACTTCACCCATTTAAAAAAAAAAATTAAAACAAAATTTTTATATTTCATAAATCTACACATAAACGCTCATCTTTCAACTTCATTTCCACATTCACAAAAAAAAAATCTTTATAAAATTTCGCTGAATTATGTATATTTCTATAAGTCGGGTATGTTCTGTATTCCACGTGAAATTAAATCGTTCGGAATTGCCATAGCATTGTTGTTATAAATTCCCACGTTTTAATGGTAATTCCGCACGTTTTAATTTCACGTGGAATACAGAACATACCTGAGTAACTTCTATTTCTGTCGCATCCTTATCTCGCTGATTTTCTTCTTTTTACTATATTCTTGATATCACCCAAAATTTTTTTTCGATGATTTAAAACACTTGAGATATATATTGGATCTTTCCTTTCCTTTCTTGTGTTCTGCTCTTCTGGGAATTGCCTATATGTAGTATTCGTAGGGAAGCCTTCGTGTGCGAGTCACAGTCGCACTTTACTGGATTTATTTGAAGTCTCTTAATGTTAATACTGTGTGGGAGAATTTCTATACTCTTTTATAACAGTTTGTGAAACGTGCATTTTTTCCTTTGCTGTGGCTGAAAGATAAAAGTGCTTAAGTCGAGATAAGCCGAGTTTGAGTAAATGGCACCTCCTCTGTAGTCTTGATAGTCGAAAGTATCTCAATTATTTTGTGTGATTTTTGAGGAAGTTATAGCGCAATAACTTGCTGCTTATATTTTTTTCGACTTGTAATCCCATGAAGAATAACAGCTTAATTAAGCTTATGTTTTAATATATATCAAATTGAATGTATCATTTATATTGTGTAGAACGATTTTTTCTTAAAAAAAAAATTAATTAACCACCCATTTGAAAATTTAACTGCAAAAGAAATAATTTGCTGAAAACCGGCTTGAAAGTTTAAAAGTGTTCTCCTACAACACAGTAAAACATGACTCAAGCACACTTAGACCATTTTTATTTCGCAAAAAAAAAATTAGTTTTTGCTGCACAGTGGTATCGATTGTTTTTTTTTTTTGCAATTTTTGAAAAAAAAAAAAAAATTAAAAATAATATCCCATTTTTTTGTTTAATAAAGTACCACTTGTTTTTATTTCATTTGAGTTTTTTGCAGTTTGTTGTAAGCTATTATTTCTTTTTCTTTTGTCAATAAAACACTAAAACAAATAACAAAAAAATAATTCTAATATTAAGAATTAATTAAAAATAATGTGCTTTTTTATGTTCCATATGCTTGTGGCATACGGCAGCTACATATGTGATAGCGCACAGAGAAAGGGACCTAAGGGTAAAAAAAAAAAATCAATTTTCACTTTTTTTTTCTTGTTTTTGATGTGGACAACATCTGAGCATCGAATGAGACCGATGCCATGCCCCAAAAGTGTTCCCTCGCCGAGATATGCGCGTTTTATGATGTGATGGTACACCAAAGATACACGTATTTGAATCTTTAAAATGGCTCTGCTGAACAAAACCTGTTTTTACCCATAGGTCCCTTTCTATTTTGCGCGTCACATATGTATCTATCGTTACCTTAATAAATAAAGGCCATATATTATGATTTTTTTCTTTTCAAAATTGAGGTTTTTGCATTTTTCAATACATTAGCAGCTGTATTTATAAAAATTATTAAGGCTTTATAAAGGGTTTATAAAATTGTTTTTCATACAAAATATTCCTTATCAAGCCTTTATAAGGCCTTAAAAATTTCTATAAATAAGTCTGCAGATGTTTTTCTATCGAAATAAAAAGAAAAACTCAATTTAAAAAAAATAACCAGTTAGGGCCTGTCTTTATTAAGTTAACGATATATGTATCTATATTGCTCATTTACTTGAACAATGTCCTAACTCAAAAAGCAACTTTTACAAAAAAGGTGTTTAAATTATTTAATTTACCTACATACCTACAAACATATAGCCTTCTTTCCTTTTTTAATTATTAAGGTCTTATAAAGGTCAATAAGAAAAATTTTTTATGAAAATTTGTTTTAAAAAACCTTTATAAAGCCTTAAAATAATTTTTATAAATAAGGCTGATACAATTTAAGGAATTGATAAAAAAATATTCTTCTCGCAAAAGTTGATTACGAAAGCCATTTGGGCGACTTTTTTGTATAAAAGATAAAAATTTATTTTTTCTTGAGTTAAGACGTTTTTTTTTTGAGTAAATGAGCGATCTGTATGTGTATGTGTGTATGATGGTAAATGTTTGAAAACTTCTATAAAATCGTAACAATAAAATGCTGAAAAGAGAAAACAATACAATACAAAAAAGGAAGAAGAAGAAGTGTAGTGTGTCTCCTCAGTCGACATTGTCCAAGACGGCATCGATCAGGGCCACCACCTTTTGGCGAAAGCGTCTGTTTTGTTTGCCGGACATTTCCCTCAAATATGGATGCAAGCTATTGAGAAATGATTGATCAGCATCAGGTGAAGTTGTCATTAAACAATGGCGTTGATGTTCATTTTTACTTTTTATCCATTCGGCAAATTCTGTTAGATCCACAGCGCTGGCGCTGCGTGTATCCGCCGCATTTACAAAAGTTCCGCCGCCGCCGCCACCGCCACCTTGGCTGGAGTGTGTGCTAATCATGCTGTTGTTGTTGCTATTGTTGTTAATGCCACTATTGTTATTGTTGTTGTTGATGTTGTTGTTGTTACTGTTGCTATTCCTGTTAATGGTCGTTTTAAGAGCAGAGATACTCGTATTCATAACTGGAGTGCAATTGTTGCCATGCTTTGTATTATTCGTCACACTGTTCATAATGGCGGGATTTGTCAACTTGACCATGTGATGATTTTGATGATTGCTGCTGACCACACTGTTGCTATTGCTGGTCAAACATACAGCATTTGCATTAGACATTAATTGCCTTTGTTGGTCCAACGACTGCAGTATGCTGCCCAAAGAAGTTATTGTTGTATTAACGCTGCCACTCGTAACATCTTTTTCCTCCTTTATCGTTTGTAAGTTTAGCGGCTGCGGCAAGGGAAACGGCGTATGATGGCTAATGGGCTGCACGCTTCCTGCTAAAGCGCTCTCATGTAACGATACTACCACATCTCCTTCAGCTATGGCCGCTACTTCGGCCGAGTTGCTGGAATCTTTGGTGTCATCACTGCTCACAGTCGGCATGTTGCTGATGCGTGTCATGGGTGATATGTTGCCGGCGGCCGCTGCTTTTCTTTGTGCAATAATGGTGGAGCTGTTTTTGAGGCGTGTCTTTGTGTAGGGTATCAGAAATTGCAAGTACTTGGAAAGATAATATTTCCGCTTGCCCCGGCCAGTGCTGGTGCGTGAAAGCTTTAGGGAGCGCAGAAAACTGCTGCGTATTGTGCGCCAACGCTCTCGACAGTTTCGCACTGAAATAGGAAAATAAATTTTTGTAATAATTATCTGGAGGTATTCTTTAATAATTTAAACAAATTTATTTTACTTTAACATTCTACTCCTTGCACGCCTTCTGTAAACAGGCATTTCAACTATGGGCTTAAATAAAAAGCTATCTCTGTTATGAACTTTGTTTTCTATAGAGCTCAAGATGTGTTTAAGGTGGTTGTGTGGTTTCGCTCACTTTTTTTTAACTAAACAGTTTAAACGGCACTTTTCCACTTTTCAAAATGCAAGATTGTGTCTTTTTAAAAGTTCAAGGTGTGTGCCAAGTTTCGTAAGATTAGATAAAGTAGAAGCACGTGAAATATAATATCAAATTTTAATAGGCGTAGCCCCGCCCAGTTTTTGGAGTGCATGATTGTGTCTTTTTAAAAGCTCAAGATGTGTGCGAAGCTTCCTGAAAATCCCTCAAACAGAATCATGTGAAATGTTGTATTAAATTTAATGGGCGTGACTCCCCCTATTTTTTTTTTACTACGAGATGGTGTCGTTACGAGAGCACAATGTGTTAAATAAGTTTCCTAGCAATGGAATAAAAAAATATCATAAAATCCAAAAAAAAGACAAAAAATTTGGGGGCATGTGCCCGCCTACTTAAAAAAATGGGAACAAATGGAAATTATAGCCTCTCAGACAAAGAAAAAAGAATTTTTACAATCGATCTAAAATGCAAAATGTTAAATCCACGAAGAGCTCCACAACTGCCCCTGAATTATAAAAATATGTTTTTTATGCGCGTAATAAAAAATTTATAAAACTTAATTTATTTTAAATAGACCACCCTAATGATTGAAGATGAACGGTATGTAGGTGTGTTTTGAAAAAGTCTTGTGGTAAAAAATATATTAAGGACGTTTATATATTTGGCTTTTCTTAGAGCGGTAAAGGACTAATATTACTAAAATAATATTTAGTATGGGAGTGTCCTTAAGGAGGCCCGGTAGAGGACAGGGTTGTTTAGAAAAAAATACAGTAAGTACAGTTAGGTCTTAAATTTTAACTCCTCTAGGAGCGAGTCAGGATTTCAGGAATTCAGCACCTCAAATAACGGCAAGATTTGTTCTCATCTGCTCTGATCCAAAAGTTGACCGGAATTTGTAAACTTGTGTTATAGTTGACTAATTAATCTTAGTGATATTTGTAGCAATAGTGACATTTTATTCGAATAGTTTTTTTGTACCGAATATAATTTTTTATTCAGTAATTTTTATTCGAGCAATTTCATTAAAATTTTTTCCTGGGATATTTTTGTTCGAATAAATGTATGTGATCTCATATTCTCTTTTATATAATTTTATTTCAATAATTTTTAATTAATTAATTTTATTTTAATGATTTTTTTTTTAGAAATAGTGGATTTTTATTTATAAATTGTATTTTAATCGATTAATTTTTTTTCCGAATAATTTCAATATAACAAGTTTAAAAATTTTTAAATTATTTAATATTAAACTTGTATGAGTTTTGAAGCCAAGTCAAGAGAACAAAAGCAATAATTAACTATTTTAAGCTTTTTCTGCTTTCCTTGGAAATATAGATACATACATGCATTCATATGTACTATGTACATTCATATGTACTATGTACATTCATATGTACATACATATATACAATTCAGTTTCGTGCTTTGGAAACTTTTGTGGGCTCTAAATAACTTTAAAAATTTCTAAAGTTTTCCGAATACAAAAGAAAAGCTTTCTACGAGTAAAATGACCACCTACATACATATGTACGTATATACATAAATACTCGTGCATATAAATTAAACTTTTAAAGCAAATGTTCTTAGTCATACGAAAAACTAAAAATTATTACCAACTATCAGAAAAGCTTAATGCAATGCAATGCAATTCCATAAAGCTCTCACAAAAGCCCTGGAAACATTCAGCTATTTACTGTGTAGGTATTTAAGTACATATCACAACAAACAGCAAGAGCATAAACACAAAAAGTGCATTAAGCACAAAAACAAAAAAAAAAAAAAAAAATGTGGAAATAGCAATAAGGGAAAAACATAAAAAAAGCTTTTTTTATATTGCTTGCAACAAATGCCAATTGTTTGCAAAAATTCATACAAAAGTAGGAAAAATAAAGAATTAAACTAAAACAAACAAGCAAAAAAATTTGAGTGAAATGAGAATTGTAAGCATGAGGAGGAGCAGCTTTTAACTACACTTCCATACTTTTGTGGCTCAAACACAAAAATCATTGCCATGCCAAGCAGATATTGTGCACCAGCAGACAAGAAACACATCAATCTTAGAGCCTGTCCCACGATGTCGACAACGTTCGACTTGACGCACACTTACACTTGAAACAACAACAAAATCTTAAAATTTGTTTTTGTTTTGAATGTACATAAGTGTGCGACAAGTCGACATCGTGGGACAGGCCCTTATGTGTAGAACTTACAAACGTACATACACACATAATACACACATATGTATGTATGTAAGTACTTCATGGAAGCACAGTAGAAGAATTCTATATGTGATTCAAAGTGATTCAAAGTAAATCGTATCAAATTACAATAACAACTTCAATGCAACAAAAGAAACGATTTTTTTTATAAGGAATTCAAACCAGAAAAATGTATTACGTCATTTCCTAAACGGTTTCTCTCTCCTTGTTTTAAATCCACATATTTACCACGCTGTATCAGCGAATCTAGCCCTCAGTATTTTTTATTTACAAATTTTTCTATCTTTCTTGCTACACCTACGATCCATTATAAGTTATTTTTACAATAAATATCATTCCTTTATTGCAAAATATGTGTAACTAATTCACATTATGCATTTTTCATGAAGTTATTCTATTTTCTTTTCTATAAAAAGTGCAAAATATTTTTTTTAACTTTTTATTAAGAAAAACGTAAAATAAAAAGTAAAAATTTATTCTCGTAAGAATAGAATAATTTCGAATAAAATCTTTATTTCCAAAAACAATTTTATTGCGAATTTTTCATTGAAAAGTGCAAAATGAATGCAACATGAAAATTTTTTCACTTGTCAATAGGAGGACTGACTAAATAAATTTTTTTTTCAAAAATTCTTCATTTTTATATTCTTCACCAAAAATGGTTAAGGGTTTGTCGTTCCATATGTAATTTCCACAATATGTATGTATATGCGACCCCTAAAGTATATACATTCTGGGTCTTTACGAATAAGGAAGACGAATAAGCTCTGTCCGCCTGTCCCTCCGTCCATCTGTCGTCTGCACGTGAAATCGTTTTTCCGAAGCTAAAAGCTAAAGACTTCGGTGTTGGACTGCTGTATCAGAAATAGTCCACAATTTATTGGTATTGCAGCTCAGCAAAATCAAAATGATGGTTTCAGAGCTGGAAAACTTAAACTTGTTTTTTTTTTTTGATATACTAAAATATTTTATTTTTCATCTCAGTAAGTATTTGGTATTCAAAATATAAAAAAAAATAAAAAGACGATTCCAGGGTTGGAAAATTTTAACTTTTTAGTTATATAAAAGTATCCTAGTACAACTAATTTTTTCTTATTCTCTATAACTTAAATATATTTTAAACTTTAGAAAGATTTATATTGGTACAAGAAATCAGAAAATTTTAAATATAAATTATTCCAGGGTTGGAATATTTAATTTTTTTTTTAGTATACTAAGTCAAATTAATATTTTTTTTTTACAAAATTACAAACATATATTTTATGTTTTAGAAAGAAATAGTTTGGTATAAAAAGTGCAAAAAATTAAAAACTCAGTTTCAGAGCTAAAAAATTTTAACTTTTTTTGTTATATAAAAGTAAATAAATAAAATTTTTTTTGTTAATAAAAATTTTGTATATTTTAGAAAGGAATACATTTGAAATAAAAAAATCGAACATATGGTTCCAGGGTTGGAAAATTTACAAAATTTTTTTTGGTATATAAAAGTAACTAAATAAAAATATATTTTTAAACATATTTTGCATTATGGGAAGACCTTTACTCAAGATTATTTTTTATACTTGATACATTTTGATATGAAAATATAATTTAAGCATAAACATGGGCACTGGCACTCATTAGTCTTACAAAACTTTCTGATGTATTGCTTATTGTGCTCTCAGCACAATTATGTTTCAAATCGATGGTCATGAGTTGATAGCTTGCAATAAGTTCTTATTAATTTTTGTTTTTGTTGTTGAGCATCAAAAAGCAGTGCATTGAAAATGATGCAATATGAGCCGTTTTCGCAAATTGTGCTGCCAAAAGATACAGAGCAATATTTAAATACATGAAACGGGACACACAAATTTTGTACCACTATGGATGGTTATTATATAAAAGTTTTAACTTATACATATCATTAAAAAGTGCTGATCTCTGTAAAGTCCTCTCTAATCAATTTCTCCTCATGTATTCTAAAAATTTGTATAAAACAATAATGTAATTTGTAAGGCTTACAAAGCGATACAAACTTTAGCCTGATTAAAATCATAAATAATGTAAGAAATTCCTTAAATCCAGAGTACAGAATAAAATATTAAACTGTCGCTAGTTTCGAAATTAAATTAAAAAAAAATAATTTTGAATCAAATTCTTCATTCGAAAATTATCCATAGGTCACTTACTTGGCACTCGAACAACAAATAAATTATCCATTTTTTCACCAGACATATACATACATACACATGTATGTATGTATGTACGTCGGTGAAGGTTATATAGGATTCGGCACACCCGAATATAGTACTTTTATTTTATTTTTTTGAGTTAAAAATACGATGTGTCCTGCCACAACTCAGCCTTGAACAGCCGTGCTTTCGCAGATGAACTTCGTCTTTGTAAATTTCAATTAAGATATCTTTGATAGTTCATCAAATTATTTGCATAATAAGAAGGTTTGAAACCACTGTTGAAGTGTTTAGAAATGTCGTTGCTTAAGCCTTAAGATGTCAATAAATAGGGTCAATATAATGTTCGAAATAAAGAACATTAAGGCCAAAGATAAAACTTTCAGCAACTTTTAAATGTCAAGTTCAAAATAAAGAAATCAGCATCAATCGAGGAAATCGGGTTGTAGAAACTATTTAGTAACGGATACAGGCATACATACGAGAATGCATGTGGGGATACTTGTGTGCATAAATATTGTACTTAATTGTCAGCACAAATGCATATACATAAGTATGTATGTATGTATGTACATATGTGCATACACAGCTTGTAAATATCTACATATGTAGATATACATACATGTCTAACTGTGAAAATATATAATTTTCAAACAAAGCCAACAAATTATTTGCTATAGCAAACAAATAAATACAAAATTGTCTAAAAGCTAAAATACAGACTGTCGCTACCTTCAATACATACATACATACATGAAGTTAATGCGTAAACTAAACAAAAACATACACACACTTATGCAAACTAATAAATAATAATAAAGAAAAATTAAATAAAAATAAAAAGAATTCATCAAATATAAGAAACAACTGATTTTCGCAGACGTAAACTGCATCAAAATATTAAAAAAATAGAAATAAACAAGAAAAAAGCTTTCAACAAGTTTGTTGTAAATGAAGACTAATAATTAAATAATAATAAACAACAACAACTATACATATCATTTGAAAATGTGTGTAGGAATGTTTCTCTCCAATGTCGCGAGTCATGCACACGCGAAGAAGAAAAGTGCATGCAAACTACTCATTTCAGCAATAAACAAAAGAGAGACGTCGACAGCGACTGCGACTGCATGTTCACAGTAAAAACGGCAACAAAATTGCAATGTTACACATACTCACATATGTACATAGTTTATTTTTTCATTATTTTTTTTTTTGCTGTTAGTTGGTGACATACATGTGAAATTTACACGCAAAGAAATAAACATACAAAAGAAAAACGTTTTTTTTTTCGAAAATTTTGTGTTGAAAACAAAAACAAATTTTCATAGGATTTTATTTTTGTTCTCAACATAAAGAAAAAGAACCTTTTCTTTGGACACCGTGGGACAGGCTGCATAAATATACATATGTATGTATACGAGTACAACATATGTATGTACATATGTACATACTTATTGTTTGGTTTAAGAAATCTGGCTACCTGATTTAACCTTGAAGTCGAAAAATATTGATTGAGGCAGGTTGGTCTACAAATCAGGTTTTCAGTAAATTCTTACATGTGTACATATTTTAAAGGAAACATTTATTTATTTATTTTAAAATAATAATGCTAAATATGGCTGCACAACAATTAGCAGGATATAATACCAGCTATAACATGGAATAAGCAGGAAAAATTAATTACCTACGTTCCACGTTCAAATGCAAATGTATCTAACATTTTAAGAATTTTACAGGAGAAACAAACAAAAAACACTTAAAAAAATCATGGGCAATTACCTAAAAATGTAATAATAAATAAAACAAAATAAAATAAAATAAAATAAAATTAAATAAAATAAAATAAAAAATATTAAATAAAATAAAATAAGATAAATTAAAATAAAATCAAATAAAAGAAATTAAAATATGTAAAATAAAATAAAATAAAATAAAATAAAATAAAATAAAATAAATAATATGAAATTAAAATAATATTAATAAAATAAAATAAAATATAAAATAATTTAACATAAAATAAAATAAAATAAAATTAAGTTAAATTAAATAAAATAAAATTAAATTAAATTGACTTAAATTAAATTAAATTAAATTGACTTAAATTAAATTAAATTAAATTAAATTAAATTAAATTAAATTAAATTAAATAAAATATAATAAAATAAAATAATTAAATAAAGTAAAAAAAATTAATTTATTTAAAATAATATAGGAAAACAAAAAAAAAATAAATATAAAAAAATAAATAAAATAATATCAAATAAAATAAAATAAAATAAAAATGACATAAAGTATTTTCCTAAAACCGATTTTATTAAGCTTAGATATTAGATTTAAAATATATCATGGTTTATTTTACATAAAATTATTACTGCAACAACCTCAATTGTGCAGTTGTGGGGAACTACGAACTATATCTCTTATATTTGATTAATATAGATTATTACATGAAAAACGTCTTAAATATAAAACAAATAACATTGAAGTTCTGACAAAAGATGATGATTTCGAAAAAGTAAAATTTTTTTTAGAATTAAATTTATTTAATTATATTTAAATAATTGTAAGAGCCAATTTTACCAACTTATTTAAATATCAATTCATATTTAAAAGTAATTTTTTCATAAAAAAAATTAATGAAAATCGACATTTAAATATAAACTGATATTTAAATAGAGTTGGTGAATTGGCCCTAATTTATGTATAAGTATAAAAAGGTCCTATAATCTTACCGTGTTGGGGCCTTCCAAAATGCAAATAAATAAATAAATAAATAAATAAAGTACGATCAAATATTTAATGCATGTGGCCATGTGTTTAATATTCGCTGAGTGTATTAAGAAGTATGAAATAAAATATCTTTAGCATTTCGGTACTCAGAGACCAATTCATTCGTTTACTATGCTAGAGAGAACTCTAGCGCTTTTAATACAAACTGTATACAAATACACGCAAGTACATTCTTGTAAATATTTACATACATATGTAGATGTAAAAGCACGTCCAAAACGGCAACAGAATGAACAGGCAGGCCGAACGAACGAAAGACCGTTTGGATGTCCGACCGACTAAAGCGGAGACCTAGTGCAAAAGCAAATTGAGTCAATTGCAGCGGCCTGAGTAATTGCACACACAAATTGCAAACATTTTTTTTTGAAGGTTCACACATTTTGCTACAATGCGATTTACTTACCCGTATCTTTTGTTTCATTTGCCACCTCTTGCCAAGCTTTTTGTATTTCATCTTTTTTGCTATACTCGGGTAAAGTTGAATTCCACAGACAAGGTTTCGATTCGACCAGTTGCACAAATTTCACATTGAATACGGGATCATCTTTGCGACTGCTCATTGTTGAAGTTTTGCTGTTGTCAGCGTTAATATTGATGGTTGTTGTTGGGGGGGTGCTGATGTGTTTGTTGTTGGTTGCAGTAGCGGGGGTGTAGGAGTTGGTGGTATTTGTTGCTTTGGCCGCACCACTAGTTGTTGTGCAAGTAGTGCTATTGCCGAATGCTGCACTTGCAGCAGCGCTTGTTAAATTTGGCGTGGTAATGGTTAAGATTGTCGTGTAACTAATGTTGCTTAATTGATTCGTTACCCTGTCAGTAGTGCAGTAATTTATATGTGGTATGTTGTTTTTATATATTTTTTTCTTTTATTTTTTTTGTTAATGTGTCATAACCTTCAAACACTTTATATATTTTCCCTTGGTTTGTGAAGAGAGATAAAGTGGTGTGTAAAAATTTAGGTTGTAGCAAGTAGCGAAACTATTTGTTAAATCTTTCTATATAATTGTTCTGAACGTAACGCGCGCGTTTGATGCACACACTGTGTGTCTGTGTGTGTGTGTGTGTATATGTGTGTGCAGTTTAGAATATTAGCAAAGTAAAAAAGCCCAACCTAACTCAACGGCTGTTGAGTACGAACTGAGCGCATAGAAAAAGCGCGCAAAAACACTGACACATAGACACTTATACCAGCGAAACACACAAAAGCTGTTAATGCAGTTGCCGTGTCTAGTGCAGATTTGCATGCAAACTATTTAATCGCCAATAGCAAACAAATCAACGAATCGAGCGCACAAACAATTAAGTTAGCTAGCAACCGTTTAAGTGTACAACACACAACCATGCAGCGAATATTCATATCTTTGTGCACTCCTATTACGGATTTTTGGAAAAAAACACAAACTTCCTTCACGCATTTGAGTTCTATAGTTCCAAATGAATTCGATTGCAGTAAATGTTGAATTTGGCAACAAGGAAAAGTTCGAGAGCAAGGAAAGTTTATTAAGTTGAAATGAAATTCGACTCTCGTACATGCATACATACATACATACATACATATGTATGCATAAGTCAAGAAAATAAACTTTTTTCTGCATGACGTCATTTTCCTTGTTTTAAGCGTGCACATGAAAACTTTTAAGAAAATGCAGCATTTGCTACTCAGATATGGAAAATTCAGTAATATTTGATATATTATTTTATGGTAATTTTTGGACATTTTATTTTTATCTTTTTCATAAATTCAACAGTCTCACTCCATAAGCATTGGTCTTTTTTAAACTTTTTTTTATGCTTAACCAAAAACAAACTTTCTTAAATTCGTATTAATTTTGACACGCATTAAATTAAATAAAATTAAGAAATTAAGATCATTATTTTCTATGCTAAAAAAATATTAAGCGCTATTATTCAAGAAAACGTATTTCTTTAAATTTCCGATTACTGCTATCGAATAAATTTTTACTTCATAAAAAATAAAAAATAACGAAGTTCATTACCATTTTAAAATCAGCATTTTCCATGTCTGAGCCACATACACTTTATGTGCTTTTCGTATTGTTATTGTTGTTGTTTTAGTTTTATGAAATTTTTCCCTCTTGTCTTCGTTATAGTTTTTGTTTTGCTGCATTTTTGCAAAATAATAATACTCATACGTTATAAAGCTTATCTAACTTTGTTTTAATTTTTATATTGAATAAACACACTAACACACACTCACACACACACACAGACACATCAACAGTAAAATATGCATACTCACAGAAAGCTTGCGCTCTTTCTCTGGCCTTTGCCAGAGCTTTTGCATTTTAATATTTAATGCATATTTTGTGCACTGCTTTCCTACACACATGCCGTCTTGCCTGCATGCATGCACTTTGGCTGCTCGTTCTGTGCACTCGTATCTGTAGTTCTCTTCAAGTGGTTGGGGATAGAAACAAAAAGTTTTGCTTTTTAGGCAATTGTGTCGTGGTCCCATAGATTGCCGTCACACATTTTTGTTATTATTTTTTTTCAAACTGTTTTGGTTCTGTGCATCAATGTGTGCTCTGATTTATTTCAAGGGTTGCCATGCCTTAAAACATCTGTTTACTCTAACGACAAATGGGTATAAATTAAGAATGTTATGGCTTCAAGATTATGAGTAGGAGCAATACAGTGGGTTTCTTTAAAGATCTAATTTTGCTACAAAAGAAAAATTTTCAAAGTTAAACATTTATCTTGGCTAAAAGAAAAATGTTGTAGAAATGATTCCACTGTTTTGAAAAAAAAAATCGTTTTGAGGTCGTGTAACCAATTTCCATCTTGTTTTTAAAAAGTTTTTTTGATATAAATTTGAATAACATTTTTCCAAAATCGAGTGAGTCCACTTGCTAGGGTTATATTTCCTCTCATAGCGAATAAGATTGAATTTTTGGTCCATAAAATTTTGAAAAAAAAACGATTCATTCATTCAATTTTTTTTCTGTATGAAAAATGTACTATTCATCCATTTAATTTTTTTTCTATATAAAATTAAAGGCTTATAGCACATTTAATTTTTCTATAAGAAAAATGTACTACGAATAGACCATTTAATTTTTTTATATAAAAAAGTAATGATGTACTTTAATTTTTTTGCATGAAAAATTAACGATGTATAAACATTTTAATTTTTTTTTTTAATGCAAAATGAATGAGCTATAGTTAGCGTAACCAGATGGATTTTGCAAAAGGCGGGGCATGATCGATCAAAAAGTAACAGAAAAAAGCATTATTTAAAAGTGACTACAAACAAAAACTCGAAAATCCGCTGATAATAGAGAATAATCGGGATTGAACAAATGAGCGTGGATCTCCTCAAATAGAGGAGATGTTTACTTAAAAAAATATCTTGGAAACTAACGCAATGGAAATTTTGGAACTCTTCATAACTACTTATATTAGTAATGAGAATTGTATCTATTCTACAAATAGATACATCTATATAAGGTCTATATTTCATGCAAAAATTAAATGGACTGTACATCGTCTACTTTGCATGGAAAAAATTAAATTGGCTATACATCGTCTACTTTTCATGCAAACAATTAAACGGACTATAAAACGTTTTTTTGCATGAATATGGACTAAACATCGTTAATTTTTCATGAAAAAAATTTTTTATGAAAAAAATTTAAAAGACTTTATATCGTCCGTTACTTATGCAAAAAATTAAATAGACTATACATTGCCTTTTGTTCATGCAAAAAAAAAAAAAATGGACTATACATCGTCCATTTTCCATGCAAAAAAAAATTAATGAACAAATTTTAATGGGCTAACATCGTCTATTTTTCATGGTAAAAATTAAATGGACTATCGTCTATTTTTCATGCAAAAAATTATAAATATAAATAAATTAAATGGAGTATACATCGTCTATTTTTCATGGAAAAAACTAAGTGGACTATACATCGTAAATTTTACGTGCAAAAAATTAAATGGACTATCTATCATCGTTTTTCATGCAAAAAAAATCAGTCTATTTTTGGTGAAAAAAAATATAAAAAAAATTTAATTTAATAGACTATATGAAAATAATTTAATGGACTTATGCATCATCTATTTATCGTGCAAAAAATTAAATGAACTATACATCGTCCATTTTTCATGGAAAATTTTTTTTTGTGAAAATATATTAATGGACTATATCTATATCGTCTATTTTTCATGCAAAAAATTAAATGGACTATACATCGTCTATTTTTCATGCAAAAATTTTAATGGAGTGTACATCGTCGATTTTTCATTAAAAATTTTTTTTATGAAAAAAATTTAATGGAGTGTACATCGTCCATTTTTCATTCCAAAATTTTTTTATGAAAAAATTAAATGACTATAAATCGTCCATTTTTAATGCAAACAATTTTTTATGAAAAAAATTTAATGGACTATATACATCATCGATTTTTCATTAAAAAAATTATTTATGAAAAAAACTTAATGACTATACATCGTCTATTTTTAATAAAAAAAAATTTTTCATGCAAAAATTAAAAAATTTCGTGAAAAAACATTATGAAAAAAATAAATGGAGTCCACATCGTCCGTTTTTATGCAAAAAATCGTCTACTTTTTATGGAAAAAATTAAATGAGTTAAGCATCGTTCATTTTTCATGCCAAACAAATTTTTATGCAAAAGAAATAATGGACTATACATCGTCTTTTTTTCATTAAAAAAATTATTTTATGAAAAAATTAAATGGAGTCCGTTTTTACGCAAAAAATCGTCTATTTCTTATGCAAAAAATTAAATAAACTATGTAGCGTCTATTTTTCATGCAGAAAATTAAACTATACATCGTCTATTTTTCAAGCAAAAAAATTTGTATGAAAAAAATTTAATGGACTATATATCGTGCATTTCTTATGCAAAAAATTATATAAACTATGCAGCGTCTATTTTTCATGCAGAAAATTAAATGAAAAAAACTTTAATGGACTATATATACATCGTCTATTTTTCATGCAAAAACGAGTTTTTATTAAAAAATTTAATGGACTATATATCGCTTATTTCTTATGCAAAAAATGAAATAAACTATGCAGCATCTATTTTTCATGCAAAAAATTTAATGGACTATACATCGTCTATTTTTCAATAAAAATTTTTTTTTTGGTTTTCTTTTAGTACATATATTTATTTATTGTATCTTCAAATATGAACTAACAATAATTATTCAAATCTTAAATCTAAATATAATTAATTAGGCCCGACCAGTGTCGGACATAAACTTAGTGATAGTTATTAATAATACATAAGTCGTGATAAGCAAAAACAAAAGTATTTTCAAGCAGTTTCTTCTGGAGTGTTGAGTATTAGAGCCCTTGTGTCCCACTTTTTTAAGCGGATGTGTCCAGTAAAATTCAAGATATTACGAGCAAGCGGATTAGGATGAGACTCGAGTTTTGTAAGATATTTGCCTGCGTATTTTGCAATTTCTTCAGTTACTTGTGGCATATTCAAATCACGATGTAAATATAAATTTCTTATGTACCATGGAGCCGATGTTATTATTCGTAAAATTTTATTTTGCCTTCGTTGAATTTTTTCTATATTTGAAGCTGAAGCAGTGCCCCATATCTGAATTCCGTAGCACCATATTGGCTTCAAAAGCGACTTGAATATCAAACGTTTGCAGTCTAGGCTGAGTGTTGAATTTCTGCCAATGAACCAATATATTTGAGTTAATTTAAGTTTCATTTGAGTTAACTTAGAGTCAATGTGATATTTCCATGTGAGCCTTCGATCAAGGTGTATACCAAGGTATTTCACTTGTAAATTTTGAGGAACAATTTGATTATTGATCGTAATGGGGGAACAAGTGTGTTTTCGTAGGGTAAATGTTACCTGAGCACACTTCTGTTCGTTTACCTTTATTCTCCACCTGCTTAACCATAGTTCTAGCTGGGTAATATGTTGCTGAAGATATCGGGAAGCCTCGTGAGGGTTTTCGTGCATACTAAGGCAGGCTGTATCATCGGCAAATGTAGATGTGTGAATATTACTGCTCAAAGGCATATCACAAGTATAAATCAAATACAAAACTGGCACCAGTATACTCCCCTGTGGCACACCGGATGAGATTGTTTCAGGCATACACATAAAGTCTCCTTCCACAACAGTGAATTTCCGGGCAATAATGTAACTTTCCAAAAGATTTAGAATGTTTATCGGTAAATAAGTCTTTAATTTTAAAATTAGGCCTTCATGCCACACTTTATCAAATGCCTGAGAAACGTCAATAAACAGCGCAGAGCAATACTTCTTTTCTTCAAAAGTTTTTCGTATAAATTGAACCAATCTATGAGTTTGTTCAATGGTGCTATGCTGACTTCTAAAACCAAATTGATGGTCCGGTATGCACTCATTATCAGTTAGAATTGGGGACAATTTTATCATGAGTAACTTTTCAAAGAGCTTTGAGATTGTTGACAGTAAACTTATTGGCCTATATGACTCGGCCTTGGTAAGATCTTTGCCCGGCTTTGGAATCATTTTAACCTTGGCAAGCTTCCAGCTGTTTGGATAATATTCCAGACGTAAAATGGCATTAAAAATGAATAACAGGATTCTAATTGCAATACGAGGCAACTTCATCAGCATCTGGTTACTAATTTCATCAATACCCGGAGCTTTTTTCGGGTTGAGTTCAGCAATTAGTTTTTGTACATCACGCGTCTTAAATTTTATGGGTCGAGGGGGTAGCGCAACTACACTCGGCAAATCAATAGCACCAGTACATGAGTTTGGGTTAAATACGGATTTTAAATGCTCAGCAAATAATTTACCTTTTTCACAGTCGCTTCTTGCCCAATCTCCGGTAAATGTGCGCAGAGTTGGTTTACCCTCGACGGGTGTTTTAAGCTTTCTAGCAGCGCGCCACAAAGAGTAATTAGATGCTGGTGTGACATCAAGACCTTCCAGATAATTTTTAAGAGATGCAGTTTTTTCAAATGCAAGCAACTCTTGGAGTCGTTTAGTGCACTCTTTAAACCTGATTTTATGTTGGGATGATCTGTGTTGCTGCCATTCCCTTCTAGCTCTTCTTTTTTCACTTACGAGACGTTCAATATCAGTAGAATAAATTCTATTAAACCCAGTCTTCGGATGGGAGGTAGTGGCATGTTCAGCAGCCTGTTTAATATTTTCATTAAGGTTGTTAATATTAGATTCAATATCATCGGGTGTTCTTAGCGTAATATTTTCTGTGCAATGAGTACTAAGATATTTTTTGAATCCCAGCCAATTAACATGATTTATCATGTTCACATAAGGATGAGGTAAGTCACTTCTTAATGGGCTACAAATTGAAGCGATCGTGGGAGAGTGGTCGGACGAGAGATCTAGAGAAGCTTCAACTTGAATTAAATCCCTAGAAATATTTTTCATGACGCCAAAATCTGTAACATTCGGAATTTTTTGTATGTCAGTAGGCCAGTAAGTGGGCTCCCCACTCGAAATGACGTCCAAACCCATTTTTGAAGTTGTGTTGAACAACGCTCGACCTCTGGGTATGATAAGACGCGAACCCCAGAACGTATGTTTGGCATTATAGTCCCCAGCTGCTACGAAACAAGGGCCAAGAGATTTGAAGAAATCCTCGTATTGATCTTCAGTAATTGCGAATCTGGGAGGGTAGTAAATTGATGATATTACAAAATTGGTGCAAAAATTTTCAATACAAATATTCGTTGCTTGTAGATGTTCTTCAGAAATGTTGTCAATAATATAATGCTTGAGTCTTGACCTTATTAGAATTGCTGATCCACCGCATGCTCTTCCTCTTGGGTCCTTTGAATCATATAAGGTGTAGCCAGAAATTTTAAAAATACTTCTCGAAGTCAAATGAGTCTCTCAGACCAACATTATATCAATATTTTTTTCCGTGAGCAAGTGCTCAAGTTCATTTTTATGTTGGCGAATGCCGTTTGCGTTCCAGAAACATATTTTTAACGTGTTCATGGTTTGTTAACTAATGCTTGAAGCAGTGTATTCTGCATTTGCAGCATTTCTTGCATCATGCTAGTCATATTTGTTGTAAAATTATTTATAGTTTGCACCCGATTATCAATAGTAGCTTCAAGGCGATTGAAATTAAAGCTTGAGTTTGTATTTGTTGAATTATTTGGTGGTGAAACATTTTGAGTAGGAATAAAACTTGTCTTAGCAGCATCGGCATACGATACACGGGAAGTAACTGGTTGGCTCACTTGCGCAATAGAGGCGGATAAAGCGTTTGCTGATTGGGCTGGAGCTAATTTAGGTTTTTGCGCCATAGTCTGTTTGACGAAAGAGTACACAGGACAACCTCTGTAGTTAGCGGTGTGATTACCTCCACAATTGCTGCATTTTTTATCACTTTGATTTTTTGGCTTATTGCAACTGGCAGTGCCGTGTAATTCGCCGCACACAACACAAACAGTAGGTAAATTGCAGTAAGTTTTAGTATGGCCATATTCTTGACAATTATGGCACTGAACGGGTCCAGAACGCTTATGTGGTTCTTCAACTGTTATTTTTCGGTATAAAAGATATTTTATATTATAAATTGGGTGCGTCTCATTTTTTCTCAATTTTATATCATTTGGCTCCAGTTCAACGCGAAATGGAGGTTGGGGGATCTTTTCCCTATTTATTATGTTCGATACATTTTTTACCTTAAATCCCAAGAGGACGAGTGCATCTTTTATTTCTTCGGGAGCGACATAGGAATCTATGCCCTTCAATACGATCTGCAGACCTTTAGCACTCTTGAGCTGGTATGTGTAGAAATTTGTTTTACTTTTTTCAAATTCAGAAACCATTCTGCGAAAATCTTTTTCTTCATAAATTTGAATTTTCGTTTCATCAATGCTACCACGTTTTATTGGAACAATGTGAAATTTATTCTCACCAATTACCGAAATTAATTTTTTAATAAGAGCGTTTGAGTTTTTTCTCTTAAATAGATTGGTGGCGGCTTGGAGGTTTTGTTTGCAGATTCAGCGGATTTGTCGTTGTCATCTTGCAATATTTTAAAACGGTTTTGGCGATTAGTAGATGATGCGCTGTTATCCCTAGAGATCTTTGGAGCAGATGAAATTTTAGAAGATTTTGGGCTTCGCCCGCGCTTTACCACAGTTATATATCTGTCCATTCCGACTTTGACCTTGGGTTTTTGGCTACTCTTATCTATAGTGAAAACAGGGTTAAGTGATGACCACGAGCCCGAAGCGGATGATATCGCTGAGTTATATGTAGAGGTACTAGGCAACGGTAATGTTAACGAATCTTTAGTTGGCATTGGACAAAGCGAAGTTGATCGCTGACGAAAATGCGGCTTTGCCGTTAGAGAAAGTCTATCATCAGATTTTTTATTTTTATTGTTTTTATTAAGAGCTTCAGAACTCACAGTAAGTCTATCATCAGATTTGTTATTTTTATTGTTATCATTGAGAGCATCAGAACTCACAGTAAAATAGGAATTTCTGCCGTTATAACTCACTTCACAATTATTTGTATTTGAGGTACTCATATAGAGTATTCCTCAAGGGTACTTTGTCTGTGTTTTTTTGTTTACGGTATTTTTTTTGTTTTTGTTATTTCTATATGTAAAAATATTAGCAAAGCAAAAAAAGCTTATTTATCAAAGTTAATATGTACTACAAATATTTTTTTGTATGATTTTTTTTGTTTAGTATGTATGTAAGAAAAATTCCGCTATTACGTCTGTTCACTATGAAGGTACAACGAGAATTGAAAATTTTTATGAAAAAATTTTATTTTTCATGCAAAAACGAATTTTTATTAAAAAATTTAATGGACTATATATCGTTCATTTCTTATGCAAAAATTTAAATAAACTATGCAGCATCTATTTTTCGTGCAAAAAATTTAATGGACTGTACATCGTCTATTTTTCAATAAAAAAAAATTTTTTATGAAAAAATTTTATTTTTCATGCAAAAACGAATTTTTATTAAAAAATTTAATGGACTGTATATCGTGCATTTCTTATGCAAAAAATTAAATAAACTATGCAGCGTCTATTTTTCGTCTACATCGTCTACTTATCAATAAAAAAAATTTTTTATGAAAAAACTTTAATGGACTATACATCGTCTATTTTTCAAGAAAAAACTAATATTTATTAAAAAATTTAATAGAGTATATATCTTGCATTTCTTATGGAAACAATTAAATCAACTATGTAGCGTCTATTTTTCATGCAGAAAATTTAATGGACTATACATCGTCTATTTTTCAAGCAAAAAAGTTTTTATGAAAAAAATTTAATGGACTTTACAACGTCTATTTTTCATGCAAAAACTAATTTTTATTAAAAAATTCAATGAACTATATATCGTGCATTTCTTATGCAAAAAATTAAATAAACTATACAGTGTCTATTTTTCATGCAGAAAATTAAATGGACTATACATCGTCTATGTTTCAAGCAAAAAAATTTTTATGAAAAAATTTAATGGGTTATAATCGTCTATTTTTCATGCAAACACGAGTTTTTATTAAAAAATTTAATGGACTATATATTGTGCATTTCTTATGGAAAAATTAAAATAAACTATGCACCATCTATTTTTCATGCAAAAACTAATTTTTATTAAAAAATTTAATGGACTATAAATCGTGCATTTCTTATGCAAAAAATTAAATAAACTATGCAGCATCTATTTTTCATGCCGAAAATTAAATGGACTGTACATCGTCTATTTTTTAAGCAAAAAAATTTTGTATGAAAAAAATTTAATGGGCTATACATCGTCAATTTTTCAAGCAAAAAAGTTTTTATGAAAAAAATTTAATGGAGCATACATCGTCTATGTTTCATGCAAAAACTAATATTTATTAAAAAATTTTATAGACTATATATCTTGAATTTCTTATGCAAAAAATTACATAAACTATACTGCGTCTATTTTTCATGCAGAAAATTAAATGGACATCGTCTATTTTCAAGCAAAAAAATTTTTTATGAAAAAAATTTATTTTTCAAGCAAAAAAGTTTTTATGAAAAAAAATTTAATGGACTATACATCGTCTATTTTTTAAGAAAAAAATTTTGTATGAAAAAATTTTAATGGACTATACATCGTCTATTTTTCAAGCAATAAAATTTTGTATGGAACAAATTTAATGGGCTATACATCGTCTATTTTTTAAGCAAAAAATTTTGTATGAAAAAAATTGAATGGGCTATACATCGTCTATTTTTCAAGCAAAAAAGTTTTTATAAAAAAAAAATTAATGGACTATACATCGTCTATTATTTAAGAAAAAAAATTTTTATGAAAAAAATTTAATGGACTATGCATCGTATTTTTCATGCAGAAAATTTAATGGACTATACATCGTCTATTTTTCAAGCAAAAAAATTTTGTATGAAAAAAATGTCAAGCAAAAAAGTTTTGATGAAAAAAATTTAAAGGACTATATATCGTGCATTTCTTATGCAAAAAATTAAATAAACTATGCAGCGTCTATTTTTCATGCAGAAAATTTAAGGGACTCTACATCGTCTATTTTTCAAGCAAAAAAATTTTTTATGGAAAAATTTAATGGAAAATGGACGATGTATTATAGTCCATTAATTTTTGCATAAAAAAGACGATGTATAGTCCATTATATTTTTTGCATGGAAAAAATTTTGGCATGAAAAATGGACGATATACAGTCCATTAATTTTGTGCATAAAAAAGGCGATGCATATCTATTATATTTTTTGGATGAAAACAATTTTGGCATGAAAAAAGGACGATGTATAGTTCATTAATTTTGCATAAAAAAGACGATGTATAGTCCATTATAATTTTTGCACGAAAACAATTTTCGCAAGAAAAAAGACGATGTATATAATCCATAATATTTTTTTTTGTCATGAAAACAATTTGGCATGAAAAATGGACTATTAATTTTGCATAAAAAAACGATGTATAGTCCAATATATTTTTTGCATGAAAAAAGTTTGGAATGAAAAATGGACGATGTATAGTCCATTAATTTTGCATAAAAAAGACGGTATATAGTCCATTATATTTTTTGCATGAAAAAATTTTGGCATGAAAAATGGACGAAGTATAGTCCATTAATTTTGCACAAAAAAGACGATGTATAGTCCATTATATTTTTTGCATGAAATAATTTTGGCATGAAAAATGGACGATGTATATTCCAATAATTTTGCATAAAAAAGACGATGTATAGTCCATTATATTTTTGGCATGAAAAAAATTTTGGCAAGAAAAAAGACGATGTAAATTTTTTGCAAGAAAAAAAAACGATGTATATATAGTCCATTATATTTTTTGCATGAAAAAAATTTTTGCATGGAAAATGGACAATGTATAGTCCATTAATTTTTGCATAAAAAGTCCATTATATTTTTTTTATGAAAACAATTTTGGCTTGGAAAAAGGACGATATACATTCCATTAATTTTTTGCATAAAAAAGGCGATGTATAGTCCATTATGATTTTTGCGTGAAAAAATTTTTTCCATGAAAAATGGACAATGTATAAGTCCATTAATTTTGCATAAAAAAGACGATTATATTTTTTTCATGAAAAAATTTTTGTCATGAAAAATGGACGATGTATAGTCCATGAATTTTGCATAAAAAAGACGATGTATAGTCCATTATGATTTTTGCATGAAAAAAGTTTGGAATGAAAAATGGACGATGTATAGTCCATTAATTTTGCATAAAAAAGACGGTATATAGTCCATTACGATTTTTTCATGAAAAAATTTTTGGCATGAAAAATGGACGATGTATAGTCCATTAATTTTTGCATAAAAAGTCCATTATATTTTTTTGTATGAAAACAATTTTGGCATAGAAAAAGGACGATGTATAGTCCATTAATTTTGCATAAAAAAGACGATCCATTATTTTTTTTTGATGAAAAAATTTTTGGCATGAAAAATGGACGATGTATAGTCCATTAATTTTTGCATAAAAAGTCCATTATATTTTTTTTATGAAAACAGTTTTTGGCATGGAAAAAGGACGATGTATAGTCCATTAGTTTTGCATAAAAAAGACGATGTATAGTCCATTATGATTTTTGCGTGAAAAAATTTTTTCCATGAAAAATGGACAATGTATAAGTCCATTAATTTTGCATAAAAAAGACGATGTATAGTACATTATATTTTTTGCATGAAAAAAAGTTTGGCATGAAAAATGGACGATATACAGTCCATCAATTTTGCATAAAAAAGACGATGTATATGATGTATATGATGTATATGATGTATATGATGTCCATTATATATTTTGCATAAAAAAATTTTTGGCATGAAAAATGGACGCTGTATAGTCCATTAATTGTGCATAAAAAATACGATGTATAGTCCATTATATTTTTTGCATAAAAAAAATTTTGGCAAGAAAAAAGACGATATAAATTTTTTGCAAGAAAAAAGACGATGTATAGTCCATTAATTTCTGTATAAAAAAGACGATGTATAGGGCATTATTTTTTTTTTGATGAAAAAATTTTTGGCACGAAAAATGGACGATGTATATTCCATTAATTCTACATAAAAAAGACGATGTATAGTCCATTATATTTTTTGCATGAAAAAATTTTTGGCATGAAAAATGGACGATATCTAGTCCATTAATTTTTGCATAAAAAGTCCATTATATTTTTTTTATGAAAACAATTTTGGCATGGAAAAAGGACGATGTATAGTCCATCAATTTTGCATAAAAAAGACGATGTATAGAACATTATATTTTTTGCATGGAAAAATTTTTGGCATGAAAAATGGACGAAGTATAGTCCATTAATTTTGCATAAAAAAGACGATGTATAGTCCATTATATTTTTTGCATGAAAAAAATTTTGGCAAGAAAAAAGACGATGTATACTCCATTAATTTTTGCATAAAAAAGACGATGTATAGTCCATTATATTTTTTGCATGAAAAAAATTTTAGCATGAAAAATGGACGATGTATAGTCCATTAATTTTGCATAAAAAAACGATGTATAGTCCAATATATTTTTTGCATGAAAAAAGTTTGGCATGAAAAATGGACGATGTATAGTCCATTAATTTTGCATAAAAAAGACGATGTATAGTCCATTATATTTTCTGCATGAAAGAAATTTTGGCATGAAAAATAGACAATATATAGTCCATTAGTTTTTTGCATAAAAAAGACGATGTATAGTCCATTATATTTTTTGCATGAAAAAAATATTGCCATGGAAAATGGACGATGTATAGTCCATCAATTTTGCATAAAAAAGACGATGTATAGTCCATTATATTTTTTGCCCATTAATTTTTGCTTAAAAAAGACGATGTATATATTTTTTGCATGTAAAAAATTTTGGCATGAAAAATGGACGATGTATAGTCCATCAATTTTGCATAAAAAAGACGATGTATAGAACATTATATTTTTTGCATGGAAAAAATTTTGGCAAGAAAAACGACGATATAATTTTTTTGCAAGAAAAAAGACGATGTATAGTCCATTAATTTTTGTATAAAAAAGACGATGTATAGTCCATTATATTTTTTGCATGAAAAAAAATTTTTGCATGGAAAATGGACAATGTATAGTCCATTAATTTTTGCATAAAAAAGACGATGTATAGTCCATTATATTTTTTTCATGAAAAAAATTTTGGCATGGAAAATGGACGATGTATAGTCCATTAATTTTTGCATAAAAAAGACGATGTATAGTCCATTATATATTTTTCATGAAAAAAATTTTGGCATGAAAAATGGACGATGTATAGTCCATTAATTTTTGCATAAAAAGTCCATTATATTTTTTTTATGAAAACAATTTTGGCATGGAAAAAGGACGATGTATAGTCCATTAATTTTGCATAAAAAAGACGATGTATAAGACGATGTATAGTCCATTAATTTTTGCACAAAAAAGACGATGTATAGTCCATTATATTTTTTGCATGAAAAAATTTTGGCATGAAAAATGGACGATATACAGTCCAGTAATTGTTTGCATAAAAAACGCGATATATAGTCCATTATAATTTTTGCATGAAAAAAATTTTGGCATGAAAAATAGACGATGTATAGTCCATTAATTTTTGCATAAAAAAGACGATGTATAGTCAATTATATTTTTTGCATGAAATAATTTTGGCATGAAAAATGGACGGTGTATAGGCCATTAATTTTGCATAAAAAGACGATGTATAGTCCATTATATTTTTTGCATGAAAAAATTTTTGGCATGAAAAATGGGCGATGTATAGTCCATCAATTTTGTATAAAAAAGACTATGTATAGAACATTATATTTTTTGCATGGAAAATTTTTTGGCATGAAAAATGGACGATGTATAGTCCATTAATTTTGTATAAAAAAGACGATGTATAGTCCATTATAATTTTTGCATGAAAACAATTTTGGCAAGAAAAAAGACGATGTCTAGTCCATTAATTTTTGCATAAAAAGTCCATTATATTTTTTTTATGAAAACAATTTTGGCATGGAAAAAGGACGATGTATAGTCCATCAATTTTGCATAAAAAAGACGATGTATAGAACATTATATTTTTTGCATTAAAAAAAATTTTTGGCATGAAAAATGGACGAAGTATATATAGTCCATTAATTTTGCATAAAAAAGACGATGTATAGTCCATTATTTTTTTTGGATGAAAAAATTTTTTTCATGAAAAATGGACGATGTATAGTCCATGAATTTTGTATAAAAAAGACGATGTATAGTCCATTATGATTTTTGCATGAAAAAATTTTTGGCATGAAAAATGGACAATGTATAGTCCATTAATTTTTGCATAAAAAGTCCATTATATTTTCTTTATGAAAACAATTTTGGCAAGAAAAAAGACGATGTATAGTCCATTATATTTTTTGCATGAAAAAAATTTTGGCATGAAAAATGGACGATATGTATAGTTTATTTATTTTGCATAAAAAAGACGATAGAACATTATATTGGGTGTTTTTTATTGAGGTATAGAACTTTAAATTGGCATTACTTTTTTAACTGGCGGCCATTTTGTCAGCTGTCAAGTGATTAATATTTAGTTTGGTTTGCCATTTCATCATGAACAGGTTGACAAAAGAACAACGCTTGCAAATCGTGCAAATTTATTTCGAAAATAATGGTTCAGTTCGCGAAGTTTACCGCAAGCTCCGTCCATTTTATGGTCGACATAATCGTCCATCAGAGAAATTAATTCGGTTAACCATCAATTGGCCACCAAGATCGTGTGATCTGACACCATTGGATTATTTTCTTTGGGGATATGTGAAGTCGCTCGTCTACGCCAACAAACCAGAAACGTTAGGGGACTTGGAAGCCAACATTCGTGGCGTTATTGCCAACATACGGCCCCATATGCTCGAAAAAGTGGTTGAAAATTGGAGCTGTAGAATTGGCTTTATTCGAGCCAGCCGCGGCGGCCACATGCCCGAAATCATATTTAAACGTTAATGGCATAAAATTATCCTTCCAATAAAGCCAAATTGATGGACATTAAAACGATTTTCTTGTGTTTTATTTCAATTCGAAGTTCTATACCTCTAAAAAAACACCCTGTATTTTTTGCATGGAAAATTTTTTGGCATGAAAAATGGCCAATGTATAGTCCATTAATTTTGCATAAAAAAGGCGATGTATAGTCCATCATATTTTTTGCATGAAATAATTTTGGCATGAAAAATGGACGATGTATAGGCCATTAATTTTGCATAAAAAAGACTATGTATACAACATTATATTTTTTGCATGGAAAATTTTTTGGCATAAAAAAGACGATGTATAGTCCATTATATTTTTTGTATAAAAAAAATTTTGGCATGAAAAATGGACGATATACAGTCCATTAATTTTTGCATAAAAAAAACGATAAATAGTCCATTATAATTTTTGCATGAAAACAATTTTGGCAAGAAAAAAGACGATGTATAATCCATTAATTTTTGAATAAAAAAGACGATGTATAGTCCATTATATTTTCTGCATGAAAGAAATTTTGGCATGAAAAATGGACTATATACAGTCCATTAATTTTTGCATAAAAAAGACGATAAATAGTCCATTATAATTTTTGCATGAAAACAATTTGGCAAGAAAAAACACGATGTATAATCCATTAATTTTTGCATAAAAAAGACGATGTATAGTCCATTATATTTATTGCATGAAAAAATTTTTGGCATGAAAAATGGACGATGTATAGTCCATTAATTTTGCATAAAAAAGACGATGTATATTCCATTATATTTTTTGTATAAAAAAAATTTTGGCATGAAAAATGGACGATGTATAGTCCATTAATTTTGCATAAAAAAGACGATGTATATTCCATTATATTTTTTGTATAAAAAAAATTTTGGCATGAAAAATGGACGATGTATAGTCCATCCGTTTTGCATAAAAAAGACTATGTAGACATTATATTTTTTGCATGGAAAATTTTTTGGCATGAAAAATGGACGATGTATAGTCCATTAATTTTGCATAAAAAAGACGATGTATATTCCATTATATTTTTTGTATAAAAAAAATTTTGGCATGAAAAATGGACGATGTATAGTCCATTAATTTTGCATAAAAAAGACGATGTATAGTCCATTATAATTTTTGCATGAAAACAATTTTGGCAAGAAAAAAGACGATATATAATCCATTAATTTTTGCATAAAAAAGACGATGTATAGTCCATTATATTTTCTGCATGAAAAAATTTTGGCATGAAAAATGGACGATATACAGTCCATTAATTTTTTGCATAAAAAAAAGCGATGTATAGTCCATTATATTTTTTTCATGAAAAAAAGTTTGGCATGAAAAATGGACGATATACAGTCCAGTAATTGTTTGCATAAAAAACGCGATATATAGTCCATTATAATTTTTGCATGAAAAAAATTTTGGCATGAAAAATGGACGATGTATAGTCCATTAATTTTTGGATAAAAGAGACGATGTATAGTCCATTATATTTTTTGCATGAAATAATTTTGGCATGAAAAATGGACGATGTATAGGCCATTAATTTTGCATAAAAAGACGATGTATAGTCCATTATATTTTTTGTATAAAAAAAATTTTGGCATGAAAAATGGACGATGTATAGTCCATTAATTTTGTATAAAAACGACGATGTATAGTCCATTATATTTTTTGCATGAAAAAAATTTTGGCATGAAAAATGGACGATATCCAGTGCATTAATTTTTTGCATTAAAAAGAAGATTTATAGTCCATTATTTTTTTTGGATGAAAAAATTTTTGTCATGAAAAATGGACGATGTATAGTCCATGAATTTTGCATAAAAAAGACGATGTATAGTCCATTATGATTTTTGCATGAAAAAATTTTTGCCATGAAAAATGCCCAATGTATAGTCCATTAATTTTGCATAAAAATTTCGATATATAGTCCATTATAATTTTTGCATGAAAACAATTTTGGCAAGAAAAAAGACGATGTATAATCCATTAATTTTTGAATAAAAAAGACGATGTATAGTCCATTATATTTTCTGCATGAAAGAAATTTTGGCATGAAAAATGGACGATATACAGTCCATTAATTTTTCCATAAAAAAGACGATATATAGTCCATTATAATTTTTGCATGAAAACAATTTTGGCAAGAAAAAAGACGATGTATAATCCATTAATTTTTGAATAAAAAAGACGATGTATATATAGTCCATTATATTTTTTGCATGAAAAAAATTTTGGCATTTAAAATGGACTATGTATAGTCCATTAATTTTTGCATAAAAAAGACGATGTATAGTCCATTATATTTTTTGCATGAGAAAAATTTTGGCATGGAAAATGGACGATGTATAGTCCATTAATTTTGCATAAAAAAGACGATGTATAGTCCATTATATTTTTTGCATGAAAAAAATTTTGGCATGGAAAATGAACAATGTATAGCCTATTAATTTTTGTTTCAAAAAGATATATATTTTTTGCATGAAAAAAATTTTGGCAAGAAAAAAGACGATGTATAGTCCATTAATTTTTGAATAAAAAAGACGATGTATAGTCCATTATATTTTTTGCATGAAAAAAATTTTGGCATGAAAAATGGACGATATATAGTCGATTAATTTTTTGCATAAAAAAGGCGATGTATAGTCCATTATATTTTTTGCATGAAAAAATTTTTGTATAGTCCATTATATTTTTATTATCCATTATATTTTTTGCATAAATAAATTTTTGGCAAGAAAAAAGACGATGTATAGTCCATTAATTTTTGCACAAAAAAGACGATGTATAGTCCATTATATTTTTTGCATGAAAAAATTTTGGCATGAAAAATGGACGATATACAGTCCATTAATTTTTGCATAAAAAAGACGATATATAGTCCATTATAATTTTTGCATGAAAACAATTTTGGCAAGAAAAAAGACGATGTATAATCCATTAATTTTTTAATAAAAAAGACGATGTATAGTCCATTATATTTTTTGCATGAAAAAAATTTTGGCATGGAAAATGGACAATGTATAGTCCATTAATTTTTGCATAAAAAGACGATGTATAGTCCATTATATTTTTTTCATGAAAAAAATTTTGGCATGAAAAATGGACGATGTATAGTCCATCAATTTTGCATAAAAAAGACGATTTATAGAACATTATATTTTTTGCATGAAAAAATTTTTGGCATGAAAAATGGACGATGTATAGTCCATTAATTTTTGCATAAAAAGTCTATTATATTTTTTTTTATGAAACAATTTTGGCATGAAAAATGGACGATGTATAGTCCATCAATTTTGCATAAAAAAGACTATTTATAGAACATTATATTTTTTGCATGAAAAAATTTTTGGCATGAAAAATGGACGATGTATAGTCCATTAATTTTTGCATAAAAAGTCCATTATATTTTTTGTATAAAAAAAATTTTGGCAAGAAAAAAGACGATATAAATTTTTTGCAAGAAAAAAGACGATGTATATATAGTCCATTAATTTTTGTATATTTTTTGCATGAAAAAAATTTTTGAATGGAAAATGGACACTGTATAGTCCATTAATTTTTGCATAAAAAAGACAATGTATAGTCCATTATATTTTTTTCATGAAACAAATTTTGGCATGAAAAATGGACGATATACAGTCCATTAATTTTTCCATAAAAAAGACGATATATAGTCCATTATAATTTTTGCATGAAAACAATTTTGGCAAGAAAAAAGACGATGTATAGTCCATTAATTATTGCACAAAAAAGACGATGTATAGTCCATTATATTTTTTGCATGAAAAAAATTTTGGCATGGAAAATGGCCAATGTATAGTCCATTAATTTTTGCATAAAAAAGACGATGTATAGTCCATTATATTTTTTGCATGAAAAAAATTTCGGCATGAAAAATGGACGATGTATAGTCCATCAATTTTGCATAAAAAAGACGATGTATAGAACATTATATTTTTTGCATAGAAAAATGTTTGGCATGAAAAATGGACGATGTATAGTCCATTAATTTTTCATAAAAAAGACGATGTATAGTCCATTATATTTTTTGCATGAAAAAAATTTTGGCATGAAAAATGGACGATGTATAGTCCATTAATTTTGTACTTTTTTTTTATGAAAAAAATTTTGGCAAGAAAAAAGACGATATAAATTTTTTGCAAGAAAAAAGACGATGTATAGTCCATTAATTTTTGTATAAAAAAGATGATGTATAGTCCATTATATTTTTTTCATGAAAAAAATTTTGGCAAGAAAAAAGACCATATAAATTTTTTGCAAGATAAAAGACGATGTATAGTCCATTAATTTTTGTATAAAAAAGACGATGTATAGTCCATATATTTTTTGCATGAAAAAATTTTTGGCATGAAAAATGGACGATGTATAGTCCATTAATTTTTGCACAAAAAAGACGATGTATAGGCCATTATATTTTTTGCATGAAAAAAAATTTTATCATGAAAAATGGACGATGTATATATAGTCCATTAATTTTGCATAAAAAAGACGATGTATAGTCCATTATATTTTTTTCATAAAAAAAATTTTGGCAAGAAAAAAGACGATATAAATTTTTTGCAAGAAAAAAGACGATGTATAGTCCATTAATTTTTGTATAAAAAAGACGATAAGACGATTCATTATATTTTTTGCATGAAAAAAAATTTTTGCATGGAAAATGGACAATGTATAGTCCATTAATTTTTGCATAAAAAAGACGATGTATAGTCCATTATATTTTTTTCATGAAAAAAATTTTGGCATGGAAAATGGACGATGTATAGTCCATTATATTTTTTGCATGAAAAAAATTTTTGCATGGAAAATGGACAATGTATAGTCCATTAATTTTTTGCATGAAAAAATTTTTGGCATGAAAAATGGACGATGTATAGTCCATTAATTTTTGCACAAAAAAGACGATGTATAGGCCATTATATTTTTTGCAAGAAAAAATTTTGGCATGAAAAATGGACGATATACAGTCCAGTAATTGTTTGCATAAAAAACGCGATGTATAGTCCATTATATTTTTTGCATGAAAAAAATTTTGGCAAGAAAAAAGACGATGTAAATTTTTTGCAAGAAAAAAGACGATGTATAGTCCATTAATTTTTGTATAAAAAAGACGATGTATAGTCCATTAATTTTGCATAAAAAAGACGATGTATAGTCCATTATATTTTTTGCATGAAAAAAATTTTGGCAAGAAAAAAGACGATGTAAATTTTTTGCAAGAAAAAAGACGATGTATAGTCCATTAATTTTTGTATAAAAAGACGATGTATAGTCCATTATATTTTTTGCATGAAAAAAATTTTTGCATGGAAAATGGACAATGTATAGTCCATTAATTTTTGCATAAAAAGTCCATTATATTTTTTTTATGAAAACAATTTTAACATGGAAAAAGGACGATGTATAGTCCATTAATTTTGCATAAAAAAGACGTTGTATAGTCCATTATATTTTTTGGATGAAAAATTTTTTGGTATGACTATGTAACTGGGAAAAAAAGAAAGAAAACTTCCGAAAATCAGGTCCAAGTCAAGTTCCTCTCAAAATTCTGGAAAAAAAGAAGTTACCCAAAATTGTGGGTCCAGCCTTCATGTCCTTACAGGAGCAAAGAAAAAAAAAACAGACCTAAAACTGTTTTATATTGAATTCAACTATTAGCAAAGGCTTTGAAGATGGGAGACTTCTTACTTGTGTTCCCATTTAAATTATAATTGATTGTTTTGAAAACTTATTTGAATTACTAATTTTCTCAAATTTTATTAGTTATCTTAAATCTTTTAAATACGCGTTTTCTATATTTAAAAAAAAATTTATTATTATTTTGTGATTAACTTTACTTAACTTAACTTAATTAACTTAACGTAACTTAACTTAAATTAACTTAATTAACTTAACATTACTTAACTTAACTTACTATATAAACCAACGCGGATCACTTATATAATATATAATAAAAATATTTATATCAATTCAAAGTTTAGCTATCAGAGGTAACTAAAAAACACATCACATACATCAGAAATTAAGAATTTGTTTCAGAAACTCTCTTCGTCTTCCCGCGCCTGATGACTTCGAGCGATAATTGAACTGTAAGTTTATATATATTTTTATTTCTTAAAACAAATTGTTAATCATCACAAACACACAAACTAACATCTTGAAAAAACACATACATACTTAAATACAATTTCAAATACGTGAATTGATCTAAAAATTTTAAAAATACTTTGGATCGAACAAAGATCAGTTTTTAAATTGCAATAATAAAAATAACTTAAAAATTACTGAAGTGACCGTTAATTTGATTTGTTTTTGTTTCAACCTGTAACAGTTTAATTTAACGGAATGAAAATTCTTAAATCTATATTATCATTAATTTCATTATAATTTCTTAGAATACTTTTGATACTCAAATAATAAAAAATGTGAAATAAAACATCTTCAATAGACGACGATGTATAGTCCATTAATTTTGCATAAAAAAGACGATGTATAGTCCATTATATTTTTTGGATGATAACAATTTTGGCATGAAAAAAGGACGATGTATAGTCCATTAATTTTGCATAAAAAAGACGATGTATAGTCCATTATATTTTTTGGATGATAACAATTTTGGCATGAAAAAAGGACGATGTATAGTCCATTAATTTTGCATAAAAAAGACGATGTATAGTCCATTATTTTTTTTTATGAAAAAATTTTTGGCATGAAAAATGGACAATGTATAGTCCATTAATTTTTGCATAAAAACTCCATTATATTTTTTTTATGAAAACAATTTTAACATGGAAAAACGACGATGTACAGTCCATTAATTTTGCATAAAAAAGACGTTGTATAGACCATTATTTTTTTTTATGAAAAAATTTTTGTCATGAAAAATGGACGATGTACATTCCATTAATTCTACATAAAAAAGACGATGTATATATATTTTTTTTGGATGACAAAATTTTTGTCATGAAAAATAGACGATGTATAGTCCATTAATTTTGCATAAAAGAGACGATGTATAGTCCATTATATTTTTTGGTTGAAAAAAATTTTGGCATGAAAAAATGACGAAGTATAGTCCATTAATTTTGCATAAAAAAAACGACGTATAGACCATTATTTTTTTTGGATGAAAAAATTTTGGGATGGAAAATGGCCGAAGTATAGTCCATTAATTTTGCATAAAAAAGACGATGTAGAGTCCATTATATTTTTTGCATGAAAAAAATTTTGGCAAGAAAAAAGACGATGTATAGTCCATTAATTTTTGCATAGAAAAGACGATGTATAGTCCATTATGGTTTTTGCATAAAAAAATTTTTGCCATGAAAAATGGACGATTTATAGTCCATTAATTTTGCATAAAAAAGACGATGTATAGTCCATTATATTTTTTGCATGAAAAAAATTTTGGCATGAAAAATGGAAGATATACAGTCCATTAATTTGTTGCATAAAAAAGACGATGTATAGTCCATTATATTTTTTGGATGAAAACAATTTTGTCATGAAAAATGGACGATGTATAGTCCATTAATTTTGCATAAAAAGATAAAAATCTATTAAATTTTTTGGATGAAAACAATTTTGGCATGAAAAAAGGACGATGTATAGTCCATTAATTTTGCATAAAAAAGACGATGTATAGTCCATTATTTTTTCTTTGATGAAAAAATTTTTGCCATGAAAAATGGACGACGTATAGTCCATTAATTTTGCATAAAAGAGACGATGTATAGTCCATTATATTTTTTGCATGAAAAAAATTTTGCCATGAAAAATGGACGATATACAGTCCATTAATTTTTTGCATAAAAAAGACGATGTATAGTCCATTATATTTTTTGGTTGAAAACAATTTTGGCATGAAAAAAGGACGATGTATAGTCCATTAATTTTGCATAAAAAAGACGATGTATGTATAGACCATTATTTTTTTTGGATGAAAAAATTTTTGTCATGAAAAATAGACGATGTATAGTCCATTAATTGTGCATACAAAAGACGATGTATAGTACATTATGATTTTTGCATGCAAAAAGTTTTGCCATGAAAAATGGACGATGTATAGTCCTTTAATTTTGCATAAAAAGACGATGTATAGTCCATTATATTTTTAGCATGAAAAAAATTTTGGCATGAAAAATGGACGATATACAGTCCATTAATTTTTTATAAAAAAGGCGATGTATAGTCCATTATATTTTTTTCATAAAAAAAATTTTGGCATGAAAAATGGACGATATACAGTCTATTAATTTTTTGCATAAAAAAGACGATGTATAGTCCATTATATTTTTTTTATGAAAACAATTTTGGCATGGAAAATGGACGAAGTATAGTACATTAATTTTGCATAAAAGATACGATGTAGAGTCCATTATATTGTATAGTCCATTAATTTTTGCATAAAAAAGACGATGTATAGTCCATTATTTTTTTTTGATAAAAAAATTTTTGCCATGAAAAATGGACGATGTATATCCATTATATTTTTTGCATGAAAAAATTTTTGGCATGAAAAATGGACGATGTATAGTCCATTAATTTTGCATAAAAAAGGCGATGTATAGTCCATTATTTTTTTTTGATAAAAAATTTTTGCCATGAAAAATGGACGACATATATATAGTCTATTAATTTTTGCATAAAAAGTCCATTATATTTTTTGCATAAAAAAATTTTTGCCATGAAAAATGGACGATGTATAGTCCATTAATTCTGCATACAAAAGACGATGTATAGTCCATTATATTTTTTGCATGAAAAAAATTTTGCCATGAAAAATGGACGATGTATAGTCCATTAATTTTGCATAAAAAGACGATGTATAGTCCATTATGATTTATGCATGAAAAAATTTTTGCCATGAAAAATGGTCGATGTATAGTCTATTAATTTTGCATAAAAAATACGATGTATAGAGCATTATTTTTTTTTATGAAAAATTTTTGCCACGAAAAATGGACGAAGTATATTCCATTAATTCTACATAAAAAAGACGATGTATAGTCCATTATTTTTTTTGATGAAAAAAATTTTTAGCATTAAAAATGGACCATGTATAGTCCATTAATTTTGCACCAAAAATACAATGTATAGTCCATTATATTTTTTGCATAAATAAATTTTTGGCATGAAAAATGGACGTGTATATTCCATTAATTTTTGCATAAAAAGTTCATTATATTTTTTTTATGAAAACAATTTTGGCAAGAAAAAAGACGATGTATAGTCCATTAATTTTTGAATAAAAAAGACGATGTATACCATTATATTTTTTGGTTTAAAACAATTTTGGCCTGAAAAAAGGACGATGTATAGTCCATTAATTTTGCATAAAAAAAACGATGTATAGACCATTTTTTTTTTGGATGAAAAAATTTTGGCATGAAAAAAGGACGATGTATAGTCCATTAATTTTGCATAAAAAAGACGATGTATAGTCCATTATATTTTTAGCATGAAAAAAATTTTGGCATGAAAAATGGACGATATACAGTCCATTAATTTTTTGCATAAAAAAGGCGATGTATAGTCCATTATGATTTTTGCATGCAAAAAGTTTTGCCATGAAAAATGGACGATGTATAGTCCATTAATTTTGCATAAAAAAGACGATTTATAGTCCATTCTTTTTTTTGCATGAAAAAATTTTTGGAATGAAAAATGGACGATGTATGTTACATTAATTTTTGCATAAAAAGTCCATTATATTTTTTTTATGAAAACAATTTTGGCATGGAAAAAGGACGATGTATAGTCCATTAATTTTGCATAAAAAAGACGGTGTATATATAGTCCATTATATTTTTTTCATGAAAAAATTTTTGGCATGAAAATTGGACGATGTATAGTCCATTAATTTTGCACAAAAAAGACGATGTATAGTCCAATATATTTTTTGCATAAATAAATTTTTGGCATGAAAAATGGACGATGTATATTCCATTAATTATTGCATAAAAAGTCCATTATATTTTTTTTATGAAAAAAATTTTGCCAAGAAAAAAGACGATGTATAGTCCATTAATTTTTGCATAAAAAAGACGATGTATAGTCCATTATATTTTTAGCATGAAAAAAATTTTGGCATGAAAAATGGACGGTATACAGTCCATTAATTTTTTGCATAAAAAAGACGATGTATAGTCCATTATATTTTTTGGATGAAAACAATTTTGGAATGAAAAAAGGACGATGTATAGTCCATTAATTTTGCATAAAAAAGACGATGTATAGTCCATTATATTTTTTGCAAGAAAAAATTTTTGGTATGAAAAATGGACGAAGTATAGTCCATTAATTGTGCATACAAAAGACGATGAATAGTCTATTATGATTTTTGCATGCAAAAAGTTTTGCCATGATAAATGGACGATCTATAGTCTATTAATTTTGCACAAAAAAGACGATGTATAGTCCATTCTATTTTTTGCATGAAAAAATTTTTGGCATGAAAAATGGACGAAGTATAGTCCATTAATTTTGCATAAATTTTGCATAGTCCATTATATTTTTTGCATGAAAAAAATTTTGGCAAGAACAAAGACGATGTATAGTCCATTAATTTTTGCATAAAAACACGATGTTGCGTCCATTATATTTTTTGGATGAAAACAATTTTGGTATGAAAAATGGACGATGTATAGTCCATTAATTCTGCATAAAAAAGACGATGTATATATAGTCCATTATGATTTTTGCATTAAAAAAATTTTTGTCATGGAAAATGGACGATGTATATATAGTCCATTAATTTTGCATAAAAAAGACGATGTATAGTCCATTAATTTTTGCATAAAAAAGACGATGTATAGTCCATTATATTTTTTTCATGAAAAAAATTTTGGCATGAAAAATGGACGATGTCTAGTCCATTAATTTTTTGCATGAAAAAAATTTTGGCAAGAAAAAAGACGATGTATAGTCTATTAATTTTTGCATAAAAAATACGATGGATAGTCCATTATATTTTTTGCATGAAAAATATTTTGGCATGAAAAATGGACGATGTATTGTCCATTAATTTTTCCATAAAAAAGACGATTTATAGTCCATTAATTTTGCATAAAATAGACGATGTATAGTCCATTATATTTTTTGCATGAAAAATGTTTTGGCATGAAAAATGGACGATGTATAGTCCATTAATTCTGCATAAAAAAGACAATGTATAGCCTATTATATTTTTTGGTTGAAAACATTTTTGTCATGAAAAATGGACGATGTATAGTACATTAATTTTGCATAAAAAATACGATGTATAGTCCATTATATTTTTTGGATGAAAACAATTTTGGCATGAAAAAAGGACGATGTATAGTCCATTAATTTTTGCATAAAAAGACGATGTATAGTCCATTATATTTTTTGCATGAAAAATATTTTGGCATGAAAAATGGACGATTTATAGTCCATAATTTTGCATAAAAGAGACGATTTATTATAGCCCATTATATATTTTGCATGAAAAAAATTTTGGCAAGAATAAAGACGATGTATAGTCCATTATATTTTTTGCATGAAAAAAATTTTGGCATGAAAAATGGACGATATACAGTCCATTAATTTTTTGCATAAAAAAGACGATATAAAGTCCATTATATTTTTTGCATGAAAAAATTTTTGGCATGAAAAATGGACGAAGTATAGTCCATTAATTTTGCATAAATTTTGCATAGTCCATTATATTTTTTGCATGAAAAAAATTTTGGCAAGAACAAAGACGATGTATAGTCCATTAATTTTGCATAAAAAATACGATGTATAGTCCATTATATTTTTTGCATGAAAAAAATTTTGGCAAGAAAAAAGACGATGTATAGTCCATTAATTTTGCATAAAAAATACGATGTATAGTCCATTATATTTTTTCCATGAAAAATGTTTTGGCATGAAAAATGGACGATGTATAGTCCATTAATTTTGCATAAAAAATACGATGGATAGTCCATTATATTTTTTGGATGAAAACATTTTTGGCATGAAAAATGGACGATGTATAGTCCTTTAATTTTGTATAAAAAAGACGATGCATAGTCCATTATATTTTTTGGATGAAAATATTTTTGGCATGAAAAATGGACGATGTATAGTCCATTAATTTTGCATAAAATAGACGATGTATAGTCCATTAATTTTTGCATAAAAAAGACGATGTATAGTCCATTATATTTTTTTCATGAAAAAAATTTTGGCATGAAAAATGGACGATGTCTATTAATTTTTTGCATGAAAAAAATTTTGGCAAGAAAAAAGACGATGTATAGTCTATTAATTTTTGCATAAAAAAGACGATGTATAGTCCATTATATTTTTTGCATGAAAAAAATTTTGGCATGAAAAATGGACGATGTATAGTCCATTAATTTTTGCATAAAAAAGACGATGTATAGTCCATTAATTTTGCATAAAAAAGACGATGTATAGTCCATTATATTTTTTGCATGAAAAAAATTTTGGCAATAAAAAAGACGTTGTATAGTCCATTAATTTTGCATAAAAAATACGATTTATAGTCCTTTATATTTTTTGCATGAAAAATATTTTGGTATGAAAAATGGACGATGTATAGTCCATTAATTCTGCATAAAAAAGACGATATATAGTCCATTATATTTTTTGGATGAAAACATTTTTGGCATGAAAAATGGACGATGTATAGTCCTTTAATATTGTATAACAAAGACGATGCACAGTTCATTATATTTTTTGGATGAAAACATTTTTGGCATGACAAATGGACGATGTATAGTCCATTAATTTTGCATAAAATAGACGATGTATATATAGTCCATTATGATTTTTGCATGAAAAAAATTTTGGCAAGAAAAAAGACGATGTATAGTCCATTAATTTTTCCATAAAAAAGACGATGTATAGCCCATTATATTTTTTGGATGAAAACATTTTTGTCATGAAAAATGGACGATGTATAGTACATTAATTTTGCATAAAAAATACATTGTATAGTACATTATATTTTTTGCATGAAAAATATTTTGGCATGAAAAATGGACGATGTATACTCCATTTATTTTGCATAAAAAATACGATGTATAGTCCATTATATTTTTTGCATGAAAAAATTTTTGCCAATAAAAAAGACGTTGTATAGTCCATTAATTTTGCATAAAAAATACGATGTATAGTCCATTATATTTTTTTCATGAAAAATGTTTTGGCATGAAAAATGGACGATGCATAGTCCATTAATTTTGCATAAAAAATACGATGGATAGTCCATTATATTTTTTGGATGAAAACATTGTTGGCATGAAAAATGGACGATGTATAGTCCTTTAATTTTGTATAAAAAAGACGATGCATAGTCCCTTATATTTTTTGGATGAAAACATTTTTGGCATGAAAAATGGACGATGTATAGTCCATTAATTTTGCATAAAATAGACGATGTATATATAGTCCATTATGATTTTTGCATTAAAAAAATTTTTGTCATGGAAAATGGACGATGTATATATAGTCCATTAATTTTGCATAAAAAAGACGATGTATAGTCCATTAATTTTTGCATAAAAAAGACGATGTATAGTCCATTATATTTTTTTCATGAAAAAAATTTTGGCATGAAAAATGGACGATGTATAGTCTATTAATTTTTGCATAAAAAATACGATGGATAGTCCATTATATTTTTTGCATGAAAAATATTTTGGTATGAAAAATGGACGATGTATAGTCCATTAATTCTGCATAAAAAAGACGATGTATAGTCCATTAATTTTGCATAAAATAGACGATGTATAGTCCATTATATTTTTTGCATGAAAAAAATTTTGGCAATAAAAAAGACGTTGTATAGTCCATTAATTTTGCATAAAAAATACGATTTATAGTCCTTTATATTTTTTGCATGAAAAATATTTTGGTATGAAAAATGGACGATGTATAGTCCATTAATTCTGCATAAAAAAGACGATGTATAGTCCATTATATTTTTTGGATGAAAACATTTTTGGCATGAAAAATGGACGATGTATAGTCCTTTAATATTGTATAACAAAGACGATGCACAGTTCAATATATTTTTTGGATGAAAACATTTTTGGCATGACAAATGGACGATGTATAGTCCATTAATTTTGCATAAAATAGACGATGTATATATAGTCCATTATGATTTTTGCATGAAAAAAATTTTGGCAAGAAAAAAGACGATGTATAGTCCATTAATTTTTCCATAAAAAAGACGATGTATAGCCCATTATATTTTTTGGATGAAAACATTTTTGTCATGAAAAATGGACGATGTATAGTACATTAATTTTGCATAAAAAATACATTGTATAGTACATTATATTTTTTGCATGAAAAATATTTTGGCATGAAAAATGGACGATGTATACTCCATTTATTTTGCATAAAAAATACGATGTATTGTATTATATTTTTTGCATGAAAAAAATTTTGCCAATAAAAAAGACGTTGTATAGTCCATTAATTTTGCATAAAAAATACGATGTATAGTCCATTATATTTTTTTCATGAAAAATGTTTTGGCATGAAAAATGGACGATGCATAGTCCATTAATTTTGCATAAAAAATACGATGGATAGTCCATTATATTTTTTGGATGAAAACATTGTTGGCATGAAAAATGGACGATGTATAGTCCTTTAATTTTGTATAAAAAAGACGATGCATAGTCCATTATATTTTTTGGATGAAAACATTTTTGGCATGAAAAATGGACGATGTATAGTCCATTAATTTTGCATAAAATAGACGATGTATATATAGTCCATTATGATTTTTGCATTAAAAAAATTTTTGTCATGGAAAATGGACGATGTATATATAGTCCATTAATTTTGCATAAAAAAGACGATGTATAGTCCATTAATTTTTGCATAAAAAAGACGATGTATAGTCCATTATATTTTTTTCATGAAAAAATTTTTGGCATGAAAAATGGACGATGTCTAGTCCATTAATTTTTTGCATGAAAAAAATTTTGGCAAGAAAAAAGACGATGTATAGTCTATTAATTTTTGCATAAAAAATACGATGGATAGCCCATTATATTTTTTGCATGAAAAATATTTTGGCATGAAAAATGGACGATGTATTGTCCATTAATTTTTCCATAAAAAAGACGATTTATAGTCCATTAATTTTGCATAAAAAATACAATGTATAGTCCATTATATTTTTTGCATGAAAAATATTTTGCATAAAAAATACGATGTATAGTCCATTATATTTTTTGCATGAAAAAAATTTTGGCAAGAAAAAAGACGATGTATAGTCCATTAATTTTTGCATAATAAAGACGATGTATAGTCCATTATATTTTTTGCATGAAAGATATTTTGGCATGAAAAATGGACGATGTATAGTCCATTAATTTTGCATAAAAGAGACGATGTATAGTCCATTATATTTTTTGCATGAAAAAAATTTTGGCATGAAAAAAGACGATGTCTAGTCCATTAATTTTTGTATAAAAAAGACAATGTATAGTCCATTATATTTTTTGCATAAAAAAAATTTTTGGCATGAAAAGTGGACGATGTATAGTCCATTAATTTTTCAAGAAAAAAGACGATGTATAGTCCATTAATTTTTGCATAATAAAGACGATGTATAGTCCATTATATTTTTTGCATGAAAGATATTTTGGCATGAAAAATGGACGATGTATAGTCCATTAATTTTGCATAAAAGAGACGATGTATAGTCCATTATATTTTTTGCATGAAAAATATTTTGCATAAAAAATACGATGTATAGTCCATTATATTTTTTGCATGAAAAAAATTTTGGCAAGAAAAAAGACGATGTATAGTCCATTAATTTTTGCATAATAAAGACGATGTATAGTCCATTATATTTTTTGCATGAAAGATATTTTGGCATGAAAAATGGACGGTGTATAGTCCATTAATTTTGCATAAAAGAGACGATGTATAGTCCATTATATTTTTTGCATGAAAAAAATTTTGGCAAGAAAAAAGACGATGTATAGTCCTTTATATTTTTTGCATGAAAAATATTTTGGCATGAAAAATGGACGGTGTATAGTCCATTAATTTTGCATAAAAAAGACTATGTAGAGTCCATTAATTTTTGCATAAAAAAGACGATGTATAGTCCATTATATTTTTTGGATGAAAACATTTTTGGCATGAAAAATGGATGATGTATAGTCCTTTAATTTTGTATAAAAAAGACGATGTATAGTCCATTATATTTTCTGCATGAAAAAAATTTTGGCAAGAAAAAAGACGATGTAAGTCCATTATATTTTTTGCATGAAAAAAATTTTGGCATGAAAAATGGACGATGTATAGGCCATTAAATTTCCATAAAAAATACGATGTATAGTCCATTAATTTTTGCATAATAAAGACGATGTATAGTCCATTATATTTTCTGCATAAAAAAAATTTTGCCAAGAAAAAAGACGTTGTATAGTTCATTAATTTTGCATAAAAAATACGATGTATAGTCCATTATATTTTTTGCATGAAAAAAATTTTATCATGTAAAATGGACGATGTATAGTCCATTAATTTTGCATAAAAAAGACGATGTATAGTCCATTATGATTTTTGCATGAAAAAATTTTTGCCATGGAAAATGGACGATGTATAGTCCATTAATTTTGCATAAAAAATACGATGTATAGTCAGTCCATTATATTTTTTGCATGAAAAATATTTTGGCATGAAAAATGGACGATGTATAGTCCATTAATTCTGCATAAAAAAGACGATGTATAGTCCATTATATTTTTTGGATGAAAACATTTTTGGCATGAAAAATGGACGATGTATAGTCCTTTAATTTTGTATAAAATTTATATTTTATTTTATTATATTATATTTTTTGGATGAAAACAATTTTCGTATGAAAAATGGACGATGTATAGTCAATTAATATTGCATAAAAAAGACGATGTATAGTCCATTATATTTTTTACATGAAAAAATTTTGGCAAGAAAAAAGACGACGTATAGTCCATTAATTTTTGCATAAAAAAGACGATGTATAGTCCATTATATTTTTTGCATGAAAAAAATTTTGGCATGAAAAATGGACGATGTATAGTCCATTAATTTTGCATAAAAAATACTATGTATAGTCCATTATATTTTTTGTATGAAAAAAATTTTGGCAAGAAAAAAGACGTTGTATAGTCCATTAATTTTGCATAAAAAAGACGGTGTATAGTCCATTATATTTTTTGGATGAAAACATTTTTGGCATGAAAAATGGACGATGTATAGTCCTTTAATTTTGTATAAAAAAGACAATGCATAGTCCATTATATTTTTTGGATGAAAACATTTTTGGCATGAAAAATGGACGATGTATAGTCCATTAATTTTTCATAAAAAAGACGATGTAGAGTCCATTATATTTTTTGCATGAAAAATATTTTAGCATGAAAAGTGGACGATTATAGTCCATTAATTTTGCATAAAAAATACGATGTATAGTCCATTATATTTTTTGCATGAAAAATATTTTGGTATGAAAAATGGACGATGTATAGTCCATTAATTCTGCATAAAAAAGACGATGCATATTCCATTATATTTTTTGGATGAAAACATTTTTGGCATGAAAAATGGACGATGTATAGTCCATTAATTTTGCATAAAAAAGACGATGTATATATAGTCCATTATGATTTTTGCATTAAAAAAATTTTTGTCATAGAAAATGGACGATGTATAGTCCATTAATTTTACATAAAAAAGACGATGTATAGTCCATTAATTTTTGCATAAAAAAGACGATGTATAGTCCATTATGATTTTTGCATGAAAACATTTTTGGCATGAAAAATGGACGATGTATATTCCATTAATTCTGCATAAAATAGACGATGTATATATAGTCCATTATGATTTTTGCATTAAAAAAATTTTTGTCATTGAAAATGGACGATGTATAGTCCAGTAATTTTTCATAAAAAAGACGATGTATAGTCCATTAATTTTTGCATAAAAAATACGATATATAGTCCATTATGATTTTTGCATGAAAACATTTTTGGCATGAAAAATGGACAATGTATAGTCCATTAATTTTTGCATAAAAAAGACGATGTATAGTCCATTAATTGTTGCATAAAAAAGACGATGTATATATAGTCCATTATGATTTTTGCATGAAAAAATTTTTGCCATGGAAAATGGACGATGTATAGTCCATTAATTTTTGCATAAAAAATACAATATATAGTCCATTATGATTTTTGCATGAAAACATTTTTGGCATGAAAAATGGACAATGTATAGTCCATTAATTTTTGCATAAAAAAGACGATGTATAGTCCATTAATTGTTGCATAAAAAAGACGATGTAGAGTCCATTATATTTTTTGGATGAAAACAATTTTGGTATGAAAAATGGACGATGTATATCCATTATTTTGCATAAAAAAGACGATGTATATATAGTCCATTAATTTTTGCATAAAAAATACGATGTATATCCCATTATATTTTTTGCATGAAAAAAATTTTGGCATGCAAAATGGACGATGTATAGGCCATTAATTTTCCATAAAAAATACGATGTGTAGTCCATTATATTTTTTGCATGAAAAAAATTTTGGCAAGAAAAAAGACGATGTATAGTCCATTAAATTTTGCATAAAAAAGACGATGTATAGTCCATTATGATTTTTGCATGAAAAAATTTTTGCCATGGAAAATGGACGATGTCTAGTCCATTAATTTTTTTGGATGAAAACATTTTTGGCATGGAAAATGGACGATGTATGGTCCTTTAATTTTGTCCATTATATTTTTTGGCTGAAAACATTTTTGGCATGAAAAATGGACGATGTATAGTCCTTTAATTTTGTATCCATTATATTTTTTCGATGAAAACATTTTTGGCATGAAAAATGGACGATGTATAGTCCATTAATTTTTCCATAAAAAAGACGATGTATAGTCCATTATATTTTTTGGATGAAAACATTTTTGGCATGAAAAATGGACGATGTATAGTCCTTTAATTTTGTATCAAAAAGACGATGTATAGTCCATTATATTTTCTGCATGAAAAAAATTTTGGCAAGAAAAAAGACGATGTATAGTCCATTAATTTTTGCATAAAAAGGACGATGTATAGTCCATTATATTTTTTCCATGAAAAATATTTTGGCATGAAAAATGGACGATGTATAGTCCATTAATTTTGCATAAAAGAGACGATATATAGTCCATTAATTTTTGCATAAAAAAGACGATGAATAGTCCATTATATTTTTTGCATGAAAAAAATTTTGGCATGCAAAATGGACGATGTATAGGCCATTAATTTTGCATAAAAAGACTATGTATAGTCCATTATATTTTTTGCATGAAAAAAATTTTGGCATGCAAAATGGACGATGTATAGGCCATTAATTTTGCATAAAAAGACGATGTATAGTCCATTATATTTTTTGCATGAAAAAAATTTTGGAATGAAAAATGGACGATGTATAGTCCATTAATTTTGCATAAAAAGGACGATGTATAGTCCATTATATTTTTTCCATGAAAAATATTTTGGCATGAAAAATGGACGATGTATAGTCCATTAATTTTGCATAAAAGAGACGATATATAGTCCATTAATTTTTGCATAAAAAAGACGATGTATAGTCCATTATATTTTTTGCATGAAAAAAATTTTGGCATGCAAAATGGACGATGTATAGGCCATTAATTTTGCATAAAAAGACGATGTATAGTCCATTATATTTTTTGCATGAAAAAAATTTTGGCATGAAAAATGGACGATGTCTATTCCATTAATTTTTTTGGATGAAAACATTTTTGGCATGGATAATGGACGATGTATAGTCCATTAATTTTGCATAAAAAAGAAGATGTATATATAGTCCATTATGATTTTTGCATGAAAAAATTTTTGCCATGGAAAATGGACGATGTATAGTCCATTAATTTTGCATAAAAAATACTATGTATAGTAAAAAAGACGATGCATAGTCCATTATATTTTTTGGATGAAAACATTTTTGGCATAAAAAATGGACGATGTATAGTCCATTATGATTTTTGCATTAAAAAAATTTTTGTCATGGAAAATGGACGATGTATAGTCCATTATTTTGCATAAAGACGATGTATAGTCCATTAATTTTTGCATTAAAAAGAAGATGTATAGTCCATTATATTTTTTGCATGAAAAATATTTTGGTATGAAAAATGGACGATGTATAGTCCATTATATTTTTTGGATGAAAACATTTTTGGCATGAAAAATGGACGATGTATAGTCCTTTAATTTTGTATAAAAAAGACGATGCATACATAGTCCATTATATTTTTTGGATGAAAACATTTTTGGCATGAAAAATGGACGATGTATAGTCCATTAATTTTTCCATAAAAAGGACGATGTATAGTCCATTATATTTTCTGCATGAAAAAAATTTTGGCAAGAAAAAAGACGATGTATAGTCCATTAATTTTTGCATAAAAAAGACGATGTATAGTCCATCATATTTTTTGCATGAAAAATATTTTGGCATGAAAAATGGACGATGTATAGTCCATTAATTTTTCATAAAAGAGACGATATATAGTCCATTAATTTTTGCATAAAAAAGACGATGTATAGTCCATTATATTTTTTGCATGAAAAAAATTTTGGCAAGAAAAAAGACGACGTATAGTCCATTAATTTTTGCATAAAAAATATGATGCATAGTCCATTATGATTTTTGCATGAAAAAATTTTTGCCATGGAAAATGGACGACGTATAGTCCATTAATTTTGCATAAAAAATACGATGTATAGTCCACTATATTTTTTGCATGAAAAAAATTTTGGCAAGAAAAAAGACGATGTATAGTACATTAATTTTGCATAAAAAAAGAGGATGTATAGTCCATTATATTTTATACATGAAAAAAATTTTGGCAAGAAAAAAGACGACGTATAGTCCATTAATTTTTGCATAAAAAAGATGATGTATAGTCCATTATGATTTTTGCATGAAAAAATTTTTGCCATGGAAAATGGACGACGTATAGTCCATTAATTTGGCATAAAAAATACGATGTATAGTCCATTATATTTTCTGCATGAAAAAAATTTTGGCAAGAAAAAAGACGATGTACAGTCCATTAATTTTGCATAAAATAGACGATGTATATATAGTCCATTATGATTTTTGCATTAAAAAAATTTTTGTCATAGAAAATGGACGATGTATAGTCCATTAATTTTACATAAAAAAGACGATGTATAGTCCATTAATTTTTGCATAAAAAAGACGATGTATAGTCCATTATGATTTTTGCATGAAAACATTTTTGGCATGAAAAATGGACGATGTATATTCCATTAATTCTGCATAAAATAGACGATGTATATATAGTCCATTATGATTTTTGCATTAAAAAAATTTTTGTCATTGAAAATGGACGATGTATAGTCCAGTAATTTTTCATAAAAAAGACGATGTATAGTCCATTAATTTTTGCATAAAAAATACGATATATAGTCCATTATGATTTTTGCATGAAAACATTTTTGGCATGAAAAATGGACAATGTATAGTCCATTAATTTTTGCATAAAAAAGACGATGTATAGTCCATTAATTGTTGCATAAAAAAGACGATGTATATATAGTCCATTATGATTTTTGCATGAAAAAATTTTTGCCATGGAAAATGGACGATGTATAGTCCATTAATTTTTGCATAAAAAATACAATATATAGTCCATTATGATTTTTGCATGAAAACATTTTTGGCATGAAAAATGGACAATGTATAGTCCATTAATTTTTGCATAAAAAAGACGATGTATAGTCCATTAATTGTTGCATAAAAAAGACGATGTAGAGTCCATTATATTTTTTGGATGAAAACAATTTTGGTATGAAAAATGGACGATGTATATCCATTATTTTGCATAAAAAAGACGATGTATATATAGTCCATTAATTTTTGCATAAAAAATACGATGTATATCCCATTATATTTTTTGCATGAAAAAATTTTTGGCATGAAAAATGGACGATGTATAGTCCTTTAATTTTGTATCAAAAAGACGATGTATAGTCCATTATATTTTCTGCATGAAAAAAATTTTGGCAAGAAAAAAGACGATGTATAGTCCATTAATTTTTGCATAAAAAGGACGATGTATAGTCCATTATATTTTTTCCATGAAAAATATTTTGGCATGAAAAATGGACGATGTATAGTCCATTAATTTTGCATAAAAGAGACGATATATAGTCCATTAATTTTTGCATAAAAAAGACGATGAATAGTCCATTATGATTTTTGGATGAAAACATTTTTGGCATGAAAAATGGACGATGTATAGTCCTTTAATTTTGTATCAAAAAGACGATGTATAGTCCATTAATTTTTGCATAAAAAGGACGATGTATAGTCCATTATATTTTTTCCATGAAAAATATTTTGGCATGAAAAATGGACGATGTATAGTCCATTAATTTTGCATAAAAGAGACGATATATAGTCCATTAATTTTTGCATAAAAAAGACGATGAATAGTCCATTATGATTTTTGCATGAAAACATTTTTGGCATGAAAAATGGACAATGTATAGTCCATTAATTTTTGCATAAAAAAGACGATGTATAGGCCATTAATTTTCCATAAAAAATACGATGTGTAGTCCATTATATTTTTTGCATGAAAAAAATTTTGGCAAGAAAAAAGACGATGTATAGTCCATTAAATTTTGCATAAAAAAGACGATGTATAGTCCATTATGATTTTTGCATGAAAAAATTTTTGCCATGGAAAATGGACGATGTCTAGTCCATTAATTTTTTTGGATGAAAACATTTTTGGCATGGAAAATGGACGATGTATGGTCCTTTAATTTTGTCCATTATATTTTTTGGCTGAAAACATTTTTGGCATGAAAAATGGACGATGTATAGTCCTTTAATTTTGTATCCATTATATTTTTTCGATGAAAACATTTTTGGCATGAAAAATGGACGATGTATAGTCCATTAATTTTTCCATAAAAAAGACGATGTATAGTCCATTATATTTTTTGGATGAAAACATTTTTGGCATGAAAAATGGACGATGTATAGTCCTTTAATTTTGTATCAAAAAGACGATGTATAGTCCATTATATTTTCTGCATGAAAAAAATTTTGGCAAGAAAAAAGACGATGTATAGTCCATTAATTTTTGCATAAAAAGGACGATGTATAGTCCATTATATTTTTTCCATGAAAAATATTTTGGCATGAAAAATGGACGATGTATAGTCCATTAATTTTGCATAAAAGAGACGATATATAGTCCATTAATTTTTGCATAAAAAAGACGATGAATAGTCCATTATATTTTTTGCATGAAAAAAATTTTGGCATGCAAAATGGACGATGTATAGGCCATTAATTTTGCATAAAAAGACTATGTATAGTCCATTATATTTTTTGCATGAAAAAAATTTTGGCATGCAAAATGGACGATGTATAGTCCATTAATTTTGCATAAAAAGGACGATGTATAGTCCATTATATTTTTTCCATGAAAAATATTTTGGCATGAAAAATGGACGATGTATAGTCCATTAATTTTGCATAAAAGAGACGATATATAGTCCATTAATTTTTGCATAAAAAAGACGATGTATAGTCCATTATATTTTTTGCATGAAAAAAATTTTGGCATGCAAAATGGACGATGTATAGGCCATTAATTTTGCATAAAAAGACGATGTATAGTCCATTATATTTTTTGCATGAAAAAAATTTTGGCATGAAAAATGGACGATGTCTATTCCATTAATTTTTTTGGATGAAAACATTTTTGGCATGGATAATGGACGATGTATAGTCCATTAATTTTGCATAAAAAAGAAGATGTATATATAGTCCATTATGATTTTTGCATGAAAAAATTTTTGCCATGGAAAATGGACGATGTATAGTCCATTAATTTTGCATAAAAAATACTATGTATAGTAAAAAAGACGATGCATAGTCCATTATATTTTTTGGATGAAAACATTTTTGGCATAAAAAATGGACGATGTATAGTCCATTAATTTTGCATAAAATAGACGATGTATAGTCCATTATGATTTTTGCATTAAAAAAATTTTTGTCATGGAAAATGGACGATGTATAGTCCATTATTTTGCATAAAAAAGACGATGTATAGTCCATTAATTTTTGCATTAAAAAGAAGATGTATAGTCCATTATATTTTTTGCATGAAAAATATTTTGGTATGAAAAATGGACGATGTATAGTCCATTATATTTTTTGGATGAAAACATTTTTGGCATGAAAAATGGACGATGTATAGTCCTTTAATTTTGTATAAAAAAGACGATGCATACATAGTCCATTATATTTATTGGATGAAAACATTTTTGGCATGAAAAATGGACGATGTATAGTCCATTAATTTTTCCATAAAAAGGACGATGTATAGTCCATTATATTTTTTGGATGAAAACATTTTTGGCATGAAAAATGGACGATGTATAGTCCTTTAATTTTGTATAAAAAAGACGATGTATAGTCCATTATATTTTCTGCATGAAAAAAATTTTGGCAAGAAAAAAGACGATGTATAGTCCATTAATTTTTGCATAAAAAAGACGATGTATAGTCCATCATATTTTTTGCATGAAAAATATTTTGGCATGAAAAATGGACGATGTATAGTCCATTAATTTTTCATAAAAGAGACGATATATAGTCCATTAATTTTTGCATAAAAAAGACGATGTATAGTCCATTATATTTTTTGCATGAAAAAAATTTTGGCAAGAAAAAAGACGACGTATAGTCCATTAATTTTTGCATAAAAAATATGATGTATAGTCCATTATGATTTTTGCATGAAAAAATTTTTGCCATGGAAAATGGACGACGTATAGTCCATTAATTTTGCATAAAAAATACGATGTATAGTCCACTATATTTTTTGCATGAAAAAAATTTTGGCAAGAAAAAAGACGATGTATAGTACATTAATTTTGCATAAAAAAAGAGGATGTATAGTCCATTATATTTTATACATGAAAAAAATTTTGGCAAGAAAAAAGACGACGTATAGTCCATTAATTTTTGCATAAAAAAGATGATGTATAGTCCATTATGATTTTTGCATGAAAAAATTTTTGCCATGGAAAATGGACGACGTATAGTCCATTAATTTGGCATAAAAAATACGATGTATAGTCCATTATATTTTCTGCATGAAAAAAATTTTGGCAAGAAAAAAGACGATGTACAGTCCATTAATTTTTGCATAAAAAAAGAGGATGTATAGTCCATTATATTTTATACATGAAAAAAATTTTGGCAAGAAAAAAGACGACGTATAGTCCATTAATTTTTGCATAAAAAAGATGATGTATAGTCCATTAATTTTGCATAAAAAAGACGATGTAGAGTCCATTATATTTTTTGATGAAAACAATTTTGGTCTGAAAAATGAACGATGTATAGTCCATTAATTCTGCATAAAAAAGAAGATGTATAGTCCATTATATTTTTTGCATGAAAAAAATTTTGGCATGAAAAATGGACGATGTATGGTCCATTAATTTTGCATAAAAAATACGATCTATAGTCCATTATATTTTTTACATGAAAAAAATTTTGGCAACAAAAAAGACGACGTATAGTCCATTAATTTTTGCATAAGAAAGACAATGTATAGTCCATTATATTTTTTGCATGAAAAAAATTTTATCATGAAAAATGGACGATGTATAGTCTATTAATTTTGCATAAAAAAGACGATGTATAGTCCATTATGATTTTTGCATGAAAAATTTTTGCCATGGAAAATGGACGATGTATAGTCCATTTATTTTGCATAAAAAATAAATTTTTTGCATGAAAAAAATTTTAGCAAGAAAAAAGACGATGTATAGTCCATTAATTTTTGCATAAAAAGACGATGTATAGTCCATTATATTTTATGCATGAAAAAAATTTTGGAATGAAAAATGGACGATGTATAGTCCATTAATTTTGCATAAAAAAGACGATGTATAGTCCATTATATTTTTTGCATGAAAAATATTTTGGTATGAAAAATGGACGATGTATAGTCCATTAATTCTGCATAAAAAAGACGATGTATAGTCCATTATATTTTTTGGATGAAAACATTTTTGGCATGAAAAATGGACGATGTATAGTCCTTTAATTTTGTATAAAAAAGACGATGCATAGTCCATTATATTTTTTGGATGAAAACATTTTTGGCATGAAAAATGGACGATGTATAGTCCATTAATTTTTGCATAAAAAAGACGATGTATAGTCCATTATATTTTTTGGATGAAAACATTTTTGGCATGAAAAATGGACGATGTATAGTCCTTTAATTTTGTATAAAAAAGACGATGTATAGTCCATTATATTTTCTGCATGAAAAAAATTTTGGCAAGAAAAAAGACGATGTATAGTCCATTAATTTTTGCATAAAAAAGACGATGTATAGTCCATTATATTTTTTGCATGAAAAATATTTTGGCATGAAAAATGGACGATGTATAGTCCATTAATTTTTCCATAAAAAAGACGATGTATAGTCCATTAATTTTGCATAAAAAAGCCGACGTAGATTTCATTATATTTTTTGGATGAAAAAAATTTTGGCATGAAAAATGGACGATGTACTGTCCATTAATTTTGCATAAAAAATACGATGTATAGTCCATTATATTTTTTGCATGAAAAATATTTTGGTATGAAAAATGGACGATGTATAGTCCATTAATTCTGCATAAAAAAGACGATGTATAGTCCATTATATTTTTTGGATGAAAACATTTTTGGCATGAAAAATGGACGATGTATAGTTCTTTAATTTTTTATAAAAAAGACGATGCATAGTCCATTATATTTTTTGGATGAAAACATTTTTGGCATGAAAAATGGACGATGTATAGTCCATTAATTTTGCATAAAAAAGACGATGTATAGTCCATTAATTTTTGCATAAAAAAGACGATATATAGTCCATTATATTTTTTGCATGAAAAAAATTTTGGCAAGAAAAAAGACCATGTATAGTCCATTAATTTTTGCATTAAAAAGACAATGTATAGTCCATTATATTTTTTGCATAAAAAAAAATTTTGGCATGAAAAATGGACGATGTATAGTCCATTAATTTTTCCATAAAAAAGATGATGTATAACCTATTAATTTTGCATAAAAAAGACGATGTATAGTCCATTATATTTTTTGCATGAAAAAAATTTTGGCAAGAAAAAAGACGATGTATAGTCCATTAATTTTTGCATAAAAAAGACGATGTATAGTCCATTATATTTTTTGCATGAAAAATATTTTGGCATGAAAAATGGACGATTTATAGTCCCTTAATTTTGCATAAAAAAGACGATGTATAGTCCATTAGTTTTTGCATAAAAAAGACGATGTATAGTCCATTATATTTTTTGCATGAAAAAAATTTTGGCATGAAAAATGGACGATATATAGTCCATTTATTTTGCATAAAAAATACGATATATAGTCCATTATATTTTTTGCATGAAAAAAATTTTGGCAAGAAAAAAGACGATGTATAGTCCAATAATTTTTCCATAAAAAAGACGATGTATAGTCCATTATATTTTTTCCACGAAAAATATTTTGGTATGAAAAATGGACGATGTATAGTCTATTAATTTTGCATAAAAAATACGATGTATAGCCCATTATATTTTTTGCATGAAAAAAATTTTGGCAAGAAAAAAGACGATTAATTTTTGCATAAAAAAGACGATGTATAGTCCATTATATTTTTTGCATAAAAAAAATCTTGGCATGAAAAATGGACGATGTATAGTCCATTAATTCTGCATAAAAAAGACGATGTATAGTCCATTATATTTTTTGGATGAAAACATTTTTGGCATGAAAAATGGACGATGTATAGTCCTTTAATTTTGTATAAAAAAGACGATGCATACATAGTCCATTATATTTTTGGGACGAAAACATTTTTGGCATGAAAAATGGACGATGTATAGTCCATTAATTTTGCATAAAATAGACGATGTATAGTCCATTATGATTTTTGCATTAAAAAAATTTTTGTCATGGAAAATGGACGATGTATAGTGCATTAATTTTGCATAAAAAAGACGATGTATAGTCCATTAATTTTTGCATAAAAAAGACGATGTATAGTCCATTATATTTTTTGCATGAAAAAAATTTTGGTATGAAAAATGGACGATCTAGTCCATTAATTTTTTGGATGAAAACATTTTTGGCATGAAAAATGGACGATGTATAGTCCATTAATTTTGCATAAAAAAGACTATGTATAATTATGATTTTTCCATGAAAAAATTTTTGCCATGGAAAATGGACGATGTATAGTCCATTAATTTTGCATAAAAAATACGATGTATAGTCCATTATATTTTTTGCATGAAAAAAATTTTGGCAAGAAAAAAGACGATGTATAGTCCATTAATTTTTGCATAAAAAAGACGATGTATAGCCCATTATATTTTTGGCATGAAAAAAATTTTGGCATGAAAAATGGACGATGTATAGTCTATTAATTTTTGTATAAAAAGACGATGTACAGTCCATTATATTTTTTGGATGAAAACATTTTTGGCATGAAAAATGGACGATGTATAGTCTATTAATTTTCCATAAAAAATACGATGTATAATCCATTATATTTTTTGCATGAAAAAAATTTTTGCAAGAAAAAAGACGATGTATAGTCCATTAATTTTTGCATAAAAAAGACGATGTATAGTATTATATTTTTTGCATGAAACATATTTTGGTATGAAAAATGGACGATGTATAGTCCATTAATTTTCCATAAAAATTACGATGTATAGTCCATTATATTTTTTGCATGAAAAATATTTTGGTATGAAAAATGGACGATGTATAGTCCATTAATTCTGCATAAAAAAGACGAAAAAATTTTTTGGATGAAAACATTTTTGGCATGAAAAATGGACGATGTATAGTCCTTTAATATTGTATAACAAAGACGATGCACAGTTCATTATATTTTTTGGATGAAAACATTTTTGGCATGAAAAATGGACGATGTATAGTCCTTTAATTTTGTATAAAAAAGACGATGCATACATAGTCCATTATATTTTTGGGATGAAAACATTTTTGGCATGAAAAATGGACGATGTATATATAATCCATTAATTGTTGCATAAAAAAGACGATGTATATATAGTCCATTATATTTTTTGCATGAAAAAAATTTTGGCATGAAAAATGGACGATGTATACTCCATTAATTTTGCATAAAAAATACGATGTATAGTCCATTATATTTTTTTCATGAAAAATATTTTGGTATGAAAAATGGACGATGTATAGTAAATTAATTTTGCATAAAAAATACGATGTATAGTCCATTATATTTTTTGCATGAAAAAAATTTTGGCAAGAAAAAAGACGATGTATAGTCCAATAATTTTTGCATAAAAAAGACGATGTATAGTCCATTATATTTTTTGCATGAAAAATATTTTGGTATGAAAAATGGACGATGTATAGTCCATTAATTTTGCATAAAAAATACGATGTATAGTCCATTATATTTTTTGCATGAAAAAAATTTTGGCAAGAAAAAAGACGATTAATTTTTGCATAAAAAAGACGATGTATAGTCCATTATATTTTTTGCATGAAAAAAATCTTGGCATGAAAAATGGACGATGTATAGTCCTTTAATTTTGTATAAAAAGACGATGCATACATAGTCCATTATATTTTTGGGATGAAAACATTTTTGGCATGAAAAATGGACGATGTATAGTCCATTAATTTTGCATAAAATAGACGATTATAGTCCATTATGATTTTTGCATTAAAAAAATTTTTGTCATAGAAAATGGACGATGTATAGTCCATTAATTTTGCATAAAAAAGACGATGTATAGTCCATTAATTTTTGCATAAAAAAGACGATGTATAGTCCATTATATTTTTTGCATGAAAAAAATTTCGGCATGAAAAATGGACGATGTCTAGTCCATTAATTTTTTGGATGAAAACATTTTTGGCATGAAAAATGGACGATGTATAGTCCATTAATTTTGCATAAAAAAGACGATGTATAATTATGATTTTTGCATGAAAAAATTTTTGCATTGGAAAATGGACGATGTATAGTCCATTAATTTTTGCATAAAATAGACGATGTATAGTATTATATTTTTTGCATGAAAAATATTTTGGTATGAAAAATGGACGATGTATAGTCCATTAATTTTCCATAAAAATTACGATGTATAGTCCATTATATTTTTTGCATGAAAAATATTTTGGTATGAAAAATGGAAGATGTATAGTCCATTAATTTTTCCATAAAAAAGACGATGTATATATAGTCTATTATATTTTTTGCATGAAAAAAATTTTGGCATGAAAAATGGACGATGTATACTCCATTAATTTTGCATAAAAAATACGATGTATAGTCCATTATATTTTTTTCATGAAAAATATTTTGGTATGAAAAATGGACGATGTATAGTCCATTAATTCTGCATAAAAAAGACGATGTATAGTCCATTATATTTTTTGGATGAAAACATTTTTGGCATGAAAAATGGACGATGTATAGTTCTTTAATTTTGCATAAAAAATACGATGTATAGTCCATTAATTTTGCATAAAAAAGACGATGTAGAGTCCATTATATTTTTTGGATGAAAACAATTTTGGTATGAAAAATGGACGATGTATAGTCCATTAAATTTGCATAAAAAAGACGATGTATAGTCCATTATGATTTTTGCATGAAAAAATTTTTGCCATGGAAAATGGACGAGGTATAGTCCATTAATTTTGCATAAAAAATACGATGTATAGTCCATTATATTTTTTGCATGAAAAAAATTTTGGCAAGAAAAAAGACGTATAGTCTATTAATTTTTGCATAAAAAAGACGATGTATAGTCCATTATATTTTTTGCATGAAAAAAATTTATGGCAAAAAAAAAGACGATGTATAGTCCATTTATTTTGCATAAAAGAGACGATTATATCTATTATATTTTTTGCATGAAAAAAATTTTGGCAAGAAAAAAGACGATGTATAGTCCATTAATTTTTGCATAAAAAAGACGACGTAGAGTCCATTATATTTTTTGGATGAAAACAATTTTAGTATGAAAAATGGACGATGTATAGTCCATTAATTCTGCATAAAAAAGACGACGTAGAGTCCATTATATTTTTTGGATGAAAACAATTTTAGTATGAAAAATGGACGATGTATAGTCCATTAATTCTGCATAAAAAAGGCGATGTAGTCCATTATATTTTTTGCATAAAAAAATATTTTGGCATGAAAAATGTACGATGTATAGTCCATTAATTTTGCATAAAAAAGACGACGTAGAGTCCATTATATTTTTTGGATGAAAACAATTTTAGTATGAAAAATGGACGATGTATAGTCCATTAATTCTGCATAAAAAAGACGATGTAGTCCATTATATTTTTTGGATGAAAACATTTTTGGCATGAAAAATGGACGATGTATAGTCCTTTAATTTTGTATAAAAAAAAACGATGCATAGTCCATTATATTTTTTGGATGAAAACATTTTTGGCATGAAAAATGGACGATGTATAGTCCATTAATTTTTGCATAAAAAAAACGATGTATAGTCCATTATATTTTTTGCATGAAAACATTTTTGGCATGAAAAATGGACGATGTATAGTCCATTAATTTTGCATAAATAGACGATGTATAGTCCATTAATTTTGGCATAAAAAAGACGATGTATAGTCCATTATAGTTTTTGCATGAAAAATATTTTGGCATGGAAAATGGACGATGTATAGTCCATTAGTTTTGCATAAAAAAGACGATGTATAGTCCATTAATTTTTGCATAAAAAAGACGATTATATTTTTTGCATGAAAAAAATTTTGCCATGAAAAATGGACGATATATAGTCCATTAATTTTGCATAAAAAATACGATGTATAGTCCATTATATTTTTTGCATAAAAAAAATTTTGGCAAGAAAAAAGACGATGTATAGTACAATAATTTTTGCATAAAAAAGACGATGTATAGTCCATTATATTTTTTGCACGAAAAATATTTTGGTATGAAAAATGGATGATGTATAGTCCATTAATTTTGCATAAAAAATACGATGTATAGTCCATTATATTTTTTGCATGAAAAAAATTTTGGCAAGAAAAAAGACGATTAATTTTTGCATAAAAAAGACGATGTATAGTCCATTATATTTTTTGCATGACAAAAATCTTGGCATGAAAAATGGACGATGTATAGTCCATTAATTCTGCATAAAAAGACGATGTATAGTCCATTTTATTTTTTGGATGAAAACATTTTTGGCATGAAAAATGGACGATGTATAGTCCTTTAATTTTGTATAAAAAAGACGATGCATACATAGTCCATTATATTTTTGGGACGAAAACATTTTTGGCATGAAAAATGGACGATGTACAGTTCATTAATTTTTGCATAAAAAAAGAGGATGTATAGTCCATTATATTTTATACATGAAAAAAATTTTGGCAAGAAAAAAGACGACGTATAGTCCATTAATTTTTGCATAAAAAAGATGATGTATAGTCCATTAATTTTGCATAAAAAAGACGATGTAGAGTCCATTATATTTTTTGGATGAAAACAATTTTGGTCTGAAAAATGAACGATGTATAGTCCATTAATTCTGCATAAAAAAGAAGATGTATAGTCCATTATATTTTTTGCATGAAAAAAATTTTGGGATGAAAAATGGACGATGTATGGTCCATTAATTTTGCATAAAAAATACGATCTATAGTCCATTATATTTTTTACATGAAAAAAATTTTGGCAACAAAAAAGACGACGTATAGTCCATTAATTTTTGCATAAGAAAGACAATGTATAGTCCATTATATTTTTTGCATGAAAAAAATTTTATCATGAAAAATGGACGATGTATAGTCTATTAATTTTGCATAAAAAAGACGATGTATAGTCCATTATGATTTTTGCATGAAAAATTTTTGCCATGGAAAATGGACTATGTATAGTCCATTTATTTTGCATAAAAAATACATTTTTTGCATGAAAAAAATTTTAGCAAGAAAAAAGACGATGTATAGTCCATTAATTTTTGCATAAAAAGACGATGTATAGTCCATTATATTTTATGCATGAAAAAAATTTTGGAATGAAAAATGGACGATGTATAGTCCATTAATTTTGCATAAAAAAGACGATGTATAGTCCATTATATTTTTTGCATGAAAAAAATTTTGCCATGAAAAATGGACGATGTCTAGTCCATTAATTTTTTTGGATGAAAACATTTTGGGCATGGAAAATGGACGATGTATAGTCTATTAATTTTGCATAAAAAAGAAGATGTATATATAGTCCATTATGATTTTTGCATGAAAAAATTTTTGCCATGGAAAATGGACGATGTATAGTCCATTAATTTTGCATAAAAAATACGATGTATAGTCCACTATATTTTTTGCATGAAAAATATTTTGGTATGAAAAATGGACGATGTATAGTCCATTAATACTGCATAAAAAAGACGATGTATAGTCCATTATATTTTTTGGATGAAAACATTTTTGGCATGAAAAATGGACGATGTATAGTCCTTTAATTTTGTATAAAAAAGACGATGCATAGTCCATTATATTTTTTGGATGAAAACATTTTTGGCATGAAAAATGGACGATGTATAGTCCATTAATTTTTGCATAAAAAAGACGATGTATAGTCCATTATATTTTTTGGATGAAAACATTTTTGGCATGAAAAATGGACGATGTATAGTCCTTTAATTTTGTATAAAAAAGACGATGTATAGTCCATTATATTTTCTGCATGAAAAAAATTTTGGCAAGAAAAAAGACGATGTATAGTCCATTAATTTTTGCATAAAAAAGACGATGTATAGTCCATTATATTTTTTGCATGAAAAATATTTTGGCATGAAAAATGGACGATGTATAGTCCATTAATTTTTCCATAAAAAAGACGATGTATAGTCCATTAATTTTGCATAAAAAAGCCGACGTAGATTTCATTATATTTTTTGGATGAAAACATTTTTGGCATGAAAAATGGACGATGTATAGTCCTTTAATTTTGTATAAAAAAGACGATGTATAGTCCATTATATTTTTTGGATGAAAACATTTTTGGCATGAAAAATAGACGATGTATAGTCCATTAATTTTTGCATAAAAAAGACGATGTATAGTCCATTATATTTTTTGCATGAAAAAAATTTTGCCATGAAAAATGGACGATGTACAGTCCATTAATTTTGCATAAAAAATACGATGTATAGTCCATTATATTTTTTGCATGAAAAATATTTTGGTATGAAAAATGGACGATGTATAGTCCATTAATTCTGCATAAAAAAGACGATGTATAGTCCATTATATTTTTTGGATGAAAACATTTTTGGCATGAAAAATGGACGATGTATAGTTCTTTAATTTTTTATAAAAAAGACGATGCATAGTCCATTATATTTTTTGGATGAAAACATTTTTGGCATGAAAAATGGACGATGTATAGTCCATTAATTTTGCATAAAAAAGACGATGTATAGTCCATTAATTTTTGCATAAAAAAGACGATATATAGTCCATTATATTTTTTGCATGAAAAAAATTTTGGCAAGAAAAAAGACCATGTATAGTCCATTAATTTTTGCATAAAAAAGACAATGTATAGTCCATTATATTTTTTGCATAAAAAAAAATTTTGGCATGAAAAATGGACGATGTATAGTCCATTAATTTTTCCATAAAAAAGATGATGTATAACCTATTAATTTTGCATAAAAAAGACGATGTATAGTCGATTATATTTTTTGCATGAAAAAAATTTTGGCAAGAAAAAAGACGATGTATAGTCCATTAATTTTTGCATAAAAAAGACGATGTATAGTCCATTATATTTTTTGCATGAAAAATATTTTGGCATGAAAAATGGACGATGTATAGTCCCTTAATTTTGCATAAAAAGACGATGTATAGTCCATTAGTTTTTGCATAAAAAAGACGATGTATAGTCCATTATATTTTTTGCATGAAAAAAAATTTTGGCATGAAAAATGGACGATATATAGTCCATTTATTTTGCATAAAAAATACGATATATAGTCCATTATATTTTTTGCATGAAAAAAATTTTGGCAAGAAAAAAGACGATGTATAGTCCAATAATTTTTCCATAAAAAAGACGATGTATAGTCCATTATATTTTTTCCACGAAAAATATTTTGGTATGAAAAATGGACGATGTATAGTCTATTAATTTTGCATAAAAAATACGATGTATAGTCCATTATATTTTTTGCATGAAAAAAATTTTGGCAAGAAAAAAGACGATTAATTTTTGCATAAAAAAGACGATGTATAGTCCATTATATTTTTTGCATAAAAAAAATCTTGGCATGAAAAATGGACGATGTATAGTCCATTAATTCTGCATAAAAAAGACGATGTATAGTCCATTATATTTTTTGGATGAAAACATTTTTGGCATGAAAAATGGACGATGTATAGTCCTTTAATTTTGTATAAAAAAGACGATGCATACATAGTCCATTATATTTTTGGGACGAAAACATTTTTGGCATGAAAAATGGACGATGTATAGTCCATTAATTTTGCATAAAATAGACGATGTATAGTCCATTATGATTTTTGCATTAAAAAAATTTTTGTCATGGAAAATGGACGATGTATAGTGCATTAATTTTGCATAAAAAAGACGATGTATAGTCCATTAATTTTTGCATAAAAAAGACGATGTATAGTCCATTATATTTTTTCCATGAAAAAAATTTTGGTATGAAAAATGGACGATCTAGTCCATTAATTTTTTGGATGAAAACATTTTTGGCATGAAAAATGGACGATGTATAGTCCATTAATTTTGCATAAAAAAGACTATGTATAATTATGATTTTTGCATGAAAAAATTTTTGCCATGGAAAATGGACGATGTATAGTCCATTAATTTTGCATAAAAAATACGATGTATAGTCCATTATATTTTTTGCATGAAAAAAATTTTGGCAAGAAAAAAGACGATGTATAGTCCATTAATTTTTGCATAAAAAAGACGATGTATAGCCCATTATATTTTTGGCATGAAAAAAATTTTGGCATGAAAAATGGACGATGTATAGTCTATTAATTTTTGTATAAAAAGACGATGTACAGTCCATTATATTTTTTGGATGAAAACATTTTTGGCATGAAAAATGGACGATGTATAGTCTATTAATTTTCCATAAAAAATACGATGTATAATCCATTATATTTTTTGCATGAAAAAAATTTTTGCAAGAAAAAAGACGATGTATAGTCCATTAATTTTTGCATAAAAAAGACGATGTATAGTATTATATTTTTTGCATGAAACATATTTTGGTATGAAAAATGGACGATGTATAGTCCATTAATTTTCCATAAAAATTACGATGTATAGTCCATTATATTTTTTGCATGAAAAATATTTTGGTATGAAAAATGGACGATGTATAGTCCATTAATTCTGCATAAAAAAGACGAAAAAATTTTTTGGATGAAAACATTTTTGGCATGAAAAATGGACGATGTATAGTCCTTTAATATTGTATAACAAAGACGATGCACAGTTCATTATATTTTTTGGATGAAAACATTTTTGGCATGAAAAATGGACGATGTATAGTCCTTTAATTTTGTATAAAAAAGACGATGCATACATAGTCCATTATATTTTTGGGATGAAAACATTTTTGGCATGAAAAATGGACGATGTATATATAGTCCATTAATTTTTGCATAAAAAAGACGATGTATATATAGTCCATTATATTTTTTGCATGAAAAAAATTTTGGCATGAAAAATGGACGATGTATACTCCATTAATTTTGCATAAAAAATACGATGTATAGTCCATTATATTTTTTTCATGAAAAATATTTTGGTATGAAAAATGGACGATGTATAGTAAATTAATTTTGCATAAAAAATACGATGTATAGTCCATTATATTTTTTGCATGAAAAAAATTTTGGCAAGAAAAAAGACGATGTATAGTCCAATAATTTTTGCATAAAAAAGACGATGTATAGTCCATTATATTTTTTGCATGAAAAATATTTTGGTATGAAAAATGGACGATGTATAGTCCATTAATTTTGCATAAAAAATACGATGTATAGTCCATTATATTTTTTGCATGAAAAAAATTTTGGCAAGAAAAAAGACGATTAATTTTTGCATAAAAAAGACGATGTATAGTCCATTATATTTTTTGCATGAAAAAAATCTTGGCATGAAAAATGGACGATGTATAGTCCTTTAATTTTGTATAAAAAGACGATGCATACATAGTCCATTATATTTTTGGGATGAAAACATTTTTGGCATGAAAAATGGACGATGTATAGTCCATTAATTTTGCATAAAATAGACGATTATAGTCCATTATGATTTTTGCATTAAAAAAATTTTTGTCATAGAAAATGAACGATGTATAGTCCATTAATTTTGCATAAAAAAGACGATGTATAGTCCATTAATTTTTGCATAAAAAAGACGATGTATAGTCCATTATATTTTTTGCATGAAAAAAATTTTGGCATGAAAAATGGACGATGTCTAGTCCATTAATTTTTTGGATGAAAACATTTTTGGCATGAAAAATGGACGATGTATAGTCCATTAATTTTGCATAAAAAAGACGATGTATAATTATGATTTTTGCATGAAAAAATTTTTGCATTGGAAAATGGACGATGTATAGTCCATTAATTTTTGCATAAAATAGACGATGTATTATAGTATTATATTTTTTGCATGAAAAATATTTTGGTATGAAAAATGGACGATGTATAGTCCATTAATTTTCCATAAAAATTACGATGTATAGTCCATTATATTTTTTGCAAGAAAAATATTTTGGTATGAAAAATGGACGATGTATAGTCCATTAATTTTTGCATAAAAAAGACGATGTATATATAGTCTATTATATTTTTTGCATGAAAAAAATTTTGGCATGAAAAATGGACGATGTATACTCCATTAATTTTGCATAAAAAATACGATGTATAGTCCATTATATTTTTTTCATGAAAAATATTTTGGTATGAAAAATGGACGATGTATAGTCCATTAATTCTGCATAAAAAAGACGATGTATAGTCCATTATATTTTTTGGATGAAAACATTTTTGGCATGAAAAATGGACGATGTATAGTTCTTTAATTTTGCATAAAAAATACGATGTATAGTCCATTAATTTTGCATAAAAAAGACGATGTATAGTCCATTATATTTTTTGGATGAAAACAATTTTGGTATGAAAAATGGACGATGTATAGTCCATTAAATTTGCATAAAAAAGACGATGTATAGTCCATTATGATTTTTGCATGAAAAAATTTTTGCCATGGAAAATGGACGAGGTATAGTCCATTAATTTTGCATAAAAAATACGATGTATAGTCCATTATATTTTTTGCATGAAAAAAATTTTGGCAAGAAAAAAGACGTATAGTCTATTAATTTTTGCATAAAAAAGACGATGTATAGTCCATTATATTTTTTGCATGAAAAAAATTTATGGCAAAAAAAAAGACGATGTATAGTCCATTTATTTTGCATAAAAGAGACGATTATATCTATTATATTTTTTAATTAATTTTCCATAAAAATTACGATGTATAGTCCATTATATTTTTTGCATGAAAAATATTTTGGTATGAAAAATGGACGATGTATAGTCCATTAATTCTGCATAAAAAAGACGAAAAAATTTTTTGGATGAAAACATTTTTGGCATGAAAAATGGACGATGTATAGTCCTTTAATATTGTATAACAAAGACGATGCACAGTTCATTATATTTTTTGGATGAAAACATTTTTGGCATGAAAAATGGACGATGTATAGTCCTTTAATTTTGTATAAAAAAGCCGATGCATACATAGTCCATTATATTTTTGGGATGAAAACATTTTTGGCATGAAAAATGGACGATGTATATATAGTCCATTAATTTTTGCATAAAAAAGACGATGTATATATAGTCCATTATATTTTTTTCATGAAAAATATTTTGGTATGAAAAATGGACGATGTATAGTAAATTAATTTTGCATAAAAAATACGATGTATAGTCCATTATATTTTTTGCATGAAAAAAATTTTGGCAAGAAAAAAGACGATGTATAGTCCAATAATTTTTGCATAAAAAAGACGATGTATAGTCCATTATATTTTTTGCATGAAAAATATTTTGGTATGAAAAATGGACGATGTATAGTCCATTAATTTTGCATAAAAAATACGATGTATAGTCCATTATATTTTTTGCATGAAAAAAATTTTGGCAAGAAAAAAGACGATTAATTTTTGCATAAAAAAGACGATGTATAGTCCATTATATTTTTTGCATGAAAAAAATCTTGGCATGAAAAATGGACGATGTATAGTCCTTTAATTTTGTATAAAAAGACGATGCATACATAGTCCATTATATTTTTGGGATGAAAACATTTTTGGCATGAAAAATGGACGATGTATAGTCCATTAATTTTGCATAAAATAGACGATTATAGTCCATTATGATTTTTGCATTAAAAAAATTTTTGTCATAGAAAATGGACGATGTATAGTCCATTAATTTTGCATAAAAAAGACGATGTATAGTCCATTAATTTTTGCATAAAAAAGACGATGTATAGTCCATTATATTTTTTGCATGAAAAAAATTTTGGCATGAAAAATGGACGATGTCTAGTCCATTAATTTTTTGGATGAAAACATTTTTGGCATGAAAAATGGACGATGTATAGTCCATTAATTTTGCATAAAAAAGACGATGTATAATTATGATTTTTGCATGAAAAAATTTTTGCATTGGAAAATGGACGATGTATAGTCCATTAATTTTTGCATAAAATAGACGATGTATAGTATTATATTTTTTGCATGAAAAATATTTTGGTATGAAAAATGGACGATGTATAGTCCATTAATTTTCCATAAAAATTACGATGTATAGTCCATTATATTTTTTGCATGAAAAATATTTTGGTATGAAAAATGGACGATGTATAGTCCATTAATTTTTGCATAAAAAAGACGATGTATATATAGTCTATTATATTTTTTGCATGAAAAAAATTTTGGCATGAAAAATGGACGATGTATACTCCATTAATTTTGCATAAAAAATACGATGTATAGTCCATTATATTTTTTTCATGAAAAATATTTTGGTATGAAAAATGGACGATGTATAGTCCATTAATTCTGCATAAAAAAGACGATGTATAGTCCATTATATTTTTTGGATGAAAACATTTTTGGCATGAAAAATGGACGATGTATAGTTCTTTAATTTTGCATAAAAAATACGATGTATAGTCCATTAATTTTTCATAAAAAAGACGATGTAGAGTCCATTATATTTTTTGGATGAAAACAATTTTGGTATGAAAAATGGACGATGTATAGTCCATTAAATTTGCATAAAAAAGACGATGTATAGTCCATTATGATTTTTGCATGAAAAAATTTTTGCCATGGAAAATGGACGAGGTATAGTCCATTAATTTTGCATAAAAAATACGATGTATAGTCCATTATATTTTTTGCATGAAAAAAATTTTGGCAAGAAAAAAGACGTATAGTCTATTAATTTTTGCATAAAAAAGACGATGTATAGTCCATTATATTTTTTGCATGAAAAAAATTTATGGCAAAAAAAAAGACGATGTATAGTCCATTTATTTTGCATAAAAGAGACGATTATATCTATTATATTTTTTGCATGAAAAAAATTTTGGCAAGAAAAAAGACGATGTATAGTCCATTAATTTTTGCATAAAAAAGACGACGTAGAGTCCATTATATTTTTTGGATGAAAACAATTTTAGTATGAAAAATGGACGATGTATAGTCCATTAATTCTGCATAAAAAAGACGACGTAGAGTCCATTATATTTTTTGGATGAAAACAATTTTAGTATGAAAAATGGACGATGTATAGTCCATTAATTCTGCATAAAAAAGGCGATGTAGTCCATTATATTTTTTGCATAAAAAAATATTTTGGCATTAAAAATGTACGATGTATAGTCCATTAATTTTGCATAAAAAAGACGACGTAGAGTCCATTATATTTTTTGGATGAAAACAATTTTAGTATGAAAAATGGACGATGTATAGTCCATTAATTCTGCATAAAAAAGACGATGTAGTCCATTATATTTTTTGGATGAAAACATTTTTGGCATGAAAAATGGACGATGTATAGTCCTTTAATTTTGTATAAAAAAAAACGATGCATAGTCCATTATATTTTTTGGATGAAAACATTTTTGGCATGAAAAATGGACGATGTATAGTCCATTAATTTTTGCATAAAAAAAACGATGTATAGTCCATTATATTTTTTGCATGAAAACATTTTTGGCATGAAAAATGGACGATGTATAGTCCATTAATTTTGCATAAAAAAGACGATGTATAGTCCATTAATTTTTGCATAAAAAAGACGATGTATAGTCCATTATAGTTTTTGCATGAAAAATATTTTGGCATGGAAAATGGACGATGTATAGTCCATTAGTTTTGCATAAAAAAGACGATGTATAGTCCATTAATTTTTGCATAAAAAAGACGATTATATTTTTTGCATGAAAAAAATTTTGCCATGAAAAATGGACGATATATAGTCCATTAATTTTGCATAAAAAATACGATGTATAGTCCATTATATTTTTTGCATAAAAAAAATTTTGGCAAGAAAAAAGACGATGTATAGTACAATAATTTTTGCATAAAAAAGACGATGTATAGTCCATTATATTTTTTGCACGAAAAATATTTTGGTATGAAAAATGGATGATGTATAGTCCATTAATTTTGCATAAAAAATACGATGTATAGTCCATTATATTTTTTGCATGAAAAAAATTTTGGCAAGAAAAAAGACGATTAATTTTTGCATAAAAAAGACGATGTATAGTCCATTATATTTTTTGCATGACAAAAATCTTGGCATGAAAAATGGACGATGTATAGTCCATTAATTCTGCATAAAAAGACGATGTATAGTCCATTTTATTTTTTGGATGAAAACATTTTTGGCATGAAAAATGGACGATGTATAGTCCTTTAATTTTGTATAAAAAAGACGATGCATACATAGTCCATTATATTTTTGGGACGAAAACATTTTTGGCATGAAAAATGGACGATGTATAGTCCATTAATTTTGCATAAAATAGACGATGTATAGTCCATTATGATTTTTGCATTAAAAAAATTTTTGTCATGGAAAATGGACGATGTATAGTCCATTAATTTTGCATAAAAAAGACGATGTATAGTCCATTAATTTTTGCATAAAAAAGACGATGTATAGTCCATTATATTTTTTGCATGAAAAATGGACGATGTCTAGTCCATTAATTTTTTGGATGAAAACATTTTTGGCATGAAAAATGGACGATGTATAGTCCATTAATTTTGCATAAAAAAGACGATGTATAATTATGATTTTTGCATGAAAAAATTTTTGCATTGGAAAATGGACGATGTATAGTCCATTAATTTTGCATCAAAAATACGATGTATAGTCCATTATATTTTTTGCATGAAAAAAATTTTGGCAAGAAAAAAGACGATGTATAGTCCATTAATTTTTGCATAAAAAAGACGATGTATAGTCCATTATATTTGTGGCATGAAAAAAATTTTGCCATGAAAAATGGACGATGTATAGTCTATTAATTTTTGTATAAAAAGACGATGTATAGTCCAATATATTTTTTGGATGAAAACATTTTTGGCATGAAAAATGGACGATGTATAGTATATTAATTTTCCATAAAAAATACGATGTATAATCCATTATATTTTTTGCATGAAAAAAATTTTTGCAAGAAAAAAGACGATGTATAGTCCATTAATTTTTGCATAAAAAAGACGATGTATAGTATTATATATTTTGCATGAAACATATTTTGGTATGAAAAATGGACGATGTATAGTCCATTAATTTTCCATAAAAATTACGATGTATAGTCCATTATATTTTTTGCATGAAATATATTTTGGTATGAAAAATGGACGATGTATAGTCCATTAATTCTGCATAAAAAAGACGATGTATAGTCCATTATATTTTTTGGATGAAAACATTTTTGGCATGAAAAATGGACGATGTATAGTCCATTAATTTTGCATAAAAAAGACGATGTATAATTATGATTTTTGCATGAAAAAATTTTTGCATTGGAAAATGGACGATGTATAGTCCATTAATTTTTGCATAAAATAGACGATGTATAGTATTATATTTTTTGCATGAAAAATATTTTGGTATGAAAAATGGACGATGTATAGTCCATTAATTTTCCATAAAAATTACGATGTATAGTCCATTATATTTTTTGCATGAAAAATATTTTGGTATGAAAAATGGACGATGTATAGTCCTTTAATTTTGTATAAAAAAGACGATGCATACATAGTCCATTATATTTTTGGGATGAAAACATTTTTGGCATGAAAAATGGACGATGTATATATAGTCCATTAATTTTTGCATAAAAAAGACGATGTATATATAGTCCATTATATTTTTTGCATGAAAAAAATTTTGGCATGAAAAATGGACGATGTATACTCCATTAATTTTGCATAAAAAATACGATGTATAGTCCATTATATTTTTTTCATGAAAAATATTTTGGTATGAAAAATTGACGATGTATAGTAAATTAATTTTGCATAAAAAATTCGATGTATAGTCCATTATATTTTTTGCATGAAAAAAATTTTGGCAAGAAAAAAGACGATGTATAGTCCAATAATTTTTGCATAAAAAAGACGATGTATAGTCCATTATATTTTTTGCATGAAAAATATTTTGGTTTGAAAAATGGACGATGTATAGTCCATTAATTTTGCATAAAAAATACGATGTATAGTCCATTATATTTTTTGCATGAAAAAAATTTTGGCAAGAAAAAAGACGATTAATTTTTGCATAAAAAAGACGATGTATAGTCCATTATATTTTTTGCATGAAAAAAATCTTGGCATGAAAAATGGACGATGTATAGTCCTTTAATTTTGTATAAAAAGACGATGCATACATAGTCCATTATATTTTTGGGATGAAAACATTTTTGGCATGAAAAATGGACGATGTATAGTCCATTAATTTTGCATAAAATAGACGATTATAGTCCATTATGATTTTTGCATTAAAAAAATTTTTGTCATAGAAAATGGACGATGTATAGTCCATTAATTTTGCATAAAAAAGACGATGTATAGTCCATTAATTTTTGCATAAAAAAGACGATGTATAGTCCATTATATTTTTTGCATGAAAAAAATTTTGGCATGAAAAATGGACGATGTCTAGTCCATTAATTTTTTGGATGAAAACATTTTTGGCATGAAAAATGGACGATGTATAGTCCATTAATTTTGCATAAAAAAGACGATGTATAATTATGATTTTTGCATGAAAAAATTTTTGCATCGGAAAATGGACGATGTATAGTCCAGTAATTTTTGCATAAAATAGACGATGTATAGTATTATATTTTTTGCATGAAAAATATTTTGGTATGAAAAATGGACGATGTATAGTCCATTAATTTTCCATAAAAATTACGATGTATAGTCCATTATATTTTTTGCATGAAAAATATTTTGGTATGAAAAATGGACGATGTATAGTCCATTAATTTTGCATAAAAAAGACGATGTAGAGTCCATTATATTTTTTGGATGAAAACAATTTTTGTATGAAAAATGGACGATGTATAGTCCATTAATTTGCATAAAAAAGACGATGTATAGTCCATTATGATTTTTGCATGAAAAAATTTTTGCCATGGAAAATGGACGAGGTATAGTCCATTAATTTTGCATAAAAAATACGATGTATAGTCCATTATATTTTTTGCATGAAAAAAATTTTGGCAAGAAAAAAGACGATGTATAGTCCATTTATTTTGCATAAAAGAGACGATTATATCTATTATATTTTTTGCATGAAAAAAATTTTGGCAAGAAAAAAGACGATGTATAGTCCATTAATTTTTGCATAAAAAAGACAATGCATATTCCATTATATTTTTTGCATAAAAAAATATTTTGGCATGAAAAATGTACGATGTATAGTCCATTAATTTTGCATAAAAAAGACGACGTAGAGTCCATTATATTTTTTGGATGAAAACAATTTTAGTATGAAAAATGGACGATGTATAGTCCATTAATTCTGCATAAAAAAGACGATGTAGTCCATTATATTTTTTGGATGAAAACATTTTTGGCACGAAAAATGGACGATGTATAGTCCATTAATTTTTCCATAAAAAAGACGATGTATAGTCCATTATATTTTTTGCATGAAAAAAATTTTGGCATGAAAAATGCACGATGTATAGTCCATTAATTTTGCATAAAAAATACGATGTATAGTCCATTATATTTTTTGCATGAAAAATATTTTGGTATGAAAAATGGACGATGTATAGTCCATTAATTCTGCATAAAAAAGACGATGTAGTCCATTATATTTTTCGGATGAAAACATTTTTGGCATGAAAAATGGACGATGTATAGTTCTTTAATTTTTTATAAAAAAGACGATGCATAGTCCATTATACTTCTTGCATAAAAAAAATTTTGGCAAGAAAAAAGACGATGTATAGTACAATAATTTTTGCATAAAAAAGACGATGTATAGTCCATTATATTTTTTGCATGAAAAAAATCTTGGCATGAAAAATGGACGATGTATAGTCCATTAATTCTGCATAAAAAAGACGATGTATAGTCCATTATATTTTTTGGATGAAAACATTTTTGGCATGAAAAATGGACGATGTATAGTCCTTTTATTTTGTATAAAAAAGACGATGCATACATAGTCCATTATATTTTTGGGACGAAAACATTTTTGGCATGAAAAATGGACGATGTATAGTCCATTAATTTTGCATAAAATAGACGATGTATAGTCCATTATGATTTTTGCATTAAAAAAATTTTTGTCATGGAAAATGGACGATGTATAGTCCATTAATTTTGCATAAAAAAGACGATGTATAGTCCATTAATTTTTGCATAAAAAAGACGATGTATAGTCCATTATATTTTTTGCATGAAAAAAATCTTGGCATGAAAAATGGACGATGTATAGTAAATTAATTTTTGCATAAAAAAGACGATGTATAGTCTATTATATTTTTGGCATGAAAAAAATTTTGGAATGAAAAATAGACGATGTATAGTCCATTAATTTTTGCATAAAAAAGACGATGTTTAGTCCATTATATTTGTGGCATGAAAAAAATTTTGGCATGAAAAATGGACGATGTACAGTCTATTAATTTTTGTATAAAAAGACGATTATAGTCCATTATATTTTTTGGATGAAAACATTTTTGGCATGAAAAATGGACGATGTATAGTCCATTAATTTTTGCATAAAAAAGACGATGTATAGTATTATATTTTTTGCATGAAACATATTTTGGTATGAAAAATGGACGATGTATAGTCTATTAATTCTGCATAAAAAAGACGATGTATAGTCCATTATATTTTTTGGATGAAAACATTTTTGGCATGAAAAATGGACGATGTATAGTCCTTTAATTTTGTATAAAAAAGACGATGCATACATAGTCCATTATATTTTTGGGATGAAAATATTTTTGGCATAAAAAAGACGATGTATAGTCCATTATATTTTTTGCATGAAAAAAATTTTGGCATGAAAAATGGACGATGTATACTCCATTAATTTTGCATAAAAAATACGATGTATAGTCCATTATATTTTTTGCATGAAAAATATTTAGGTATGAAAAATGGACGATGTATAGTCCATTAATTTTGCATAAAAAATACGATGTATAGTCCATTATATTTTTTGCATGAAAAAAATTTTGGCAAGAAAAAAGACGATTAATTTTTGCATAAAAAAGACGATGTATAGTCCATTATATTTTTTGCATGAAAAAAATCTTGGCATGAAAAATGGACGATGTATAGTAAATTAATTTTTGCATAAAAAAGACGATGTATAGTCTATTATATTTTTGGCATGAAAAAAATTTTGGAATGAAAAATAGACGATGTATAGTCCATTAATTTTTGCATAAAAAAGACGATGTATAGTCCATTATGATTTTTGCATTAAAAAAATTTTTGTCATGGAAAATGGACGATGTATAGTCCATTAATTTTGCATAAAAAAGACGATGTATAGTCCATTAATTTTTGCATGAAAAAAATTTTGCCAAGAAAAAAGACGATGTATAGTCCATTAATTTTTGCATAAAAAAGACGGTGTATAGTCCATTATATTTTTGGCATGAAAAAAATTTTAGAATGAAAAATTGACGATGTATAGTCTATTAATTTTCCATAAAAAATACGATGTATAATCCATTATATTTTTTGCATGAAAAAAATTTTGGCATGAAAAATGGACGATGTATAGTCCATTAATTTTGCATAAAAAAGACGACGTATAGTCCATTAATTTTTGCATAAAAAAGACGATGTATAGTCCATTATATTTTTTGCATGAAAAAAATCTTGCCATGAAAAATGGACGATGTATAGTCCATTCATTTTGCATAAAAAAGACGATGTATAGTCCCATATATTTTTTGGATGAAAGCATTTTTGGCATGAAAAATGGACGATGTATAGTCCTTTAATTTTGTATAAGAAAGACGATGCCTAGTCCATTAATTTTCCATAAAAATTACGATGTATAGTCCATTATATTTTTTGCATGAAAAAAATTTTGGCAAGAAAAAAGACGATGTATAGTACATTAATTTTTGCATAAAAAAGACGATGTATAGTCCATTATATTTTTTGCATGAAAAATATTTTGGCATGAAAAATGGACGATGTATTATAGTCCATTAATTTTGCATAAAAAAGACGATGTATAGTCCATTAATTTTGCATAAAAAAGACGATGTAGAGTCCATTATATTTTTTGGATGAAAACAATTTTGGTATGAAAAATGGACGATGTATAGTCCATTAATTTTGTATAAAAAGGACGATACATAGTTCATTATATTTTTTGGATGAAAACATTTTTGGCATGAAAAATAGACGATGTATAGTCCATTAATTTTTGCATAAAAAAGACGATGTATAGTCCATTATATTTTTTGCATGAAAAAAATTTTGGCATGAAAAATGGACGATGTCCATTAATTTTGCATAAAAAATACGATTATATTATATTATATTTTTTGGATGAAAACATTTTTGGCATGAAAAATGGACGATGTATAGTCCTTTAATTTTGTATAAAAAGGACGATACATAGTCCATTATAATTTTTGGATGAAAACATTTTTGGCATGAAAAATGGACGATGTATAGTCCATTAATTTTTGCATAAAAAAGACGATGTATAGTCCATTATATTTTTTGCATGAAAAAAATTTTGGCATGAAAAATGGACGATGTATAGTTCATTAATTTTGCATAAAAAATACGATGTATAGTCCATTATATTTTTTTCATGAAAAATATTTTGGTATGAAAAATGGACGATGTATAGTCCATTAATTTTGCATAAAAAATACGATGTATAGTCCATTATATTTTTTGCATGAAAAAAATTTTGGCAAGAAAAAAGACGATGTATAGTCTATTAATTTTTGCATAAAAAAGACGATGTATAGTCCATTATATTTTTTGCATGAAAAAAATTTTGGCAAGAAAAAAGACGATGTATAGTCCATTAATTTTTGCATAAAAAAGACGATGTATAGTCCATTATATTTTTTGCATGAAAAATATTTTGGCATGAAAAATGGACGATGTATAGTCCATTAATTTTGCATAAATGAGACGATGTATAGTCCATTATATTTTTTGCATGAAAAAAATTTTGGCAAGAAAAAAGACGATGTATAGTCCATTAATTTTTGCATAAAAAAGACGATGTATAGTCCATTATATTTTTTGCATGAAAAATATTTTGGCATGAAAAATGGACGATGTATAGTCCATTAATTTTGCATAAATGAGACGATGTATAGTCCATTATATTTTTTGCATGAAAAAAATTTTGGCAAGAAAAAAGACGATGTATAGTCCATTAATTTTTGCATAAAAAAGACAATGTATAGTCCATTATATTTTTTGCATGAAAAAAATTTTGGCAAGAAAAAAGACGATGTATAGTCCATTAATTTTTGCATAAAAAAGACAATGTACAGTTCATTATATTTTTTGCATAAAAAAAAATTTTGGCATGAAAAATGGACGATGTATAGTCCATTAATTTTGCATAAAAAAGACGATGTATAATTATGATTTTTGCATGAAAAAATTTTTGCATTGGAAAATGGACGATGTATAGTCCATTAATTTTGCATAAAAAATACGATGTATAGTCCATTATATTTTTTGCGTGAAAAAAATTTTGGCATGAAAAATGGACGATGTATAGTCCTTTAATTTTGCATAAAAAATACGATGTATAGTCCATTATAATTTTTGCATGAAAAAAATTTTGCAAGAAAAAAGACGATGTATACTCCATTATATTTTTTGCATGAAAAAAATTTTGGCATGAAAAATGGACGATGTATAGTCCATTAATTTTGCATAAAAGAGACGATGTATAGTCCATTATATTTTTTGCTTGAAAAAAATTTTGGCAAGAAAAAAGACGATGTATAGTCCATTAATTTTTGCATAAAAAAGACAATGTATAGTCCATTATATTTTTTGCATAAAAAAAAATTTTGCCATGAAAAATGGACGATGTATAGTCCATTAATTTTTCCATAAAAAAGACGATGTATAGTCCATTATGATTTTTGCATTAAAAAATTTTGCCATGGAAAATGGACGATGTATAGTCCATTAATTTTGCATAAAAAATACGATGTATAGTCCATTATAATTTTTGCATGAAAAAAATTTTGGCAAGAAAAAAGACGATGTATAGTCTATTAATTTTTGCATAAAAAAGACGATGTATAGTCCATTATATTTTTTGCATGAAAAAAATTTTGGCAAGAAAAAAGACGATGTATAGTCCATTATATCTTTTGCATGAAAAATATTTTGGCATAAAAAAGACGATGTATAGTCCATTAATTTTGCATAAAAAAGACGATGTATAGTCCATTAATTTTTGCATAAAAAAGACGATGTATAGTCCATTATATTTTTTGCATGAAAAAAATTTTGGCAAGAAAAAAGACCATGTATATATAGTCCATTAATTTTTGCATAAAAAAGACAATGTATTGTATAGTCCATTATATTTTTAGCATGAAACAAATTTTGGCAAGAAAAAAGACGATGTATAGTCCATTAATTTTTGCATAAAAAAGACGATGTATAGTCCATTAATTTTTGCATAAAAAAGACGATGTATAGTCCATTATATTTTTTGGATGACAACATTTTTGGCATGAAAAATGGACGATGTATAGTAAATTAATATAGTCCATAATATTTTTTGGATGAAAAATATTTTGGCATGAAAAATGGACGATGTATAGTCCATTAATTTTGTATAAAAAAGACGATGCATAGTCCATTATATTTTTTGGATGACAACATTTTTGGAATGAAAAATGGACGATGTATAGTAAATTAATATAGTACATTATATTTTTTGCATAAAAAAAAATTTTGGCATGAAAAATTGACGATGTATAGTCCATTAATTTTTCCATAAAAAAGACGATGTATAACCCATTAATTTTGCATAAAAAAGGCGATGTATAGTCCATTATATTTTTTGCATGAAAAATATTTTGGTATGAAAAATGGACGATGTATAGTCCATTAATTTTGTATAAAAAAGACGATGCATAGTCCATTATATTTTTTGGATGAAAACATTTTTGGCATGAAAAATGGACGATGTATAGTAAATTAATATAGTCCATAATATTTTTTGGATGAAAAATATTTTGGCATGAAAAATGGACGATGTATAGTCCATTAATTTTGCATAAAAAAGACGATGTATAGTCCATTAATTTTGTATAAAAAAGACGATGCATAGTCCATTATATTTTTTGCATGAAAAAAATTTTGGCATGAAAAATGGACGATGTATAGTAAATTAATATAGTCCATTATATTTTTTGCATGAAAAATATTTTGGCATGAAAAATGGACGATGTATAGTCCATTAATTTTGCATAAAAAAGACGATGTATAGTCCATTAATTTTTGCATAAAAAAGACGATGTATAGTCCATTATATTTTTTGCATGAAAAAATTTTGGCATGAAAAATGGACGATATATAGTCCATTAATTTTGCATAAAAAATACGATGTATAGTCCATTATATTTTTTGCATGAAATAAATTTTGGCAAGAAAAAAGACGATATATAGTCCATTAATTTTTGCATAAAAAAGACGATGTATAGTCCATTAATTTTTCCATAAAAAAGACGATGTATACTCCATTATATTTTTTGTATGAAAAATATTTTGGTATGCAAAATGGACGATGTATAGTCCATTAATTTTGTATAATAAAGACGATGCATAGTCCATTATATTTTTTGGATGAAAACATTTTTGGCATGAAAAATGGACGATGTATAGTCCATTATTTTTGCATAAAAAAGACGATGTATAGTCCATTAATTTTTGCATAAAAAAGACGATGTATAGTCCATTATATTTTTTGGATGAAAACATTTTTGGCATGAAAAATGGACGATGTATAGTCCATTAATTTTGCATAAAGGAGACGATGTATAGTCCATTATATTTTTTGCATGAAAAATATTTTGGTATGAAAAATGGACGATGTATAGTCCATTAATTTTGCATAAAAAAGACGATGTATAGTCCATTAATTTTTGCATAAAAAAGACGATGTACACTCCATTATATTTTTTGCATGAAAAAAACTTTGGCATGAAAAATGGACGATGTATAGTCCATTAATTTTGCATAAAAAATACGATATTTATTCCATTATATTTTTTGCATGAAAAAAATTTTGGCAAGAAAAAAGACGATGTATAGTCCATTAATTTATGCATAAAAAAGACGATGTATATATAGTCCATTATATTTTTTGCATGAAAAAAATTTTGGCATGAAAAATGGACGATGTATAGTCCATTAATTTTGCATAAAAGAGACGATGTATAGTCCATTATATTTTTTGCATGAAAAAAATTTTGGCAAGAAAAAAGACGATGTATAGTCCATTAATTTTTGCATAAAAAAGACGATGTATAGCCCATTAATTTTTGCATAAAAAAGACGATGTATAGTCCATTATATTTTTTGCATGAAAAATATTTTGGTATGAAAAATGGACGATGTATAGTCCATTAATTTTGTATAAAAAAGACGATGCATAGTCCATTATATTTTTTGGATGAAAACATTTTTGGCATGAAAAATGGACGATGTATAGTAAATTAATATAGTACATTATATTTTTTGCATGAAAAATATTTTGGCATGAAAAATGGACGATGTATAGTCCATTAATTTTGCATAAAAAAGACGATGTATAGTCCATTAATTTTGTATAAAAAAGACGATGCATAGTCCATTATATTTTTTGCATGAAAAAAATTTTGGCATGAAAAATGGACGATGTATAGTAAATTAATATAGTCCATTATATTTTTTGCATGAAAAATATTTTGGCATGAAAAATGGACGATGTATAGTCCATTAATTTTGCATAAAAAAGACGATGTATAGTCCATTAATTTTTGCATAAAAAAGACGATGTATAGTCCATTATATTTTTTGCATGAAAAAATTTTGGCATGAAAAATGGACGATATATAGTCCATTAATTTTGCATAAAAAATACGATGTATAGTCCATTATATTTTTTGCATAAAAAAAAATTTTGGCATGAAAAATGGACGATGTATAGTCCAATAATTTTTCCATAAAAAAGACGATGTATAACCCATTAATTTTGCATAAAAAAGACGATGTATAGTCCATTATATTTTTTGCGTGAAAAAAATTTTGGCATGAAAAAAAACGATGTATAACCCATTAATTTTGCATAAAAAAGACGATGTATAGTCCATTAATTTTTGCATGAAAAAAATTTTGGCAAGAAAAAAGACGATGTATAGTCCATTAATTTTTGTATAAAAAAGACGATGTATATATAGTCCATTATATTTTTTGCAAAAAAAAAAATTTTGCCATGAAAAATGGACGATGTATAGTAAATTAATTTTGCATAAAAAATACTATAGTCCATTAAATTTTTTGCATGAAAAAAATTTTGGCAATAAAAAAGAAGATGTAATGTCCATTAATTTGTGCATAAAAAAGACGATGTATAGTCCATTATATTTTTTGCATGAAAAAAATTTTGGCATGAAAAATGGACGATGTATAGTCCATTAATTTTGCATAAAAAATACGATGTATAGTCCATTATATTTTTTGCATGAAAAAAATTTTGGCAAGAAAAAAGACGATGTATAGTCCATTAATTTTGCATAAAAAAGACGATGTATAGTCCATTAATTTTGCATAAAAAAGACGATGTATAGTCCATTAATTTTTGCATAAAAAAGACGATGTATAGTCCATTATATTTTTTGCATGAAAAAAATTTTGGCAAGAAAAAAGACCATGTATAGTCCATTAATTTTTGCATAAAAAAGACAATGTATAGTCCATTATATTTTTTGCATAAAAAAAAATTTTGGCATGAAAAATGGACGATGTATAGTCCATTAATTTTTCCATAAAAAAGACGATGTATAACCCATTAATTTTGCATAAAAAAGACGATGTATAGTCCATTATATTTTTTGCATGAAAAATTTTGGCAAGAAAAAAGACGATGTATAGTCCATTAATTTTTGCATAAAAAAGACGATGTATAGTCCATTAATTTTTGCATAAAAAAGACGATGTATAGTCCATTATATTTTTTGCATGAAAAATATTTTGGTATGAAAAATGGACGATGTATAGTCCATTAATTTTGTATAAAAAAGACGATGCATAGTCCATTATATTTTTTGGATGAAAACATTTTTGGCATGAAAAATGGACGATGTATAGTAAATTAATATAGTCCATTATATTTTTTGCATGAAAAATATTTTGGCATGAAAAATGGACGATGTATAGTCCATTAATTTTGCATAAAAAAGACGATGTATAGTCCATTAATTTTTGCATAAAAAAGACGATATATAGTCCATTAATTTTTGCATAAAAAAGACGATGTATAGTCCATTATATTTTTTGCATGAAAAATATTTTGGTATGAAAAATGGACGATGTATAGTCCATTAATTTTGTATAAAAAAGACGATGCATAGTCCATTATATTTTTTGGATGAAAACATTTTTGGCATGAAAAATGGACGATGTATAGTAAATTAATATAGTCCATTATATTTTTTGCATGAAAAATATTTTGGCATGAAAAATGGACGATGTATAGTCCATTAATTTTGCATAAAAAAGACGATGTATAGTCCATTAATTTTTGCATAAAAAAGACGATGTATAGTCCATTATATTTTTTGCATGAACAAATTTTGGCATGAAAAATGGACGATATATAGTCCATTAATTTTGCATAAAAAATACGATGTATAGTCCATTATATTTTTTGCATAAAAAAAAATTTTGGCATGAAAAATGGACGATGTATAGTCCATTAATTTTGCATAAAAGAGACGATGTATATATAGTCCATTATATTTTTTGCATAAAAAAAATTTTGGCATGAAAAATGGACGATGTATAGTAAATTAATTTTGCATAAAAAATACGATGTATAGTCTATTAAATTTTTTGCAAGAAAAAAATTTTGGCAAGAAAAAAGACGATGTATAGTCCATTAATTTTTGCATAAAAAAGTCGATGTATATATAGTCCATTATATTTTTTGCATAAAAAAAATTTTGGCATGAAAAATGGACGATGTATAGTAAATTAATTTTGCATAAAAAATACGATGTATAGTCTATTAAATTTTTTGCAAGAAAAAAATTTTGGCAAGAAAAAAGAAGATGTAATGTCCATTAATTTGTGCATAAAAAAGACGATGTATAGTCCATTATATTTTTTGCATGAAAAAAATTTTGGCATGAAAAATGGACGATGTATAGTCCATTAATTTTGCATAAAAAATACGATGTATAGTCCATTATAATTTTTGCATGAAAAAAATTTTGCAAGAAAAAAGACGATGTATACTCCATTATATTTTTTGCATGAAAAAAATTTTGGCATGAAAAATGGACGATGTATAGTCCATTAATTTTGCATAAAAGAGACGATGTATAGTCCATTATATTTTTTGCTTGAAAAAAATTTTGGCAAGAAAAAAGACGATGTATAGTCCATTAATTTTTGCATAAAAAAGACAATGTATAGTCCATTATATTTTTTGCATAAAAAAAAATTTTGCCATGAAAAATGGACGATGTATAGTCCATTAATTTTTCCATAAAAAAGACGATGTATAGTCCATTATGATTTTTGCATTAAAAAATTTTGCCATGGAAAATGGACGATGTATAGTCCATTAATTTTGCATAAAAAATACGATGTATAGTCCATTATAATTTTTGCATGAAAAAAATTTTGGCAAGAAAAAAGACGATGTATAGTCTATTAATTTTTGCATAAAAAAGACGATGTATAGTCCATTATATTTTTTGCATGAAAAAAATTTTGGCAAGAAAAAAGACGATGTATAGTCCATTATATCTTTTGCATGAAAAATATTTTGGCATAAAAAAGACGATGTATAGTCCATTAATTTTGCATAAAAAAGACGATGTATAGTCCATTAATTTTTGCATAAAAAAGACGATGTATAGTCCATTATATTTTTTGCATGAAAAATATTTTGGTATGAAAAATGGACGATGTATAGTCCATTAATTTTGTATAAAAAAGACGATGTATAGTCCATTAATTTTGTATAAAAAAGACGATGCATAGTCCATTATATTTTTTGCATGAAAAAAATTTTGGCAAGAAAAAAGACCATGTATATATAGTCCATTAATTTTTGCATAAAAAAGACAATGTATTGTATAGTCCATTATATTTTTAGCATGAAACAAATTTTGGCAAGAAAAAAGACGATGTATAGTCCATTAATTTTTGCATAAAAAAGACGATGTATAGTCCATTAATTTTTGCATAAAAAAGACGATGTATAGTCCATTATATTTTTTGCATGAAAAATATTTTGGTATGAAAAATGGACGATGTATAGTCCATTAATTTTGTATAAAAAAGACGATGTATAGTCCATTAATTTTGTATAAAAAAGACGATGCATAGTCCATTATATTTTTTGCATGAAAAAAATTTTGGCATGAAAAATGGACGATGTATAGTAAATTAATATAGTCCATTATATTTTTTGCATGAAAAATATTTTGGCATGAAAAATGGACGATGTATAGTCCATTAATTTTGCATAAAAAAGACGATGTATAGTCCATTAATTTTTGCATAAAAAAGACGATGTATAGTCCATTATATTTTTTGCATGAAAAAATTTTGGCATGAAAAATGGACGATATATAGTCCATTAATTTTGCATAAAAAATACGATGTATAGTCCATTATATTTTTTGCATGAAATAAATTTTGGCAAGAAAAAAGACGATATATAGTCCATTAATTTTTGCATAAAAAAGACGATGTATAGTCCATTAATTTTTCCATAAAAAGACGATGTATACTCCATTATATTTTTTGTATGAAAAATATTTTGGTATGCAAAATGGACGATGTATAGTCCATTAATTTTGTATAATAAAGACGATGCATAGTCCATTATATTTTTTGGATGAAAACATTTTTGGCATGAAAAATGGACGATGTATAGTCCATTATTTTTGCATAAAAAAGACGATGTATAGTCCATTAATTTTTGCATAAAAAAGACGATGTATAGTCCATTATATTTTTTGGATGAAAACATTTTTGGCATGAAAAATGGACGATGTATAGTCCATTAATTTTGCATAAAGGAGACGATGTATAGTCCATTATATTTTTTGCATGAAAAATATTTTGGTATGAAAAATGGACGATGTATAGTCCATTAATTTTGCATAAAAAAGACGATGTATAGTCCATTAATTTTTGCATAAAAAAGACGATGTACACTCCATTATATTTTTTGCATGAAAAAAACTTTGGCATGAAAAATGGACGATGTATAGTCCATTAATTTTGCATAAAAGAGACGATGTATAGTCCATTATATTTTTTGCATGAAAAAAATTTTGGCAAGAAAAAAGACGATGTATAGTCCATTAATTTTTGCATAAAAAAGACGATGTATAGTCCATTAATTTTTGCATAAAAAAGACGATGTATAGTCCATTATATTTTTTGCATGAAAAATATTTTGGCAAGAAAAAAGACGATGTATAGTCCATTAATTTATGCATAAAAAAGACGATGTATATATAGTCCATTATATTTTTTGCATGAAAAAAATTTTGGCATGAAAAATGGACGATGTATAGTCCATTAATTTTGCATAAAAGAGACGATGTATAGTCCATTATATTTTTTGCATGAAAAAAATTTTGGCAAGAAAAAAGACGATGTATAGTCCATTAATTTTTGCATAAAAAAGACGATGTATAGTCCATTAATTTTTGCATAAAAAAGACGATGTATAGTCCATTATATTTTTTGCATGAAAAATATTTTGGTATGAAAAATGGACGATGTATAGTCCATTAATTTTGTATAAAAAAGACGATGCATAGTCCATTATATTTTTTGGATGAAAACATTTTTGGCATGAAAAATGGACGATGTATAGTAAATTAATATAGTACATTATATTTTTTGCATGAAAAATATTTTGGCATGAAAAATGGACGATGTATAGTCCATTAATTTTGCATAAAAAAGACGATGTATAGTCCATTAATTTTGTATAAAAAAGACGATGCATAGTCCATTATATTTTTTGCATGAAAAAAATTTTGGCATGAAAAATGGACGATGTATAGTAAATTAATATAGTCCATTATATTTTTTGCATGAAAAATATTTTGGCATGAAAAATGGACGATGTATAGTCCATTAATTTTGCATAAAAAAGACGATGTATAGTCCATTAATTTTTGCATAAAAAAGACGATGTATAGTCCATTATATTTTTTGCATGAAAAAATTTTGGCATGAAAAATGGACGATATATAGTCCATTAATTTTGCATAAAAAATACGATGTATAGTCCATTATATTTTTTGCATAAAAAAAAATTTTGGCATGAAAAATGGACGATGTATAGTCCAATAATTTTTCCATAAAAAAGACGATGTATAACCCATTAATTTTGCATAAAAAAGACGATGTATAGTCCATTATATTTTTTGCGTGAAAAAAATTTTGGCATGAAAAAAGACGATGTATAACCCATTAATTTTGCATAAAAAAGACGATGTATAGTCCATTAATTTTTGCATGAAAAAAATTTTGGCAAGAAAAAAGACGATGTATAGTCCATTAATTTTTGTATAAAAAAGACGATGTATATATAGTCCATTATATTTTTTGCAAAAAAAAAATTTTGGCATGAAAAATGGACGATGTATAGTAAATTAATTTTGCATAAAAAATACTATAGTCCATTAAATTTTTTGCATGAAAAAAATTTTGGCAATAAAAAAGAAGATGTAATGTCCATTAATTTGTGCATAAAAAAGACGATGTATAGTCCATTATATTTTTTGCATGAAAAAAATTTTGGCATGAAAAATGGACGATGTATAGTCCATTAATTTTGCATAAAAAAGACGATGTATAACCCATTAATTTTGCATAAAAAAGACGATGTATAGTCCATTAATTTTGCATAAAAAAGACGATGTATAGTCCATTAATTTTGCATAAAAAAGACGATGTATAGTCCATTAATTTTTGCATAAAAAAGACGATGTATAGTCCATTATATTTTTTGCATGAAAAAAATTTTGGCAAGAAAAAAGACCATGTATAGTCCATTAATTTTTGCATAAAAAAGACAATGTATAGTCCATTATATTTTTTGCATAAAAAAAAATTTTGGCATGAAAAATGGACGATGTATAGTCCATTAATTTTTCCATAAAAAAGACGATGTATAACCCATTAATTTTGCATAAAAAAGACGATGTATAGTCCATTATATTTTTTGCATGAAAAATTTTGGCAAGAAAAAAGACGATGTATAGTCCATTAATTTTGCATAAAAAAGACGATGTATAGTCCATTAATTTTGCATAAAAAAGACGATGTATAGTCCATTAATTTTTGCATAAAAAAGACGATGTATAGTCCATTATATTTTTTGCATGAAAAAAATTTTGGCAAGAAAAAAGACCATGTATAGTCCATTAATTTTTGCATAAAAAAGACAATGTATAGTCCATTATATTTTTTGCATAAAAAAAAATTTTGGCATGAAAAATGGACGATGTATAGTCCATTAATTTTTCCATAAAAAAGACGATGTATAACCCATTAATTTTGCATAAAAAAGACGATGTATAGTCCATTATATTTTTTGCATGAAAAAAATTTTGGCAAGAAAAAAGACGATGTATAGTCCATTAATTTTTGCATAAAAAAGACGATGTATAGTCCATTAATTTTTGCATAAAAAAGACGATGTATAGTCCATTATATTTTTTGCATGAAAAATATTTTGGTATGAAAAATGGACGATGTATAGTCCATTAATTTTGTATAAAAAAGACGATGCATAGTCCATTAATTTTTGCATAAAAAATTAATTTTGCATGAAAAATGGACGATGTATAGTAAATTAATATAGTCCATTATATTTTTTGCATGAAAAATATTTTGGCATGAAAAATGGACGATGTGTAGTCCATTAATTTTGCATAAAAAAGACGATGTATAGTCCATTAATTTTTGCATAAAAAAGACGATGTATAGTCCATTATATTTTTTGCATGAAAAAATTTTGGCATGAAAAATGGACGATATATAGTCCATTAATTTTGCATAAAAAATACGATGTATAGTCCATTATATTTTTTGCATGAAATAAATTTTGGCAAGAAAAAAGACGATGTATAGTCCATTAATTTTTGCATAAAAAAGACGATGTATAGTCCATTAATTTTTGCATAAAAAAGACGATGTATAGTCCATTATATTTTTTGCATGAAAAATATTTTGGTATGAAAAATGGACGATGTATAGTCCATTAATTTTGCATAAAAAAGACGATGTATACTCCATTATATTTTTTGCATGAAAAAAACTTTGGCATGAAAAATGGACGATGTATAGTCCATTAATTTTGCATAAAAAATACGATATTTATTCCATTATATTTTTTGCATGAAAAAAATTTTGGCAAGAAAAAAGACGATGTATAGTCCATTAATTTATGCATAAAAAAGACGATGTATATATAGTCCATTATATTTTTTGCATGAAAAAAATTTTGGCATGAAAAATGGACGATGTATAGTCCATTAATTTTGCATAAAAGAGACGATGTATAGTCCATTATATTTTTTGCATGAAAAAAATTTTGGCAAGAAAAAAGACGATGTATAGTCCATTAATTTTTGCATAAAAAAGACGATGTATAGTCCATTAATTTTTGCATAAAAAAGACGATGTATAGTCCATTATATTTTTTGCATGAAAAATATTTTGGTATGAAAAATGGACGATGTATAGTCCATTAATTTTGTATAAAAAAGATGATGCATAGTCCATTATATTTTTTGGATGAAAACATTTTTGGCATGAAAAATGGACGATGTATAGTAAATTAATATAGTCCATTATATTTTTTGCATGAAAAATATTTTGGCATGAAAAATGGACGATGTATAGTCCATTAATTTTGCATAAAAAAGACGATGTATAGTCCATTAATTTTGTATAAAAAAGACGATGCATAGTCCATTATATTTTTTGCATGAAAAAAATTTTGGCATGAAAAATGGACGATGTATAGTAAATTAATATAGTCCATTATATTTTTTGCATGAAAAATATTTTGGCATGAAAAATGGACGATGTATAGTCCATTAATTTTGCATAAAAAAGACGATGTATAGTCCATTAATTTTTGCATAAAAAAGACGATGTATAGTCCATTATATTTTTTGCATGAAAAAATTTTGGCATGAAAAATGGACGATATATAGTCCATTAATTTTGCATAAAAAATACGATGTATAGTCCATTATATTTTTTGCATGAAATAAATTTTGGCAAGAAAAAAGACGATGTATAGTCCATTAATTTTTGCATAAAAAAGACGATGTATAGTCCATTAATTTTTGCATAAAAAAGACGATGTATAGTCCATTATATTTTTTGCATGAAAAATATTTTGGTATGAAAAATGGACGATGTATAGTCCATTAATTTTGCATAAAAAAGACGATGTATACTCCATTATATTTTTTGCATGAAAAAAACTTTGGCATGAAAAATGGACGATGTATAGTCCATTAATTTTGCATAAAAAATACGATATTTATTCCATTATATTTTTTGCATGAAAAAAATTTTGGCAAGAAAAAAGACGATGTATAGTCCATTAATTTATGCATAAAAAAGACGATGTATATATAGTCCATTATATTTTTTGCATGAAAAAAATTTTGGCATGAAAAATGGACGATGTATAGTCCATTAATTTTGCATAAAAGAGACGATGTATAGTCCATTATATTTTTTGCATGAAAAAAATTTTGGCAAGAAAAAAGACGATGTATAGTCCATTAATTTTTGCATAAAAAAGACGATGTATAGTCCATTATATTTTTTGCATGAAAAAATTTTGGCATGAAAAATGGACGATATATAGTCCATTCATTTTGCATAAAAAATACGATGTATAGTCCATTATATTTTTTGCATAAAAAAAAATTTTGGCATGAAAAATGGACGATGTATAGTCCATTAATTTTTCCATAAAAAAGACGATGTATAACCCATTAATTTTGCATAAAAAAGACGATGTATAGTCCATTAAATTTTTTGCATGAAAAAAATTTTGGCAAGAAAAAAGAAGATGTAATGTCCATTAATTTGTGCATAAAAAAGACGATGTATAGTCCATTATATTTTTTGCATGAAAAATATTTTGGTATGAAAAATGGACGATGTATAGTCCATTAATTTTGCATAAAAAAGACGATGTATAGTCCATTAATTTTTGCATAAAAAAGACGATGTATACTCCATTATATTTTTTGCATGAAAAAAACTTTGGCATGAAAAATGGACGATGTATAGTCCATTAATTTTGCATAAAAAATACGATATTTATTCCATTATATTTTTTGCATGAAAAAAATTTTGGCAAGAAAAAAGACGATGTATAGTCCATTAATTTATGCATAAAAAAGACGATGTATATATAGTCCATTATATTTTTTCCATGAAAAAATTTTGGTATGAAAAATGGACGATGTATAGTCCATTAATTCTGCATAAAAAAAAGACGATGTATAGTCCATTATATTTTTTGGATGAAAAAAATTTTGGCATGAAAAATGGACGATGTATTGTCCATTAATTTTCCATAAAAAATACGATATTTATTCCATTATATTTTTTGCATGAAAAAAATTTTGGCAAGAAAAAAGACGATGTATAGTCCATTAATTTATGCATAAAAAAGACGATGTATATATAGTCCATTATATTTTTTGCATGAAAAAAATTTTGGCATGAAAAATGGACGATGTATAGTCCATTAATTTTGCATAAAAGAGACGATGTATAGTCCATTATATTTTTTGCATGAAAAAAATTTTGGCAAGAAAAAAGACGATGTATAGTCCATTAATTTTTGCATAAAAAAGACGATGTATAGTCCATTATATTTTTTGCATGAAAAATATTTTGGTATGAAAAATGGACGATGTATAGTCCATTAATTTTGCATAAAAAAAAGACGATGTATAGTCCATTATATTTTTTGCATGAAAAAAATTTTGGCATGAAAAATGGACGATGTATAGTCCATTAATTTTGCATAAAAAATACGATGTATAGTCCATTAATTTTTGCATAAAAAAGACGATGTATAGTCCATTAATTTTGCATAAAAAAGACGATGTAGAGTCCATTATATTTTTTGGATAAAAACATTTTTGGCATGAAAAATGGACGATGTATAGTCCACTAATTTTTCCATAAAAAATACGATGTATAGTCCATTATATTTTTTGCATGAAAAATATTTTGGCATGAAAAATGGACGATATATAGTCCATTAATTTTGCATAAAAAAGACGATGTATAGTCCATTATATTTTTTGGATGAAAACATTTTTGGCATGAAAAATGGACGATGTATAGTCCTTTAATTTTGTATAAAAAAGACGATGCATAGTCTATTATATTTTTTGGTTGAAAACATTTTTGGCATGAAAAGTGGACGATGTATAGTCCACTAATTTTGCATAAAAAATACGATGTAGAGTCCATTATATTTTTTGCATGAAAAAAATTTTGGCAAGATAGAAGACGATGTATAGTCCATTAATTTTTGCATAAAAAATACGATGTATAGTCCATTATATTTTTTGCATGAAAAATATTTTGGCATGAAAAATGGACGATATATAGTCCATTAATTTTGCATAAAAAAGACGATGTAGAGTCCATTATATTTTTTGGATGAAAACATTTTTGGCATGAAAAATGGACGATGTATAGTCCTTTAATTTTGTATAAAAAAGACGAAGCATAGTCTATTATATTTTTTGGTTGAAAACATTTTTGGCATGAAAAGTGGACGATGTATAGTCCACTAATTTTGCATAAAAAATACGATGTAGAGTCCATTATATTTTTTGCATGAAAAAAATTTTGGCAAGATAGAAGACGATGTATAGTCCATTAATTTTTGCATAAAAAATAAGATGTATAGTCCATTATATTTTTTGCATGAAAAATATTTTGGCATGAAAAATGGACGATATATAGTCCATTAATTTTGCATAAAAAAGACGATGTATAGTCCATTATATTTTTTGGATGAAAACATTTTTGGCATGACAAATGGACGATGTATAGTCCTTTAATTTTGTATAAAGAAGACGATGCATAGTCTATTATATTTTTTGGTTGAAAACATTTTTGGCATGAAAAGTGGACGATGTATAGTCCACTAATTTTGCATAAAATAGACGATGTATAGTCCATTATGATTTTTGCATTCAAAAAATTTTTGTCATGGAAAATGGACGATGTATAGTCCATTAATTTTGCATAAAAAAGACGATGTATAGTCAATTATTTTTTTTTTCATGAAAAAAATTTTGGCATGAAAAATGGACGATGTCTAGTCCAGTAATTTTTTGGATGAAAAAATTTTTGGCATGAAAAATGGACGATGTATAGTCCATTAATTTTTGCATAAAAAAGACGATGTATAGTCCATTATAGTTTTTGCATGAAAAAAATTTTGGAATGAAAAATGGACGATGTATAGTCCATTAATGTTTGCATAAAAAAGACGATGTATAGTCCATTATAGTTTTTGCATGAATAAAATTTTGGCATGAAAAATGGACGATGTATAGTCCATTAATTTTGCATAAAAAATACGATGTATAGTACATTATATTTTTTGCATGAAAACAATTTTGGCAAGAAAAAAGACGATGTATAGTCCATTAATTTTTGCATAAAAAAGACGATGTATAGTCCATTATATTTTTTGCATGAAAAATATTTTGGCATGAAAAATGGACGATGTATAGTCCTTTAATTTTGTATAAAAAAGACGATGCATAGTCCATTATATTTTTTGGATGAAAACATTTTTGGCATGAAAAGTGGACGATGTATAGTCCACTAATTTTGCATAAAATAAACGATGTATAGTCCATTATGATTTTTGCATTAAAAAAATTTTTGTCATGGAAAATGGACGATGTATAGTCCATTAATTTTGCATAAAAAAGACGATGTATAGTCCATTATATTTTTTTCATGAAAAAAATTTTGGCATGAAAAATGGAAGTCTAGTCCAGTAATTTTTTGCATGAAAAATATTTTGGCATGAAAAATGGACGATGTATAGTCCATTAATGTTTGCATAAAAAAGACGATGTATAGTCCATTATATTTTTTGCATGAAAAAAATTTTGGCATGAAAAATGGACGAAGTATAGTCCATTAATTTTGCATAAAAAATACGATGTATAGTCCATTATATTTTTTGCATGAAAAAAATTTTGGCAAAAAAAAAAGACGATGTATAGTCTATTAATTTTTGCATAAAAAGACGATGTATAGTCCATTATATTTTTTGCATGAAAAAAATTTTGGCAAGAAAAAAGACGATGTATAGTCCAATAATTTTTGCAAAAAAAGACGATATAGTCCATTATATTTTTTGCATGAAAAATATTTTTGCATGAAAAATGGACGATGTATAGTCCATTAATTTTGAATAAAAAATACAATGTATAGTCCATTATATTTTTTGCATGAAAAAAATTTTGGCAAGAAAAAAGACGATGTATAGTAAATTAATTTTGCATAAAAAATACGATGTATAGTCCATTATATTTTTTGCATGAAAAAAATTTTGGCAAGAAAAAAGACGATGTATAGTCCATTATATTTTTTGGATGAAAACATTTTTGGCATGAAAAATGGACGATGTATAGTCCTTTAATTTTGTATAAAAAAGACGATACATAGTCCATTATATTTTTTGAATGAAAACATTTTTGGCATGAAAAATGGTCGATGTATAGTCCATTAATATTTGCATAAAAAGACGATGTATAGTCCATTATATTTTTTGCATGAAAAAAATTTTGCCATGAAAAATGGACGATGTATAGTCCATTAATTTTGCATAGAAAATACGATGTATAGTCCATTATATTTTTTTCATGAAAAAAATTTTGGCATGAAAAATGGAAGTCTAGTCCAGTAATTTTTTGCATGAAAAATATTTTGGCATGAAAAATGGACGATATATAGTCCATTAATTTTGCATAAAAAAGACGATGTATAGTCCATTAATTTTTGCATAAAAAAGACGATGTATAGTCCATTAATTTTGCATAAAAAAGACGATGTAGAGTCCATTATATTTTTTGGATGAAAACATTTTTGGCATGAAAAATGGACGATGTATAGTCCACTAATTTTTGCATAAAAAAGACGATGTATAGTCCATTATATTTTTTGCATGAAAAAAACTTTGGCATGAAAAATGGACGATGTATAGTCCATTAATTTTGCATAAAAAATACGATGTATAGTCCATTATATTTTTTGCATGAAAAAAATTTTGGCAAAAAAAAGACGTTGTATATTTTTTGCATGAAAAAAATTTTGGCAAGAAAAAAGACGATGTATAGTCCATTAATTTTTGCATAAAAAAGACGATGTATAGTCCATTATATTTTTTGCATGAAAAATATTTTGGTATGAAAAATAGACGATGTATAGTCCATTAATTCTGCATAAAAAAGACGATGTATAGTCCATTATATTTTTTGCATGAAAAAAATTTTGGCATGAAAAATGGACGATGTATAGTCCATTAATATTGCATAAAAAATACGATGTATAGTCCATTATATTTTTTGCATGAAAAAAATTTTGGCAAGATAGAAGACGATGTATAGTCCATTAATTTTTGCATAAAAAATACGATGTATAGTCCATTATATTTTTTGCATGAAAAATATTTTGGCATGAAAAATGGACGATATATAGTCCATTAATTTTGCATAAAAAAGACGATGTATAGTCCATTATATTTTTTGGATGAAAACATTTTTGGCATGAAAAATGGACGATGTATAGTCCTTTAATTTTGTATAAAAAAGACGATGCATAGTCTATTATATTTTTTGGTTGAAAACATTTTTGGCATGAAAAGTGGACGATGTATAGTCCACTAATTTTGCATAAAAAATACGATGTAGAGTCCATTATATTTTTTGCATGAAAAAAATTTTGGCAAGATAGAAGACGATGTATAGTCCATTAATTTTTGCATAAAAAATACGATGTATAGTCCATTATATTTTTTGCATGAAAAATATTTTGGCATGAAAAATGGACGATATATAGTCCATTAATTTTGCATAAAAAAGACGATGTAGAGTCCATTATATTTTTTGGATGAAAACATTTTTGGCATGAAAAATGGACGATGTATAGTCCTTTAATTTTGTATAAAAAAGACGAAGCATAGTCTATTATATTTTTTGGTTGAAAACATTTTTGGCATGAAAAGTGGACGATGTATAGTCCACTAATTTTGCATAAAAAATACGATGTAGAGTCCATTATATTTTTTGCATGAAAAAAATTTTGGCAAGATAGAAGACGATGTATAGTCCATTAATTTTTGCATAAAAAATACGATGTATAGTCCATTATATTTTTTGCATGAAAAATATTTTGGCATGAAAAATGGACGATATATAGTCCATTAATTTTGCATAAAAAAGACGATGTATAGTCCATTATATTTTTTGGATGAAAACATTTTTGGCATGACAAATGGACGATGTATAGTCCTTTAATTTTGTATAAAGAAGACGATGCATAGTCTATTATATTTTTTGGTTGAAAACATTTTTGGCATGAAAAGTGGACGATGTATAGTCCACTAATTTTGCATAAAATAGACGATGTATAGTCCATTATGATTTTGCATTCAAAAAATTTTTGTCATGGAAAATGGACGATGTATAGTCCATTAATTTTGCATAAAAAAGACGATGTATAGTCAATTATTTTTTTTTTCATGAAAAAAATTTTGGCATGAAAAATGGACGATGTCTAGTCCAGTAATTTTTTGGATGAAAAAATTTTTGGCATGAAAAATGGACGATGTATAGTCCATTAATTTTTGCATAAAAAAGACGATGTATAGTCCATTATAGTTTTTGCATGAAAAAAATTTTGGAATGAAAAATGGACGATGTATAGTCCATTAATGTTTGCATAAAAAAGACGATGTATAGTCCATTATAGTTTTTGCATGAATAAAATTTTGGCATGAAAAATGGACGATGTATAGTCCATTAATTTTGCATAAAAAATACGATGTATAGTACATTATATTTTTTGCATGAAAACAATTTTGGCAAGAAAAAAGACGATGTATAGTCCATTAATTTTTGCATAAAAAAGACGATGTATAGTCCATTATATTTTTTGCATGAAAAATATTTTGGCATGAAAAATGGACGATGTATAGTCCTTTAATTTTGTATAAAAAAGACGATGCATAATCCATTATATTTTTTGGATGAAAACATTTTTGGCATGAAAAGTGGACGATGTATAGTCCACTAATTTTGCATAAAATAAACGATGTATAGTCCATTATGATTTTTGCATTAAAAAAATTTTTGTCATGGAAAATGGACGATGTATAGTCCATTAATTTTGCATAAAAAAGACGATGTATAGTCCATTATATTTTTTTCATGAAAAAAATTTTGGCATGAAAAATGGAAGTCTAGTCCAGTAATTTTTTGCATGAAAAATATTTTGGCATGAAAAATGGACGATGTATAGTCCATTAATGTTTGCATAAAAAATACGATGTATAGTCCATTATATTTTTTGCATGAAAAAAATTTTGGCATGAAAAATGGACGAAGTATAGTCCATTAATTTTGCATAAAAAATACGATGTATAGTCCATTATATTTTTTGCATGAAAAAAATTTTGGCAAAAAAAAAAGACGATGTATAGTCTATTAATTTTTGCATAAAAAGACGATGTATAGTCCATTATATTTTTTGCATGAAAAAAATTTTGGCAAGAAAAAAGACGATGTATAGTCCAATAATTTTTGCAAAAAAAGACGATATAGTCCATTATATTTTTTGCATGAAAAATATTTTTGCATGAAAAATGGACGATGTATAGTCCATTAATTTTGAATAAAAAATACAATGTATAGTCCATTATATTTTTTGCATGAAAAAAATTTTGGCAAGAAAAAAGACGATGTATAGTAAATTAATTTTGCATAAAAAATACGATGTATAGTCCATTATATTTTTTGCATGAAAAAAATTTTGGCAAGAAAAAAGACGATGTATAGTCCATTATATTTTTTGGATGAAAACATTTTTGGCATGAAAAATGGACGATGTATAGTCCTTTAATTTTGTATAAAAAAGACGATACATAGTCCATTATATTTTTTGAATGAAAACATTTTTGGCATGAAAAATGGTCGATGTATAGTCCATTAATATTTGCATAAAAAGACGATGTATAGTCCATTATATTTTTTGCATGAAAAAAATTTTGCCATGAAAAATGGACGATGTATAGTCCATTAATTTTGCATAAAAAATACGATGTATAGTCCATTATATTTTTTTCATGAAAAATATTTTGGTATGAAAAATGGACGATGTATAGTCCATTAATTCTGCATCGTCTTTTTTATGCAAAAATTAATGGACTATACATCGTCTTTTTTCTTGCCAAAATTCATGCAAAAAATATAATAGACTATACATCGTATTTTTTATGCAAAATTAATGGACTATAATCGTCCATTTTTCATGCCAAAATTTTTTTCATGCAAAAAATATAATGGACTATACATCGTCTTTTTTATGCAAAAATTAATGGACTATACATCGTCCATTTTTCATGCCAAAAATGTTTTCATCCAAAAAATATAATGGACCATCGTCTTTTATATACAAAATTAAAGGACTATACATCGTCCATTTTTCATGCCAAAAATGTTTTCATCCAAAAAATATAATGGACTATACATGGTATTTTTTATGCAAAATTAATGGACTATACATCGTCCATTTTTCACGATAAAATTTTTTTCATGCAAAAAATATAATGGACTATACATTGTCTTTTTATGCAAAAATTATGGACTATACGTCGTCTTTTTTCTTGCCAAAATTTTTTTCATGTAAAAAATATAATGGACTATACATCCTCTTTTTTTATGCAAAATTAATGGACTATACATCGTCCATTTTTCATGATAAAATTTTTTTCATGGAAAAAATATAATGGACTATACATCCTCTTTTTTTATGCAAAATTAATGGACTATACATCGTCTTTTTTCTTGCCAAAATTTTTTTCATGCAAAAAATATAATGGACTATACATCGTATTTTTTATGCAAAATTAATGGATTATATATACATCGTAAATTTTCCATGGCAAAAATTTTTTCATGAAAAAATCATAATGGACTATACATCGTCTTTTTTATGCAAAATTAATGGACTATACATCGTCCATTTTTCATGCCAAAAATGTTTTCATCCAAAAAATATAATGGACTATCCATTGTCTTTTTTATGCAAAAATTAATGGACTATACATCGTCTTTTTTCTTGCCAAAATTTTTTTCATGCAAAAAATATAATGGACTATACATCGTCTTTTTTGTGCAAAATTAATGGACTATACATCGTCCATTTTCCATGACAAAAATTTTTATAATGCAAAAATCATAATGGACTATACATCGTCTTTTTTATGCAAAATTAATGGACTATACATCGTCCATTTTTCATGCCAAAAATGTTTTCATCCACAAAATATAATGGACTATGCATCGTCTTTTTTATACAAAATTAAAGGACTATACATCGTCCATTTTTGATGCCAAAAATGTTTTCATCCAAAAAATATAATGGACTATACATCTTCTCTTTTATGCAAAATTAATGGACTATACATCGTCCATTTTTCATGCCAAAATTTTTTTGATGCAAAAAATATAATGGACTATATATACATCGTCTTTTTTATGCATAAATTAATGGACTATACATCGTCTTTTTTCTTGCCAAAATTTTTTTCATGCAAAAAATATAATGGACTAAACATCGTCTTTTTTATGCAAAAATTAATGGACTATACATCGTCTTTTTCATGAAAAAATCATAATGGACTATACATCGTCTTTTTTATGCAAAATTAATGGACTATACATCGTCCATTTTTCATGCCAAAAATGTTTTCATCCAAAAAATATAATGGACTATCCATTGTCTTTTTTATGCAAAAATTAATGGACTATACATCGTCTTTTTTCTTGCCAAAATTTTTTTCATGCAAAAAATATAATGGACTATACATCGTCTTTTTTGTGCAAAATTAATGGACTATACATCGTCCATTTTCCATGACAAAAATTTTTATAATGCAAAAATCATAATGGACTATACATCGTCTTTTTTATGCAAAATTAATGAACTATACATCGTCCATTTTTCATGCCAAAAATGTTTTCATCCACAAAATATAATGGACTATGCATCGTCTTTTTTATACAAAATTAAAGGACTATACATCGTCCATTTTTCATGCCAAAAATGTTTTCATCCAAAAAATATAATGGACTATACATCGTCTTTTTTATGCATAATTAATGGACTATACATCGTCCATTTTTCATACCAAAATATTTTTCATGCAAAAAATATAATGGACTATACATCGTATTTTTTATGCATCATATACATCGTCTATTTTTCATGCCAAAAATTTTTTTATGCAAAAAATATAAGGGACTATACATTGTCTTTTTTATGCAGAATTAATGGACTATACATCGTCCATTTTTCATGCCCAAAATGTTTTCATCCAAAAAATATAATGGACTATACATCGTATTTTTTATGCAAAATTAATGGACTATACATCGTCCATTTTTCACGACACAATTTTTTTCATGCAAAAAATATAATGGACTATACATTGTCTTTTTATGCAAAAATTAATGGACTATACGTCGTCTTTTTTCTTGCCAAAATTTTTTTCATGTAAAAAATATAATGGACTATACATCCTCTTTTTTTATGCAAAATTAATGGACTATACATCGTCCATTTTTCATGATAAAATTTTTTTCATGGAAAAAATATAATGGACTATACATCCTCTTTTTTTATGCAAAATTAATGGACTATACATCGTCCATTTTTCATGATAAAATTTTTTTCATGCAAAAAATATAATGGACTATATGCGAAAATTAATGGACTATACATCGTCTTTTTTCTTGCCAAAATTTTTTTCATGCAAAAAATATAATGGACTATACATCGTCTTTTTTATGCAAAAATTAATGGACTATACATCGTCCATTTTTCATGCCAAAAATGTTTTCATCCACAAAATATAATGGACTATGCATCATCTTTTTTATACAAAATTAAAGGACTATACATCGTCCATTTTTCATGCCAAAAATGTTTTCATCCAAAAAATATAATGGACTATACATCGTCTTTTTTATGCAGAATTAATGGACTATACATCGTCCATTTTTCATACCAAAATATTTTTCATGGAAAAAAATATAATGGACTATACATCGTATTTTTTATGCATCATATACATCGTCCATTTTTCATGCCAAAATTTTTTTCATGCAAAAAATATAAGGGACTATACATTGTCTTTTTTATGCAGAATTAATGGACTATACATCGTCCATTTTTCATACCAAAATATTTTTCATGAAAAAAATATAATGGACTATGCATCGTCTTTTTTATACAAAATTAAAGGACTATACATCGTCCATTTTTCATGCCAAAAATGTTTTCATCCCTTTTATGCAAAAATTAATAGACTATACATCGTCTTTTTTCTTGCCAAAATTTTTTTCATGCAAAAAATATAATGGACTATACATTGTCTTTTTTATGCAAAAATTAATGGACTATACATCGTCTTTTTTATGCAAAATTAATGGACTATACATCGTCATTTTCCATGACAAAAATTTTTATAATGCAAAAATCATAATGGACTATACATCGTCTATTTTATGCAAAAATTAATGGACTATACATCGTCCATTTTTCATGCCAAAAATGTTTTCATCCAAAAAATATAATGGACTATGCATCGTCTTTTTTATAAAAAATTAAAGCACTATATATCGTCCATTTTTCATGCCAAAAATGTTTTCATCCAAAAAATATAATGGACTATTCATCGTCTTTTTTATGCAGAATTTATGGATTATACATCGTCCATTTTTCATACCAAAATATTTTTCATGCAAAAAATATAATGGACTATACATCGTATTTTTTATGCATCATATACATCGTCCATTTTTCATGCCAAAATTTTTTTCATGCAAAAAATATAAGGGACTATACATTGTCTTTTTTATGCAGAATTAATGGACTATACATCGTCCATTTTTCATACCAAAATATTTTTCATGAAAAAAATATAATGGACTATACATCGTATTTTTTATGCAAAATTAATGGACTATACATCGTCCATTTTTCATGGCAAAATTTTTTTCATGCAAAAAATATAATGGATTATACATCGTCTTTTTTATGCAAAAATTAATGGACTATACATCGTCCATTTTTCATGCCAAAAATGTTTTCATCCACAAAATATAATGGACTATGCATCGTCTTTTTTATACAAAATTAAAGGACTATACATCGTCCATTTTTGATGCCAAAAATGTTTTCATCCAAAAAATATAATGGACTATACATCTTCTCTTTTATGCAAAATTAATGGACTATACATCGTCCATTTTTCATGCCAAAATTTTTTTCATGCAAAAAATATAATGGACTATACATCGTCTTTTTTATGCAAAAATTAATAGACTATACATCGTCTTTTTTATGCAAAATTAATGGACTATACATCGTCTTTTTTAAGCAGAATTAATGGACTATACATCGTCCATTTTTCATGCTAAAATTTTTTTCATGCAAAAAATATAATGGACTATACATCGTCTTTTTTATGCAAAAATTAATGGACTATACATCGTCTTTTTTCATGCCAAAATTTTTTTCATGCAAAAAATATAATGGACTATATATACATCGTATTTTTTATGCAAAATTAATAGACTATACATCGTCTTTTTCTTGCCAAAATTTTTTTCATGCAATATATATAATGGACTATACATCGTCTTTTTTATGCAAAATTAATGGACTATACATCGTCCATTTTTCATGATAAAATTTTTTTCATGCAAAAAATATAATGGACTATACATGATCTTTTTTATGCAAAAATTAATGGACTATACATCGACTTTTTTATGCAAAATTAATGGACTATACATCGTCCATTTTCCATGACAAAAATTTTTTTAATGCAAAAATCATAATGGACTATACATCGTCTATTTTATGCAAAATTAATAGACTATACATCGTCCATTTTTCATGCCAAAAATGCCTTCATCAAAAAAATATAATGGACTATGCATCGTCTTTTTTATACAAAATTAAAGGACTATACATCGTCCATTTTTCATGCCAAAAATGTTTTCATCAAAAAAATATAATGGACTATACATCGTCTTTTTTATGCAGAATTAATGGACTATACATCTTCCATTTTTCTTACCAAAATTGTTTTCATCCAAAAAATATAATGGACTCTACATAGTCTTTTTTATGCAAATATAATGGACTATACAACGTCTTTTTTCTTGCCAAAATTTTTTTCATGTAAAAAATATAATGGACTATACATCCTCTTTTTTTATGCAAAATTAATGTACTATACATCGTCTTTTTTCTTGCCAAAATTGTTTTCATGCAAAAAATTAAATGGACTATACATAGTATTTTTTATGCAAAATTAATGGACTATACATCGTCCATTTTCCATGGCAAAAATTTTTTCATGAAAAAATCATAATGGACTATACATCGTCTTTTTTATGCACAATTAATGGACTATACATCGTCCATTTTTCATGCCAAAAATGTTTTCATCCACAAAATTAATGGATTATACATCGTCTTTTTTATGCAAAATTAATGGACTATACATCGTCTTTTTTATGCAAAATTAATGGACTATACATCGTCCATTTTTCATGCCAAAAATGTCTTCATCCAAAAAATATAATGGACTATGCATCGTCTTTTTTATACAAAATTAAAGGACTATACATCGTCCATTTTTCATGCCAAAAATGTCTTCATCCAAAAAATATAATGGACTATGCATCGTCTTTTTTATACAAAATTAAAGGACTATACATCGTCCATTTTTCATGCCAAAAATGTTTTCATCCAAAAAATTAATGGACTATACATCGTCTTTTTTATGCAAAATTAATGGACTATACATCGTCTTTTTTATGCAAAATTAATGGACTATACATCGTCAATTTTTCATGCCAAAAATGTTTTCATCCAAAAAATTAATGGACTAGCAGACATCGTTCATTTTTCATGCCAAAATTTTTATAATGCAAAAATCATAATGGACTATACATCGTCTATTTTATGCAAAATTAATGGACTATACATCGTCCATTTTTCATGCCAAAAATGTTTTCATCCAAAAAATATAATGGACTATGCATCGTCTTTTTTATAAAAAATTAAAGCACTATACATCGTCCATTTTTCATGCCAAAAATGTTTTCATCCCAAAAATATAATGGATTATACATCGTCTTTTTTATGCAGAATTAATGGACTATACAACGTCTTTTTTCTTGCCAAAATTTTTTTCATGCAAAAAATATATCGTCTTTTTTATGCAAAAATTAATGGACTATACATCGTCTTTTTTATGCAAAATTAATGGACTATACATCGTCCATTTTTCATGCCAAAAATGTTTTCATCCAAAAAATATAATGGACTCTACATCGTCTTTTTTATTCAAAATTAATAGACTATACATCGTCTTTTTTATGGAAAAATTAATGGACTATACATCGTCCATTTTTCATGCCAAAATTTTTTTATGCAAAAAATATAATGGACTATACATTGTCTTTTTTATGCAAAAATTAATGGACTATACATCGTCTTTTTTATGCAAAATTTATGGACTATACATCGTATTTTTTATGCAAAATTAATGGACTATACATCGTCTATTTTATGCAAAATTAGTGGACTATACATCGCTCATTTTTCATGCCAAAGAGGTTTTCATCCAAAAAATATAATGGACTATACATCGTCTTTTTTATGCATATCTAATGGACTATACATCGTCCATTTTTCATACCAAAATATTTTTCATGGAAAAAATATAATGGACTATACATCGTATTTTTTATGCAATATTAATGGGCTATACATCGTATTTTTTATGCAAAATTAATGGACTATACAACGTCTTTTTTCTTGCCAAAATTTTTTTCATGCAAAAAATATATCGTCTTTTTTATGCAAAAATTAATGGACTATACATCGTCTTTTTTATGCAAAATTAATGGACTATACATCGTCTATTTTATGCAAAATTAGTGGACTATACATCGCTCATTTTTCATGCCAAAAAGGTTTTCATCCAAAAAATATAATGGACTATACATCGTCTTTTTTATGCAAAATTAATGGACTATACATCGTATTTTTTATGCAAAATTAATGAACGTCTTTTTTCTTGCCAAAATTTTTTTCATGCAAAAAATATAATGGACTATACATCGTATTTTTTATGCAAAATTAATGGACTATACATCGTAAATTTTTCATGCCAAAATATTTTTCATGCAAAAGATATAATGGACTATACATCGTCTTTTTTATGCAAAAATTAATGGACTATACAACGTCTTTTTTCTTGCCAAAATTTTTTTCATGCAAAAAATATATCGTCTTTTTTATGCAAAAATTAATGGACTATACATCGTCTTTTTTATGCAAAATTAATGGACTATACATCGTCTATTTTATGCAAAATTAGTGGACTATACATCGCTCATTTTTCATGCCAAAAAGGTTTTCATCCAAAAAATATAATGGACTATACATCGTCTTTTTTATGGAAAATTAATGGACTATACATCGTCTTTTTTATGGAAAAATTAATGGACTATACATCGTTCATTTTTCATGCCAAAATTTTTTTTATAAAAAAATATAATGGACTATACATTGTCTTTTTTATGCAAAAACTAATGGTCTATACATCGTCTTTTTTCTTGCCAAAATTTTTTTCATGCAAAAAATATAATGGACTATACATCGTATTTTTTATGCAAAATTAATGGACTATACATCGTAAATTTTTCATGCCAAAATTTTTTTCATGCAAAAAATATGATGGACTATACATCGTCTTTTTTATGCAAAAATTAATGGACTATACATCGTCTTTTTCTTGCCAAAATTTTTTTCATGCAAAAAATATAATGGACTATACATCGTATTTTTTATGCAAAATTAATGGACTATACATCGTCCATTTTCCATGGCAAAAATTTTTTCATGCAAAAATCATAATGGACTATACATCGTCCTTTTTATGCAAAATTAGTGGACTATACATCGTCCATTTTTCATGCCAAAAATGTTTTCATCCAAAAAATTAATGGACTAGACATCGTCCATTTTTCATGCCAAAAATTTTTTCATGAAAAAAATATAATGGACTATACATCGTCTTTTTTATGCAAAAATTAATGGACTATACATCGTCTTTTTTATGCAAAATTAATGGACTATACATCGTCTTTTTTATGGAAAAATTAATGGATTATACATCGTATTTTTTATGGAAAAATTAATGGACTATACATCGTCAATTTTTCATGCCAAACATTTTTTTTATGCAAAAATTAATGGACTATACATCGTCTTTTTTATGCAAAATTAATGGACTATACATCGTCTTTTTAATGAAAATTAATGGACTATACATCGTCCATTTTTCATGCCAAAATATTTTTCATGCAAAAGATATAATGGACTATACATCGTCTTTTTTATGCAAAAATTAATGGACTATACATCGTCTTTTTTCTTGCCAAAATTTTTTTCATGCAAAAAATATAATGGACTATACATCGTCTTTTTTCATGCCAAAATTTTTTTTTATGCAAAAAATATAATGGACTATACATTGTCTTTTTTATGCAAAAATTAATGGACTATACATCGTCTTTTTTCTTGCCAAAATTTTTTTCATGCAAAAAATATAATGGACTATACATCGTCTTTTTTATGCAAAAATTAATGGACTATACATCGTCTTTTTTATGCAAAATTAAAGGACTATACAACGTCTTTTTTATTGGCAAAATTTTTTCATGCAAAAAATATAATGGACTATACATCGTCTTTTTTATGCAAAAATTAATGGACTATACATCGTCTTTTTTCTTGCAAAATTTTTTTCACGCAAAAAATATAATGGACTATACATCGTCTTTTTTATGCACAAATTAATGGACTATACATCGTCTTTTTTATGGAAAAACTAATGGACTATACATCGTCTTTTTTATGGAAAAATTAATGGACTATACATCGTCAATTTTTCATGCCAAAAATTTTTTTTATGCAAAAAATATAATGGACTATACATCGTCTTTTTTATGCAAAAATTAATGGACTATGCCAAAAATGTTTTCATCCAAAAAATATAATGGACTATGCATCGTCTTTTTTATACAAAATTAAAGGACTATACATCGTCTATTTTTCATGCCAAAAATGTTTTCATCCAAATAATATAATGGACTATACATCGTCTTTTTTATGCAGAATTAATGGACTATACATCGTCCATTTTTCATACCAAAATATTTTTCATGCAAAAAATATAAAGGACTATACATCCTCCATTTTTCATGCCAAAAATGTTTTCATCCAAAAAATATAATGGACTATACATCGTCTCTTTTATGCAAAATTAATGGACTATACATCGTCTTTTTTATGGAAAAATTATTGGACTATACATCGTCTTTTTTATGGAAAAATTAATGGGCTATACATCGTCAATTTTTTATGCCAAAATTTTTTTTTATGCAAAAAATATAATGGACTATACATCGTCTTTTTTATGCAAAAATTAATGGACTATACATCGTCCATTTTTCATGCCAAAAATGTTTTCATCCTAAAAATTAATGGACTATACATCGTCCATTTTTCATGCCAAAAATTTTTTCATGCAAAAATCATAATGGACTATACATCGTCTTTTTTATGCAAAATTAATGGACTATACATCGTCCATTTTTCATGCCAAAAATGTTTTCATCCTAAAAATTAATGGACTAGACATCGTCCATTTTTCATGCCAAAATTTTTTTCATGAAAAAAATATAATGGACTATACATCGTCTTTTTTATGCAAAAATTAATGAACTATACATCGTCTTTTTTATGCAAAATTAATGGACTATACATCGTCCATTTTTCATGCCAAAAATGTTTTCATCCAAAAAATATAATAGACTATGTATCGTCTTTTTTATACAAAATTAAAAGACTATACATCGTCCATTTTTCATGCCAAAAATGTTTTCATCCAAAAAATATAATGGACTATACATCGTCTCTTTTATGCAAAATTAATGGACTATACATCGTCTTTTTTATGGAAAAATTATTGGACTATACATCGTCTTTTTTATGGAAAAATTAATGGGCTATACATCGTCAATTTTTTATGCCAAAATTTTTTTTTATGCAAAAAATATAATGGACTATACATCGTCTTTTTTATGCAAAAATTAATGGACTATGCCAAAAATGTTTTCATCCAAAATATATAATGAAATATGCATCGTCTTTTTTATGCAAAATTAATGGACTATATATACATCGTCTTTTTTATGGAAAAATTAATGGACTATACATCGTCCATTTTTCATGCCAAAATTTTTTTCATGAAAAAAATATAATGGACTATACATCGTCTTTTTTATGCAAAAATTAATGGACTATACATCGTCTTTTTATGCAAAATTAATGGACTATACATCGTCCATTTTCCATGGCAAAAATTTTTTCATGCAAAAATCATAATGGACTATACATCGTCTTTTTTATGCAAAATTAATGGACTATACATCGTCCATTTTTCATGCCAAAAATGTTTTCATCCAAAAAATTAATGGACTAGACATCGTCCATTTTTCATGCCAAAATTTTTTTCATGAAAAAATATAATGGACTATACATCGTCTTTTTTATGAAAAAATATAATGAACTATACATTGTCTTTTTTATGCAAAAACTAATGGTCTATACATCGTCTTTTTTCTTGCCAAAATTTTTTTCATGCAAAAAATATAATGGACTATACATCGTATTTTTTATGCAAAATTAATGGACTATACATCGTAAATTTTTCATGCCAAAATTTTTTTCATGCAAAACATATAATGGACTATACATCGTCTTTTTTATGCAAAAATTAATGGACTATACATCGTCTTTTTCTTGGCAAAATTTTTTTCATGCAAAAATTATAATGGACTATACATCGTATTTTTTATGCAAAATTAATGGACTATACATCGTCCATTTTCCATGGCAAAAATTTTTTAATGCAAAAATCATAATGGACTATACATCGTCTTTTTTATGGAAAAATTAATGGACTATACATCGTCTTTTTTATGGAAAAATTAATGGGCTATACATCGTCCATTTTTCATGCCAAAAATGTTTTCATCCAAAAAATATAATGGACTATACATCGTCTCTTTTATGCAAAATTAATGGACTATACATCGTCTTTTTTATGGAAAAATTATTGGATTATACATCGTCTTTTTTATGGAAAAATTAATGGGCTATACATCGTCAATTTTTTATGCCAAAATTTTTTTTTATGCAAAAAATATAATGGACTATACATCGTCTTTTTTATGCAAAAATTAATGGACTATGCCAAAAATGTTTTCATCCAAAATATATAATGAAATATGCATCGTCTTTTTTATGCAAAAATTAATGGACTATACATCGTCTTTTTTCTTGCCAAAATTTTTTTCATGCAAAAAATATAATGGACTATACATCGTCTTTTTTATGCAAAAATTAATGGACTATACATCGTCTTTTTTATGCAAAATTAAAGGACTATACAACGTCTTTTTTATTGCCAAAATTTTTTTCATGCAAAAAATATTATGGACTATACATCGTCTTTTTTATGCACAAATTAATGGACTATACATCGTCTTTTTTATGGAAAAACTAATGGACTATACATCGTCTTTTTTATGGAAAAATTAATGGACTATACATCGTCAATTTTTCATGCCAAAAATTTTTTTTATGCAAAAAATATAATGGACTATACATCGTCTTTTTTATGCAAAAATTAATGGACTATACATCGTCCATTTTTCATGCCAAAAATGTTTCTTTTTTATGCAAAATTAATGGACTATACATCGTCCGTTTTTCATGCCAAAAATGTTTTCATCCAAAAAATATAATGGACTATGTATCGTCTTTTTTATACAAAATTAAAGGACTATACATCGTCCATTTTTCATGCCAAAAATGTTTTCATCCAAAAAATATAATGGACTATACATCGTCTCTTTTATGCAAAATTAATGGACTATACATTGTCTTTTTTATGGAAAAATTATTGGACTATACATCGTCTTTTTTATGGAAAAATTAATAGGCTATACATCGTCAATTTTTTATGCCAAAATTTTTTTTTATGCAAAAAATATAATGGACTATACATCGTATTTTTTATGCAAAATTAATGGACTATATATACATCGTCTTTTTTATGGAAAAATTAATGGACTATACATCGTCCATTTTTCATGCCAAAATTTTTTTCATGAAAAAAATATAATGGACTATACATCGTCTTTTTTATGCAAAAATTAATGGACTATACATCGTCTTTTTATGCAAAATTAATGGACTATACATCGTCCATTTTCCATGGCAAAAATTTTTTCATGCAAAAATCATAATGGACTATACATCGTCTTTTTTATGCAAAATTAATGGACTATACATCGTCCATTTTTCATGCCAAAAATGTTTTCATCCAAAAAATTAATGGACTAGACATCGTCCATTTTTCATGCCAAAATTTTTTTCATGAAAAAATATAATGGACTATACATCGTCTTTTTTATGGAAAAATTAATGGACTATACATCGTCTTTTTTATGGAAAAATTAATGGACTATACATCGTCCATTTTTCATGCCAAAATTTTTTTTATCCAAAAAATATAATGGACTATGCATCGTCTTTTTTATGCAAAATTAATGGACTATACATCGTCTTTTTTATGGAAAAATTAATGGACTATACATCGTCCATTTTTCATGCCAATTTTTTTTTTATGGAAAAAATATAATGGACTATCATTGTCTTTTTTATGCAAAAATTAATGTCTGTACATCGTCTTTTTTCTTGCCAAAATTTTTTTCATGCAAAAAATATAATGGACTATACATCGTCTCTTTTATGCAAAATTAATGGACTATACATCGTCCATTTTTCATGCCAAAATATTTTTCATGCAAAAATTAATGGACTATACATCGTCCATTTTTTATTCCAAAAACGTTTTCATCCAAAAAATATAATGGACTATGCATCGTCTTTTTTATACAAAATTAAAGGACTATACATCGTCCATTTTTCATGCCAAAAATGTTTTCATCCAAAAAATATAATGGACTATACATCGTCTTTTTTATGCAGAATTAATGGACTATACATCGTCCATTTTTCATACCAAAATATTTTTCATGCAAAAAATATAATGGACTATACATCGTCTTTTTTATGGAAAAATTAATAGACTATACATCGTCATTTTTCTTGTCAAAATTTTTTTCATGCCAAAATATTTTTCATGCAAAAAATATAATAGACTATACATCGTATTTTTATGCAAAATTAATGGACTATACATCGTCCATTTTTCATGCCAAAAATGTTTTCATCCAAAAATTAATGGACTAGACATCGTCCATTTTTCATGCCAAAATTTTTTTAATGAAAAAAATATAATGGACTATACATCGTCTTTTTTATGCAAAAATTAATGGACTATACATCGTCTTTTTTATGCAAAATTAATGGACTATACATCGTCCATTTTCCATGAGAAAAATTTTTTTAATGCAAAAATCATAATGGACTATAATACATCGTCTATTTTATGCAAAATAATGGACTATACATTGTCCATTTTTCATGCCAAAATTTTTTTCATGCAAAAAATATAATGGACTATACATCGTCTTTTTATGCAAAAATTAATGGACTATACATCGTCCTTTTTATGCAAAAATTAATGGTCTATACATCGTCTTTTTTCTTGAAAAAATTTTTTTCATGCAAAAAATATAATGGACTATACATCGTCTCTTTTGTGCAAAATTAATGGACTATACATCGTCCATTTTTCATGCCAAAAATGTTTTCATCCAAAAAATATAATGGACTATACATCGTCTTTTTATGCAGAATTAATGGACTATACATCGTCCATTTTTCATACCAAAATTGTTTTCATGCAAAAAATATAATGGACTATACATCGTCTCTTTTATGCAAAATTAATGGACTATACATCGTCCATTTTTCATGCCAAAATATTTTTCATGCAAAAAATATAATGGACTATACATCGTCTTTTTTATGCAAAAATTAATGGACTATACATCGTCTTTTTCATGCAAAATTAATGGACTATACATCGTCCATTTTCCATGACAAAAATTTTTTTAATGCAAAAATCATAATGGACTATACATCGTCTATTTTATGCAAAATAATGGACTATATATCGTCCATTTTTCATGCCAAAATTTTTTTCATGCAAAACATATAATGGACTATACATCGTCTTTTTTATGCAAAAATTAATGGGCTATACATCGTCTTTTTTCTTGCCAAAATTTTGTTCATGCAAAAAATATAATGGACTATACATCGTCTTTTTTATGCAAAAATTAATGGACTATACATCGTCTTTTTTATGCAAAATTAATGGACTATACATCGTCCATTTTTCATGCCAAAATATTTTTCATGCAAAAAATATAATGGACTATATACATCGTCTTTTTTATGCAAAAGTTAATGGACTATACATCGTCTTTTTCTTGCAAAATTTTTTTCATGGAAAAAATATAATGGACTATACATCGTATTTTTTATGCAAAATTAATGGACTATACATCGTCTTTTTTCTTGGCAAAATTTTTTTCATGCAAAAAATATAATGGACTATACATCGTATTTTTTATGCAAAATTAATGGACTATATATCGTCCATTTTTCATGCCAAAATTTTTTTCATGCAAAAAATATAATGGACTATACATCGTCTTTTTTATGCAAAAATTAATGGACTATACATCGTCTTTTTTATGCAAAATTAATTGACTATACATCGTCCATTTTTCATGCCAAAATATTTTTCATGCAAAAAATATAATTGACTATACATCGTCTCTTTTATACAAAATTAATGGACCATACATCGTCCATTTTTCATGCCAAAATTTTTTTCATGCAAAAAATATAATGGACTATACATCGTCTTTTTTATGCAACAATTAATGGACTATACATCGTCTTTTTTATGCAAAATTAATGGACCATTTCCATTTTTCATGCCAAAATACTTTTCATGCAAAAAATATAATGGACTATACATCGTCTCTTTTATGCAAAATTAATGGACTATACATCGTCCATTTTTCATGCCAAAATATTTTTCATGCAAAAAATATAATGGACTATACATGGTCTTTTTTATGCAAAAATTAATGGACTATACATCGTCTTTTTTCTTGCCAAAATTTTTTTCATGCAAAAAATATAATGGACTATACATCGTATTTTTTATGCAAAATTAATGGACTATACATCGTCCATTTTTCATGCCAAAAATGTTTTCATCCAAAAAATATAATGAACTATGCATCGTCTTTTTAATACAAAATTAAAGGACTATACATCGTCCATTTTTATGCCAAAAATGTTTTCATCCAAAAAATATAATGGACTATACATCGTCTTTTTTATGCAGAATTAATGGACTATACATCATCCATTTTTCATACCAAAATTGTTTTCATCCAAAAAATATAATGGACTCTACATCGTCTTTTTTATGCAAAATTAATGGACTATACATCGTCTTTTTTATGGAAAAATTAATGGACTATACATCGTCCATTTTTCATGCCAAAATTTTTTTTTATGCAAAAAATATAATGGACTATACATTGTCTTTTATATGCAATAATTAATGGACTATACATCGTCTTTTTTCTTGCCAAAATTTTTTTCATGGAAAAAATATAATGGACTATACATCGTCTTTTATATGCAAAAATTAATGGACTATACATCGTCTTTTTTATGCAAAATTAATGGACTATATATCGTCCATTTTTCATGCCAAAATATTTTTCATGCAAGAAATATAATGGACTCTACATCGTCTTTTTTATGCAAAAATTAATGGACTATACATCGTCCATTTTTCATGATAAAATTTTTTTCATGCAAAAAATATAATCGACTATACATTGTCTTTTTTATGCAAAAATTAATGGACTATACATCGTCTTTTTTATGGAAAAATTAATGGACTATACATCGTCCATTTTTCATGCCAAAATTTTTTTTATGCAAAAAATATAATGGACTATACATTGTCTTTTATATGCAATAATTAATGGACTATACATCGTCTTTTTTCTTGCCAAAATTTTTTTCATGCAAAAAATATAATGGACTATACATCGTCTTTTTTATGCAAAAATTAATGGACTATACATCGTCTTTTTTATGCAAAATTAATGGACTATATATCGTCCATTTTTCATGCCAAATTTTTTTTCATGCAAAAAATATAATGGACTCTACATCGTCTTTTTTATGCAAAAATTAATGGACTATACATCGTCCATTTTTCATGATAAAATTTTTTTCATGCAAAAAATATAATCGACTATACATTGTCTTTTTTATGCAAAAATTAATGGACTATACATCGTCCATTTTCCATGGCAAAAATTTTTTTAATGCAAAAATCATAATGGACTATACATCGTCCTTTTTATGCAGAATTAATGGACTATACATCGTCCATTTTTCATACCAAAATATTTTTCATGCAAAAAATATAATTAATGGACTAATACATCGTCTTTTTCTTGCTAAAATTTTTTTCATGCAAAAAATATAATGGACTATACATCGTCTCTTTTATGCAAAATTAATGGACTATACATCGTCCATTTTTCATGCCAAAATATTTTTCATGCAAAAAATATAATGGACTATACAACGTATTTTTTATGGAAAATTAATGGACTATACATCGTCCATTTTTCAAGCCAAAATTTTTTTCATGCAAAAAACATAATGAACTATACATCGTCTTTTTATGCAAAAATTAATGGACTATATATCGTCTTTTTTATGCAAAATTAATGGACTATTCATCGTCCATTTTTCATGCCAAAATATTTTTCATGCAAAAAATATAATAGACTATATATCGTCTTTTTTATGCAAAAATTAATGGACTATACATCGTCTTTTTTCTTGCCAAAATTTTTATCATGCAAAAAATATAATGGGCTATACATCGTATTTTTTATGGAAAATTAATGGACTATACATCGTCCATTTTTCAAGCCAAAATATTTTCATGCAAAAAACATAATGAACTATACATCGTCTTTTTTATGCAAAAATTAATGGACTATATATCGTCTTTTTTATGCAAAATTAATGGACTATTCATCGTCCATTTTTCATACCAAAATATTTTTCATGCAAAAAATATAATGGACTATATATCGTCTTTTTTATGCCAAAAATTAATAGACTATACATCGTCTTTTTTCTTGCCAAAATTTTTATCATGCAAAAAATATAATGGGCTATACATCGTATTTTTTATGCAAAATTAATGGACTATATATCGTCCATTTTTCATGCCAAAATTTTTTTCATGCAAAAAATATAATGGACTATACATCGTCTTTTTTATGCAAAAATTAATGGACTATACATCGTCTTTTTTATGCAAAATTAATGGACTATACATCGTCCATTTTTCATGCCAAAATATTTTTCATGCAAAAAATATAATGGACTATACATCGTCTTTTTTATGCAAAAATTAATGGACTATACATCGTCTTTTTCTTGCAAAATTTTTTTCATGGAAAAAATATAATGGACTATATATACATCGTATTTTTTATGCAAAATTAATGGACTATACATCGTCTTTTTTCTTGCCAAAATTTTTTTCATGCAAAAAATATAATGGACTATATATCGTCCATTTTTCATGCCAAAATTTTTTTCATGCAAAAAATATAATGGACTATACATCGTCTTTTTTATGCAAAAATTAATGGACTATACATCGTCTTTTTTATGCAAAATTAATGGACTATACATCGTCCACTTTTCATGCCAAAATATTTTTCATGCAAAAAATATAATTGACTATACATCGTCTCTTTTATACAAAATTAATGGACTATACATCGTCCATTTTTCATGATAAAATTTTTTCATGCAAAAAATATAATGGACTATACATCGTTTTTTTTATGCAAAAATTAATGGACTATACATCGTCTTTTTTATGCAAAATTAATGGACTATATATCGTCCATTTTTCATGCCAAAATTTTTTTCATGCAAAAAATATAATGGACTATAATCGTCTTTTTTATGCAACAATTAATGGACTATACATCGTCTTTATTATGCAAAATAATGGACTATACATCGTCCATTTTTCATGCCAAAATATTTTGCATGCAAAAAATATAATTGACTATACATCGTCTCTTTTATGCAAAATTAATGGACGTCCATTTTTCATGCCAAAATATTTTTCATGCAAAAAATATAATTGACTATACATCGTCTCTTTTATGCAAAATTAATGGACGTCCATTTTTCATGCCAAAATATTTTTCATGCAAAAAATATAATGGACTATACATCGTCCATTTTTCATGCCAAAAATGTTTTCATCCAAAAAATATAATGGACTATACATCGTCTTTTTTATGCAGAATTAATGGACTATACATCGTCCATTTTTCATACCAAAATTGTTTTCATGCAAAAAATATAATGGACTATACATCGTCTCTTTTATGCAAAATTAATGGACTATACATCGTCCATTTTTCATGCCAAAATATTTTTCATGCAAAAAATATAATGGACTATACATCGTCTTTTTTATGCAAAAATTAATGGACTATACATCGTCTTTTTTATGCAAAATTAATGGACTATACATCGTCCATTTTCCATGACAAAAATTTTTTTAATGCAAAAATCATAATGGACTATACATCGTCTATTTTATGCAAAATAATGGACTATACATCGTCCATTTTTCATGCCAAAATTTTTTTCATGCAAAACATATAATGGAATATACATCGTCTTTTTTATGCAAAAATTAATGGGCTATACATCGTCTTTTTTCTTGCCAAAATTTTTTTCATGCAAAAAATATAATGGACTATACATCGTCTTTTTTATGCAAAAATTAATGGACTATACATCGTCCTTTTTATGCAAAATTAATGGACTATACATCGTCCATTTTTCATGCCAAAATATTTTTCATGCAAAAAATATAATGGACTATACATCGTCTTTTTTATGCAAAAATTAATGGACTATACATCGTCTTTTTCTTGCAAAATTTTTTTCATGGAAAAAATATAATGGACTATACATCGTATTTTTTATGCAAAATTAATGGACTATACATCGTCTTTTTTCTTGCCAAAATTTTTTTCATGCAAAAAATATAATGGACTATACATCGTATTTTTTATGCAAAATTAATGGACTATATATCGTCCATTTTTCATGCCAAAATTTTTTTCATGCAAAAAATATAATTGACTATACATCGTCTCTTTTATACAAAATAATGGACTATACATCGTCTTTTTTATGCAAAATTAATGGACTATACATCGTCCATTTTTCATGCCAAAATATTTTTCATGCAAAAAATATAATGGACTATACATCGTCTCTTTTATGCAAAATTAATGGACTATACATCGTCCATTTTTCATGCCAAAATATTTTTCATGCAAAAAATATAATGGACTATACATCGTCTTTTTTATGCAAAAATTAATGGACTATGCATCGTCTTTTTTCTTGGCAAAATTTTTTTCATGCAAAAAATATAATGGACTATACATCGTATTTTTTATGCAAAATTAATGGACTATACATCGTCCATTTTTCATGCCAAAAATGTTTTCATCCAAAAAATATAATGAACTATGCATCGTCTTTTTAATACAAGATTAAAGGACTATACATCGTCCATTTTTCATGCCAAAAATGTTTTCATCCAAAAAATATAATGGACTATACATCGTCTTTTTTATGCAGAATTAATGGACTATACATCGTCCATTTTTCATACCAAAATTGTTTTCATCCAAAAAATATAATGGACTCTACATCGTCTTTTTTATGCAAAATTAATGGACTATACATCGTCTTTTTTATGGAAACATTAATGGACTATACATCGTCCATTTTTCATGCCAAAATTTTTTTTATGCAAAAAATATAATGGACTATACATTGTCTTTTATATGCAATAATTAATGGACTATACATCGTCTTTTTTCTTGCCAAAATTTTTTTCATGCAAAAAATATAATGGACTATACATCGTATTTTTTATGCAAAAATTAATGGACTATACATCGTCTTTTTTATGCAAAATTAATGGACTATATATCGTCCATTTTTCATGCCAAAATATTTTTCATGCAAGAAATATAATGGACTCTACATCGTCTTTTTTATGCAAAAATTAATGGGCTATACATCGTCTTTTTTCTTGCCAAAATTTTTTTCATGCAAAAAATATAATGGACTATACATCGTCTTTTTTATGCAAAAATTAATGGACTATACATCGTCCATTTTTCATGCCAAAATATTTTTCATGCAAAAAATATAATGGACTATACATCGTCTTTTTTATGCAAAAATTAATGGACTATACATCGTCTTTTTTCTTGCCAAAATTTTTTTCATGCAAAAAATATAATGGACTATACATCGTATTTTTTATGGAAAATTAATGGACTATACATCGTCCATTTTTCATGCCAAAATATTTTTCATGCAAAAAATATAATGGACTATATATACATCGTCTTTTTTATGCAAAAATTAATGAACTATACATCGTCTTTTTCTTGCTAAAATTTTTTTCATGCAAAAAATATAATGGACTATACATCGTCTCTTTTATGCAAAATTAATGGACTATACATCGTCCATTTTTCATGCCAAAATATTTTTCATGCAAAAAATATAATGGACTATACATCGTCTTTTTTATGCAAAAATTAATGGACTATACATCGTCTTTTTTCTTGCCAAAATTTTTTTCATGCAAAAAATATAATGGACTATACATCGTATTTTTTATGGAAAATTAATGGACTATACATCGTCCATTTTTCAAGCCAAAATTTTTTTCATGCAAAAAACATAATGAACTATACATCGTCTTTTTTATGCAAAAATTAATGGACTATATATCGTCTTTTTTATGCAAAATTAATGGACTATTCATCGTCCATTTTTCATACCAAAATATTTTTCATGCAAAAAATATAATGGACTATACATCGTCTTTATTATGCAAAAATTAATGGACTATATATACATCGTCTTTTTTCTTGCCAAAATTTTTTTCATGCAAAAAATATAATGGACTATACATCATCTTTTTTATGCAAAAATTAATGGACTATACATCGTCTTTTTATGCAAAATTAATGGACTATACATCGTCCATTTTTCATGCCAAAATATTTTTCATGCAAAAAATATAATGGACTATACATCGTCTCTTTTATGCAAAATTAATGGACGTCCATTTTTCATGCCAAAATATTTTTCATGCAAAAAATATAATGGACTATACATCGTCTCTTTTATGCAAAATTAATGGACTATACATCGTCTTTTTTCTTGCCAAAATTTTTTTCATGCAAAAAATATAATGGACTATACATCGTATTTTTTATGCAAAATTAATGGACTATACATCGTCCATTTTTCATGCCAAAAATTTTTTCATTCAAAAACTATAATGGACTATGCATCGTCTTTTTTATAAAAAATTAAAGGACTATACATCGTCCATTTTTCATGCCAAAAATGTTTTCATCCAAAAAATATAATGGACTATACATCGTCTTTGTTTTGCAGAATTAATGGACTATACATCGTCCATTTTTCATACGAAATATTTTTCATAAAAAAAATATAATGGACTATACATCGTATTTTTTATGCAAAATTAATGGACTATACATCGTCCATTTTTCTTGCCAAAAACGTTTTCATCCAAAAACTATAATGGACTATGCATCGTCTTTTTTATACAAAATTAAAGGACTATACATCGTCCATTTTTCATGCCAAAAATGTTTTCATCCAAAAAATATAATGGACTATGTCGTCTTTTTTATACAAAATTAAAGGACTATACATCGTCTATTTTTCTTGCCAAAAATGTTTTCATCCAAAAAATATAATGGACTATACATCGTCTTTTTTATGCAGAATTAATGGACTATACATCTTCCATTTTTCTTACCAAAATTGTTTTCATCCAAAAAATATAATGGACTCTACATCGTCTTTTTTATGCAAAATTAATGGACTATACATCGTCTTTTTTATGGAAACATTAATGGACTATACATCGTCCATTTTTCATGCCAAAATTTTTTTTATGCAAAAAATATAATGGACTATACATTGTCTTTTATATGCAATAATTAATGGACTATACATCGTCTTTTTTCTTGCCAAAATGTTTTTCATGCAAAAAATATAATGGACTATACATCGTCTTTTTTATGCAAAAATTAATGGACTATACATCGTCTTTTTTATGCAAAATTAATGGACTATATATCGTCCATTTTTCATGCCAAAATATTTTTCATGCAAGAAATATAATGGACTCTACATCGTCTTTTTTATGCAAAAATTAATGGACTATACATCGTCCATTTTTCATGATAAAATTTTTTTCATGCAAAAAATATAATCGACTATACATTGTCTTTTTTATGCAAAAATTAATGGACTATACATCGTCCATTTTCCATGACAAAAATTTTTTTAATGCAAAAATCATAATGGACTATACATCGTCTATTTTATGCAAAATTAGTGGACTATACATCGTCCATTTTTCATGCCAAAAATGTTTTCATGCAAAAAATATAATGGACTATACATCGTCTTTATTATGCAAAAATTAATGGACTATATATACATCGTCTTTTTTCATGCCAAAATATTTTTCATGCAAAAAATATAATTAATGGACTATACATCGTCCATTTTTCATGCCAAAATATTTTTCATGCAAAAAATATAATGGACTATACATCGTCTTTTTTATGCATAAATTAATGAACTATACATCGTCTTTTTTATGCAAAATTAATGGACTATACATCGTCCATTTTCCATGACAAAAATTTTTTTAATGCAAAAATCATAATGGTATACATCGTCTATTTTATGCAAAATAATGGACTATACATCGTCCATTTTTCATGCCAAAATTTTTTTCATGCAAAACATATAATGGACTATAGTCTTTTTTATGCAAAAATTAATGGGCTATACATCGTCTTTTTTCTTGCCAAAATTTTTTTCATGCAAAAAATATAATGGACTATACATCGTCTTTTTTATGCAAAAATTAATGGACTATACATCGTCCATTTTTCATGCCAAAATATTTTTCATGCAAAAAATATAATGGACTATACATCGTCTTTTTTATGCAAAAATTAATGGACTATACATCGTCTTTTTTCTTGCCAAAATTTTTTTCATGCAAAAAATATAATGGACTATACATCGTATTTTTTATGGAAAATTAATGGACTATACATCGTCCATTTTTCATGCCAAAATATTTTTCATGCAAAAAATATAATGGACTATATATACATCGTCTTTTTTATGCAAAAATTAATGAACTATACATCGTCTTTTTCTTGCTAAAATTTTTTTCATGCAAAAAATATAATGGACTATACATCGTATTTTTTATGGAAAATTAATGGACTATACATCGTCCATTTTTCATGCCAAAATATTTTTCATGCAAAAAATATAATGGACTATACATCGTCTTTTTTATGCAAAAATTAATGGACTATACATCGTCTTTTTTCTTGCCAAAATTTTTTTCATGCAAAAAATATAATGGACTATACATCGTATTTTTTATGGAAAATTAATGGACTATACATCGTCCATTTTTCAAGCCAAAATTTTTTTCATGCAAAAAACATAATGAACTATACATCGTCTTTTTTATGCAAAAATTAATGGACTATATATCGTCTTTTTTATGCAAAATTAATGGACTATTCATCGTCCATTTTTCATGCCAAAAATTTTTTCATTCAAAAACTATAATGGACTATGCATCGTCTTTTTTATAAAAAATTAAAGGACTATACATCGTCCATTTTTCATGCCAAAAATGTTTTCATCCAAAAAATATAATGGACTATACATCGTCTTTGTTTTGCAGAATTAATGGACTATACATCGTCCATTTTTCATACCAAAATATTTTTCATAAAAAAAATATAATGGACTATACATCGTATTTTTTATGCAAAATTAATGGACTATACATCGTCCATTTTTCTTGCCAAAAACGTTTTCATCCAAAAACTATAATGGACTATGCATCGTCTTTTTTATACAAAATTAAAGGACTATACATCGTCCATTTTTCATGCCATAAATGTTTTCATCCAAAAAATATAATGGACTATACATCGTCTTTTTTATGCAGAATTAATGGACTATACATCTTCCATTTTTCTTACCAAAATTGTTTTCATCCAAAAAATATAATGGACTCTACATCGTCTTTTTTATGCAAATATAATGGACTATACAACGTCTTTTTTCTTGCCAAAATTTTTTTCATGCAAAAAATATAATGGACTATACATCGTCTATTTTATGCAAAATTAGTGTACTATACGTCGTCCATTTTTCTTGCCAAAATTTTTTTCATGCAAAAAATATAATGGACTATACATCGTCTATTTTATGCAAAATTAATGGACTATACATCGTCCATTTTTCATGCCAAAAATGTTTTCATTCAAAAACTATAATGGACTATACATCGTCTTTTTTATGCAAAAATTAATGGACTATATATCGTCTTTTTTATGCAAAATTAATGGACTATTCATCGTCCATTTTTCATGCCAAAATTTTTTTCATGCAAAAAATATAATGGACTATACATCGTATTTTTTATGCAAAATTAATGGACTATATATCGTCCATTTTTCATGCCAAAAACGTTTTCATCCAAAAACTATAATGGACTATGCATCGTCTTTTTTATACAAAATTAAAGGACTATACATCGTCAATTTTTCATGCCATAAATGTTTTCATCCAAAAAATATAATGGACTATGTCGTCTTTTTTATACAAAATTAAAGGACTATACATCGTCCATTTTTCATGCCAAAAATGTTTTCATCCAAAAAATATAATGGACTATACATCGTCTTTTTTATGCAGAATTAATGGACTATACATCTTCCATTTTTCTTACCAAAATTGTTTTCATCCAAAAAATATACTGGACTCTACATCGTCTTTTTTATGCAAAATTAATGGACTATACATCGTCTTTTTTATGCAAAATTAGTGGACTATACATCGTCCATTTTTCATGCCAAAAATGTTTTCATCCAAAAAATATAATGGACTATGTCGTCTTTTTTATACAAAATTAAAGGACTATAATACATCGTCCATTTTTCATGCCAAAAATGTTTTCATCCAAAAAATATAATGGACTATACATCGTCTTTTTTATGCAGAATTAATGGACTATACATCGTCCATTTTTCATACCAAAATATTTTTCATGCAAAAAATATAATGGATATACATCGTATTTTTTATGCAAAATTAATGGACTATACAACGTCTTTTTTCTTGCCAAAATTTTTTTCATGCAAAAAATATAATGGACTATACATCGTATTTTTTATGCAAAATTAATGGACTCTACGTCGTCCATTTTTCTTGCCAAAATTTTTTTCATGCAAAAAATATAATGGACTATACATCGTCTATTTTATGCAAAATTAGTGTACTATACATCGTCCATTTTTAATGCAAAAATGTTTTCATCCAAAAAATATAATGGACTATGCACTGTCTTTTTTATACAAAATTAAAGGACTATACATCGTCCATTTTTCATGCCAAAAATGTTTTCATCAAAAAAATATAATGGACTATACATTGTATTTTTTATGCAAATATAATGGACTATACAACGTCTTTTTTCTTGCCAAAATTTTTTTCATGCAAAAAATATAATGGACTATACATCGTCTTTTTTATGCAAAAATTAATGGACTATACATCGTCTTTTTTCTTGCCAAAATTTTTTTCATGCAAAAAATATAATGGGCTATACATCGTATTTTTTATGCAAAATTAATGGACTATATATCGTCTTTTTTATGCAAAATTAATGGACTATTCATCGTCCATTTTTCATACCAAAATATTTTTCATGCAAAAAACATAATAAACTATATATACATCGTCTTTTTTATGCAAAAATTAATGGACTATATATCGTCTTTTTTATGCAAAATTAATGGACTATTCATCGTCCATTTTTCATACCAAAATATTTTTCATGCAAAAAATATAATGGACTATATATCGTCTTTTTTATGCAAAAATTAATGGACTATACATCGTCTTTTTTCTTGCCAAAATTTTTATCATGCAAAAAATATAATGGGCTATACATCGTATTTTTTATGCAAAATTAATGGACTATATATCGTTCATTTTTCATGCCAAAATTTTTTTCATGCAAAAAATATAATGGACTATACATCGTCTTTTTTATGCAAAAATTAATGGACTATACATCGTCTCTTTTATGCAAAATTAATGGACGTCCATTTTTCATGCCAAAATATTTTTCATGCAAAAAATATAATGGACTATACATCGTCTCTTTTATGCAAAATTAATGGACTATACATCGTCTTTTTTCTTGCCAAAATTTTTTTCATGCAAAAAATATAATGGACTATACATCGTATTTTTTATGCAAAATTAATGGACTATACATCGTCCATTTTTCATGCCAAAAATGTTTTCATTCAAAAATTATAATGGACTATGCATCGTCTTTTTTATGCAAAATTAGTGGACTATACATCGTCCATTTTTCATGCCAAAAATGTTTTCATCCAAAAAATATAATGGACTATGTCGTCTCTTTTATGCAAAATTAATGGACTATACATCGTCCATTTTTCATGCCAAAATATTTTTCATGCAAAAAATATAATGGACTATACATCGTATTTTTTATGCAAAATTAATGGACGTCCATTTTTCATGCCAAAAATTTTGTCATTCAAAAACTATAATGGACTATGCATCGTCTTTTTTATAAAAAATTAAAGGAGTATACATCGTCCATTTTTCTTGCCAAAAACTTTTTCATCCAAAAACTATAATGGACTATGCATCGTCTTTTTTATACAAAATTAAACGACTATACATCGTCCATTTTTCATGCCAAAAATGTTTTCATCCATAAAATATAATGGACTATACATCGTCTTTTTTATGCAGAATTAATGGACTATACATCTTCCATTTTTCTTACCAAAATTGTTTTCATCCAAAAACTATAATGGACTCTACATCGTCTTTTTTATGCAAAATTAATGGACTATACATCGTCTTTTTTATGCAAAATTAGTGGACTATACATCGTCCATTTTTCATGCCAAAAATGTTTTCATCCAAAAAATATAATGGACTATGCATTGTCTTTTTTATACAAAATTAAAGGACTATACATCGTCCATTTTTCATGCCAAAAATGTTTTCATCCAAAAAATATAATGGACTATGTCGTCTTTTTTATACAAAATTAGTGTACTATACATCGTCCATTTTTCATGCCAAAAATGTTTTCATCAAAAAAATATAATGGACTATACATTGTATTTTTTATGCAAAATTAATGGACTATACAACGTCTTTTTTCTTGCCAAAATTTTTTTCATGCAAAAAATATAATGGACTATACATCGTATTTTTTATGCATAATTAATGGACTATACATCGTCCATTTTTCTTGCCAAAAATGTTTTCATCCAAAAAATATAATGGACTATACATCGTCTTTTTTATGCAGAATTAATGGACTATACATCGTCCATTTTTCATACCAAAATTGTTTTCATCCAAAAAATATAATGGACTCTACATCGTCTTTTTTATGCAAAATTAATGGACTATACATCGTCTTTTTTATGCAAAATTAGTGGACTATACATCGTCCATTTTTCATGCCAAAAATGTTTTCATCCAAAAAATATAATGGACTATGTCGTCTTTTTTATACAAAATTAGTGTACTATACATCGTCCATTTTTCATGCCAAAAATTTTTTCATCCAAAAAAATATAATGGACTATACATCGTCTTTTTTATGCAGAATTAATGGACTATACATCGTCCATTTTTCATACCAAAATATTTTTCATGCAAAAAATATAATGGACTATACATCGTATTTTTTATGCAAAATTAATGGACTATACAACGTGTTTTTTCTTGCCAAAATTTTTTTCATGCAAAAAATATAATGGACTATACATCGTATTTTTTATGCAAAATTAATGGACTATACTTTGTCCATTTTTCTTTCCAAAATTTTTTTCATGCAAAAAATATAATGGACTATACATCGTCTATTTTATGCAAAATTAGTGTACTATACATCGTCCATTTTTCATGCCAAAAATGTTTTCATCCAAAAAATATAATGGACTATACATCGTCTTTTTTATGCAGAATTAATAGACTATACATCGTCCATTTTTCATACCAAAATATTTTTCATGCAAAAAATATAATGGACTATACATCGTATTTTTTATGCAAAATTAATGGACTATACAACGTCTTTTTTCTTGCCAAAACTTTTTTCATGCAAAAAATATAATGGACTATACATCGTATTTTTTATGCAAAATTAATGGACTATACATCATCCATTTTTCATGGCAAAAATTTTTTCATGCAAAAATCATAATGGACTATACATCGTCTTTTTTATGGGCTAAGATCTTAACAAGGCTGAGTCATACAGGCCAATAAGTTTACTGCCAACAATGTCAAAGCTCTTCGAAAAGTTACTCATGATCAAATTGTCCCCAATTCTAACTGATAATGCGTGCATACCGGATCATCAATTTGGTTTTAGAAGTCAGCATAGCACCATTGAACAAACGCATAGATTGGTTCAATTTATAAGAAGAACACTCGAAGAAAAGAAGTATTGTTCTGCCCTCTTTATTGATGTTTCTCAAGCATTTGATAAAGTCTGGCATAGAGGCTTAATTTTAAAATTGAAAACATATCTACCAATAAACATTGTTAATCTTCTGCAAAGTTATATTCTTGCTCGAAAGTTCACTGTTGTGGAAGGAGACTTCATGAGTGCGTCCAAATCAATCTCATTCGGTGTGCCACAGGGGAGCATACTGGGCCCAGTCTTGTATTTGATTTATACTTGTGATATGCCTTTGAGCAGCAATATCCATACATCTACATTTGCTGATGATACAGCCTGCCTTAGTATGCACGAAAACCCTCACGAGGCTTCCCGATACCTACAAGAACATATTACACAGCTGGAATTATGGTTAAACTTATGGAGAATTAAGGTAAACGAACAAAAGTGTGTTCAGGTAACATTTACTCTGCGAAAAGATACCTGTTCACCCATTCGAATCAATAATCAAGTTGTTCCTCAACATTCACATGTAAAATACCTTGGTATACACCTTGACCGACGGATAACATGGAAACACCATATTGACTCTAAGCTAACACAAATGAAACTAAAATTAACTCAGTTACATTGGCTGATTGGTAGAAATTCAACCCTGAGTCTAGATTGCAAACTTTTGATATACAAGTCGCTTTTGAAACCTATATGGTGCTACGGAATTCAGCTATGGGGCACTGCTTCAGCTTCAAATGTAGAGAAAATCCAACGAAGACAAAACAAAATTTTACGGTTAATAATATCGGCTCCATGGTACATAAGAAACTCAAATTTACATCGTGATCTAAATATGCCACAAGTGACTGAAGAAATTGCAAAATACTCAGGCAAATATTTAACTAAACTCGAGTCACACCCTAATCCGCTTGCTCGAAATATCTTGAACTTTACCGGACACATCCGCTTAAAAAAGAGGGACACAAGGGCTCTAATACTTACCACACCAGATGAAACTGTTTGAAATTATTTTTTTATTTTTATTTTTTGCTTTGCACAACTCTTATGTATTATGAATTACTATCACTAAGTTTATGTCCGACACTGGTCGGGCCTAATAATTATATTTAGATTTAAGATTTGAATACTTATTGTTAGTTCATTTTTGAAGATACAATCAATAAATATATGTATGCATAAAAAAAAAAAAAAAAAAAAATATAATGGACTATACATCGTATTTTTTATGCAAAATTAATGGACTATACGTCGTCCATTTTTCTTGCCAAAATTTTTTTCATGCAAAAAATATAATGGACTATACATCGTCTATTTTATGCAAAATTAGTGTACTATACATCGTCCATTTTTCATGCCAAAAATGTTTTCATCCAAAAAAAATAATGGACTATGCATTGTCTTTTCTATACAAAATTAAAGGACTATACATCGTCCATTTTTCATGCCAAAAATGTTTTCATCCAAAAAATATAATGGACTATACATCGTCTTTTTTATGCAGAATTAATGGACTATACATCGTCCATTTTTCATGCCAAAAATGTTTTCATCCAAAAAATATAATGGACTATGCATTGTCTTTTTTATACAAAATTAAAGGACTATACATCGTCCATTTTTCATACCAAAATATTTTTCATAGAAAAAATATAATGGACTATACATTGTCTTTTTTATGGAAAATTAATGGACTATACATCGTCTTTTTTATGCAAAATTAATGGACTATATATCGTCCATTTTTCATGCCAAAATATTTTTCATGCAAAAAATATAATGGACTATACATCGTCTCTTTTATGCAAAAATTAATGGACTATACATCGTCTTTTTTATGCAAAAATTGATGGACTATACATCGTCTTTTTTCTTGCCAAAATTTTTTTCATGCAAAAAATATAATGGACTATACATCGTATTTTTTATGCAAAATTAATGGACTATACATCATCCATTTTTCATGGCAAAAATTTTTTCATGCAAAAATCATAATGGACTATACATCGTCTTTTTTATGGAAAAATTAATGGACTATACATCGTCCATTTTTCATGCCAAAATATTTTTCATGCAAAAAATATAATGGACTATACATCGTCTTTTTTATGCAAAAATTAATGGACTATACATCGTCCATTTATCATGCCAAAAATGTTTTCATCCAAAAAATTACTGGACTAGACATCGTCCATTTTTCATGCCAAAATTTTTTTCATGCAAAAAATATAATGGACTATACATCGTCTTTTTTATGCAAAATTAATGGACTATACATCGTCCATTTTTCATGCCAAAAATGTTTTCATCCAAAAAATATAATGGACTATGCATCGTCTTTTTTATACAAAATTAATGGACTATACATCGTCCATTTTTCATACCAAAATATTTTTCATGCAAAAAATATAATGGACTATACATCGTCTTTTTTATGCAAAAATTAATGGACTATACATCGTCTTTTTTATGCAAAATTAATGGACTATACATCGTCTTTTTTATGCAACAATTAATGGACTATACATCGTCTTTTTTATGCAAAATTAATGGACCATTTCCATTTTTCATGCCAAAACACTTTTCATGCAAAAAATATAATGGACTATACATCGTCTCTTTTATGCAAAATTAATGGACTATACATCGTCCATTTTTCATGCCAAAATATTTTTCATGCAAAAAATATGATGGACTATACATCGTCTTTTTTATGCAAAAATTAATGGACTATACATCGTCTTTTTTCTTGCCAAAATTTTTTTCATGCAAAAAATATAATGGACTATATATCGTCTTTTTTATGCAAAAATTAATAGACTATACATCGTCTTTTTTCTTGCCAAAATTTTTTTCATGCAAAAAATATAATGAACCATCTTCTTTTTTATGGAAAAATTAATGGACTATACATCATCCATTTTTCATGCCAAAATTTTTTTTTATGCAAAAAATATAATGGACTTTACATCGTCTTTTTTCTTGCCAAAATTTTTTTCACGCAAAAAATATAATGGACTATACATCGTCTTTTTTATGCTAAATTAATGGGTTATACATCGTCTTTTTTATGAAAAAATTAATGGACTATACATCGTCCATTTTTCATGCCAAAATTTTTTTTTATGCAAAAAATATAATGAACTGTACATTGTCTTTTTTATGCAAAAATTAATGGATTATACATCGTCTTTTTTCTTGCCAAAATTTTTTTCATGCAAAAAATATAATGGACTATACATCGTCTTTTTTATGCAAAAATTAATGGACTATACATCGTCTTTTTTATGCAAAATTAATGGACTATACATCGTCTTTTTTATGCAAAATTAATGGACTATACATCGTCCATTTTTCATGCCAAAATATTTTTCATGCAAAAAATATAATGGACTATACATCGTATTTTTTATGGAAAATTAATGGACTATACATCGTCCATTTTTCATGCCAAAATTTTTTTCATGCAAAAAATATAATGGACTATACATTGTCTTTTTTATGCAAAAATTAATGGACTATACATCGTCTTTTTTCTTGCCAAAATTTTTTTCATGCAAAAAATATAATGGACTATACATCGTATTTTTTATGCAAAAATTAATGGACTATACATCGTCTTTTTTCTTGCCAAAATTTTTTTCATGCCAAAAATATAATGGACTATACATCGTTTTTTTTATGCAAAATTAATGGACTATACATCGTCCATTTTTCATGCCAAAATATTTTTCATGCAAAAAATATAATGGACTATACATCGTATTTTTTATGCAAAAATTAATGGACTATACATCGTCTTTTTTCTTGCCAAAATTTTTTTCATGCAAAAAATATAATGGACTATACATCGTCTATTTTATGCAAAATTAGTGGAGTATACATCGTCCATTTTTCATGCCAAAAATGTTTTCATCCAAAAAATATAATGGACTATGCATCGTCTTTTTTATATAAAATTAAGGGACTATACATCGTCCATTTTTCATGCCAAAAATGTTTTCATCCAAAAAATATAATGGACTAAGCATCGTCTTTTTTATACAAAATTAAAGGACTATACATCGTACATTTTTCATGCCAAAAATTTTTTCATCCAAAAAATATAATGGACTATACATCGTCTCCTTTATGAAAAATTAATGGACTATACATCGTCCATTTTTCATGCGAAAATATTTTTCATGCAAAAAATATAATGGACTATACATCGTCTTTTTTATGCAAAAATTAATGGACTATACATCGTCCATTTTTCATGCCAAAATATTTTTCATGAAAAATATATAATGGACTATACATAGTCTTTTTTATGCATAAATTAATGGACTATACATCGTCTTTTTTATTGCCAAAATTTTTTTCATGCAAAAAATATAATGGACTATACATCGTATTTGTTATGGAAAATTCATGGACTATACATCGTCCATTTTTCATGTCAAAATATTTTTCATGCAAAAAATATAATGGACTATACATCGTCTTTTTTATGCAAAAATTAATGGACTATACATCGTCTTTTTTCTTGCCAAATTTTTTTTCATGCAAAAAATATAATGGACTATACATCGTATTTTTTATGCAAAATTAATGGACTATACATCGTCTTTTTTCTTGCCAAAATTTTTTTCATGCAAAAAATATAATGGACTATACATCGTCTCTTTTATGCAAAATTAATGGACTATACATCGGCCATTTTTCATGCCAAAATATTTTTCATGCAAAATATATAATGGACTATACATCGTCTTTTTTATGCAAAAATTAATGGACTATACATCGTCTTTTTTATGCAAAATTAATGGACTATACATCGTCCATTTTTCATGCCAAAAATGTTTTCATCCAAAAAATATAATGGACTATGCATCGTCTTTTTTATATAAAATTAATGGACTATACATCGTCCATTTTTCATACCAAAATATTTTTCATGCAAAAAATATAATGGACTATACATCGTCTTTTTTATGCAAAAATTAATGGACTATACATCGTCTTTTTTATGCAAAATTAATGGACTATACATCGTCTTTTTTCTTGCCAAAATTTTTTTCATGCAAAAAATATAATGGACCATCGTCTTTTTTATGGAAAAATTAATGGACTATACATCATCCATTTTTCATGCCAAAATTTTTTTTTATGCAAAAAATATAATGGACTATACATTGTCTTTTTTATGCAAAAATTAATGGACTATACATCGTCTTTTTTCTTGCCAAAATTTTTTTCATGCAAAAAATATAATGGACTATACATCGTATCTTTTATGCAAAAATTAATGGACTATACATCGTCTTTTTTATGCAAAATTAATGGACTATATATCGTCCATTTTTCATGCCAAAATATTTTTTATGCAAAATATATAATGGACTATACATCGTCTTTTTTATGCAAAAATTAATGGACTATATATCGTCTTTTTTCTTGCAAAATTTTTTTCATGCAAAAAATATAATGGACTATACATCGTATTTTTTATGCAAAATTAATGGACTATACATCGTCCATTTTTCATGCCAAAATTTTTTTCATGCAAAAAATATAATGGACTATACATCGTCTTTTTTATGCAAAAATTAATGGACTATACATCGTTTTTTTCTTGCAAAATTAATGGACTATACATCGTCTTTTTTATGCAAAATAATGGACTATACATCGTCCATTTTTCATGCCAAAATATTTTTCATGCAAAAAATATAATGGACTATACATCGTATTTTTTATGGAAAATTAATGGACTATACATCGTCCATTTTTCATGCCAAAATTTTTTTCATGCAAAAAATATAATGGACTATATATACATTGTCTTTTTTATGCAAAAATTAATGGACTATACATCGTCTTTTTTCTTGCCAAAATTTTTTTCATGCAAAAAATATAATGGACTATACATCGTCTCTTTTATGCAAAATTAATGGACTATACATCGTCCATTTTTCATGCCAAAATATTTTTCATGTAAAAAATATAATGGACTATACATCGTCTTTTTTATGCAAAAATTAATGGACTATACATCGTCTTTTTTATGCAAAATTAATGGACTATACATCGTCCATTTTTCATGCCAAAATATTTTTCATGCAAAAAATATAATGGACTATGCATCGTCTTTTTTATACAAAATTAAAGGACTATACATCGTCCATTTTTCATTCCAAAAATGTTTTCATCCGAAAAATATAATGGACTATGCATCGTCTCTTTTATGCAAAAATTAATGGACTATACATCGTCTTTTTTCTTGCCAAAATTTTTTTCATGCAAAAAATATAATGGACTATACATCGTATTTTTTATGCAAAATTAATGGACTATATATCGTCCATTTTTCATGCCAAAATTTTTTTCATGCAAAAAATATAATGGACTATACATCGTCTTTTTTATGCAAAAATTAATGGACTATACATCGTCTTTTTTATGCAAAATTAATGGACTATACATTGTCTTTTTTATGCAAAATTAATGGACTATACATCGTCCATTTTTCATGCTAAAATATTTTTCATGCAAAAAATATAATGGACTATACATCGTCTTTTTTGTGCAAAAATTAATGGACTATACATCGTCTTTTTTCTTGCCAAAATTTTTTTCATGCAAAAATTATAATGGACTATACATCGTATTTTTTATGCAAAAAATATAATGGACTATACATCGTCTCTTTTACGCAAAATTAATGGACTATACATCGCCCATTTTTCATGCCAAAATATTTGTCATGCAAAAAATATAATGGACTATACATCGTCTTTTTTATGCAAAAATTAATGGACTATACATCGTCTTTTTTCTTGCCAAAATTTTTTTCATGCAAAAATTATAATGGCCTATACATCGTATTTTTTATGGAAAATTAATGGACTATACATCGTCTTTTTTATGCAAAATTAATGGACTATACATCGTCTTTTTTATGCAAAATTAATGGACTATACATCGTCCATTTTTCATGCCAAAATATTTTTCATGCAAAAAATATAATGGACTATTATACATCGTCTTTTTTATGCAAAAATTAACGGACTATACATCGCCTTTTTTCTTGCCAAAATTTTTTTCATGCAAAAAATATAATGGACTATATCGTATTTTTTATGCAAAATTAATTTACTATACATCGTCCATTTTTCATGCCAAAAATGTTTTCATCCAAAAAATATAATGGACTATACATCGTCTTTTTTATGCAAAAATTAATAGACTATACATCGTCTTTTTTCTTGCCAAAATTTTTTTCATGCAAAATATATAATGGACTATACATAGAATTTTTTATGCAAAATTAATGGACTATACATCATCCATTTTCCATGGCAAAAATTTTTTCATGCAAAAATCATAATGAATTATACATCGTCTTTTTTATGGAAAAATTAATGGACTATACATCGTCCATTTTTCATGCCAAAATTTTTTTTATGCAAAAAATATAATGGACTATACATTGTGTTTTTTATGCAAAAATTAATGGACTATACATCGTCTTTTTTCTTGCCAAAATTTTTTTCATGCAAAAAATATAATGGCCTATACATCGTCTTTTTTATGCAAAAATTAATGGACTATACATCGTCTTTTTTATGCAAAATTAATGGACTATATATCGTCCATTTTTCATACCAAAATATTTTTCATGCAAAAAATATAATGGACTATACATCGTCTTTTTTATGCAAAAGTTAATGGACTATACATCGTCTTTTTTCTTGCAAAATTTTTTTCATGCAAAAAATATAATGGACTATACATCGTATTTTTTATGCAAAATTAATGGTTTATACATCGTCTTTTTTCTTGCCAAATTTTTTTCACGCAAAAAATATAATGGACTATACATCGTCTTTTTTATGCTAAATTAATGAGTTATACATCGTCTTTTTTATGGAAAAATTAATGGACTATACATCGCCCATTTTTCATGCCAAAATATTTGTCATGCAAAAAATATAATGGACTATACATCGTCTTTTTTATGCAAAAATTAATGGACTATACATCGTCTTTTTTCTTGCCAAAATTTTTTTCATGCAAAAATTATAATGGCCTATACATCGTATTTTTTATGGAAAATTAATGGACTATACATCGTCTTTTTTATGCAAAATTAATGGACTATACATCGTCTATTTTTCATGCCAAAAATGTTTTCATCCAAAAAATATAATGGACTATGCATCGTCTTTTTTATGCAAAAATTAATGGACTATACATCGTCTTTTTTCTTGCCAAAATTTTTTTCATGCAAAAAATATAATGGACTATACATCGTATTTTTTATGGAAAATTAATGGACTATACATCGTCCATTTTTCATGCCAAAAATGTTTTCATCCAAAAAATATAATGGACTATACATCGTCTTTTTTATGCAAAAATTAATGGACTATACATCGTCTTTTTTATGCAAAATTAATGGGTTATACATCGTCTTTTTTCTTGGCAAAATTTTTTTCACGCAAAAAATATAATGGACTATACATCGTCTTTTTTATGCAAAATTAATGGACTATACATCGTCTTTTTTATGCAAAATTAATGGACTATACATCGTCCATTTTTCATGCCAAAATATTTTTCATGCAAAAAATATAATGGACTATACATCGTATTTTTTATGGAAAATTAATGGACTATACATCGTCCATTTTTCATGCCAAAATTTTTTTCATGCAAAAAATATAATGGACTATACATCGTCTTTTTTATGCAAAAGTTAATGGACTATACATCGTCTTTTTTCTTGCAAAATTTTTTTCATGCAAAAAATATAATGGACTATACATCGTATTTTTTATGCAAAATTAATGGTTTATACATCGTCTTTTTTCTTGCCAAATTTTTTTTCACGCAAAAAATATAATGGACTATACATCGTCTTTTTTATGCTAAATTAATGGGATATACATTGTCTTTTTATGGAAAAATTAATGGACTATACATCGCCCATTTTTCATGCCAAAATTTTTTTTATGCAAAAAATATAATGAACTGTACATTGTCTTTTTTATGCAAAAATTAATGGATTATACATCGTCTTTTTTCTTGCCAAAATTTTTTTCATGCAAAAAATATAATTGCCTATACATCGTCTTTTTTGTGCAAAAATTAATGGACTATACATCGTCTTTTTTATGCAAAATTAATGGACTATACATCGTCTTTTTTATGCAAAATTAATGGACTATACATCGTCCATTTTTCATGCCAAAATATTTTTCATGCAAAAAATATAATGGACTATACATCGTATTTTTTATGGAAAATTAATGGACTATACATCGTCCATTTTTCATGCCAAAATTTTTTTCATGCAAAAAATATAATGGACTATACATTGTCTTTTTTATGCAAAAATTAATGGACTATACATCGTCTTTTTTCTTGCCAAAATTTTTTTCATGCAAAAAATATAATGGACTATACATCGTATTTTTTATGCAAAAATTAATGGACTATACATCGTCTTTTTTCTTGGCAAAATTTTTTTCATGCAAAAAATATAATGGACTATACATCGTCTCTTTTATGCAAAATTAATGGACTATACATCGTCCATTTTTCATGCCAAAATATTTTTCATGCAAAAAATATAATGGACTATACATCGTCTTTTTTATGCAAAAATTAATGGACTATACATCGTCTTTTTTCTTGAAAAATTTTTTTCATGCAAAAAATATAATGGACTATATATACATCGTATTTTTTATGCAAAATTAATGGACTATACATCGTCCATTTTTCATGCCAAAATTTTTTTCATGCAAAAAATATAATGGACTATACATCGTATTTTTTATGCAAAATTAATGGACTATACATCGTCCATTTTTCATGCCAAAATTTTTTTCATGGAAAAAATATAATGGACTATACATCGTCTTTTTTATGCAAAAATTAATGGACTATACATCGTCTTTTTTCTTGCCAAAATTTTTTTCATGCAAAAAATATAATGGACTATACATCGTATTTTTTATGCAAAATTAATGGTTTATACATCGTCTTTTTTCTTGCCAAATTTTTTTTCACGCAAAAAATATAATGGACTATACATCGTCTTTTTTATGCTAAATTAATGGGATATACATCGTCTTTTTATGGAAAAATTAATGGACTATACATCGCCCATTTTTCATGCCAAAATTTTTTTTATGCAAAAAATATAATGAACTGTACATTGTCTTTTTTATGCAAAAATTAATGGATTATACATCGTCTTTTTTCTTGCCAAAATTTTTTTCATGCAAAAAATATAATTGCCTATACATCGTCTTTTTTATGCAAAAATTAATGGACTATACATCGTCTTTTTTATGCAAAATTAATGGACTATACATCGTCTTTTTTATGCAAAATTAATGGACTATACATCGTCCATTTTTCATGCCAAAATATTTTTCATGCAAAAAATATAATGGACTATACATCGTATTTTTTATGGAAAATTAATGGACTATACATCGTCCATTTTTCATGCCAAAATTTTTTTCATGCAAAAAATATAATGGACTATACATTGTCTTTTTTATGCAAAAATTAATGGACTATACATCGTCTTTTTTCTTGCCAAAATTTTTTTCATGCAAAAAATATAATGGACTATACATCGTATTTTTTATGCAAAAATTAATGGACTATACATCGTCTTTTTTCTTGCCAAAATTTTTTTCATGCAAAAAATATAATGGACTATACATCGTCTCTTTTATGCAAAATTAATGGACTATACATCGTCCATTTTTCATGCCAAAATATTTTTCATGCAAAAAATATAATGGACTATACATCGTCTTTTTTATGCAAAAATTAATGGACTATACATCGTCTTTTTTCTTGAAAAATTTTTTTCATGCAAAAAATATAATGGACTATACATCGTATTTTTTATGCAAAATTAATGGACTATACATCGTCCATTTTTCATGCCAAAATTTTTTTCATGCAAAAAATATAATGGACTATGCATCGTCTTTTTTATACAAAATTAAAGGACTATACATCGTCCATTTTTCATGCCAAAAATGTTTTCATCCAAAAAATATAATGGACTATACATCGTCTTTTTTATGCAGAATTAATGGACTATACATCGTCTTTTTTATGCAAAATTAATGGACTATACATCGTCCATTTTTCATACCAAAATATTTTTCATGCAAAAAATATAATGGACTATACATCGTCTCTTTTATGCAAAATTAATGGACTATACATCGTCTTTTTTCTTGCCAAAATTTTTTTCATGCAAAAAATATAATGGACTATACATCGTCTCTTTTATGCAAAATTAATGGACTACACATCGTCCATTTTTCATGCCAAAATATTTTTCATGCAAAAAATATAATGGACTATACATTGTCTTTTTTATGCAAAAATTAATGGACTATACATCGTCTTTTTTCTTGCCAAAATTTTTTTCATGCAAAAAATATAATGGCCTATACATCGTCTATTTTATGCAAAATTAGTGGACTATACATCGTCCATTTTTCATGACAAAAATGTTTTCATCCAAAAAATATAATGGACTATGCATCGTCTTTTTTATACAAAATTAAAGGACTATACATCGTCCATTTTTCATGCCAAAAATGTTTTCATCCAAAAAATATAATGGACTATACATCGTCTTTTTTATGCAGAATTAATGGACTATACATCGTCTTTTTTATGCAATATTAATGGACTATACATCGTCCATTTTTCATACCAAAATATTTTTTATGCAAAAAATATAATGGACTATACATCGTCTCTTTTACGCAAAATTAATGGACTATACATCGCCCATTTTTCATGCCAAAATATTTTTCATGCAAAAAATATAATGGACTATACATCGTCTTTTTTATGCAAAAATTAATGGACTATACATCGTCTTTTTTCTTGCCAAAATTTTTTTCATGCAAAAATTATAATGGCCTATACATCGTATTTTTTATGGAAAATTAATGGACTATACATCGTCTATTTTTCATGCCAAAAATGTTTTCATCCAAAAAATATAATGGACTATGCATCGTCTTTTTTATGCAAAATTAATGGACTATACATCGTCTATTTTTCATGCCAAAAATGTTTTCATCCAAAAAATATAATGGACTATACATCGTCTTTTTTATGCAAAAATTAATGGACTATACATCGTCTTTTTTATGCAAAATTAATGGGTTATACATCGTCTTTTTTCTTGCCAAAATTTTTTTCACGCAAAAAATATAATGGACTATACATCGTCTTTTTTATGCAAAATTAATGGGTTATACATCGTCTTTTTTATGCAAAAATTTATGGACTATACATCGTCTTTTTTATGCAAAATTAATGGACTATACATCGTCTTTTTTATGCAAAATTAATGGACTATACATCGTCCATTTTTCATGCCAAAATATTTTTCATGCAAAAAATATAATGGACTATTATACATCGTCTTTTTTATGCAAAAATTAACGGACTATACATCGCCTTTTTTCTTGCCAAAATTTTTTTCATGCAAAAAATATAATGGACTATATCGTATTTTTTATGCAAAATTAATTTACTATACATCGTCCATTTTTCATGCCAAAATTTTTTTCATGCAAAAAATATAATGGACTATACATCGTCTTTTTTATGCAAAAATTAATAGACTATACATCGTCTTTTTTCTTGCCAAAATTTTTTTCATGCAAAAAATATAATGGACTATACATAGTATTTTTTATGCAAAATTAATGGACTATACATCATCCATTTTCCATGGCAAAAATTTTTTCATGCAAAAATCATAATGAATTATACATCGTCTTTTTTATGGAAAAATTAATGGACTATACATCGTCCATTTTTCATGCCAAAATTTTTTTTATGCAAAAAATATAATGGACTATACATCGTCTTTTTTATGGAAAAATTAATGGACTATACATCGTCTTTTTTCTTGCAAAATTTTTTTCATGCAAAAAATATAATGGACTATACATCGTATTTTTTATGCAAAATTAATGGACTATACATCGTCTTTTTTATGCAAAATTAATGGACTATATATCGTCCATTTTTCATACCAAAATATTTTTCATGCAAAAAATATAATGGACTATACATCGTCTTTTTTATGCAAAAATTAATGGACTATACATCGTCTTTTTTCTTGCAAAATTTTTTTCATGCAAAAAATATAATGGACTATACATCGTCTTTTTTATGCTAAATTAATGGGTTATACATCGTCTTTTTTATGGAAAAATTAATGGACTATACATCGCCCATTTTTCATGCCAAAATTTATTTTATGCAAAAAATATAATGAACTGTACATTGTCTTTTTTATGCAAAAATTAATGGATTATACATCGTCTTTTTTCTTGCCAAAATTTTTTTCATGCAAAAAATATAATGGCCTATACATCGTCCATTTTTCATGCCAAAATATTTTTCATGCAAAAAATATAATGGACTATACATCGTATTTTTTATGGAAAATTAATGGACTATACATCGTCCATTTTTCATGCCAAAATTTTTTTCATGCAAAAAATATAATGGACTATACATTGTCTTTTTTATGCAAAAATTAATGGACTATACATCGTCTTTTTTCTTGCCAAAATTTTTTTCATGCAAAAAATATAATGGACTATACATCGTATTTTTTATGCAAAAATTAATGGACTATACATCGTCTTTTTTCTTGCCAAAATTTTTTTCATGCAAAAAATATAATGGACTATACATCGTCTCTTTTATGCAAAATTAATGGACTACACATCGTCCATTTTTCATGCCAAAATATTTTTCATGCAAAAAATATAATGGACTATACATTGTCTTTTTTATGCAAAAATTAATGGACTATACATCGTCTTTTTTCTTGCCAAAATTTTTTTCATGCAAAAAATATAATGGCCTATACATCGTCTATTTTATGCAAAATTAGTGGACTATACATCGTCCATTTTTCATGCCAAAAATGTTTTCATCCAAAAAATATAATGGACTATGCATCGTCTTTTTTATACAAAATTAAAGGACTATGCATCGTCCATTTTTCATGCCAAAAATGTTTTCATCCAAAAAATATAATGGACTATACATCGTCTTTTTTATGCAGAATTAATGGACTATACATCGTCTTTTTTATGCAATATTAATGGACTATACATCGTCCATTTTTCATACCAAAATATTTTTTATGCAAAAAATATAATGGACTATACATCGTCTCTTTTACGCAAAATTAATGGACTATACATCGCCCATTTTTCATGGCAAAATATTTTTCATGCAAAAAATATAATGGACTATACATCGTCTTTTTTATGCAAAAATTAATGGACTATACATCGTCTTTTTTCTTGCCAAAATTTTTTTCATGCAAAAATTATAATGGCCTATACATCGTATTTTTTATGGAAAATTAATGGACTATACATCGTCTTTTTTATGCAAAATTAATGGGTTATACATCGTCTTTTTTCTTGCCAAAATTTTTTTCACGCAAAAAATATAATGGACTATACATCGTCTTTTTTATGCAAAATTAATGGACTATACATCGTCTTTTTTATGCAAAATTAATGGACTATATATCGTCCATTTTTCATACCAAAATATTTTTCATGCAAAAAATATAATGGACTATACATCGTCTTTTTTATGCAAAAATTAATGGACTATACATCGTCTTTTTTCTTGCAAAATTTTTTTCATGCAAAAAATATAATGGACTATACATCGTATTTTTTATGCAAAATTAATGGACTATACATCGTCCATTTTTCATGCCAAAATTTTTTTCATGCAAAAAATATAATGGACTATACATCGTCTTTTTTATGCACAAATTAATGGACTATACATCGTCTTTTTTCTTGCCAAAATTTTTTTCATGCAAAAAATATAATGGACTATACATCGTATTTTTTATGCAAAATTAATGGTTTATACATCGTCTTTTTTCTTGCCAAAATTTTTTTCACGCAAAAAATATAATGGACTATACATCGTCTTTTTTATGCTAAATTAATGGGATATACATCGTCTTTTTATGGAAAAATTAATGGACTATACATCGCCCATTTTTCATGCCAAAATTTTTTTTATGCAAATAATATAATGAACTGTACATTGTCTTTTTTATGCAAAAATTAATGGATTATACATCGTCTTTTTTCTTGCCAAAATTTTTTTCATGCAAAAAATATAATTGCCTATACATCGTCTTTTTATGCAAAATTTAATGGACTATACATCGTCTTTTTTATGCAAAATTAATGGACTATACATCGTCTTTTTTATGCAAAATTAATGGACTATACATCGTCCATTTTTCATGCCAAAATATTTTTCATGCAAAAAATATAATGGACTATACATCGTATTTTTTATGGAAAATTAATGGACTATACATCGTCCATTTTTCATGCCAAAATTTTTTTCATGCAAAAAATATAATGGACTATACATTGTCTTTTTTATGCAAAAATTAATGGACTATACATCGTCTTTTTTCTTGCCAAAATTTTTTTCATGCAAAAAATATAATGGACTATACATCGTATTTTTTATGCAAAAATTAATGGACTATATATCGTCTTTTTTCTTGCCAAAATTTTTTTCATGCAAAAAATATAATGGACTATACATCGTCTCTTTTATGCAAAATTAATGGACTATACATCGTCCATTTTTCATGCCAAAATATTTTTCATGCAAAAAATATAATGGACTATACATCGTCTTTTTTATGCAAAAATTAATGGACTATACATCGTCTTTTTTCTTGCCAAAATTTTTTTCATGCAAAAATTATAATGGCCTATACATCGTCTCTTTTATGCAAAATTAATGGACTATATATCGTCCATTTTTCATGCCAAAATATTTTTCATGCAAAAAATATAATGGACTATACATCGTCTTTTTTATGCAAAAATTATTGGACTATACATCGTCTTTTTTCTTGAAAAATTTTTTTCATGCAAAAAATATAATGGACTATACATCGTATTTTTTATGCAAAATTAATGGACTATACATCGTCCATTTTTCATGCCAAAATTTTTTTCATGCAAAAAATATAATGGACTATGCATCGTCTTTTTTATACAAAATTAAAGGACTATACATCGTCCATTTTTCATGCCAAAAATGTTTTCATCCAAAAAATATAATGGACTATACATCGTCTTTTTTATGCAGAATTAATGGACTATACATCGTCTTTTTTATGCAAAATTAATGGACTATACATCGTCCATTTTTCATACCAAAATATTTTTCATGCAAAAAATATAATGGACTATACATCGTCTTTTTTATGCAAAAATTAATGGACTATACATCGTCTTTTTTCTTGCCAAAATTTTTTTCATGCAAAAAATATAATGGACTATACATCGTATTTTTTATGCAAAATTAATGGACTATACATCGTCCATTTTTCATGCCAAAATTTTTTTCATGCAAAAAATATAATGGACTATACATCGTCTTTTTTATGCAAAAATTAATGGACTATACATCGTCTTTTTTCTTGAAAAAATTTTTTCATGCAAAAAATATAATGGACTATACATCGTATTTTTTATGCAAAATTAATGGACTATACATCGTCCATTTTTCATGCCAAAAATGTTTTCATCCAAAAAATATAATGGACTATACATCGTCTTTTTTATGCAGAATTAATGGACTATACATCGTCTTTTTTATGCAAAAATTAATGGACTATACATCGTCTTTTTTATGCAAAAATATAATGGACTGTACATCGTATTTTTTATGCAAAATTAATGGACTATACATCGTCCATTTTTCATGCCAAAATATTTTTCATGCAAAAAATATAATGGACTATACATCGTATTTTTTATGCAAAATTAATGGACTATATATCATCCATTTTTCATGCCAAAAATGTTTTCATCCAAAAAATATGCATGCATCGTCTTTTTTATACAAAATTAAAGGACTATACATCGTCCATTTTTCATGCCAAAAATGTTTTCATCCAAAAAATATAATGGACTATACATCGTCTTTTTTATGCAGAATTAATGGACTATACATCGTCTTTTTTATGCAATATTAATGGACTATACATCGTCCATTTTTCATACCAAAATATTTTTTATGCAAAAAATATAATGGACTATACATCGTCTCTTTTACGCAAAATTAATGGACTATACATCGCCCATTTTTCATGGCAAAATATTTTTCATGCAAAAAATATAATGGACTATACATCGTCTTTTTTATGCAAAAATTAATGGACTATACATCGTCTTTTTTCTTGCCAAAATTTTTTTCATGCAAAAATTATAATGGCCTATACATCGTATTTTTTATGGAAAATTAATGGACTATACATCGTCTTTTTTATGCAAAATTAATGGGTTATACATCGTCTTTTTTCTTGCCAAAATTTTTTTCACGCAAAAAATATAATGGACTATACATCGTCTTTTTTATGCAAAATTAATGGACTATACATCGTCTTTTTTATGCAAAATTAATGGACTATATATCGTCCATTTTTCATACCAAAATATTTTTCATGCAAAAAATATAATGGACTATACATCGTCTTTTTTATGCAAAAATTAATGGACTATACATCGTCTTTTTTCTTGCAAAATTTTTTTCATGCAAAAAATATAATGGACTATACATCGTATTTTTTATGCAAAATTAATGGACTATACATCGTCCATTTTTCATGCCAAAATTTTTTTCATGCAAAAAATATAATGGACTATACATCGTCTTTTTTATGCAAAAATTAATGGACTATACATCGTCTTTTTTCTTGCCAAAATTTTTTTCATGCAAAAAATATAATGGACTATACATCGTATTTTTTATGCAAAATTAATGGTTTATACATCGTCTTTTTTCTTGCCAAAATTTTTTTCACGCAAAAAATATAATGGACTATACATCGTCTTTTTTATGCTAAATTAATGGGATATACATCGTCTTTTTATGGAAAAATTAATGGACTATACATCGCCCATTTTTCATGCCAAAATTTTTTTTATGCAAATAATATAATGAACTGTACATTGTCTTTTTTATGCAAAAATTAATGGATTATACATCGTCTTTTTTCTTGCCAAAATTTTTTTCATGCAAAAAATATAATTGCCTATACATCGTCTTTTTATGCAAAATTTAATGGACTATACATCGTCTTTTTTATGCAAAATTAATGGACTATACATCGTCTTTTTTATGCAAAATTAATGGACTATACATCGTCCATTTTTCATGCCAAAATATTTTTCATGCAAAAAATATAATGGACTATACATCGTATTTTTTATGGAAAATTAATGGACTATACATCGTCCATTTTTCATGCCAAAATTTTTTTCATGCAAAAAATATAATGGACTATACATTGTCTTTTTTATGCAAAAATTAATGGACTATACATCGTCTTTTTTCTTGCCAAAATTTTTTTCATGCAAAAAATATAATGGACTATACATCGTATTTTTTATGCAAAAATTAATGGACTATACATCGTCTTTTTTCTTGCCAAAATTTTTTTCATGCAAAAAATATAATGGACTATACATCGTCTCTTTTATGCAAAATTAATGGACTATACATCGTCCATTTTTCATGCCAAAATATTTTTCATGCAAAAAATATAATGGACTATACATCGTCTTTTTTATGCAAAAATTAATGGACTATACATCGTCTTTTTTCTTGCCAAAATTTTTTTCATGCAAAAATTATAATGGCCTATACATCGTCTCTTTTATGCAAAATTAATGGACTATATATCGTCCATTTTTCATGCCAAAATATTTTTCATGCAAAAAATATAATGGACTATACATCGTCTTTTTTATGCAAAAATTATTGGACTATACATCGTCTTTTTTCTTGAAAAATTTTTTTCATGCAAAAAATATAATGGACTATACATCGTATTTTTTATGCAAAATTAATGGACTATACATCGTCCATTTTTCATGCCAAAATTTTTTTCATGCAAAAAATATAATGGACTATGCATCGTCTTTTTTATACAAAATTAAAGGACTATACATCGTCCATTTTTCATGCCAAAAATGTTTTCATCCAAAAAATATAATGGACTATACATCGTCTTTTTTATGCAGAATTAATGGACTATACATCGTCTTTTTTATGCAAAATTAATGGACTATACATCGTCCATTTTTCATACCAAAATATTTTTCATGCAAAAAATATAATGGACTATACATCGTCTTTTTTATGCAAAAATTAATGGACTATACATCGTCTTTTTTCTTGCCAAAATTTTTTTCATGCAAAAAATATAATGGACTATACATCGTATTTTTTATGCAAAATTAATGGACTATACATCGTCCATTTTTCATGCCAAAATTTTTTTCATGCAAAAAATATAATGGACTATACATCGTCTTTTTTATGCAAAAATTAATGGACTATACATCGTCTTTTTTCTTGAAAAAATTTTTTCATGCAAAAAATATAATGGACTATACATCGTATTTTTTATGCAAAATTAATGGACTATACATCGTCCATTTTTCATGCCAAAATTTTTTTCATGCAAAAAATATAATGGACTATGCATCGTCTTTTTTATACAAAATTAAAGGACTATACATCGTCCATTTTTCATGCCAAAAATGTTTTCATCCAAAAAATATAATGGACTATACATCGTCTTTTTTATGCAGAATTAATGGACTATACATCGTCTTTTTTATGCAAAAATTAATGGACTATACATCGTCTTTTTTATGCAAAAATATAATGGACTGTACATCGTATTTTTTATGCAAAATTAATGGACTATACATCGTCCATTTTTCATGCCAAAATATTTTTCATGCAAAAAATATAATGGACTATACATCGTATTTTTTATGCAAAATTAATGGACTATATATCATCCATTTTTCATGCCAAAAATGTTTTCATCCAAAAAATATGCATGCATCGTCTTTTTTATACAAAATTAAAGGACTATACATCGTCCATTTTTCATGCCAAAAATGTTTTCATCCAAAAAATATAATGGACTATACATCGTCTTTTTTTTTTGCAGAATTAATGGACTATACATCGTCCATTTTTCATACCAAAATATTTTTCATGAAAAAAATATAATGGCCTATACATCGTATTTTTTATGCAAAATTAATGGACTATACATCGTCCATTCTTCATGCCAAAATTTTTTTCATGCAAAAAATATAATGGACTATACATCGTCTTTTTTATGCAAAAATTAATGGACTATACATCGTCCATTTTTCATGCCAAAAATGTTTTCATCCAAAAAATATAATGGGCTATGCATCGTCTTTTTTATGCAAAATTAATGGACTATACATCGTCCATTTTTCATGCCAAAATTTTTTTCATGCAAAAAATATAATGGACTATACATCGTCTTTTTTATGCAAAAATTAATGGACTATACATCGTCTTTTTTCTTGCCAAAATTTTTTTCATGCAAAAAATATAATGGACTATACATCGTATTTTTTATGCAAAATTAATGGTTTATACATCGTCTTTTTTCTTGCCAAAATTTTTTTCACGCAAAAAATATAATGGACTATACATCGTCTTTTTTATGCTAAATTAATGGGATATACATCGTCTTTTTATGGAAAAATTAATGGACTATACATCGCCCATTTTTCATGCCAAAATTTTTTTTATGCAAATAATATAATGAACTGTACATTGTCTTTTTTATGCAAAAATTAATGGATTATACATCGTCTTTTTTCTTGCCAAAATTTTTTTCATGCAAAAAATATAATTGCCTATACATCGTCTTTTTATGCAAAATTTAATGGACTATACATCGTCTTTTTTATGCAAAATTAATGGACTATACATCGTCTTTTTTATGCAAAATTAATGGACTATACATCGTCCATTTTTCATGCCAAAATATTTTTCATGCAAAAAATATAATGGACTATACATCGTATTTTTTATGGAAAATTAATGGACTATACATCGTCCATTTTTCATGCCAAAATTTTTTTCATGCAAAAAATATAATGGACTATACATTGTCTTTTTTATGCAAAAATTAATGGACTATACATCGTCTTTTTTCTTGCCAAAATTTTTTTCATGCAAAAAATATAATGGACTATACATCGTATTTTTTATGCAAAAATTAATGGACTATACATCGTATTTTTTATGGAAAATTAATGGACTATACATCGTCCATTTTTCATGCCAAAATATTTTTCATGCAAAAAATATAATGGACTATACATCGTCTTTTTTATGCAAAAATTAATGGACTATACATCGTCTTTTTTCTTGCCAAAATTTTTTTCATGCAAAAATTATAATGGCCTATACATCGTCTCTTTTATGCAAAATTAATGGACTATATATCGTCCATTTTTCATGCCAAAATATTTTTCATGCAAAAAATATAATGGACTATACATCGTCTTTTTTATGCAAAAATTATTGGACTATACATCGTCTTTTTTCTTGAAAAATTTTTTTCATGCAAAAAATATAATGGACTATACATCGTATTTTTTATGCAAAATTAATGGACTATACATCGTCCATTTTTCATGCCAAAATTTTTTTCATGCAAAAAATATAATGGACTATGCATCGTCTTTTTTATACAAAATTAAAGGACTACACATCGTCCATTTTTCATGCCAAAAATGTTTTCATCCAAAAAATATAATGGACTATACATCGTCTTTTTTATGCAGAATTAATGGACTATACATCGTCTTTTTTATGCAAAATTAATGGACTATACATCGTCCATTTTTCATACCAAAATATTTTTCATGCAAAAAATATAATGGACTATACATCGTCTTTTTTATGCAAAAATTAATGGACTATACATCGTCTTTTTTCTTGCCAAAATTTTTTTCATGCAAAAAATATAATGGACTATACATCGTATTTTTTATGCAAAATTAATGGACTATACATCGTCCATTTTTCATGCCAAAATTTTTTTCATGCAAAAAATATAATGGACTATACATCGTCTTTTTTATGCAAAAATTAATGGACTATACATCGTCTTTTTTCTTGAAAAAATTTTTTCATGCAAAAAATATAATGGACTATACATCGTATTTTTTATGCAAAATTAATGGACTATACATCGTCCATTTTTCATGCCAAAATTTTTTTCATGCAAAAAATATAATGGACTATGCATCGTCTTTTTTATACAAAATTAAAGGACTATACATCGTCCATTTTTCATGCCAAAAATGTTTTCATCCAAAAAATATAATGGACTATACATCGTCTTTTTTATGCAGAATTAATGGACTATACATCGTCTTTTTTATGCAAAAATTAATGGACTATACATCGTCTTTTTTATGCAAAAATATAATCGACTGTACATCGTATTTTTTATGCAAAATTAATGGACTATACATCGTCCATTTTTCATGCCAAAATATTTTTCATGCAAAAAATATAATGGACTATACATCGTATTTTTTATGCAAAATTAATGGACTATATATCATCCATTTTTCATGCCAAAAATGTTTTCATCCAAAAAATATGCATGCATCGTCTTTTTTATACAAAATTAAAGGACTATACATCGTCCATTTTTCATGCCAAAAATGTTTTCATCCAAAAAATATAATGGACTATACATCGTCTTTTTTTTTTGCAGAATTAATGGACTATACATCGTCCATTTTTCATACCAAAATATTTTTCATGAAAAAAATATAATGGCCTATACATCGTATTTTTTATGCAAAATTAATGGACTATACATCGTCCATTCTTCATGCCAAAATTTTTTTCATGCAAAAAATATAATGGACTATACATCGTCTTTTTTATGCAAAAATTAATGGACTATACATCGTCCATTTTTCATGCCAAAAATGTTTTCATCCAAAAAATATAATGGGCTATGCATCGTCTTTTTTATACAAAATTAAAGGACTATACATCGTCCATTTTTCATGCCAAAAATGTTTTCATCCAAAAAATATAATGGACTATACATCGTCTTTTTTTTGCAGAATTAATGGACTATACGTCGTCCATTTTTCATACCAAAATATTTTTCATGCAAAAAATATAATGGACTATACATTGTCTTTTTTATGCAAAAATTAATGGACTATACATCGTCCATTTTTCATGCCAAAATATTTTTCATGCAAAATATATAATGGACTATACATTGTCTTTTTTATGCAAAAATTAATGGACTATACATCGTCTTTTTTCTTGGCAAAATTTTTTTCATGCAAAAAATATAATGGACTATACATCGTATTTTTTATGCAAAATTAATGGACTATACATCGTCCATTTTCCATGGCAAAAATTTCTTCATGCAAAAATCATAATGGACTATACATCGTCTTTTTTATGGAAAAATTAATGGACTATACATCGTCCATTTTTCATGCCAAAATTTTTTTTATGCAAAAAATATAATAAACTGTACATTGTCTTTTTTATGCAAAAATTAATGGACTATACATCGTCTCTTTTATGCAAAATTAATGGACTATACATCGTCCATTTTTCATGCCAAAATATTTTTCATGCAAAAAATATAATGGACTATACATCGTCTTTTTTATGCAAAATTAATGGGTTATACATCGTCTTTTTTATGGAAAAATTAATGGACTATACATCGTCCATTTTTCATGCCAAAATTTTTTTTATGCAAAAAATATAATAAACTGTACATTGTCTTTTTTTTGCAGAATTAATGGACTATACATCGTCCATTTTTCATACCAAAATATTTTTCATGCAAAAAATATAATGGACTATACATTGTCTTTTTTATGCAAAAATTAATGGACTATACATCGTCTTTTTTCTTGCCAAAATTTTTTTAATGCAAAAAATATAATGGACTATACATCGTCTCTTTTATGCAAAATTAATGGACTATACATCGTCCATTTTTCATGCCAAAATATTTTTCATGCAAAATATATAATGGACTATACATAGTCTTTTTTATGCATAAATTAATGGACTATACATCGTCTTTTTTATTGCCAAAAATTTTTTCATGCAAAAAATATAATGGACTATACATCGTATTTTTTATTGAAAATTCATGGACTATACATCGTCCATTTTTCATGCCAAAATTTTTTTTATGCAAAAAATATAATGAACTGTACATTGTCTTTTTTATGCAAAAATTAATGGACTATACATCGTCTTTTTTCTTGCCAAAATTTTTTTCATGCAAAAAATATAATGGACTATATATACATCGTCTTTTTTATGCAAAAATTAATGGACTATACATCGACTTTTTTATGCAAAATTAATGGACTATACATCGTCTTTTTTATGCAAAATTAATGGACTATACATCGTCTATTTTTCATGCCAAAATTTTTTTCATGCAAAAAATATAATGGACTATACATTGTCTTTTTTATGCAAAAATTAATGGACTATACATCGTCTTATTTCTTGCCAAAATTTTTTTCATGCAAAAAATATAATGGACTCTATACATCGTATTTTTTATGCAAAAATTAATGGACTATACATCGTCTTTTTTCTTGCCAAAATTTTTTTCATGCAAAAAATATAATGGACTATACATCGTCTCTTTTATGCAAAATTAATGGACTATACATCGTCCATTTTTCATGCCAAAATATTTTTCATGCAAAATATATAATGGACTATACATCGTATTTTTTATGCAAAATTAATGGACTATACATCGTCCATTTTTCATGCCAAAATATTTTTAATGCAAAAAATATAATGGACTCTATACATCGTATTTTTTATGCAAAAATTAATGGACTATACATCGTCTTTTTTCTTGCCAAAATTTTTTTCATGCAAAAAATATAATGGACTATACATCGTCTCTTTTATGCAAAATTAATGGACTATACATCGTCCATTTTTCATGCCAAAATATTTTTCATGCAAAAAATATAATGGACTATACATCGTCTTTTTTATGCAAAATTAATGGACTATACATCGTCCATTTTTCATGCCAAAATATTTTTAATGCAAAAAATATAATGGACTATACATCGTCTTTTTATGCAAAATTAATGGACTATACATCGTCCATTTTCCATGACAAAAATTTTTTCATGAAAAAAATATAATGGACTATACATCGTCTTTTTTATACAAAATTAATGGACTATACATCGTCCATTTTCCATTACAAAAATTTTTTTAATGCAAAAATCATAATGGACTATACATCGTCTATTTTATGCAAAATTAGTGGACTATACATCGTCCACTTTTCATGCCAAAAATGTTTTCATCCACAAAATATAATGGACTATACATCGTCTTTTTATGCAGAATTAATGGACTATACATCGTAAATTTTTCATACCAAAATTGTTTTCATCCAAAAAATATAATGGACTCTACATCGTCTTTTTTATGCAAAATTAATGGACTATACATCGTCTTTTTTATGGAAAAATTAATGGACTATACATCGTCCATTTTTCATACCAAAATTGTTTTCATCCAAAAAATATAATGGACTCTACATCGTCTTTTTTATGCAAAAATTAATGGACTATACATCGTCTTTTTTCTTGCCAAAATTTTTTTCATGCAAAAAATATAATGGACTATACATCGTCTTTTTTATGCAAAAATTAATGGACTATACATCGTCCATTTTTCATACCAAAATATTTTTCATGAAAAAAATATAATGGACTATCCATCGTATTTTTTATGCAAAATTAATGGACTATACATCATCCATTTTTCATGCCAAAATTTTTTTCATGCAAAAAATATAATGGACTATACATCGTCTTTTTATGCAAAAATTAATGGACTATACATCGTCCATTTTTCATGCCAAAAATGTTTTCATCCAAAAAATATAATGGACTATGTATCGTCTTTTTTATACAAAATTAAAGGAGTATACATCGTCCATTATTCATGCCAAAAATGTTTTCATGCAAAAAATATAATGGACCATACATCGTCTTTTTTCTTGCCAAAATTTTTTTCATGCAAAAAATATAATGGACTATACATTGTCTTTTTTATGCAAAAATTAATGGACTATACATCGTCTTATTTCTTGCCAAAATTTTTTTCATGCAAAAAATATAATGGACTCTATACATCGTATTTTTTATGCAAAAATTAATGGACTATACATCGTCTTTTTTCATGCCAAAATTTTTTTCATGCAAAAAATATAATGGACTATACATCGTCTTTTTATGCAAAAATTAATGGACTATACATCGTCCATTTTTCATGCCAAAAATGTTTTCATCCAAAAAATATAATGGACTATGTATCGTCTTTTTTATGCAAAATTAAAGGAGTATACATCGTCCATTATTCATGCCAAAAATGTTTTCATGCAAAAAATATAATGGACTATACATCGTCTTTTTTATGCAAAATTAATGGACTATACATCGTCCATTTTTCATGCCAAAATATTTTTCATGCAAAAAATATAATGGACTATATATCGTCTTTTTTATGCAAAAATTAATGGACTATACATCGTCTTTTTTCTTGCCAAAATTTTTTTCATGCAAAAAATATAATGGACTATTATAAATCGTCTCTTTTATGCAAAATTAATGGACTATACATCATCCATTTTTCATGCCAAAAATGTTTTCATCCAAAAAATATAATGGACTATACATCGTCTTTTTTATGCAGAATTAATGGACTATACATCGTCTTTTTTATGCAAAATTAATGGACTATACATCGTCCATTTTTCATGCCAAAATATTTTTCATGCAAAAAATATAATGGACTATACATCGTCTTTTTTATGCAAAAATTAATTGACTATACATCGTCTTTTTTATGCAAAAATTAATGAACTATATACATCGTCTTTTTTCTTGCCAAAATTTTTTTCATGCAAAAATTAATGGACTATACATCGTATTTTTTATGCAAAATTAATGGACTATACATCGTCCATTTTTCATGCCAAAATTTTTTTCATGCAAAAAATATAATGGACTATACATCGTCTTTTTTATGCAGAATTAATGGACTATACATCGTCCATTTTTCATACCAAAATATTTTTCATGAAAAAAATATAATGGACTATACATCGTCTTTTTATGCAAAAATTAATGGACTATACATCGTCCATTTTTCATGCCAAAAATGTTTTCATCCAAAAAATATAATGGACTATGTATGTATCGTCTTTTTTATACAAAATTAAAGGACTATACATCGTCCATTTTCATGCCAAAAATGTTTTCATGCAAAAAATATAATGGACCATACATCGTCTTTTTTCTTGCCAAAATTTTTTTCATGCAAAAAATATAATGGACTATACATCGTATTTTTTATGCAAAATTAATTTACTATACATCGTCTTTTTTCTTGCCAAAATTTTTTTCATGCAAAAAATATATTGGACTATACATCGTATTTTTTATGCAAAATTAATGGACTCTACATCGTCCATTTTTCATGCCAAAATATTTTTCATGCAAAAAATATAATGGACTATACATCGTCTTTTTTATGCAAAATTAATGGACTATACATCGTCTTTTTTCTTGCCAAAATTTTTTCCATGCAAAAAATATAATGGACTATTATACATCGTCTCTTTTATGCAAAATTAATGGACTATACATCGTCCATTTTTCATGCCAAAATATTTTTCATGCAAAAAATATAATGTACTATACATCGTCTTTTTTATGCAAAAATTAATGGACTATACATCGTCTTTTTTCTTGCCAAAATTTATTTCATGCAAAAAATATAATGGACTATACATCGTATTTTTTATGCAAAATTAATGGACTATATATCGTCCATTTTTCATGCCAAAAATGTTTTCATCCAAAAAATATAATGGACTATACATCGTCTTTTTTATGCAGAATTAATGGACTATACATCGTCTTTTTTATGCAAAATTAATGGACTATACATCGTCCATTTTTCATGCCAAAATTTTTTTCATGCAAAAAATATAATGGACTATACATCGTCTTTTTTATGCAAAAATTAATGAACTATATACATCGTCTTTTTTCTTGCCAAAATTTTTTTCATGCAAAAATTAATGGACTATACATCGTATTTTTTATGCAAAATTAATGGACTATACATCGTCCATTTTTCATGCCAAAATTTTTTTCATGCAAAAAATATAATGGACTATACATCGTCTTTTTTATGCAGAATTAATGGACTATACATCGTCCATTTTTCATGCCAAAAATGTTTTCATCCAAAAAATATAATGGACTATGTAAAAGTCTTTTTTATACAAAATTAAAGGACTATACATCGTCCATTTTTCATGCCAAAAATGTTTTCATGCAAAAAATATAATGGACCATACATCGTCTTTTTTCTTGCCAAAATTTTTTTCATGCAAAAAATATAATGGACTACACATCGTATTTTTTATGCAAAATTAATTTACTATACATCGTCTTTTTTCTTGCCAAAATTTTTTTCATGCAAAAAATATAATGGACTATACATCGTATTTTTTATGCAAAATTAATGGACTATACATCGTCCATTTTTCATGCCAAAATATTTTTCATGCAAAAAATATAATGGACTATACATCGTCTTTTTTATGCAAAATTAATGGACTATACATCGTCCATTTTCCATGACAAAAATTTTTTCATGAAAAAAATATAATGGACTATACATCGTCTTTTTTATGCAAAATTAATGGACTATACATCGTCCATTTTCCATGACAAAAATTTTTTGAATGCAAAAATCATAATGGACTATACATCGTCTATTTTATGCAAAATTAGTGGACTATACATCGTCCACTTTTCATGCCAAAAATGTTTTCATCCAAAAAATATAATGGACTATGCATCGTCTTTTTTATACAAAATTAAAGGACTATACATCGTCCATTTTTCATGCCATAAATGTTTTCATCCAAAAAATATAATGGACTATACATCGTCTTTTTATGCAGAATTAATGGACTATACATCGTAAATTTTTCATACCAAAATTGTTTTCATCCAAAAAATATAATGGACTCTACATCGTCTTTTTTATGCAAAATTAATGGACTATACATCGTCTTTTTTATGCAAAAATTAATGGACTATACATCGTCTTTTTTCTTGCCAAAATTTTTTTCATGCAAAAAATATAATGGACTATACATCGTATTTTTTATGCAAAATTAATTTACTATACATCGTCCATTTTTCATGCCAAAATATTTTTCATGCAAAAAATATAATGGACTATACATCGTCTTTTTTATTGCAAAAATTAATGGAATATACATCGTCTTTTTTCTAGCCAAAATTTTTTTCATGCAAAAAATATAATGGACTATACATCGTATTTTTTATGCAAAATTAATGGACTATACATCGTCCATTTTTCATGCCAAAATTTTTTTCATGCAAAAACTATAATGGACTAACATCGTATTTTTTATGCAAATATTAATGGACTATACGTCGTCCATTTTCCATTACAAAAATTTTTTTAATGCAAAAATCATAATGGACTATACATCGTCTATTTTATGCAAAATTAGTGGACTATACATCGTCCACTTTTCATACCAAAATTGTTTTCATCCAAAAAATATAAAGGACTCTACATCGTCTTTTTTATGCAGAATTAATGGACTATACATCGTCCATTTTTCATACCAAAATATTTTTCATGCAAAAAATATAATGGACTATACATCGTCTTTTTTATGCAAAAATTAATGGAATATACATCGTCTTTTTTCTAGCCAAAATTTTTTTCATGCAAAAAATATAATGGACTATACATCGTCTTTTTTATACAAAATTAAAGGACTATACATCGTCCATTTTTCATGCCAAAAATGTTTTCATCCAAAAAATATAATGGACTATACATCGTCTTTTTTATGCAGAATTAATGGACTATACATCGTCTATTTTTCATACCAAAATATTTTTCATGCAAAAAATATAATGGACTATACATCGTCTTTTTTATGCAAAAATTAATGGACTATACATCGTCTTTTTTCTTGCCAAAATTTTTTTCATGCAAAAAATATAATGGACTATACATCGTATTTTTTATGCAAAATTAATGGACTATACATCGTCCATTTTTCATGCCAAAGTTTTTTTCATGCAAAAAATATAATGGACTATACATCGTCTTTTTTATGCAGAATTAATGGACTATACATCGTCTATTTTTCATACCAAAATATTTTTCATGCAAAAAATATAATGGACTATACATCGTCTTTTTTATGCAAAAATTAATGGACTATACATCGTCTTTTTTCTTGCCAAAATTTTTTTCATGCAAAAAATATACAACGTCTTTTTTCTTGCCAAAATTTTTTTCATGCAAAAAATATAATGGACTATACATCGTATTTTTTATGCAAAATTAATGGACTATACATCGTCCATTTTTCATGCCAAAATTTTTTTCATGCAAAAAATATAATGGACTATACATCGTCTTTTTTATGCAAAAATTAATGGACTATACATCGTCCATTTTTCATGCCAAAAATGTTTTCATCCAAAAAATATAATGGACTCTACATCGTCTTTTTTATGCAAAATTAATGGACTATACATCGTCTTTTTTATGCAAAAATTAATGGACTATACATCGTCTTTTTTATGCAAAATTAATGGACTATATATCGTCCATTTTTCATGCCAAAATATTTTTCATGCAAAAAATATAATGGACTATACATCGTATTTTTTATGCAAAATTAATGGACTATACATCGTCCATTTTTCATGCCAAAAATGTTTTCATCCGAAAAATATAATGTCTTTTTTATACAAAATTAAAGGACTATACATCGTCCATTTTTCATGCCAAAAATGTTTTCATCCAAAAAATATAATGGACTATACATCGTCTTTTTTATGCAAAATTAATGGACTATACATCGTCTTTTTTATGCAAAAATTAATGGACTATACATCGTATTTTTTATGCAAAATTAATGGACTATACATTGTCCATTTTTCATGCCAAAATATTTTTCATGCAAAAAATATAATGGACTCTACATCGTCTTTTTTATGCAAAATTAATGGACTATACATCGTCTTTTTTATGCAAAAATTAATGGACTATTCATCGTATTTTTTATGCAAAATTAATGGACTATACATCGTCCATTTTTCATGCCAAAGTTTTTTTCATGCAAAAAATATAATGGACTATACATCGTCTCTTTTATGGAAAATTAATGGACTATACATCGTCCATTTTTCATGCCAAAATTTTTTTCATGCAAAAAATATAATGGACTATACATCGTCTTTTTTATGCAGAATTAATGGACTATACATCGTCCATTTTTCATACCAAAAATGTTTTCATCCAAAAAATATAATGGACTATACATCGTATTTTTTATGCAAAATTAATGGACTATACATCGTCCATTTTCCATGACAAAAATTTTTTGAATGCAAAAATCATAATGGACTATACATCGTCTATTTTATGCAAAATTAGTGGACTATACATCGTCCACTTTTCATGCCAAAAATGTTTTCATCCAAAAAATATAATAGACTATGCATCGTCTTTTTTATACGAAATTAAAGGACTATACATCGTCCATTTTTCATGCCAAAAATGTTTTCATCCAAAAAATATAATGGACTATAACATCGTCTTTTTTATGCAGAATTAATGGACTATACATCGTCCATTTTTCATACCAAAATATTTTTCATGCAAAAAATATAATGGACTATACATCGTCTTTTTTATGCAAAAATTAATGGACTATACATCGTCTTTTTTCTTGCCAAAATTTTTTTCATGCAAAAAATATAATGGACTATAAATCGTATTTTTTATGCAAAATTAATGGACTATACATCGTCCATTTTTCATGCCAAAGTTTTTTTCATGCAAAAAATATAATGGACTATACATCGTCTTTTTTATGCAGAATTAATGGACTATACATCGTCTATTTTTCATACCAAAATATTTTTCATGCAAAAAATATAATGGACTATATATCGTCTTTTTTATGCAAAATTAATGGACTATACATCGTCCATTTTTCATGCCAAAGTTTTTTTCATGCAAAAAATATAATGGACTATACATCGTCTTTTTTATGCAAAAATTAATGGACTATACATCGTCTTTTTTCTTGGCAAAATTTTTTTCATGCAAAAAATATACAACGTCTTTTTTCTTGCCAAAATTTTTTTCATGCAAAAAATATAATGGACTATACATCGTATTTTTTATGCAAAATTAATGGACTATACATCGTCCATTTTTCATGCCAAAATTTTTTTCATGCAAAAAATACAATGGACTATACATCGTCTTTTTTATGCAAAAATTAATGGACTATACATCGTCCATTTTTCATGCCAAAAATGTTTTCATCCAAAAAATATAATGGACTCTACATCGTCTTTTTTATGCAAAATTAATGGACTATACATCGTCTTTTTTATGCAAAAATTAATGGACTATACATCGTATTTGTTATGCAAAATTAATGGACTATACATCGTCCATTTTTCATGCCAAAATATTTTTCATGCAAAAAATATAATGGACTCTACATCGTCTTTTTTATGCAAAATTAATGGACTATACATCGTCTTTTTTATGCAAAAATTAATGGACTATACATCGTATTTTTTATGCAAAATTAATGGACTATACATCGTCCATTTTTCATGCCAAAGTTTTTTTCATGCAAAAAATATAATGGACTATACATCGTCTCTTTTATGCAAAATTAATGGACTATACATCGTCCATTTTTCATGCCAAAATTTTTTTCATGCAAAAAATATAATGGACTATATATACATCGTCTTTTTTATGCATAAATTAATGGACTATACATCGTCTTTTTTCTTGCCAAAATTTTTTTCATGCAAAAAATATAATGGACTAACATCGTATTTTTTATGGAAAATTAATGGACAATACATCGTCCATTTTTCATGCCAAAATTTTTTTCATGCAAAAAATATAATGGACTATACATCGTCTTTTTATGCAAAAATTAATGGACTATACATCGTCCATTTTTCATGCCAAAATATTTTTCATGCAAAAAGTATAATGGACTATACATCGTCTTTTTTATGCAAAAATTAATGGACTATACATCGTCAATTTTTCATGCCAAAAATGTTTTCATCCAAAAAATTACTGGACTAGACATCGTCCATTTTTCATGCCAAAATTTTTTTTATGAAAAAAATATAATGGACTATACATCGTCTTTTTTATGCAAAATTAAAGGACTATACATCGTCCATTTTTCATGGAAAAAATGTTTTCATGCAAAAAATATAATGGACTATACATCGTCTTTTTTATGCAGAATTAATGGACTATACATCGTAAATTTTTCATGCCAAAAATGTTTTCATTCAAAAACTATAATGGACTATGATCGTCTTTTTTATAAAAAATTAATGGACTATACATCGTCTTTTTATGCAAAAATTAATGGACTATACATCGTCCATTTTTCATGCCAAAATATTTTTCATGCAAAAAGTATAATGGACTATACATCGTCTTTTTTATGCAAAAATTAATGGACTATACATCGTCAATTTTTCATGCCAAAAATGTTTTCATCCAAAAAATTACTGGACTAGACATCGTCCATTTTGCATGACAAACATTTTTTTAATGCAAAAATCATAATGGACTATATATCGTCTATTTTATGCAAAATTAGTGGACTATACATCGTCCACATTTCATGCCAAAAATTTTTCATCCAAAAAATATAATGGACTATGCATCGTCTTTTTTATACAAAATTAAAGGACTATACATCGTCCATTTTTCATGGAAAAAATGTTTTCATGCAAAAAATATAATGGACTATACATCGTCTTTTTTATGCAGAATTAATGGACTATACATCGTAAATTTTTCATGCCAAAAATGTTTTCATTCAAAAACTATAATGGACTATGATCGTCTTTTTTATAAAAAATTAATGGACTATACATCGTCTTTTTTATGGAAAAATTAATGGACTATACATCGTCCATTTTTCATACCAAAATTGTTTTCATCCAAAAAATATAATGGACTCTACATCGTCTTTTTTCTTGCAAAAATTTTTTTCATGCAAAATCAATTTACTATACATCGTCCATTTTTCATGGCAAAATTTTTTTCATGCAAAAAATATAATGGACTATACATCGTCTTTTTTATGCAAAAATTAATGGACTATACATCGTCTTTTTTCTTGCCAAAATTTTTTTCATGCAAAAAATATAATGGACTATATATACATCGTATTTTTTATGCAAAATTAATTTACTATACATCGTCCATTTTTCATGCCAAAATATTTTTCATGCAAAAAATATAATGGACTATACATCGTCTTTTTTATGCAAAAATTAATGGACTATACATCCTCTTTTTTCTTGCCAAAATTGTTTTCATGCACAAAATATAATGTACTATACATCGTATTTTTTATGCAAAATTAATGGACTATACATCGTCCATTTTTCATGCCAAAATATTTTTCATGCAAAAAATATAATGGACTATACATCGTATATTTTATGCAAAAATTAATGGACTATACATCGTCTTTTTTCTAGCCAAAATTTTTTTCATGCAAAAAATGTAATGGACTATACATCGTATTTTTTATGCAAAATTAATGGACTATACATCGTCCATTTTTCATGCCAAAATTTTTTTCATGCAAAAACTATAATGGACTATACATCGTCTTTTTTATGCAAATATTAATGGACTATACATCGTCCATTTTTCATGCCAAAATTTTTTTCATGCAAAAACTATAATGGACTATACATCGTCTTTTTTATGCAAACATTATTGGACTATACATCGTCTATTTTTCATGCCAAAATATTTTTCATGCAAAAAATATAATGGACTATTTTTCATGCAAAAAATATAATGGACTATAATACATCGTCTTTTTTATGCAAAAATTAATGGACTATACATCGTCCATTTTTCATGCCAAAAATGTTTTCATCCAAAAAATTACTGGACTAGACATCGTCCATTTTTCATGCCAAAATTTTTTTCATGAAAAAAATATAATGGACTATACATCGTCTTTTTTATGCAAAATTAATGGACTATACATCGTCCATTTTCCATGACAAAAATTTTTTGAATGCAAAAATCATAATGGACTATACATCGTCTATTTTATGCAAAATTAGTGGACTATACATCGTCCACTTTTCATGCCAAAAATGTTTTCATCCAAAAAATATAATAGACTATGCATCGTCTTTTTTATACAAAATTAAAGGACTATACATCGTCCATTTTTCATGCCAAAAATGTTTTCATCCAAAAAATATAATGGACTATACATCGTCTTTTTTATGCAGAATTAATGGACTATATATCGTCCATTTTTCATACCAAAATATTTTTCATGCAAAAAATATAATGGACTATACATCTTCTTTTTTATGCAAAATTAATGGACTATACATCGTCTTTTTTATGCAAAAATTAATGGACTATACATCGTCCATTTTTCATGCCAAAAATGTTTTCATAAAAAAAATATAATGGACTATACATCGTCTTTTTTATGCAGAATTAATGGACTATACATCGTCCATTTTTCATACCAAAATATTTTTCATGCAAAAAATATAATGGACTATATATACATCGTCTTTTTTATGCAAAAATTAATGGACTATACATCGTCTTGTTTCTTGCCAAAATTTTTTTCATGCAAAAATTAATAGAGTATACATCGTCTTTTTTATGCAAAATTAATGGGTTATACATCGTCTCTTTTATGCAAAATTAATGGACTATACATCGTCCATTTTTCATGCCAAAATATTTTTCATGCAAAAAATATAATGGACTATACATCGTCTTTTTTATGCAAAAATTAATTGACTATACATCGTCTTTGGTCTTGCCAAAATTTTTTTCATGCAAAAAATATAATGGACTATACATCGTCTTTTTTATGCAAAAATTAATGGACTATACATCGTCTTTTTTCTTGCCAAAATATTTTTCATGCAAAAAATATAATGGACTATACATCGTCTTTTTTATGCAAAAATTAATGGACTATACATCGTCTTTTTTCTTGCAAAATTTTTTTCATGCAAAAAATATAATGGACTATACATCGTATTTTTTATGCAAAATTAATGGACTATACATCGTCCATTTTTCATGCCAAAATTTTTTTCATGCAAAAAATATAATGGACTATACATCGTCTTTTTTATGCAAAAATTAATGGACTATACATCGTCTTTTTTATGCAAAATTAATGGACTATACATCGTCTTTTTTATGCAGAATTAATGGACTATACATCGTCTATTTTTCATACCAAAATATTTTTCATGCAAAAAATATAATGGACTATACATCGTATTTTTATGCATCCTATACATCGTCCATTTTTCATGCCAAAATTTTTTTCATGCAAAAAATATAATGGACTATATATACATCGTCTTTTTTATGCAAAAATTAATGGACTATACATCGTCTTGTTTCTTGCCAAAATTTTTTTCATGCAAAAATTAATAGAGTATACATCGTCTTTTTTATGCAAAATTAATGGGTTATACATCGTCTCTTTTATGCAAAATTAATGGACTATACATCGTCCATTTTTCATGCCAAAATATTTTTCATGCAAAAAATATAATGGACTATACATCGTCTTTTTTATGCAAAAATTAATTGACTATACATCGTCTTTGGTCTTGCCAAAATTTTTTTTTGGACTAGAGTCCATTAATTTTTCCATAAAAAAGACGATATATAGTCTATTAATTTTTGCATAAAAAAGACTATGTTATTCCATTATATTTTTTGGATGAAAACAATTTTGGTATGAAAAATGGACGATGTATAGTCCTTTAATTTTGTATAAAAAAGACGATGTATAGTCCATTATATTTTTTGCATGAAAAAAATTTTGGCATGAAAAATGGACGATGTATAGGATGCATAAAAATACGATGTATAGTCCATTATATTTTTTGCATGAAAAATATTTTGGTATGAAAAATAGACGATGTATAGTCCATTAATTCTGCATAAAAAATACGATGTATAGTCCATTATATTTTTTTCATGAAAAATATTTTGGTATGAAAAATGGACGATGTATAGTCCATTAATTCTGCATAAAAAAGACGATGTATAGTCCATTATATTTTTTGCATGAAAAAAATTTTGGCATGAAAAATGGACGATGTATATGATGCATAAAAATACGATGTATAGTCCATTATATTTTTTGCATGAAAAATATTTTGGCATGAAAAATGGACGATGTATATGATGCATCAAAATACGATGTAGAGTCCATTATATTTTTTGCATGAAAAATATTTTGGTATGAAAAATGGACGATGTATAGTCCTTTAATTTTGTATAAAAAAGACGATGTATAGTCCATTATATTTTTTGCATGAAAAAAATTTTGGCATGAAAAATGGACGATGTATATGATGCATAAAAATACGATGTATAGTCCATTATATTTTTGCATGAAAAATATTTTGGTATGAAAAATGGACGATGTATAGTCCATTAATTCTGCATAAAGAAGACGATGTAGAGTCCATTATATTTTTTGGATGAAAACAATTTTGGTATGAAAAATGGACGATGTATAGTCCATTAATTCTGCTTAAAAAAGACGATGTATAGTCCATTATATTTTTTGGATGAAAACATTTTTGGCATGAAAAATGGACGATGTATAGTCCTTTAATTTTGTATAAAAAAGACGATGCATTATATTTTTTGAATGAAAACATTTTTGGCATGAAAAATGGACGATGTATAGTCCATTAATTTTTGCATAAAAAAGACGATGTATAATCCATTATATTTTTTCCATGAAAAAAATTTTGCCATGAAAAATGGACGATGTATAGTCCATTAATTTTGCATAAAAAATACAATGTAGTCCATTATATTTTTTCATGAAAAAAATTTTGGCATGAAAAATGGACGATGTTTGCTAGTCCATTAATTTTTTGGATGAAAACATTTTTGGCATGAAAAATGGACGATGCATAGTCCATTAATTTTGCATAAAAAAGACAATGTATAGTACATTATATTTTTTGCATGAAAAAAGTTTTATCATGAAAAATGGACGATGTATAGTCCATTAATTTTGCATAAAAAAGGCGATGTATATATAGTCCATTATATTTTTTGCATGAAAAAAATTTTGCCAAGAAAAAAGACGATGTATAGTCCATTAATTTTTGCATGAAAAAAGTTTTATCATGAAAAACGGACGATGTATAGTCCATTAATTTTGCATAAAAGAGACGATGTATAGTCCATTATATTTTTTGCATAAAAAAGACGATGTATAGTCCATTATATTTTTTGCATGAAAAAAATTTTATCATGAAAAATGGACGATGTATAGTCCATTAATTTTTGCATAAAAAAGACGATGTATAGTCCATTATATTTTTTGCATGAAAAAAATTTTGGCAAGAAAAAAGACAATGTATAGTCCATTAATTTTTGAATAAAAAAGACAATGTATAGTCCATTATATTTTTTGCATGAAAAAAATTTTGGCAAGAAAAAAGACGATGTATAGTCCATTAATTTTTGCATAAAAAAGACGATTATAGTCAATTATATTTTTTGGATGAAAACATTTTTGGCAAGAAAAAAGACGATGTATGGTCCATTAATTTTGCATAAAAAAGACGATGTATAGTCCATTAATTTTTGCATAAAAAAGACGATATATAGTCCCTTATATTTTTTGCATGAAAAAAATTTTGGCATGAAAAATGGACGATGTATAGTCTATTAATTTTCCATAAAAAATACTATGTATAGTCCATTATATTTTTTGCATGAAAAAAATTTTGGCAAGAAAAAAGACGATGTATAGTCCATTAATTTTTTCATAAAAAAGACGATGTATAGTCCATTATATTTTTTGCATGAAAAATATTTTGGCATGAAAAACGGACGATGTATAGTCCATTAATTTTGCATATAAGAGACGATGTATAGTCCATTATATTTTTTGCATGAAAAAAATTTTGGCTAGAAAAAAGACGATGTATAGTCCATTAATTTTTGCATAAAAAAGACAATGTATAGTCCATTATATTTTTTGCATAAAAAAAAATTTTGCCATGAAAAATGGACGATGTATAGTCCATTAATTTTTCCATAAAAAAGACGATGTATAGTCCATTAATTTTGCATAAAAAAGACGATGCCATAGTCCATTAATTTTTTGGATGAAAACATTTTTGGGATGAAAAATGGACGATGTATAGTCCATTAATTTTGCATAAAAAATACGATGTATAGTCCATTATATTTTTTGCATGAAAACAATTTTGGCAAGAAATAAGACGATGTATAGTACATTAATTTTGCATAAAAAAAGAGGATGTATAGTCCATTATATTTTTTGCATGAAAAAAATTTTATCATGACAAATGGACGATGTATAGTCCATTAATTTTGCATAAAAAAGACGATGTATAGTCCATTATATTTTTTGCATGAAAAAAATTTTATCATGAAAAATGGACGATGTATAGTTCATTAATTTTGCGTAAAAAAGACGATGTATAGTCCATTATGATTTTTGCATGAAAAAATTTTTGCCATGGAAAATGGACGATGTATAGTCCATTAATTCTGCATAAAAAATACGATGTATAGTCCATTATATTTCTTTCATGAAAAATATTTTGGTATGAAAAATGGACGATGTATAGTCCATTAATTCTGCATAAAAAAGACGATGTATAGTCCATTATATTTTTTGCATGAAAAAAAATTTGGCATGAAAAATGGACGATGTATATGATGCATAAAAATACGATGTATAGTCCATTATATTTTTTGCATGAAAAATATTTTGGTATGAAAAATGGACGATGTATAGTCCATTAATTCTGCATAAAGAAGACGATGTAGAGTCCATTATATTTTTTGCATGAAAAAAGTTTTATCATGAAAAATGGACGATGTATAGTCCATTAATTTTGCATAAAAAAGGCGATGTATAGTCCATTATATTTTTTGCATGAAAAAAATTTTATCATGAAAAATGGACGATGTATAGTCCATTAATTTTGCATAAAAAAGGCGATGTATATATAGTCCATTATATTTTTTGCATGAAAAAAAGTCCATTAATTTTGCATAAAAAAGACGATGTATAGTCCATTATATTTTTTTCATGAAAAAAATTTTGGCATGAAAAATGGACGATGTCTGCTAGTCCATTAATTTTTTGGATGAAAACATTTTTGGCATGAAAAATGGACGATGCATAGTCCATTAATTTTGCATAAAAAAGACAATGTATAGTTTATTATATTTTTTGCATGAAAAAAGTTTTATCATGAAAAATGGACGATGTATAGTCCATTAATTTTGCATAAAAAAAGCGATGTATAGTCCATTATATTTTTTGCATGAAAAAAATTTTGACAAGAAAAAAGACGATGTATAGTCTATTAATTTTTGCATAAAAAAGACGATGTATAGTCCATTATATTTTTTGCATGAAAAAAATTTTGGCAAGAAAAAAGACGATGTATAGTCCATTAATTTTTGCATAAAAAAGACGATGTATAGTCCATTATAATATTATATTTTAACATTATACTTTTTCCATGAAAAAAATTTTGCCATGAAAAATGGACGATGTATAGTCCATTAATTTTGCATAAAAAATACAATGTATAGTCCATTAATTTTTTGGATGAAAACATTTTTGGCATGAAAAATGGACGATGCATAGTCCATTAATTTTGCATAAAAAAGACAATGTATAGTACATTATATTTTTTGCATGAAAAAAATTTTATCATGAAAAATGGACGATGTATAGTCCATTAATTTTGCATAAAAAAGGCGATGTATATATAGTCCATTATATTTTTTGCATGAAAAAAAGTCCATTAATTTTGCATAAAAAAGACGATGTATAGTCCATTATAATTTTTGCATGAAAAAAATTTTGGCATGAAAAATGGACGATGTATAGTCCATTAATTTTGCATAAAAAATACGATGTATAGTCCATTATATTTTTTGCATGAAAAAAATTTTATCATGAAAAATGGACGATGTATAGTCCATTAATTTTTTCATAAAAAAGACGATGTATAGTCCATTATATTTTTTGCATGAAAAATATTTTGGCATGAAAAACGGACGATGTATAGTCCATTAATTTTGCATAAAAGAGACGATGTATAGTCCATTATATTTTTTGCATAAAAAAGACGATGTATAATAGTCCATTATATTTTTTGCATGAAAAAAATTTTATCATGAAAAATGGACGATGTATAGTCCATTAATTTTTGCATAAAAAAGACGATGTATAGTCCATTATATTTTTTGCATGAAAAAAATTTTGGCAAGAAAAAAGACAATGTATAGTCCATTAATTTTTGAATAAAAAAGACAATGTATAGTCCATTATATTTTTTGCATGAAAAAAATTTTGGCAAGAAAAAAGACGATGTATAGTCCATTAATTTTTGCATAAAAAAGACGATTATAGTCAATTATATTTTTTGGATGAAAACATTTTTGGCAAGAAAAAAGACGATGTATAGTCCATTAATTTTGCATAAAAAAGACGATGTATAGTCCATTATAATTTTTGCATGAAAAAAATTTTGGCATGAAAAATGGACGATGTATAGTCCATTAATTTTGCATAAAAAATACGATGTATAGTCCATTATATTTTTTGCATGAAAAAAATTTTATCATGAAAAATGGACGATGTATAGTCCATTAATTTTTTCATAAAAAAGACGATGTATAGTCCATTATATTTTTTGCATGAAAAATATTTTGGCATGAAAAACGGACGATGTATAGTCCATTAATTTTTGCATAAAAAAGACAATGGATAGTCCATTATATTTTTTGGATGAATACATTTTTGGCATGAAAAATGGACGATGTATAGTCCATTAATTTTGCATAAAAAAGACGATGTATAGTCCATTAATTTTTGCATAAAAAAGACGATATATAGTCCCTTATATTTTTTGCATGAAAAAAATTTTGGCATGAAAAATGGACGATGTATAGTCCATTAATTTTCCATAAAAAATACTATGTATAGTCCATTATATTTTTTGCATGAAAAAAATTTTGGCAAGAAAAAAGACGATGTATAGTCCATTAATTTTTGCATAAAAAAGACGATGTATAGTCCATTATATTTTTTGCATGAAAAATATTTTGGCATGAAAAACGGACGATGTATAGTCCATTAATTTTGCATATAAGAGACGATGTATAGTCTATTATATTTTTTGCATGAAAAAAATTTTGGCAAGAAAAAAGACGATGTATAGTCCATTAATTTTTGCATAAAAAAGACAATGTATAGTCCATTATATTTTTTGCATAAAAAAAAATTTTGCCATGAAAAATGGACGATGTATAGTCCATTAATTTTTCCATAAAAAAGACGATGTATAGTCCATTAATTTTGCATATAAAAGACGATGCCATAGTCCATTATATTTTTTGGATGAAAACATTTTTGGCATGAAAAATTAACGATGTATAGTCCATTAATTTTGCATAAAAAAGACGATGTATAGTCCATTAATTTTTGCATAAAAAAGACGATGTATAGTCCATTATATTTTTTTCATGAAAAAAATTTTGGCATGAAAAATGGACGATGTCTAGTCCATTAATTTTTTGGATGAAAACATTTTTGGGATGAAAAATGGACGATGTATAGTCCATTAATTTTGCATAAAAAATACGATGTATAGTCCATTATATTTTTTGCATGAAAACAATTTTGGCAAGAAATAAGACGATGTATAGTACATTAATTTTGCATAAAAAAAGAGGATGTATAGTCCATTATATTTTTTGCATGAAAAAAATTTTATCATGACAAATGGACGATGTATAGTCCATTAATTTTGCATAAAAAAGACGATGTATAGTCCATTATATTTTTTGCATGAAAAAAATTTTATCATGAAAAATGGACGATGTATAGTTCATTAATTTTGCGTAAAAAAGACGATGTATAGTCCATTATGATTTTTGCATGAAAAAATTTTTGCCATGGAAAATGGACGATGTATAGTCCATTAATTCTGCATAAAAAATACGATGTATAGTCCATTATATTTTTTTCATGAAAAATATTTTGGTATGAAAAATTGACGATGTATAGTCCATTAATTCTGCATAAAAAAGACGATGTATAGTCCATTATATTTTTTGCATGAAAAAAATTTTGGCATGAAAAATGGACGATGTATATGATGCATAAAAATACGATGTATAGTCCATTATATTTTTTGCATGAAAAATATTTTGGTATGAAAAATGGACGATGTATAGTCCATTAATTCTGCATAAAGAAGACGATGTAGAGTCCATTATATTTTTTGGATGAAAACAATTTTGGTATGAAAAATGGACGATGTATAGTCCATTAATTCTGCTTAAAAAAGACGATGTATAGTCCATTATATTTTTTCATGAAAAAAATTTTGGCATGAAAAATGGACGATGTCTGCTAGTCCATTAATTTTTTGGATGAAAACATTTTTGGCATGAAAAATGGACGATGCATAGTCCATTAATTTTGCATAAAAAAGACAATGTATAGTCCATTATATTTTTTGCATGAAAAAAGTTTTATCATGAAAAATGGACGATGTATAGTCCATTAATTTTGCATAAAAAAGGCGATGTATAGTCCATTATATTTTTTGCATGAAAAAAATTTTGGCAAGAAAAAAGACGATGTATAGTCTATTAATTTTTGCATAAAAAAGACGATGTATAGTCCATTATATTTTTTGCATGAAAAAAATTTTGGCAAGAAAAAAGACGATGTATAGTCCATTAATTTTTGCATAAAAAAGACGATGTATAGTCCATTATAATTTTTGCATGAAAAAAATTTTGGCATGAAAAATGGACGATGTATAGTCCATTAATTTTGCATAAAAAATACGATGTATAGTCCATTATATTTTTTGCATGAAAAAAATTTTATCATGAAAAATGGACGATGTATAGTCCATTAATTTTTTCATAAAAAAGACGATGTATAGTCTATTATATTTTTTGCATGAAAAATATTTTGGCATGAAAAACGGACGATGTATAGTCCATTAATTTTGCATAAAAGAGACGATGTATAGTCCATTATATTTTTTGCATAAAAAAGACGATGGTCCATTATATTTTTTGCATGAAAAAAATTTTGGCAAGAAAAAAGACGATGTATAGTCCATTAATTTTTGCATAAAAAAGACGATTATAGTCAATTATATTTTTTGGATGAAAACATTTTTGGCAAGAAAAAAGACGATGTATAGTCCATTAATTTTTGCATAAAAAAAAATGGATAGTCCATTATATTTTTTGGATGAATACATTTTTGGCATGAAAAATGGACGATGTATAGTCCATTAATTTTGCATAAAAAAGACGATGTATAGTCCATTAATTTTTGCATAAAAAAGACGATATATAGTCCCTTATATTTTTTGCATGAAAAAAATTTTGGCATGAAAAATGGACGATGTATAGTCCATTAATTTTCCATAAAAAATACTATGTATAGTCCATTATATTTTTTGCATGAAAAAAATTTTGGCAAGAAAAAAGACGATGTATAGTCCATTAATTTTTTCATAAAAAAGACGATGTATAGTCCATTATATTTTTTGCATGAAAAATATTTTGGCATGAAAAACGGACGATGTATAGTCCATTAATTTTGCATATAAGAGACGATGTATAGTCCATTATATTTTTTGCATGAAAAAAATTTTGGCAAGAAAAAAGACGATGTATAGTCCATTAATTTTTGCATAAAAAAGACGATGTATAGTCCATTAATTTTGCATAAAAAAGACGATGCATAAGTCCATTATATTTTTTGGATGAAAACATTTTTGGCATGAAAAATGAACGATGTATAGTCCATTAATTTTGCATAAAAAAGACGATGTATAGTCCATTAATTTTTGCATAAAAAAGACGATGTATAGTCCATTATATTTTTTTCATGAAAAAAATTTTGGCATGAAATATGGACGATGTCTAGTCCATTAATTTTTTGGATGAAAACATTTTTGGGATGAAAAATGGACGATGTATAGTCCATTAATTTTGCATAAAAAATACGATGTATAGTCCATTATAATTTTTGCATGAAAACAATTTTGGTATGAAAAATGGACGATGTATAGTCCATTAATTCTGCTTAAAAAAGACGATGTATAGTCCATTATATTTTTTGGATGAAAACATTTTTGGCATGAAAAATGGACGATGTATAGTCCTTTAATTTTGTATAAAAAAGACGATGCATTATATTTTTTGAATGAAAACATTTTGGCATGAAAAATGGACGATGTATAGTCCATTAATTTTTGCATAAAAAAGACGATGTATAATCCATTATATTTTTTCCATGAAAAAAATTTTGCCATGAAAAATGGACGATGTATAGTCCATTAATTTTGCATAAAAAATACAATGTATAGTCCATTATATTTTTTCATGAAAAAAATTTTGGCATGAAAAATGGACGATGTCTGCTAGTCCATTAATTTTTTGGATGAAAACATTTTTGGCATGAAAAATGGACGATGCATAGTCCATTAATTTTGCATAAAAAAGACGATGTATAGTCCATTATATTTTTTGCATGAAAAAAGTTTTATCATGAAAAATGGACGATGTATAGTCCATTAATTTTGCATAAAAAAGGCGATGTATAGTCCATCATATTTTTTGCATGAAAAAAATTTTGGCAAGAAAAAAGACGATGTATAGTCTATTAATTTTTGCATAAAAAAGACGATGTATAGTCCATTATATTTTTTGCATGAAAAAAATTTTGGCAAGAAAAAAGACGATGTATAGTCCATTAATTTTTGCATAAAAAACGATGTATAGTCCATTATAATTTTTGCATGAAAAAAATTTTGGCATGAAAAATGGACGATGTATAGTCCATTAATTTTGCATAAAAAATACGATGTATAGTCCATTATATTTTTTGCATGAAAAAAATTTTATCATGAAAAATGGACGATGTATAGTCCATTAATTTTTTCATAAAAAAGACGATGTATAGTCCATTATATTTTTTGCATGAAAAATATTTTGGCATGAAAAACGGACGATGTATAGTCCATTAATTTTGCATAAAAGAGACGATGTATAGTCCATTATATTTTTTGCATAAAAAAGACGATGTATAGTCCATTATATTTTTTGTATGAAAAAAATTTTATCATGAAAAATGGACGATGTATAGTCCATTAATTTTTGCATAAAAAAGACGATGTATAGTCCATTATATTTTTTGCATGAAAAAAATTTTTGCAAGAAAAAAGACAATGTATAGTCCATTATATTTTTTGCATGAAAAAAATTTTGGCAAGAAAAAAGACGATGTATAGTCCATTAATTTTTGCATAAAAAAGACGATTATAGTCAATTATATTTTTTGGATGAAAAAAATTTTGGCAAGAAAAAAGACGATGTATAGTCCATTAATTTTTGCATAAAAAAGACAATGGATAGTCCATTATATTTTTTGGATGAAAACATTTTTGGCATGAAAAATGGACGATGTATAGTCCATTAATTTTGCATAAAAAAGACGATGTATAGTCCATTAATTTTTGCATAAAAAAGACGATATATAGTCCCTTATATTTTTTCCATGAAAAAAATTTTGGCAAGAAAAAAGACGATGTATAGTCCATTAATTTTTTCATAAAAAAGACGATGTATAGTCCATTATATTTTTTGCATAAAAAATATTTTGGCATGAAAAACGGACGATGTATAGTCCTTTAATTTTGCATAAAAGAGACGATGTATAGTCCATTATATTTTTTGCATGAAAAAAATTTTGGCAAGAAAAAAGACGATGTATAGTCCATTAATTTTTGCATAAAAAAGACAATGTATAGTCCATTATATTTTTTGCATAAAAAAAAATTTTGGCATGAAAAATGGACGATGTATAGTCCATTAATTTTTCCATAAAAAAGACGATGTATAGTCCATTAATTTTGCATAAAAAAGACGATTATAGTAAATTATATTTTTTGGATGAAAACATTTTTGGCATGAAAAATGAACGATGTATAGTCCATTAATTTTGCATAAAAAAGACGATGTATAGTCCATTAATTTTTGCATAAAAAAGACGATGTATAGTCCATTATATTTTTTTCATGAAAAAAATTTTGGCATGAAAAATGGACGATGTCTAGTCCATTAATTTTTTGGATGAAAACATTTTTGGGATGAAAAATGGACCATGTATAGTCCATTAATTTTGCATAAAAAATACGATGTATAGTCCATTATATTTTTTGCATGAAAACAATTTTGGCAAGAAATAAGACGATGTATAGTACATTAATTTTGCATAAAAAAGAGGATGTATAGTCCATTATATTTTTTGCATGAAAAAAATTTTATCATGACAAATGGACGATGTATAGTCCATTAATTTTGCATAAAAAATACGATGTATATATAGTCCATTATATTTTTTACATGAAAAAAATTTTGGCAAGAAAAAAGACGATGTATAGTCTATTAATTTTTTCATACAAAAGACGATGTATAATCCATTATATTTTTTGCATGAAAAAAATTTTGCCAAGAAAAAGGACGATGTATAGTCCATTAATTTTGCATAAAAAAGACGATGTAGAGTCCATTATATTTTTTGGATGAAAACAATTTTGGTATGAAAAATAGACGATGTATAGCCCAATAATTCTGCATAAAAAAGACGATGTATAGTCCATTATATTTTTTGGATGAAAACATTTTTGGCATGAAAAATGGACGATGTATAGTCCTTTAATTTTGTATAAAAAAGACGATGCATAGTCCATTATATTTTTTGGATGAAAACATTTTTGGCATGAAAAATGGACGATGTATAGTCCATTAATTTTGCATAAAAAATACGATGTATAGTCCATTATATTTTTTTCATGAAAAATATTTTGGTATGAAAAATGGACGATGTATAGTCCATTAATTCTGCATAAAAAAGACGATGTATATATAGTCCATTATATTTTTTGCATTAAAAATATTTTGGTATGAAAAACGGACGATGTATAGTCCATTAATTCTGCATAAAAAAGACGATGTATAGTCCATTATATTTTTTGGATGAAAATATTTTTGGCATGAAAAATGGACGTTGTATAGTCCATTAATTTTGTATAAAAAAGACGATGCATATGATTTTTGCATTAAAAAAATTTTTGTCATGGAAAATGGACGATGTATAGTCCATTAATTTTGCATAAAAACGACGATGTATAGTCCATTAATTTTTTCATAAAAAGGACGATGTATAGTCCATTATATTTTTTGCATGAAAAAAATTTTATCATGAAAAATGGACGATATATAGTCCATTAATTTTGCGTAAAAAAGACGATGTATAGTCCATTATATTTTTTGCATGAAAAAAATTTTGGCAAGAAAAAAGACGATGTATAGTCTATTAATTTTTGCATAAAAAAGACGATGTATAGTCCATTATATTTTTTGCATGAAAAAAATTTTGGCAAGAAAAAAGACGATGTATAGTCCATTAATTTTTGCATAAAAAACACGATGTATAGTCAATTATATTTTTTGGATGAAAAAAATTTTGGCAAGAAAAAAGACGATGTATAGTCCATTAATTTTTGCATAAAAAAGACAATGGATAGTCCATTATATTTTTTGGATGAAAACATTTTTGGCATGAAAAATGGACGATGTATAGTCCATTAATTTTGCATAAAAAAGACGATGTATAGTCCATTAATTTTTGCATAAAAAAGACGATATATAGTCCCTTATATTTTTTCCATGAAAAAAATTTTGGCAAGAAAAAAGACGATGTATAGTCCATTAATTTTTTCATAAAAAAGACGATGTATAGTCCATTATATTTTTTGCATAAAAAATATTTTGGCATGAAAAACGGACGATGTATAGTCCTTTAATTTTGCATAAAAGAGACGATGTATAGTCCATTATATTTTTTGCATGAAAAAAATTTTGGCAAGAAAAAAGACGATGTATAGTCCATTAATTTTTGCATAAAAAAGACAATGTATAGTCCATTATATTTTTTGCATAAAAAAAAATTTTGGCATGAAAAATGGACGATGTATAGTCCATTAATTTTTCCATAAAAAAGACGATGTATAGTCCATTAATTTTGCATAAAAAAGACGATTATAGTAAATTATATTTTTTGGATGAAAACATTTTTGGCATGAAAAATGAACGATGTATAGTCCATTAATTTTGCATAAAAAAGACGATGTATAGTCCATTAATTTTTGCATAAAAAAGACGATGTATAGTCCATTATATTTTTTTCATGAAAAAAATTTTGGCATGAAAAATGGACGATGTCTAGTCCATTAATTTTTTGGATGAAAACATTTTTGGGATGAAAAATGGACCATGTATAGTCCATTAATTTTGCATAAAAAATACGATGTATAGTCCATTATATTTTTTGCATGAAAACAATTTTGGCAAGAAATAAGACGATGTATAGTACATTAATTTTGCATAAAAAAAGAGGATGTATAGTCCATTATATTTTTTGCATGAAAAAAATTTTATCATGACAAATGGACGATGTATAGTCCATTAATTTTGCATAAAAAATACGATGTATATATAGTCCATTATATTTTTTACATGAAAAAAATTTTGGCAAGAAAAAAGACGATGTATAGTCTATTAATTTTTTCATACAAAAGACGATGTATAATCCATTATATTTTTTGCATGAAAAAAATTTTGCCAAGAAAAAGGACGATGTATAGTCCATTAATTTTGCATAAAAAAGACGATGTAGAGTCCATTATATTTTTTGGATGAAAACAATTTTGGTATGAAAAATAGACGATGTATAGCCCAATAATTCTGCATAAAAAAGACGATGTATAGTCCATTATATTTTTTGGATGAAAACATTTTTGGCATGAAAAATGGACGATGTATAGTCCTTTAATTTTGTATAAAAAAGACGATGCATAGTCCATTATATTTTTTGGATGAAAACATTTTTGGCATGAAAAATGGACGATGTATAGTCCATTAATTTTGCATAAAAAATACGATGTATAGTCCATTATATTTTTTTCATGAAAAATATTTTGGTATGAAAAATGGACGATGTATAGTCCATTAATTCTGCATAAAAAAGACGATGTATATATAGTCCATTATATTTTTTGCATTAAAAATATTTTGGTATGAAAAACGGACGATGTATAGTCCATTAATTCTGCATAAAAAAGACGATGTATAGTCCATTATATTTTTTGGATGAAAATATTTTTGGCATGAAAAATGGACGATGTATAGTCCATTAATTTTGTATAAAAAAGACGATGCATATGATTTTTGCATTAAAAAAATTTTTGTCATGGAAAATGGACGATGTATAGTCCATTAATTTTGCATAAAAACGACGATGTATAGTCCATTAATTTTTTCATAAAAAGGACGATGTATAGTCCATTATATTTTTTGCATGAAAAAAATTTTATCATGAAAAATGGACGATATATAGTCCATTAATTTTGCGTAAAAAAGACGATGTATAGTCCATTATATTTTTTGCATGAAAAAAATTTTGGCAAGAAAAAAGACGATGTATAGTCTATTAATTTTTGCATAAAAAAGACGATGTATAGTCCATTATATTTTTTGCATGAAAAAAATTTTGGCAAGAAAAAAGACGATGTATAGTCCATTAATTTTTGCATAAAAAACACGATGTATAGTCCATTATATTTTTTGCATGAAAAAAATTTTGGCATGAAAAATGGACGATGTATAGTCCATTAATTTTGCATAAAAAATACGATGTATAGTCCATTATATTTTTTGCATGAAAAAAATTTTGGCAAGAAAAAAGACGATGTATAGTCCATTAATTTTTTCATAAAAAAGACGATGTATTATATTTTTTGCATGAAAAATATTTTGCCATGAAAAATGGACGATTAATTTTGCATAAAATAGACGATGTATAGTCCATTAATTTTTACTTAAAAAGACGATAGTATAGTCCATTATATTTTTTTCATGAAAACAATTTTGGCATTAAAAATGGACGATGTATAGTCCATTAATTTTGCATAAAAAATACGGTGTATAGTCCATTATATTTTTTTCATGAAAAATATTTTGGTATGAAAAATGGACGATGTATAGTCCATTAATTCTGCATAAAAAATACGGTGTATAGTCCATTATATTTTTTGCATGAAAAAATTTTGGTATGAAAAATGGACGATGTATAGTCCATTAATTCTGCATAAAAAATACGATGTATAGTCCATTACATTTTTTTCATGAAAACAATTTTAGCAAGAAAAAAGACGATGTATAGTACATTAATTTTGCATAAAAAATACGATGTATAGTCCATTATATTTTTTGCATGAAAAATATTTTGGCATGAAAAACGGACGATGTATAGTCCATTAATTTTGCATAAAAGAGACGATGTATAGTCCATTATATTTTTTGCATAAAAAAGACGATGTATAGTCCATTATATTTTTTGCATGAAAAAAATTTTATCATGAAAAATGGACGATGTATAGTCCATTAATTTTTGCATAAAAAAGACGATGTATAGTCCATTATATTTTTTGCATGAAAAAAATTTTGGCAAGAAAAAAGACAATGTATAGTCCATTAATTTTTGCATAAAAAAGACAATGTATAGTCCATTATATTTTTTGCATGAAAAAAATTTTGCCAAGAAAAAAGACGATGTATAGTCCATTAATTTTTGCATAAAAAAGACGATTATAGTAAATTATATTTTTTGGATGAAAACATTTTTGGCAAGAAAAAAGACGATGTATAGTCCATTAATTTTTGCATAAAAAAGACAATGGATAGTCCATTATATTTTTTGGATGAAAACATTTTTGGCATGAAAAATGGACGATGTATAGTCCATTAATTTTGCATAAAAAAGACGATGTATAGTCCATTAATTTTTGCATAAAAAAGACGATATATAGTCCCTTATATTTTTTGCATGAAAAAAATTTTGGCATGAAAAATGGACGATGTATAGTCCATTAATTTTCCATAAAAAATATTATGTATAGTCCATTATATTTTTTGCATGAAAAAAATTTTGGCAAGAAAAAAGACGATGTATAGTCCATTAATTTTTGCATAAAAAAGACAATGTATAGTCCATTATATTTTTTGCATAAAAAAAAATTTTGGCATGAAAAATGGACGATGTATAGTCCATTAATTTTGCATAAAAAAGACGATGTATAGTCCATTAATTTTTGCATAAAAAAGACGATGTATAGTCCATTATATTTTTTTCATGAAAAAAATTTTGGCATGAAAAATGGACGATGTCTAGTCCATTAATTTTATGGATGAAAACATTTTTGGGATGAAAAATGGACGATGTATAGTCCATTAATTTTGCATAAAAAATACGATGTATAGTCCATTATATTTTTTGCATGAAAACAATTTTGGCAAGAAATAAGATGATGTATAGTACATTAATTTTGCATAAAAAAAGAGGATGTATAGTCCATTATATTTTTTGCATGAAAAAAATTTTATCATGACAAATGGACGATGTATAGTCCATTAATTTTGCATAAAAAAGACGATGTATAGTCCATTATGATTTTTGCATGAAAAAATTTTTGCCATGGAAAATGGACGATGTATAGTCCATTAATTTTGCATAAAAAATACGATGTATAGTCCATTATATTTTTTGCATGAAAAAAATTTTATCATGAAAAATGGACGATGTATAGTTCATTAATTTTGCGTAAAAGAGACGATGTATAGTCCATTATGATTTTTGCATGAAAAAATTATTGCCATGGAAAATGGACGATGTATAGTCCATTAATTTTGCATAAAAAAGACGATGTATAGTCCATTATATTTTTTGCATGAAAAATATTTTGGCAAGAAAAAAGACGTTGCATAGTCCATTAATTTTGCATAAAAAATACGATGTATAGTCTATTATATTTTTTGCTTAAAAAATATTTTGGCATGAAAAATGGACGATGTATAGTCCATTAATTTTGCATAAAAAAGACGATGTATAGTCCATTATATTTTTTGGATGAAAACATTTTTGGCATGAAAAATGGACGATTAATTTGGCATAAAATAGACGATGTATAGTCCATTAATTTTTGCATAAAAAAGACGATGTATAGTCCATTATATTTTTTTCATGAAAAAAATTTTGCCATGAAAAATGGACGATGTCTAGTCCATTAATTTTTTGGATGAAAACATTTTTGGCATGAAAAATGGACGATGTATAGTCCATTAATTTTGCATAAAAAAGACGATGTATAGTCTATTATGATTTTTGCATGAAAAAATTTTTGCCATGGAAAATGGACGATGTATAGTCCATTAATTTTGCATAAAAAATACGATGTATATATAGTCCATTATATTTTTTACATGAAAAAAATTTTGGCAAGAAAAAAGACGATGTCTATTAATTTTTTCATACAAAAGACGATGTATAATCCATTATATTTTTTGCATGAAAAAAAATTTTGGCAAGAAAAAGGACGATGTATAGTCCATTAATTTTGCATAAAAAAGACGATGTATAGTCCATTATATTTTTTGCATTAAAAATATTTTGGTATGAAAAACGGACGATGTATAGTCCATTAATTTTGCATAAAAAAGACGATGTATAGTCCATTAATTTTTGCATAAAAAGGACGATGTATAGTCCATTATATTTTTTGCATGAAAAAAATTTTATCATGAAAAATGGACGATATATAATCCATTAATTTAATCCATTAATTTTAATAATGGACTCTACGTCCATTATATTTTTTGGATGAAAACAATTTTGGTATGAAAAATAGACGATGTATAGTCCAATAATTCTGCATAAAAAAGACGATGTATAGTCCATTATATTTTTTGGATGAAAACATTTTTGGCATGAAAAATGGACGATGTATAGTCCTTTAATTTTGTATAAAAAAGACGATGCATAGTCCATTATATTTTTTGGATGAAAACATTTTTGGCATGAAAAATGGACGATGTATAGTCCATTAATTTTGCATAAAAAATACGATGTATATATAGTCCATTATATTTTTTTCATGAAAAATATTTTGGTATGAAAAATGGACGATGTATAGTCCATTAATTCTGCATAAAAAAGACGATGTATAGTCCATTATATTTTTTGCATTAAAAATATTTTGGTATGAAAAACGGACGATGTATAGTCCATTAATTCTGCATAAAAAAGACGATGTATAGTCCATTATATTTTTTGGATGAAAATATTTTTGGCATGAAAAATGGACGATGTATAGTCCATTAATTTTGTATAAAAAAGACGATGCATATGATTTTTGCATTAAAAAAATTTTTGTCATGGAAAATGGACGATGTATAGTCCATTAATTTTGCATAAAAAAGACGATGTATAGTCCATTAATTTTTGCATAAAAAGGACGATGTATAGTCCATTATATTTTTTGCATGAAAAAAATTTTATCATGAAAAATGGACGATATATAATCCATTAATTTTGCGTAAAAAAGACGATGTATAGTCCATTATATTTTTTGTATTAAAAATATTTTGGTATGAAAAACGGACGATGTATAGTCCATTAATTCTGCATAAAAAAGACGATGTATAGTTCATTATATTTTTTGCATGAAAAAAATTTTGGCAAGAAAAAAGACGATGTATAGTCTATTAATTTTTGCATAAAAAAGACGATGTATAGTCCATTATATTTTTTGCATGAAAAAAATTTTGGCAAGAAAAAAGACGATGTATAGTCCATTAATTTTTGCATAAAAAAGACGATGTATAGTCCATTATATTTTTTGCATGAAAAAAATTTTGGCATGAAAAATGGACGATGTATAGTCCATTAATTTTGCATAAAAAATACGATGTATAGTCCATTATATTTTTTGCATGAAAAAAATTTTGGCAAGAAAAAAGACTATGTATAGTCCATTAATTTTTGCATAAAAAAGACGATGTATAATAGTCCATTATATTTTTTGCATGAAAAATATTTTGGCATGAAAAATGGACGATTAATTTTGCATAAAATAGACGATGTATAGTCCATTAATTTTTACTTAAAAAGACGATAGTATAGTCCATTATATTTTTTTCATGAAAACAATTTTGGCATTAAAAATGGACGATGTATAGTCCATTAATTTTGCATAAAAAGACGATGTATAGTCCATTATGATTTTTGCATGAAAAAATTTTTGCCATGGAAAATGGACGATGTATAGTCCATTAATTTTTCCATAAAAAAGACGATGTATAGTCCATTATATTTTTTGCATGAAAACAATTTTAGCAAGAAAAAAGACGATGTATAGTACATTAATTTTGCATAAAAAATACGGTGTATAGTCCATTATATTTTTTTCATGAAAAATATTTTGGTATGAAAAATGGACGATGTATAGTCCATTAATTCTGCATAAAAAAGACGATGTATAGTCCATTATATTTTTTGCATGAAAAAATTTTGGCATGAAAAATGGACGATGTCCGATTGATAGTCCATTAATTTTGCATAAAAAATACGATGTATAGTCCATTATATTTTTTGCATGAAAACAATTTTAGCAAGAAAAAAGACGATGTATAGTACATTAATTTTGCATAAAAAATACGATGTATAGTTCATTATATTTTTTTCATGAAAAATATTTTGGTATGAAAAATGGACGATGTATAGTCCATTAATTCTGCATAAAAAATACGATGTATAGTCCATTATATTTTTTGCATTAAAAATATTTTGGTATGAAAAATGGACGATATATAGTCCATTAATTCTGCATAAAAAAGATGATTATAGTCCATTATATTTTTTGGATGAAAACATTTTTGGCATGAAAAATGGACGATATATAGTCCATTAATTTTACATAAAATAGACGATGTATAGTCCATTATGATTTTTGCATAAAAAAAATTTTTGTCATGGAAAATGGACGATTATTTTTTGCATAAAAAAGGCGATGTATATTCCATTAATTTTTGCATAAAAAAGACGATGTATAGTCCATTATATTTTTTTCATGAAAAAAATTTTGGCATGAAAAACGGACGATGTATAGTCCATTAATTTTGCATAAAAAAGACGATGTATAGTCCATTATGATTTTTGCATGAAAAAATTTTTGCCATGGAAAATGGACGATGTATAGTCCATTAATTTTTGCATAAAAAATACGATTTATATATAGTCCATTATATTTTTTGCATGAAAACAATTTTATCATGTAAAATGGACGATGTATAGTCCATTAATTTTGCATAAAAAAGACGATGTAGAGTCCATTATATTTTTTGGATGAAAACATTTTTGGTATGAAAAATGGACGATATATAGTCCATTAATTTTTGCATAAAAAAGACGATGTATAATCCATTATATTTTTTGCATGAAAAAAATTTTGCCAATAAAAATGGACGATGTATAGTCCATTAATTTTGCATAAAAAATACGATGTATAGTCCATTATATTTTTTTCATGAAAAATATTTTGGTATGAAAAATGGACGATGTATATATAGTCCATTAATTTTTTGGATGAAAACATTTTTGGCATGAAAAATGGATGATGTATAGTCCATTAATTTTGCATAAAAAGACGATGTATAGTCCATTATGATTTTTGCATGAAAAAATTTTTGCCATGGAAAATGGACGATGTATAGTCCATTAATTTTTCCATAAAAAAGACGATGTATAGTCCATTATATTTTTTGCATGAAAACAATTTTAGCAAGAAAAAAGACGATGTATAGTACATTAATTTTGCATAAAAAATACGATGTATAGTCCATTATATTTTTTTCATGAAAAATATTTTGGCATGAAAAATGGACGATGTATAGTCCATTAATTCTGCATAAAAAAGACGATGTATAGTCCATTATATTTTTTGCATGAAAAAATTTTGGCATGAAAAATGGACGACGTCCGATTGATAGTCCATTAATTTTGCATAATAAATACGATGTATAGTCCATTATATTTTTTGCATGAAAACAATTTTAGCAAGAAAAAAGACGATGTATAGTACATTAATTTTGCATAAAAAATACGATGAGTCCATTATATTTTTTGCATTAAAAATATTTTGGTATGAAAAATGGACGATGTATAGTCCATTAATTCTGCATAAAAAAGACGATGTATAGTCCATTATATTTTTTGGATGAAAACATTTTTGGCATGAAAAATGAACGATGTATAGTCCTTTAATTTTGTATAAAAAAGACGATTATATCCATTCATTATATTTTTTGGATGAAAACATTTTTGGCATGAAAAATGGACGATGTATAGTCCATTAATTTTACATAAAATAGACAATGTATAGTCCATTATGATTTTTGCATTAAAAAAATTTTTGTCATGGAAAATGGACGATGTATAGTCCATTAATTTTGCACAAAAAAGGCGATGTATAGTCCATTAATTTTTGCATAAAAAAGACGATGTATAGTCCATTATATTTTTTTCATGAAAAAAATTTTGGCATGAAAAATGGACGATGTCTAGTCCATTAATTTTTTGGATGAAAACATTTTTGGCATGAAAAATGGACGATGTATAGTCCATTAATTTTGCATAAAAAATACCATGTATAGTCCATTATGATTTTTGCATGAAAAAATTTTTGCCATGGAAAATGGACGATGTATAGTCCATTAATTTTGCATAAAAAATACGATGTATAGTCCATTATATTTTTTGCATGAAAAAAAATTTATCATGAAAAATGGACGATGTATAGTTCATTAATTTTGCATAAAAAAAGAGGATGTATAGTGCATTATATTTTTTGCATGAAAAAAATTTTGGCAAGAAAAAAGACGACGTATAGTCCGTTAATTTTTGCATAAAAAAGACAATGTATAGTCCATTATATTTTTTGCATGAAAAACATTTTATCATGACAAATGGACGATGTATAGTCCATTAATTTTGCATAAAAAATACGATGTATAGTCCATTATATTTTTTTCATGAAAAATATTTTGGTATGAAAAATGGACGATGTATAGTCCATTAATTTTTTGGATGAAAACATTTTTGGCATGAAAAATGGATGATGTATAGTCCATTAATTTTGCATAAAAAGACGGTGTTAGTCCATTATGATTTTTGCATGAAAAAATTTTTGCCATGGAAAATGGACGATGTATAGTCCATTAATTTTTCCATAAAAAAGACGATGTATATTTTTTGCATGAAAACAATTTTAGCAAGAAAAAAGACGATGTATAGTACATTAATTTTGCATAAAAAATACGGTGTATAGTCCATTATATTTTTTTCATGAAAAATATTTTGGTATGAAAAATGGACGATGTATAGTCCATTATTTCTGCATAAAAAAGACGATGTATAGTCCATTATATTTTTTGCATGAAAAAATTTTGGCATGAAAAATGGACGATGTCCGATTGATAGTCCATTAATTTTGCATAAAAAATACGATGTATAGTCCATTATATTTTTTGCATGAAAACAATTTTAGCAAGAAAAAAGACGATGTATAGTACATTAATTTTGCATAAAAAATACGATGTATAGTCCATTATATTTTTTTCATGAAAAATATTTTGGTATGAAAAATGGACGATGTATAGTCCATTAATTCTGCATAAAAAATACGATGTATAGTCCATTATATTTTTTGCATTAAAAATATTTGGGTATGAAAAATGGACGATGTATAGTCCATTAATTCTGCATAAAAAAGACGATGTATAGTCCACTTAATTTTTTGGATGAAAACATTTTTGGCATGAAAAATGGACGATGTTTAGTCCATTAATTTTACATAAAATAGACGATGTATAGTCCATTATGATTTTTGCATAAAAAAAATTTTTGTCATGGAAAATGGACGATTAATTTTTGCATAAAAAAGGCGATGTATAGTCCATTAATTTTTGCATAAAAAAGACGATGTATAGTCCATTATATTTTTTTCATGAAAAAAATTTTGGCATGGAAAATGGACGATGTTTAGTCCATTAATTTTTTGGATGAAAACATTTTTGGCATGAAAAATGGACGATGTATAGTCCATTAATTTTGCATAAAAAAGACCATGTATAGTCCATTATGATTTTTGCATGAAAAAATTTTTGCCATGGAAAATGGACGATGTATAGTCCATTAATTTTTGCATAAAAAAGACAATGTATAGTCCATTATATTTTTTGCATGAAAAAAGTTTTATCATGATAAATGGACGATGTATAGTCCATTAATTTTGCATAAAAAAGACGATGTATAGTCCATTATATTTTTTGCATGAAAAATATTTTGGCAAGAAAAAAGACGTTGCATAGTCCATTAATTTTGCATAAAAAATACGATGTATATTTATATTTTTTGCTTGAAAAATATTTTGGCATGAAAAATGGACGATGTATAGTCCATTAATTTTGCATAAAAAAGACGATATATAATAGTCCATTATATTTTTTGGATGAAAACATTTTTGGCATGAAAAATGGACGATTAATTTTGCATAAAATAGACGATGTATAGTCCATTAATTTTTGCATAAAAAAGACGATGTATAGTCCAAAATATTTTTTTCATGAAAAAAATTTTGGTATGAAAAATGGACGATGTACAGTCCATTAATTTTGCATAAAAAAGACGATGTATAGTCGATTATGATTTTTGCATGAAAAAATTTTTGCCATGGAAAATGGACGATCTATAGTAAATTAATTTTGCATAAAAGAGACGATGTATAGTCCATTATATTTTTTGCATGAAAAATATTTTGGCATGAAAAATGGACAATGTATAGTCCATTAATTCTGCATAAAAAAGACGATGTATAGTCCATTATATTTTCTCGATGAAAACATTTTTGGCATGAAAAATGGACGATGTATAGTCCATTAATTTTGCATAAAAAATACGATGAATAGTCCATTATATTTTTTTCATGAAAAATATTTTGGTATGAAAAATGGACGATGTATAGTCCATTAATTTTTTGGATGAAAACATTTTTGGCATGAAAAATGGACGATGTATAGTCCATTAATTTTACATAAAATAGACGATTATGATTTTTGCATTAAAAAAATTTTTGTCATGGAAAATGGACGATGTATAGTCCATTAATTTTGCATAAAAAAGGCGATGTATAGTCCATTAATTTTTGCATAAAAAAGACGATGTATAGTCCATTATATTTTTTTCATGAAAAAAATTTTGCCATGAAAAATGGACGATGTCTAGTCCATTAATTTTTTGGATGAAAACATTTTTGGCATGAAAAATGGACGATGTATAGTCCATTAATTTTGCATAAAAAAGACCATGTATAGTCCATTATGATTTTTGCATGAAAAAATTTTTGCCATGGAAAATGGACGATGTATAGTCCATTAATTATGCATAAAAAAGACGATGTAGAGTCCATTATATTTTTTGGATGAAAACAATTTTGGTATGAAAAATGGACGATGTATAGTCCATTAATTCTGCATAAAAAAGACGATGTATAGTCCATTATATTTTTTGCATGAAAAATATTTTGGCATGAAAACTGGACGATGTATAGTCCATTAATTTTGCATAAAAAAGACGATTTATAGCCCATTATGATTTTTGCATGAAAACATTTTTGCCATGGAAAATGGACGATGTATAGTCCATTAATTTTGCATAAAAAAGACGATGTAGAGTCCATTATATTTTTTGGATGAAAACAATTTTGGTATGAAAAATGGACGATGTATAGTCCATTAATTCTGCATAAAAAAGACGATTTATAGCCCATTATGATTTTTGCATGAAAACATTTTTGCCATGGAAAATGGACGATGTATAGTCCATTAATTTTGCATAAAAAAGACGATGTAGAGTCCATTATATTTTTTGGATGAAAACAATTTTGGTATGAAAAATGGACGATGTATAGTCCATTAATTCTGCATAAAAAAGACGATGTATAGTCCATTATATTTTTTGCATGAAAAATATTTTGGCATGAAAACTGGACGATGTATAGTCCATTAATTTTGCATAAAAAAGACGATGTAGAGTCCATTATATTTTTTGGATGAAAACAATTTTGGTATGAAAAATGGACGATGTATAGTCCATTAATTCTGCATAAAAAAGACGATGTATAGTCCATTATATTTTTTGCATGAAAAATATTTTGGCATGAAAAATGGACGATGTATAGTCCATTAATTTTGCATAAAAAAGGCGATGTATAGTCCATTAATTTTTGCATAAAAAAGACGATGTATAGTCCATTATATTTTTTTCATGAAAAAAATTTTGGCATGAAAAACGGACCATTAATAATCTAGTCCATTAATTTTTTGGATGAAAACATTTTTGGCATGAAAAATGGACGATGTATAGTCCATTAATTTTGCATAAAAAAGACCATGTATAGTCCATTATGATTTTTGCATGAAAAAATTTTTGACATGGAAAATGGACGATGTATAGTCCATTAATTTTGCATAAAAAATACGATGTATAGTCCATTATATTTTTTGTATGAAAACAATTTTGGCAAGAAAAAAGACGATGTATAGTACATTAATTTTGCATAAAAAAAGAGGATGTATGAAAAAAATTTTATCATGAAAAATGGACGATGTACAGTCCATTAATTTTGCATAAAAAAGACGATGTATAGTCCATTATGATTTTTGCATGAAAAAATTTTTGTCATGGAATATGGACGATGTATAGTCCATTAATTTTGCATAAAAAAGGCGATGTATAGTCCATTAATTTTTGCATAAAAAAGACAATGTATAGTCCATTATATTTTTTGCATGAAAAAAATTTTTGCATGAAAAATGGACGATGTATACTGCATTAATTTTGCATCAAAAATACGATGTATAGTCCATTATATTTTTTGCATGAAAAAAAATTTTGGCAAGAAAAAAGACGATGTATAGTCCATTAATTTTTGCATAAAAAAGACGATGTATAGTCCATTATATTTTTTGCATAAAAAATATTTTGGTATAAAAAATGGACGATGTATAGTCCATTAATTCTGCATAAAAAAGACGATGTATAGTCCATTATATTTTTTGGATAAAAACAATTTTGGTATGAAAAATGGACGATGTATAGTCCATTAATTCTGCATAAAAAAGACGATGTATAGTCCATTATATTTTCTGGATGAAAACATTTTTGGCATGAAAAATGGACGATGTAAAGTCCTTTAATTTTGTATAAAAAAGACGATGTATAGTCCATTATATTTTTTTCATGAAAAAATTTTGGCATGAAAAATGGACGATGTCCGATTGATAGTCCATTAATTTTGCATAAAAAATACGATGTATAGTCCATTATATTTTTTGCATGAAAAAAATTTTGGCAAGAAAAAAGACGTTGTATAGTCCATTAATTTTGCATAAAAAATACGATGTATAGTCCATTATATTTTTTGCATTAAAAATATTTTGGTATGAAAAATGGACGATATATAGTCCATTAATTCTGCATAAAAAAGACGATGTATAGTCCATTATATTTTTTGGATGAAAACATTTTTGGCATGAAAAATGAACGATGTATAGTCCTATAATTTTGTATAAAAAAGACGATGTATAGTCCATTATGATTTTTGCATTAAAAAAATTTTTGCTATGGAAAATGGACGATGTATAGTCCATTAATTTTGCATAAAAAAGGCGATGTATAGTCCATTAATTTTTGCATAAAAAAGACGATGTATAGTCCATTATATTTTTTTCATGAAAAAAATTTTGGCATGAAAAATGGACGATGTCTAGTCCATTAATTTTTTGGATGAAAACATTTTTGGCATGAAAAATGGACGATGTATAGTCCATTAATTTTGCATAAAAAAGACCATGTATAGTCCATTATGATTTTTGCATGAAAAAATTTTTGCCATGGAAAATGGACGATGTATAGTCCATTAATTTTGCATAAAAAATACGATGTATAGTCTATTATATTTTTTGTATGAAAACAATTTTGGCAAGAAAAAAGACGATTTATAGTACATTAATTTTGCATAAAAAAAGAGGATGTATAGTCCATTATATTTTTTGCATGAAAAAAATTTTATCATGAAAAATGGACGATGTACAGTCCATTAATTTTGCATAAAAAAGACGATGTATAGCCCATTATGATTTTTCCATGAAAAAATTTTTGCCATGGAAAATGGACGATGTATAGTCCATTAATTTTGCATAAAAAATACGATGTATAGTCCATTATATTTTTTTCATGAAAAATATTTTGGTATGAAAAATGGACGATGTATAGTCCATTAATTTTGCATAAAAAGACGATGTATAGTCCATTATGATTTTTGCATGAAAAAATTTTTGCCATGGAAAATGGACGATGTATAGTCCATTAATTTTTCCATAAAAAAGACGATGTATAGTCCATTATATTTTTTGCATGAAAAAATTTTGGCATGAAAAATGGACGATGTCCGATTGATAGTCCATTAATTTTGCATAAAAAATACGATGTATAGTCCATTATATTTTTTGCATGAAAACAATTTTAGCAAGAAAAAAGACGATGTATAGTACATTAATTTTGCATAAAAAATACGATGTATAGTCCATTATATTTTTTTCGTGAAAAATATTTTGGTATGAAAAATGGACGATGTATAGTCCATTAATTCTGCATAAAAAATACAATGTATAGTCCATTATATTTTTTGCATTAAAAATATTTTGGTATGAAAAATGGACGATGTATAGTCCATTAATTCTGCATAAAAAAGACGATGTATAGTCCATTATATTTTTTGGATGAAAACATTTTTGGCATGAAAAATGAACGATGTATAGTCCTTTAATTTTGTATAAAAAAGACGATGCATAGTCCATTATATTTTTTGGATGAAAACATTTTTGGCATGAAAAATGGACGATGTATAGTCCATTAATTTTACATAAAATAGACGATGTATAGTCCATTATGATTTTTGCATAAAAAAAATTTTTGTCATGGAAAACGGACGATTAATTTTTGCATAAAAAAGGCGATGTATAGTCCATTAATTTTTGCATAAAAAAGACGATGTATAGTCCATTATATTTTTTTCATGAAAAAAATTTTGGCATGAAAAATGGACGATGTCTAGTCCATTAATTTTTTGGATGAAAACATTTTTGGCATGAAAAATGGACGATGTATAGTCCATTAATTTTGCATAAAAAAGACCATGTATAGTCCATTATGATTTTTGCATGAAAAAATTTTTGCCATGGAAAATGGACGATGTATAGTCCATTAATTTTGCATAAAAAATACGATGTATAGTCCATTATATTTTTTGCATGAAAAAAATTTTATCGTGAAAAATGGACGATGTATAGTTCATTAATTTTGCATAAAAAAAGAGGATGTATAGTCCATTATATTTTTTGCATGAAAAAAATTTTGGCAAGAAAAAAGACGACGTATAGTCCATTAATTTTTGCATAAAAAAGACAATGTATAGTCCATTATATTTTTTGCATGAAAAAAATTTTATCATGATAAATGGACGATGTATAGTCCATTAATTTTGCATAAAAAAGACGATGTATAGTCCATTATATTTTTTGCATGAAAAATATTTTGGCAAGAAAAAAGACGTTGCATAGTCCATTAATTTTGCATAAAAAATACTTTGTATATTTATATTTTTTGCTTGAAAAATATTTTGGCATGAAAAATGGACGATGTATAGTCCATTAATTTTGCATAAAAAAGACGATGTATATATAGTCCATTATATTTTTTGGATGAAAACATTTTTGGCATGAAAAATGGATGATGTATAGTACGTTAATTTTGCATAAAAAAAGAGGATGTATAGTCCATTAAATTTTTTGCATGAAAAAAATTTTATCATGAAAAATGGACGATGTACAGTCCATTAATTTTTGCATAAAAAAGACAATGTATAGTCCATTATATTTTTTGCATGAAAAAAATTTTATCATGATAAATGGACGATGTATAGTCCATTAATTTTGCATAAAAAAGACGATGTATAGTCCATTATATTTTTTGGATGAAAACATTTTTGGCATGAAAAATGGATGATGTATAGTCCATTAATTCTGCATAAAAAAGACGATGTATAGTCCATTATATTTTTTGGATGAAAACATTTTTGGCATGAAAAATGGACGATGTATAGTCCTTTAATTCTGTATAAAAAAGACGATGTATAGTCCATTATATTTTTTGGATAAAAACAATTTTGGTATGAAAAATGGACGATGTATAGTCCATTAATTCTGCATAAAAAAGACGATGTATAGTCCATTATGATTTTTGCATGAAAAAATTTTTGCCATGGAAAATGGACGATGTATAGTCCATTAATTTTGCATAAAAAATACGATGTAAAGTCCATTATATTTTTTGCATGAAAAAAATTTTGTCAAAAAAAAAGACGATGTATAGTCCATTAATTTTTGCATACAAAAGACGATGTATAGTCCATTATATTTTTTGCATGAAAAATATTTTGGCATGAAAAATGGACGATGTATAGTCCATTAATTTTGGATAAAAAAGACGATGTATAGTCCATTATGATTTTTGCATGAAAAAATTTTTGCCATGGAAAATGGACGATGTATAGTCCATTAATTTTGCATAAAAAATACGATGTAAAGTCCATTATATTTTTTGCATGAAAAAAATTTTGGCAAGAAAAAAGACGATGTATAGTCCATTAATTTTTGCATAAAAAAGACGATGTATAGTCCATTATATTTTTTGCATGAAAAAAATTTTGGCAAGAAAAAAGACGATGTATAGTCCATTAATTTTTGCATAAAAAAGGCGATGTATAGTCCATTATGATTTTTGCATTAAAAAAATTTTTGTCATGGAAAATGGACGATGTCTAGTCCATTAATTTTTTGGATGAAAACATTTTTGGCATGAAAAATGAACGATGTATAGTCCATTAATTTTGGATAAAAAAGACGATGTATAGTCCATTATGATTTTTGCATGAAAAAATGTTTGCCATGGGAAATGGACGATGTATAGTCCATTAATTTTGCATAAAAAATACGATGTAAAGTCCATTATATTTTTTGCATGAAAAAAATTTTGGCAAGAAAAAAGACGATGTATAGTCCATTAATTTTTGCATAAAAAAGACGATGTATAGTCCAATATATTTTTTGCATGAAAAATATTTTGGCATGAAAAATGGACGATGTATAGTCCATTAATTCTGCATAAAAAAGACGATGTATAGTCCATTATATTTTCTGGATGAAAACATTTTTGGCATGAAAAATGGACGATGTATTGTCCATTAATTTTACATAAAAAAGGCGATGTATAGTCCATTAATTTTTGCATAAAAAAGACAATGTATAGTCCATTATATTTTTTTCATAAAAAAAATTTTGGCATGAAAAATGGACGATGTCTAGCCCATTAAATTTTTGGATGAAAACATTTTTGGCATGAAAAATGGACGATGTATAGTCCATTAATTTTGCATAAAAAATACCATGTATAGTCCATTATGATTTGTGCATAAAAAAATTTTTGCCATGGAAAATGGACGATGTATAGTCCTGAAATTTTGCATAAAAAAGACGATGTATAGTCCATTATATTTTTTGTATGAAAACAATTTTGGCAAGAAAAAAGACGATGTATAGTACGTTAATTTTGCATAAAAAAAGAGGATGTATAGTCCATTAAATTTTTTGCATGAAAAAAATTTTATCATGAAAAATGGACGATGTACAGTCCATTAATTTTGCATAAAAAAGACGATGTATAGTCCATTATGATTTTTGCATGAAAAATTTTTTGCCATGGAAAATGGACGATGTATAGTCCATTAATTTTGCATAAAAAAGACGATGTAGAGTCCATTATATTTTTTGAATGAAAACAATTTTGGTATGAAAAATGGACGATGTATAGTCCATTAATTCTGCATAAAAAAGACGATGTATAGTCCATTATATTTTTTGGATGAAAACATTTTTGGCATGAAAAATGGACGATGTATAGTCCTTTAATTCTGTATAAAGAAGACGATGTATAGTCCATTATATTTTTTGGATAAAAACAATTTTGGTATGAAAAATGGACGATGTATAGTCCATTAATTCTGCATAAAAAAGACGATGTATAGTCCATTATATTTTCTGGATGAAAACATTTTTGGCATGAAAAATGGACGATGTATAGTCCTTTAATTTTGTATAAAAAAGACGATGTATAGTCCATTATATTTTCTGGATGAAAACATTTTTGGCATGAAAAATGGACGATGTATAGTCCATTAATTTTTGCATAAAAAAGACGATGTATAGTCCATTAATTTTGCATAAAAAAGACAATGTAGAGTCCATTATATTTTTTGCATGAAAAAAATTTTGGCAAGAAAAAAGACGTTGTATAGTCCATTAATTTTGCATAAAAAATACGATGTATAGTCCATTATATTTTTTGCATGAAAAATATTTTGGTATGAAAAATGGACGATGTACAGTCCATTAATTCTGCATAAAAAAGACGATGTATACGATGTATAGTCCATTATATTTTTTGCATGAAAAAAATTTTATCATGAAAAATGGACGATGTATAGTTCATTAATTTTGCATAAAAAAAGAGGATGTATAGTCCATTATATTTTTTGCATGAAAAAAATTTTGGCAAGAAAAAAGACGACGTATAGTCCATTAATTTTTGCATAAAAAAGACAATGTATAGTCCATTATATTTTTTGCATGAAAAAAATTTTATCATGATAAATGGACGATGTATAGTCCATTAATTTTGCATAAAAAAGACGATGTATAGTCCATTATATTTTTTGCATGAAAAATATTTTGGCAAGAAAAAAGACGTTGCATAGTCCATTAATTTTGCATAAAAAATACTTTGTATATTTATATTTTTTGCTTGAAAAATATTTTGGCATGAAAAATGGACGATGTATAGTCCATTAATTTTGCATAAAAAAGACGATGTATAGTCCATTATATTTTTTGGATGAAAACATTTTTGGCATGAAAAATGGATGATGTATAGTACGTTAATTTTGCATAAAAAAAGAGGATGTATAGTCCATTAAATTTTTTGCATGAAAAAAATTTTATCATGAAAAATGGACGATGTACAGTCCATTAATTTTTGCATAAAAAAGACAATGTATAGTCCATTATATTTTTTGCATGAAAAAAATTTTATCATGATAAATGGACGATGTATAGTCCATTAATTTTGCATAAAAAAGACGATGTATAGTCCATTATATTTTTTGGATGAAAACATTTTTGGCATGAAAAATGGATGATGTATAGTCCATTAATTCTGCATAAAAAAGACGATGTATAGTCCATTATATTTTTTGGATGAAAACATTTTTGGCATGAAAAATGGACGATGTGTAGTCCTTTAATTCTGTATAAAAAAGACGATGTATAGTCCATTATATTTTTTGGATAAAAACAATTTTGGTATGAAAAATGGACGATGTATAGTCCATTAATTCTGCATAAAAAAGACGATGTATAGTCCATTATGATTTTTGCATGAAAAAATTTTTGCCATGGAAAATGGACGATGTATAGTCCATTAATTTTGCATAAAAAATACGATGTAAAGTCCATTATATTTTTTGCATGAAAAAAATTTTGTCAAGAAAAAAGACGATGTATAGTCCATTAATTTTTGCATACAAAAGACGATGTATAGTCCATTATATTTTTTGCATGAAAAATATTTTGGCATGAAAAATGGACGATGTATAGTCCATTAATTTTGCATAAAAAAGACGATGTATAGTCCATTATGATTTTTGCATGAAAAAATTTTTGCCATGGAAAATGGACGATGTATAGTCCATTAATTTTGCATAAAAAATACGATGTAAAGTCCATTATATTTTTTGCATGAAAAAAATTTTGGCAAGAAAAAAGACGATGTATAGTCCATTAATTTTTGCATAAAAAAGACGATGTATAGTCCATTATATTTTTTGCATGAAAAAAATTTTGGCAAGAAAAAAGACGATGTATAGTCCATTAATTTTTGCATAAAAAAGGCGATGTATAGTCCATTATGATTTTTGCATTAAAAAAATTTTTGTCATGGAAAATGGACGATGTCTAGTCCATTAATTTTTTGCATGAAAAAAATTTTGGCATGAAAAATGGACGATGTATAGTCCATTAATTTTTGCATAAAAAGACGATGTATAGTCCATTAATTTTTTGCATAAAAAAGACGATGTATAGTCCATTATATTTTTTTCATGAAAAAAATTTTGGCATGAAAAATGGACGATGTATAGTCCATTAATTTTTGCATAAAAAGACGATGTATAGTCCATTAATTTTTTGCATAAAAAAGACGATGTATAGTCCATTATATTTTTTTCATGAAAAAAATTTTGGCATGAAAAATGGACGATGTATAGTCCATTAATTTTGGATAAAAAAGACGATGTATAGTCCATTATGATTTTTGCATGAAAAAATTTTTGCCATGGGAAATGGACGATGTATAGTCCATTAATTTTGCATAAAAAATACGATGTAAAGTCCATTATATTTTTTGCATGAAAAAAATTTTGGCAAGAAAAAAGACGATGTATAGTCCATTAATTTTTCCATAAAAAAGACGATGTATAGTCCAATATATTTTTTGCATGAAAAATATTTTGGCATGAAAAATGGACGATGTATAGTCCATTAATTCTGCATAAAAAAGACGATGTATAGTCCATTATATTTTCTGGATGAAAACATTTTTGGCATGAAAAATGGACGATGTATAGTCCATTAATTTTACATAAAAAAGGCGATGTATAGTCCATTAATTTTTGCATAAAAAAGACAATGTATAGTCCATTATATTTTTTTCATAAAAAAAATTTTGGCATGAAAAATGGACGATGTCTAGCCCATTAAATTTTTGGATGAAAACATTTTTGGCATGAAAAATGGACGATGTATAGTCCATTAATTTTGCATAAAAAATACCATGTATAGTCCATTATGATTTGTGCATGAAAAAATTTTTGCCATGGAAAATGGACGATGTATAGTCCTGTAATTTTGCATAAAAAAGACGATGTATAGTCCATTATATTTTTTGTATGAAAACAATTTTGGCAAGAAAAAAGACGATGTATAGTACGTTAATTTTGCATAAAAAAAGAGGATGTATAGTCCATTAAATTTTTTGCATGAAAAAAATTTTATCATGAAAAATGGACGATGTACAGTCCATTAATTTTGCATAAAAAAGACGATGTATAGTCCATTATGATTTTTGCATGAAAGATTTTTTGCCATGGAAAATGGACGATGTATTGTCCATTAATTTTGCATAAAAAAGACGATGTAGAGTCCATTATATTTTTTGAATGAAAACAATTTTGGTATGAAAAATGGACGATGTATAGTCCATTAATTCTGCATAAAAAAGACGATGTATAGTCCATTATATTTTCTGGATGAAAACATTTTTGGCATGAAAAATGGACGATGTATAGTCCTTTAATTTTGTATAAAAAAGACGATGTATAGTCCATTATATTTTCTGGATGAAAACATTTTTGGCATGAAAAATGGACGATGTATAGTCCATTAATTTTTGCATAAAAAAGACGATGTATAGCCCATTAATTTTGCATAAAAAAGACAATGTAGAGTCCATTATATTTTTTGCATGAAAAAAATTTTGGCAAGAAAAAAGACGTTGTATAGTCCATTAATTTTGCATAAAAAATACGATGTATAGTCCATTATATTTTTTGCATGAAAAATATTTTGGTATGAAAAATGGACGATGTACAGTCCATTAATTCTGCATAAAAAAGACGATGTATAGTCCATTAATTTTTGCATAAAAAAGACGATGTATAGTCCATTATATTTTTTGGATGCCAACATTTTTGGCATGAAAAATGGACGATGTATAGTCCTTTAATTTTGTATAAAAAAGACGATACATAAGTCCATTATATTTTTTGGATTAAAACATTTTTGGCATGAAAAATGGACGATATATAGTCCATTAATTTTGCATAAAAAAGACGATGTATAGTCCATTATATTTTTTGCATGAAAAAAATTTTATCATGAAAAATGGACGATGTATAGTCCATTAATTATGCATAAAAAAGACGATGTAAAGTCCATTATATTTTTTGCATGAAAAAAATTTTGGCAAGAAAAAAGACGATGTATAGTCCATTAATTTTTGCATAAAAAAGACGATGTATATAGTCCATTATATTTTTTGCATGAAAAAAATGTTGGCATGAAAAATGGACGATGTATAGTCCATTAATTTTGCATAAAAAATACGATGTATAGTCCATTAATTTTTGCATAAAAAAGACGATATATAGTCCATTATATTTTTTGGATGAAAAAAATGTTGGCATGAAAAATGGACGATGTATAGTCCATTAATTTTGCATAAAAAATACGATGTATATATAGAACATTATATTTTTTGCATGAAAAATATTTTGGCATGAAAAATGGACGATGTATAGTCCATTAATTTTTGCATAAAAAAGACGATGTATAGTCCATTATATTTTTTGGATGAAAACACTTTTGGCATGAAAAATGGACGATGTATAGTCCATTAATTTTGCATAAAAAACACGATGTATAGTCCATTAATTTTTGCATAAAAAAGACGATATATAGTCCATTGTATTTTTTGCATGAAAAAAATTTTGGCATGAAAAATGGACGATGTATAGTCCATTAATTTTCCATAAAAAATACGATGCATAGTCCATTATATTTTTTGCATGAAAAAAATTTTGGCAAGAAAAAAGGCGATGTATAGTGCATTAATTTTTGCATAAAAGAGACGATGTATAGGCCATTATATTTTTTGAATGAAAAAAATTTTGGCAAGAAAAAAGACGATGTATAGTCCATTAATTTTTGCATGAAAAAGACAATGTATAGTCCATTATATTTTTTGCATAAAAAAAATTTTGGCATGAAAAATGGACGATGTATAGTCCATTAATTTTTCCATAAAAAAGACGATGTATAGTCCATTAATTTTGCATAAAAAAGACGATGTAGAGTCCATTATATTTTTTGGATGAAAACAATTTTGGTATGAAAAATGGACGATGTATAGTCCATTAATTCTGCATAAAAAAGACGATGTATAGTCCATTATATTTTTTGCATGAAAAAATTTTTGGCATGAAAAATGGACGATGTATAGTCCATTAATTTTGCATAAAAAATACCATGTATTTTTCATTCATTAGTCCATTAATTTTGCATAAAAAATACCATGTATAGTCCATTATATTTTTTGCATGAGAAAAATTTTTGCCATGGAAAATGGACGATGTATAGTCCATTAATTTTTGCATAAAAAAGACGATGTATAGTCCATTATATTTTTTTCATGAAAAAAATTTTGGCATGAAAAATGGACGATTCTAGCCCATTAATTTTTTGGATGAAAACATTTTTGGCATGAAAAATGGACGATGTATAGTCCATTAATTTTGCATAAAATATACCATGTATAGTCCATTATGATTTGTGCATGAAAAAATTTTTTCCATGGAAAATGGACGATGTATAGTCCATTAATTTTGCATAAAAAAGACGATGTATAGTCCATTATATTTTTTGTATGAAAACAATTTTGGCAAGAAAAAAGACGATGTATAGTACATTAATTTTGCATAAAAAAAGAGGATGTATAGTCCATTAAATTTTTTGCATGAAAAAAATTGTATCATGAAAAATGGATGATGTACAGTCCATTAATTTTGCATAAAAAAGACGATGTATAGTCCATTATGATTTTTGCATGAAAAATTTTTTGCCATGGAAAATGGACGATGTATAGTCCCTTAATTTTGCATAAAAAAGACGATGTAGAGTCCATTATATTTTTTGAATGAAAACAATTTTGGTATGAAAAATGGACGATGTATAGTCCATTAATTTTGCATAAAAAAGACGATGTATAGTCCATTATATTTTTTGGATGAAAACATTTTTGGCATGAAAAATGGACGATGTATAGTCCTTTAATTCTGTATAAAAAAGACGATGTATATTCCATTATATTTTTTGGATAAAAACAATTTTGGTATGAAAAATGGACGATGTATAGTCCATTAATTCTGCATAAAAAAGACGATGTATAGTCCATTATATTTTCTGGATGAAAACATTTTTGGCATGAAAAATGGACGATGTATAGTCCTTTAATTTTGTATAAAAAAGACGATGTATAGTCCATTATATTTTCTGGATGAAAACATTTTTGGCATGAAAAATGGACGATGTATAGTCCATTAATTTTTTCATAAAAAAGACGATGTATAGTCCATTAATTTTGCATAAAAAAGACGATGTATAGTCCATTATATTTTTTGTATGAAAACAATTTTGGCAAGAAAAAAGACGATGTATAGTACATTAATTTTGCATAAAAAAAGAGGATGTATAGTCCATTAAATTTTTTGCATGAAAAAAATTTTATCATGAAAAATGGATGATGTACAGTCCATTAATTTTGCATAAAAAAGACGATGTATAGTCCATTATGATTTTTGCATGAAAAATTTTTTGCCATGGAAAATGGACGATGTATAGTCCATTAATTTTGCATAAAAAAGACGATGTAGAGTCCATTATATTTTTTGAATGAAAACAATTTTGGTATGAAAAATGGACGATGTATAGTCGATTAATTCTGCATAAAAAAGACGATGTATAGTCCATTATATTTTTTGGATGAAAACATTTTTGGCATGAAAAATGGACGATGTATAGTCCTTTAATTCTGTATAAAAAAGACGATGTATAGTCCATTATATATTTTGGATAAAAACAATTTTGGTATGAAAAATGGACGATGTATAGTCCATTAATTCTGCATAAAAAAGACGATGTATAGTCCATTATATTTTCTGGATGAAAACATTTTTGGCATGAAAAATGGACGATGTATAGTCCATTAATTTTTTCATAAAAAAGACGATGTATAGTCCATTATATTTTTTGCATGAAAAAAATTTTGGCAAGAAAAAAGAGGATGTATAGTCCATTAATTTTTGCATAAAAAAGACAATGTATAGTCCATTATATTTTTTGCATAAAAAAAATTTTGGCATGAAAAATGGACGATGTATAGTCCATTAATTTTTGCATAAAAAAGACGATGTATAGTCGATTAATTTTGCATAAAAAAGACAATGTAGAGTCCATTATATTTTTTGCATGAAAAAAATTTTGGCAAGAAAAAAGACGTTGTATAGTCCATTAATTTTGCATAAAAAATACGATGTCCATTATATTTTTTGCATGAAAAATATTTTGGTATGAAAAATGGACGATGTATAGTCCATTAATTCTGCATAAAAAAGACGATGTATAGTCCATTAATTTTTGCATAAAAAAGACGATGTATAGTCCATTATATTTTTTGGATGAAAACATTTTTGGCATGAAAAATGGACGATGTATAGTCCATTAATTTTGCATAAAAAAGACGATGTAAAGTCCATTATATTTTTTGCATGAAAAAAATTTTGGCAAGAAAAAAGACGATGTATAGTCCATTAATTTTTGCATAAAAAAGACGATGTATAGTCCATTATATTTTTTGCATGAAAAAAATTTTGGCAAGAAAAAAGACGATGTATAGTCCATTAATTTTTGCATAAAAAAGACGATGTATACTCCATTATATTTTTTGCATGAAAAAAATTTGGCAAGAAAAAAGACGATGTATAGTACATTAATTTTGCATAAAAAAAGAGGATGGATAGTCCATTAAATTTTTTGCATGAAAAAAATTTTATCATGAAAAATGGACAATGTACAGTCCATTAATTTTGCATAAAAAAGACGATGTATAGTCCATTATGATTTTTGCATGAAAAATTTTTTGCCATGGAAAATGGACGATGTATAGTCCATTAATTTTGCATAAAAAAGACGATGTAGAGTCCATTATATTTTTTGAATGAAAACAATTTTGGTATGAAAAATGGACGATGTATAGTCCATTAATTCTGCATAAAAAGGCGATGTATAGCTCATTATATTTTTTGGATGAAAACATTTTTGGCATGAAAAATGGACGATGTATAGTCCTTTAATTCTGTATAAAAAAGACGATGTATAGTCCATTATATTTTTTGGATAAAAACAATTTTGGTATGAAAAATGGACGATGTATAGTCCATTAATTCTGCATAAAAAAGACGATGTATAGTCCATTATATTTTCTGGATGAAAACATTTTTGGCATGAAAAATGGACGATGTATAGTCCTTTAATTTTGAATAAAAAAGACGATGTATAGTCCATTATATTTTCTGGATGAAAACATTTTTGGCATGAAAAATGGACGATGTATAGTCCATTAATTTTTTCATAAAAAAGACGATGTATAGTCCATTATATTTTTTGCATGAAAAAAATTTTGGCAAGAAAAAAGAGGATGTATAGTCCATTAATTTTTCCATAAAAAAGACAATGTATAGTCCATTATATTTTTTGCATAAAAAAAATTTTGGCATGAAAAATGGACGATGTATAGTCCATTAATTTTTGCATAAAAAAGACGATGTATAGTCCATTAATTTTGCATAAAAAAGACAATGTAGAGTCCATTATATTTTTTGCATGAAAAAAATTTTGGCAAGAAAAAAGACGTTGTATAGTCCTTTAATTTTGTATAAAAAAGACGATGCATAAGTCCATTATATTTTTTGGATTAAAACATTTTTGGCATTAAAAATGGACGATATATAGTCCATTAATTTTGCATAAAAAAGACGATGTATAGTCCATTATATTTTTTGCATGAAAAAAATTTTATCATGAAAAATGGACGATGTATAGTCCATTAATTTTGCATAAAAAATACGATGTATATATAGAACATTATATTTTTTGCATGAAAAATATTTTGGCATGAAAAATGGACGATGTATAGTCCATTAATTTTTGCATAAAAAAGACGATGTATAGTCCATTATATTTTTTGGATGAAAACACTTTTAGCAAGAAAAAAGACGATGTATAGTGCATTAATTTTTGCATAAAAGAGACGATGTATAGGCCATTATATTTTTTGAATCAAAAAAATTTTGGCATGAAAAATGGACGATGTATAGTCCATTAATTTTTCCATAAAAAAGACGATGTATAGTCCATTAATTTTGCATAAAAAAGACGATGTAGAGTCCATTATATTTTTTGGATGAAAACAATTTTGGTATGAAAAATGGACGATGTATAGTCCATTAATTCTGCATAAAATAGACGATGTATAGTCCATTATATTTTTTGCATGAAAACATTTTTAGCATGAAAAATGGACGATGTATATTCCTTTAAATTGTATAAAAAAGACGATGCATAGTCCATTATATTTTTTGGATGAAAAAAATTTCGGCATGAAAAATGGACGATGTATAGTCCATTAATTTTGCATAAAAAATACGATGTATAATTGTCCATTATATTTTTTGCATGAAAAAAATTTTGGCAAGAAAAAAGAAGTTGTATAGTCCATTAATTTTGCATAAAAAATACGATGTATAGTCCATTATATTTTTTGGATGAAAACATTTTTGGCATGAAAAATGGACGATGTATAGTCCTTTAATTTTGTATAAAAAAGACGATGTATTTTTCAGTCATTAGTCCATTAATTTTGCATAAAAAATACCATGTATAGTCCATTATATTTTTTGCATGAGAAAAATTTTGGCAAGAAAAAAGACGTTGTATAGTCCATTAATTTTGCATAAAAAATACGATGTATATATAGTCCATTATATTTTTTGCATGAAAAAAATTTGGCCATGAAAAATGGACGATGTATAGTCCATTAATTCTGCATAAAAAAGACGATGTATAGTCCATTATATTTTTTGGATGAAAACATTTTTGGCATGAAAAATGGACGATGTATAGTCCTTTAATTTTGTATAAAAAAGACAATGCATAGTCCATTATATTTTTTGGATGAAAACCTTTTTGGCATGAAAAATGGACGATGTATAGTTATTACATTATGATTTTTGCATTAAAAAAGTTTTTGTCATGGAAAATGGACGATGTATAGTCCATTAATTTTGCATAAAAAAGACGATGTATAGTCCATTAATTTTTGCATAAAAAAGACGATGTATAGTCCATTATATTTTTTTCATGAAAAAAATTTTGGCATGAAAAATGGACGATGTATATTCCATTAATTGTGCATAAAAAAGACGATGTATAGTCCATTATATTTTTTGCATGAAAAAAATTTTGGCAAGAAAAAAGACGATGTATAGTCCATTAATTTTTGCATAAAAAAGACGATGTATAGTCCATTATATTTTTTGCATGAAAATAATTTTGGCATGAAAAATGGACGATGTATAGTCTATTAATTTTTGCATAAAAAAGACGATTTATAGTCCATTATATTTTTGGCATGAAAAATGGACGATGTATAGTCCATTAATTGTGCATAAAAAAGACGATGTATAGTCCATTAATTTTTGCATAAAAAAGACGATGTATAGTCCATTATATTTTTTTCATCAAAATATTTTTGGCAAGAAAAAAGACGATGTATAGTCTATTAATTTTTGCATAAAAAAGACGATGTATAGTCCATTATATTTTTTGCATGAAAAAAATTTTGGCAAGAAAAAAGACGTTGTATAGTCCATTAATTTTTGCATAAAAAAGACGATGTATAGTCCATTATATTGTTTGCATGAAAAATATTTTGGAATGAAAAATGGACGTTGTATAGTCCATTAATTTTGCATAATAAAGACGATGTATAGTCCATTAATTCTGCATAAAAACGACTATGTATAGCCCATTATATTTTTTGGATGAAAACATTTTTGTCATGAAAAATTGACGATGTATAGTACATTAATTTTGCATAAAAAAAGACGATGTATAGTCCATTATATTTTTTACATGAAAAAATTTTGGCAAGAAAAAACACGACGTATAGTCCATTAATTTTTGCATAAAAAAGACAATGTATAGTCCATTAATTTTTGCATAAAAAAGACGATGTATAGTCCATTATATTTTTTTCATCAAAAAATTTTTGGCATGAATTAATTTTTTGGATGAAAACATTTTTGGCATGAAAAATGGACGATGTATAGTCCATTATATTTTTTGCATGAAAAAAATTTTGGCAAGAAAAAAGACGTTGTAGAGTCCATTAATTTTGCAAAAAAAAATACGATATACATATAGTCCATTATATTTTTTGCATGAAAAATATTTTGGTATGAAAAATAGACGATGTATAGTCCATTAATTTTTGCATAAAAAAGACGATGTATAGTCCATTATATTTTTTACATGAAAAAAATTTTGGCAAGAAAAAAGACGTTGTATAGTCCATTAATTTTGCATAAAATAGGCGATGTATAGTCCATTATATTTTTTTCATCAAAATATTTTTGGCAAGAAAAAAGACGATGTATAGTCTATTAATTTTTGCATAAAAAAGACGATGTATATATATAGTCCATTATATTTTTTGCATGAAAAAAATTTTGCCAAGAAAAAAGACGTTGTATAGTCCATTAATTTTGCATAAAAAATACGATGTATAGTCCATTAATTTTTGCATAAAAAAGACGATGTATAGTCCATTATATTTTTTTCATCAAAATATTTTTGGCATGAATTAATTTTTTGGATGAAAACATTTTTGGCATGAAAAATGGACGATGTATAGTCCATTAATTTTTTGGATGAAAACATTTTTGGCATGAAAAATGGACGATGTATAGTCCATTATGATTTTTGAATGAAAAAATGTTTGCCATGGAAAATGGACGATGTATAGTCCATTAATTTTGCATAAAAAATACGATGTATAGTCCATTATATTTTTTGCATGAAAAAAATTTTGGCAAGAAAAAAGACGATGTATAGTCTATTAATTTTTGCATAAAAAAGACGATGTATAGTCCATTATATTTTTTGCATGAAAAAAATTTTATCATGAAAAATGCACGATGTATAGTCCATTAATTTTGCATAAAAAATACGATGTATAGTCCATTATATTTTTTGCATGAAAAAAATTTTGGCAAGAAAAAAGACGTTGTATAGTCCATTAATTTTGCATAAAAAATACGATGTATATATAGTCCATTATATTTTTTGCATGAAAAATATTTTGGTATGAAAAATGCACGATGTATAGTCCATTAATTCTGCATAAAATAGACGATGTATAGTCCACTATGATTTTTGCATTAAAAAAATTTTTGTCATGGAAAATGGATTAATTAATTTTGCATAAAAAAGACGATGTATAGTCCATTAATTTTTGCATAAAAAGACGATGTATAGTCCATTATATTTTTTGCGTGAAAAAAATTTTGGCATGAAAAATGGACGATGTATAGTCCATTAATTTTGCATAAAAAATACGATGTATAGTCCATTATATTTTTTGCATGAAAAAAATTTTGGCAAGAAAAAAGACGTGTATAGTCCATTAATTCTGCATAAAAAAGACGATGTATATTCCATTATATTTTTTGGATGAAAACATTTTTGGCATGAAAAATGGACGATGTATAGTCCATTAATTTTGCATAAAATAGGCGATGGATAGTCCATTATGATTTTTGCATTAAAAAAATTTTTGTCATGGAAAATGGACGATCTATAGTACATTAATTTTGCATAAAAAAGACGATGTATAGTCCATTAATTTTTGCATAAAAAAGACGATGTATAGTCCATTATATTTTTTTCATCAAAAAATTTTTGGCATGAATTAATTTTTTGGATGAAAACATTTTTGGCATGAAAAATGGACGATGTATAGTCCATTAATTTTTTGGATGAAAACATTTTTGGCATGAAAAATGGACGATTATAGTCCATTAATTTTGCATAAAAAAGACGATGTATAATAGTCCATTATGATTTTTGCATAAAAAAATTTTTGCTATGGAAAATGGACGATGTATAGTCCATTAATTTTGCATAAAAAATACGATGTATAGTCTATTATATTTTTTGCATGTATATGACGATGTATAGTCCATTAATTTTTGCATAAAAAAGACGATGTATAGTCCATTATATTTTTTTCATGAAAAAAATTTTGGCATGAAAAATGGACCATGTCTAGTTCATTAATTTTTTGGATGAAAACATTTTTGGCATGAAAAATGGACGATTATAGTCCATTAATTTTGCATAAAAAAGACGATGTATAGTCCATTATATTTTTTGCAAGAAAAAAATTTTGCCATGAAAAATGGACGATGTATAGTCCATTAATTTTTGCATAAAAAAGACGATGTATAGTCCATTATATTTTTTACATGAAAAAAATTTTGGCAAGAAAAAAGACGTTGTATAGTCCATTAATTTTGCATAAAATAGGCGATGTACAGTCCATTATATTTTTTTCATCAAAATATTTTTGACAAGAAAAAAGACGATGTATAGTCTATTAATTTTTGCATAAAAAAGACGATGTATAGTCCATTATATTTTTTGCATGAAAAAAATTTTGGCAAGAAAAAAGACGTTGTATAGTCCATTAATTTTGCATAAAAAATACGATGTATAGTCCATTAATTTTTGCATAAAAAAGACGATGTATAGTCCATTATATTTTTTTCATCAAAAAATTTTTGGCATGAATTAATTTTTTGGATGAAAACATTTTTGGCATGAAAAATGGACGATGTATAGTCCATTATATTTTTTGCATGAAAAAAATTTTGGCAAGAAAAAAGACGTTGTAGAGTCCATTAATTTTGCAAAAAAAAATTCGATATACATATAGTCCATTATATTTTTTGCATGAAAAATATTTTGGTATGAAAAATAGACGATGTATAGTCCATTAATTTTTGCATAAAAAAGACGATGTATAGTCCATTATATTTTTTACATGAAAAAAATTTTGGCAAGAAAAAAGACGTTGTATAGTCCATTAATTTTGCATAAAATAGGCGATGTATAGTCCATTATATTTTTTTCATCAAAATATTTTTGGCAAGAAAAAAGACGATGTATAGTCTATTAATTTTTGCATAAAAAAGACGATGTATATATATAGTCCATTATATTTTTTGCATGAAAAAAATTTTGCCAAGAAAAAAGACGTTGTATAGTCCATTAATTTTGCATAAAAAATACGATGTATAGTCCATTAATTTTTGCATAAAAAAGACGATGTATAGTCCATTATATTTTTATCATCAAAATATTTTTGGCATGAATTAATTTTTTGGATGAAAACATTTTTGGCATGAAAAATGGACGATGTATAGTCCATTAATTTTTTGGATGAAAACATTTTTGGCATGAAAAATGGACGATGTATAGTCCATTATGATTTTTGAATGAAAAAATGTTTGCCATGGAAAATGGACGATTATAGTCCATTAATTTTGCATAAAAAATACGATGTATAGTCCATTATATTTTTTGCATGAAAAAAATTTTGGCAAGAAAAAAGACGATGTATAGTCTATTAATTTTTGCATAAAAAAGACGATGTATAGTCCATTATATTTTTTGCATGAAAAAAATTTTATCATGAAAAATGGACGATGTATAGTCCATTAATTTTGCATAAAAAATACGATGTATAGTCCATTATATTTTTTGCATGAAAAAAATTTTGGCAAGAAAAAAGACGTTGTATAGTCCATTAATTTTGCATAAAAAATACGATGTATATATAGTCCATTATATTTTTTGCATGAAAAATATTTTGGTATGAAAAATGCACGATGTATAGTCCATTAATTCTGCATAAAATAGACGATGTATAGTCCACTATGATTTTTGCATTAAAAAAATTTTTGTCATGGAAAATGGATTAATTAATTTTGCATAAAAAAGACGATGTATAGTCCATTAATTTTTGCATAAAAAGACGATGTATAGTCCATTATATTTTTTGCGTGAAAAAAATTTTGGCATGAAAAATGGACGATGTATAGTCCATTAATTTTGCATAAAAAATACGATGTATAGTCCATTATATTTTTTGCATGAAAAAAATTTTGGCAAGAAAAAAGACGTGTATAGTCCATTAATTCTGCATAAAAAAGACGATGTATATTCCATTATATTTTTTGGATGAAAACATTTTTGGCATGAAAAATGGACGATGTATAGTCCATTAATTTTGCATAAAATAGGCGATGGATAGTCCATTATGATTTTTGCATTAAAAAAATTTTTGTCATGGAAAATGGACGATCTATAGTACATTAATTTTGCATAAAAAAGACGATTTATAGTCCATTAATTTTTGCATAAAAAAGACGATGTATAGTCCATTATATTTTTTTCATCAAAAAATTTTTGGCATGAATTAATTTTTTGGATGAAAACATTTTTGGCATGAAAAATGGACGATGTATAGTCCATTAATTTTTTGGATGAAAACATTTTTGGCATGAAAAATGGACGATTATAGTCCATTAATTTTGCATAAAAAAGACGATGTATAATAGTCCATTATGATTTTTGCATAAAAAAATTTTTGCTATGGAAAATGGACGATGTATAGTCCATTAATTTTGCATAAAAAATACGATGTATAGTCTATTATATTTTTTGCATGTATATGACGATGTATAGTCCATTAATTTTTGCATAAAAAAGACGATGTATAGTCCATTATATTTTTTTCATGAAAAAAATTTTGGCATGAAAAATGGACCATGTCTAGTTCATTAATTTTTTGGATGAAAACATTTTTGGCATGAAAAATGGACGATTATAGTCCATTAATTTTGCATAAAAAAGACGATGTATAGTCCATTATATTTTTTGCAAGAAAAAAATTTTGCCATAAAAAATGGACGATGTATAGTCCATTAATTTTTGCATAAAAAAGACGATGTATAGTCCATTATATTTTTTACATGAAAAAAATTTTGGCAAGAAAAAAGACGTTGTATAGTCCATTAATTTTGCATAAAATAGGCGATGTACAGTCCATTATATTTTTTTCATCAAAATATTTTTGACAAGAAAAAAGACGATGTATAGTCTATTAATTTTTGCATAAAAAAGACGATGTATAGTCCATTATATTTTTTGCATGAAAAAAATTTTGGCAAGAAAAAAGACGTTGTATAGTCCATTAATTTTGCATAAAAAATACGATGTATAGTCCATTAATTTTTGCATAAAAAAGACGATGTATAGTCCATTATATTTTTTTCATCAAAAAATTTTTGGCATGAATTAATTTTTTGGATGAAAACATTTTTGGCATGAAAAATGGACGATGTATAGTCCATTAATTTTTTTGATGAAAACATTTTTGGCATGAAAAATGGACGATTATAGTCCATTAATTTTGCATAAAAAAGACGATGTATAGTCCATTATGATTTTTGCATAAAAAAATTTTTGCCATGGAAAATGGACGATGTATAGTCCATTAATTTTGCATAAAAAATACTATGTATAGTCCATTATATTTTTTGCATGTATATGACGATGTATAGTCCATTAATTTTTGCATAAAAAAGACGATGTATAGTCCATTATATTTTTTTCATGAAAAAAATTTTGGCATGAAAAATGGACGATGTCTAGTCCATTAATTTTTTGGATGAAAACATTTTTGGCATGAAAAATGGACGATTATAGTCCATTAATTTTGCATAAAAAAGACGATGTATAGTCCATTATATTTTTTTCATGAAAAAAATTTTGGCATGAAAAATGGACGATGTCTAGTCCATTAATTTTTTGGATGAAAACATTTTTGGCAAGAAAAAAGACGATGTATAGTCCATTCTATTTTTTCCATGAAAAAAATTTTGGCAAGAAAAATGACCATTAATTTTTGCATAAAAAAGACGATGTATAGTCCATTATATTTTTTGCATGAAAAAAATTTTATCATGACAAATGGACGATGTATAGTCCATTAATTTTGCATAAAAAATACGATGTATAGTCCATTATATTTTTTGCATGAAAAAAATTTTGGCAAGAAAAAAGATGTTGGTATAGTCCATTAATTTTGCATAAAAAATACGATGTATATTCCATTATATTTTTTGCATGAAAAATATTTTGGTATGAAAAATGGACGATGTATAGTCCATTAATTCTGCATAAAATAGACGATGTATAGTCCATTATGATTTTTGCATTAAAAAAATTGTTGTCATGGAAAATGGATTAATTAATTTTGCATAAAAAAGACGATGTATAGTCCATTAATTTTTGCATAAAAAAGACGATGTATAGTCTATTATATTTTTTGCGTGAAAAAAATTTTGCCATGAAAAATGGACGATGTATAGTCCATTAATTTTGCATAAAAAATACGATGTATAGTCCATTATATTTTTTGCATGAAAAAAATTTTGGCAAGAAAAAAGACGTGTATAGTCCATTAATTCTGCATAAAAAAGACGATGTATATTCCATTATATTTTTTTAGTGAAAACATTTTTGGCATGAAAAATGGACGATGTATAGTCCATTAATTTTGCATAAAATAGGCGATGGATAGTCCATTATGATTTTTGCATTAAAAAAATTTTTGTCATGGAAAATGGACGATCTATAGTACATTAATTTTGCATAAAAAAGACGATGTATAGTCCATTAATTTTTGCATAAAAAAGACGATGCATAGTCCATTATATTTTTTTCATCAAAAAATTTTTGGCATGAATTAATTTTTTGGATGAAAACATTTTTGGCATGAAAAATGGACGATTATAGTCCATTAATTTTTTGGATGAAAACATTTTTGGCATGAAAAATGGACGATTATAGTCCATTAATTTTGCATAAAAAAGACGATAAATAGTCCATTATGATTTTTGCATAAAAAAATTTTTGCCATGGAAAATGGACGATGTATAGTCCATTAATTTTGCATAAAAAATACGATGTATAGTCCATTATATTTTTTGCATGTATATGACGATGTATAGTCCATTAATTTTTGCATAAAAAAGACGATGTATAGTCCATTATATTTTTTTCATGAAAAAAATTTTGGCATGAAAAATGGACGATGTCTAGTCCATTAATTTTTTGGATGAAAACATTTTTGGCATGAAAAATGGACGATTATAGTCCATTAATTTTGCATAAAAAAGACGATGTATAGTCCATTATGATTTTTGCATGAAAAAATTTTTGCCATGGAAAATGGACGATGTATAGTCCATTAATTTTTGCATAAAAAAGACGATCTATAGTCCATTATATTTTTTGCATGAAAAAAATTTTGGCATGAAAAATGGACGATGTATAGTCCATTAATTTTGCATAAAAAATACGATGTATAGTCCATTATATTTTTTGCATTAAAAAAATTTTGGCAAGAAAAAAGACGTGTATAGTCCATTAATTTTGCATAAAAAATACGATGTATAGTCCATTATATTTTTTGCATGAAAAAAATTTTGCCATGAAAAATGGACGGTGTATAGTCCATTAATTTTGCATAAAAAATACGATGTATAGTCCATTATATTTTTTGCATGAAAAAAATTTTGGCAAGAAAAAAGACGATGTATAGTCCATTAATTTTTGCATAAAAAAGACGATGTATAGTCCATTATATTTTTTGCATGAAAAATATTTTGGCATGAAAAATGGACGATGTATAGTCCATTAATTTTGCATAAAAAAGACGATGTATAGTCCATTAATTTTTGCATGAAAAAGACGATGTATAGTCCATTATATTTTTTGCATGAAAAAAATTTAGGCATGAAAAATGGACGATGTATAGTCCATTAATTTTGCATAAAAAGTACGATGTATAGTCCATTATATTTTTTGCATGAAAAAAACTTTGGCAAGAAAAAACACGATGTATAGTCCATTAATTTTTGTATAAAAAAGGCAATGTATAGTCCATTATATTTTTTGCATAAAAAAAAATGTTGGCATGAAAAATGGACGATGTATAGTCCATTAATTCTGCATAAAAAAGACGATGTATAGTACATTAATTTTGCATAAAAAAAGACGATGTATAGTCCATTATATTTTTTACATTGAAAAAATTTTTGCAAGAAAAAAGACGACGTATAGTCCATTAATTTTGCATAAAAAAGACGATGTATAGTCCATTAATTTTTGCATAAAAAAGACGATGTATAGTCCATTATATTTTTTACATGAAAAAAATTTTGGCAAGAAAAAAGACGACGTATAGTCCATTAATTTTTCATAAAAGAGACGATGTATAGTCCATTATATTTTTTGCATTAAAAGAATTTTTGTCATGGAAAATGGACGATGTATAGTCCATTAATTTTTGCATAAAAAAGACGATGTATAGACCATTATATTTTTTTCATGAAAAAAATTTTGGCATGAAAAATGGACGATGTCTAGTCCATTAATTTTTTGGATGAAAACATTTTTGGCATGAAAAATGGACGATTATAGTCCAATAATTTTGCATAAAAAAGACGATGTATAGTCCATTATGATTTTTGCATGAAAAAATTTTTGCCATGAAAAATGGACGATGTATAGTCCATTAATTTTGCATAAAAAATACGATGTATAGTCCATTATATTTTTTGCATGAAAAAAATTTTGGCAAGAAAAAAGACGATGTATAGTCTATTAATTTTTGCATAAAAAAGACGATGTATAGTCCATTATATTTTTTGCATGAAAAAAATTTTGGCATGAAAAATGGACGATGTATAGTCTATTAATTTTTGCATAAAAAAGACGATGTATAGTCCATTATATTTTTTGCATGAAAAAAATTTTGGCAAGAAAAAAGACGATGTATAGTCCATTAATTTTTGCATAAAAAAGACGATGTATAGTCTATTATATTTTTTGCATGAAAAATATTTTGGCATGAAAAATGGACGATGTATAGTCCATTAATATTTTGCATGAAAAAAATTTTGGCACGGAAAATGGACGATGTATAGTCCATTAATTTTGCATCAAAAAGACGATGTATTAATTTTTTGCATGAAAAAAACTTTGGCATGAAAAATGAACGATGTATAGTCCCTTAATTTTAATATAAAAAGACGATGTATAATCCATTATATTTTTTGCATGGAAAAAATTTTAGCAGGAAAAATGGACGATGTATAGTCCCATAATTTTTGCATAAAAAAGACGATGTATAGTCCAATATATTTTTTGCATAAAAAATTTTTGCCATGAAAAATGGACAATGTACATTAATTTTTGCACAAAAGAATTAAAAAATTTTTGCCATGAAAAATGGAAATTGTATAGCCCATTAATTTTTCCATAAAAAAGACGATGTATAGTCCATTATATTTTTTTCATGAAAACAATTTCGGCATGAAAAATGGACGATGTATAGTCCATTAATTTTGCATAAAAACGACGACGTATAGTCCATTATATTTTTGGCATGAAAAAATTTATGGCATGAAAAATGGACGAGTATAGTCCATTAATTCTGCATAAAAAAGACGATGTGTAGTCAGTAATTTTTGCATAAAAAATTTTTTTATCCAAAAACTTAATGGACTATACATCGTCTTTTCTATGCAAAAATTAATGGACTATACATCGTCCATTATATTTGTTGCATGAAAAAATTTTTGGCTTGAAAAATGGACGATGTATAGTCCATTAATTTTGCATAAAAAATACGATGTATAGTCCATTATATTTTTTTCATGAAAAATATTTTGGTATGAAAAATGGACGATGTATAGTCCATTAATTCTGCATAAAAAAGTCGATGTATAGTCCATTATATTTTTTGCATGAAAAAAATTTAGACATGAAAAATGGACGATATATAGTCCATTAATTTTTTCCATAAAACAGGCTATGTATAGTCCATTGTAATTTTTGCATGAAAAAAAATTTTGGCAAGAAAAGAGACGATGTATAGTCTATTAATTTTTGCATGAAAAAATTTTTGGCATGGAAAATGTACGATGTATAGTCCATTAATTTTGCATAAAAAAGACGATGTATAGTCCAATATATTTTTTGCATGAAAAAAATTTACACATGAAAAATGGACGATGTATAGTCCATTCATTTTGCATAAAAAAGACGATGTATAGTCCATTATATTTTTTGCATGAAAAAAATTTTGTCAAGAAAAGAGACGATGTATAGTCCATTATATATTTTGCATGAAAAAAAATTTGCAAGAAAAAAGACGATGTATAGTCCATTAATTTTGCATAAAAAAGAAGATATTAAGTCCATTATATTTTTTGCATGAAATAAATTTTGGCATGAAAAATGAACGATATATAGTCCATTAATTTTTTGCATAAAAAAGGCGATGTGTAACCCATTATATTTTTTGAATGAAAAAAATTTTGGCATGGAAAATGGACGATGTACAGTCCATTAATTTTGCATAAAAAAGACGATGTATAGTCCATTATATTTTTTGCATGAAAAAATTTTTGGCATGAAAAATGGACGATGTATAGTCTATTAATTTTTTGCATGAAAAAATTTTTGGCAAGAAAAAAGACGATGTATAGTCCATTCATTTTGCATAAAAAAGACGATGTATAGTCCATTATAATTTTTGCATAAAAAAAATTTTGGCAAAAAAAACCATGTATAGTCTATTAATTTTTTGCATGAAAAAATTTTTGGCAAGAAACAAGACGATGTATAGTCCATTAATTTTTGCATAAAAAAGACGATGTATATATATTCCATTATATTTTTTGCATTAAAAAAATTTTGGCATGAAAAATGAACGCTATATAGTCCATTAATTTTTTGTATAAAAAAGTCGATGTATAGTCCATTATATTATTTTTGTATAAAAAAGACGATGTATAGTCCATTATATTTTTTGCATGAAAAAAATTTTGGCATGAAAAATGGACGATGTATAGTAAATTAATTTTTTCATAAAAAGACGATGTATAGTCCATTATATTTTTTTCATGAAAACAATTTTAGCAAGAAAAATGGACGATGTATAGTCCATTAATTTTTGTATAAAAAAGACGATGTATAGTCCATTAATTTTTTGCATGAACAAAATTTTGGCATGGAAAATGGACGATGTATAGTCCATTACTTTTGCATCAAAAAGACGATGTAATCCATTATATTTTTTGCATCAAAAAAATTTTGGCATGAAAAATGGACGATGTATAGTCCATTAATTTTGCATAAAAAAGACTATGTATAGTCCATTATACTTTTTTCATGAAAAAATTTTTAGCATGAAAAATAGACGATGTATAGTCCATTAATTTTCGCATAAAGAAGACCATATACTCGTATAGTCCAGTATATTTTTTGCATGAAAAATGGACGATGTATAGTCCATTAATTTTTGCATAAAAAAGACGATGTAAAATCCATTATATTTTTTGCATGAAAAAAATTTTAGCAGGAAAAATTCACGATGTATAGTCCCATAATTTTTGCATAAAAAAGACGATGTATAGTCCATTATATTTTTTGCATGAAAAAAATTTTGGCATTAAAAATGGACGATGTATAGTCCATTAATTTTTGCATAAAAAGACGATTTATCGTGCATTATATTTTTTGCATAAAAAAAATTGTGCCATGAAAAATGGACGATGTATAGTCCATTAATTTTTGCATAAAAAAGACGATATGTAGTCCATTATATTTTTTGCATGAAAAATGGACGATGTATAGTAAATTACTTTTTTCATAAAAAGACGATGTATAGTCCATTAATTTTTTGCATGAAAAAACTTTGGCATGAAAAATGAACGATGTATAGTCCCTTAATTTTAATATAAAAAGACGATGTATAAGCTATTATATTTTTTGCATGAAAAACATTTTAGCAGGAAAAATGGATTTTTGCATAAAAAAGACCAATATATTTTTTGCATAAAAAAATTTTTGGCATGAAAAATGGACGATGTATAGTCCCATAATTTCTACATAAAAAAGACGATGTATAGTCCATTATATTTTTTGCATGAAAAAATTTTTAGCATGGAAAATGGACGATGTATAGTCCATTAATTTTGCATAAAAAAGACGATGTATTGTCCATTCTATTTTTTGTATCAAACAAATTTTGGCATGAAAAATGGACGATGTATAGTCCATTAATTTTTGCAGAAAAGAGGCGATGTATAGTCCATTATATTTTTTGCATGAAAAAAAATTTGGCATGAAAAATGGACGATGTATAGTCGATTAATTTTGCATAAAAAAGAATATGTATAGTCCATTATATTTTTGTCATGAAAAAATTTTTAGCAGGAAAAATGGACGATGTATAGTCCATTAATTTTTACATAAAAAAACGATGTTAGTCCAATATATTTTTTGCATGAAAAAATTTTTGGCATGAAAAATGTACGATGTATAGTCCATTAATTTTTGCATAAAAAAGACGATGTCCATTATATTTTTGCATGAAAAAATTTTTTCCATGAAAAATGGACAATGTATAGTCCACTAATTTTTGCATAAAAAAGACGATGGATAGTCCATTAATTTTTGCATAAAAAAAACGATGTACAATCCATGAATTTTTGTATAAAAAACGATGTGTAGTCCATTAATTTTTCATAAAAAAGACGATATCCATTACATTTTTGCATGAAAAAATTTTTTCCATGAAAAATGGACAATGTATAGTCCATTAATTTTCGCATAAACAAGACGATATGTAGTCCATTAATTTTTGCATAAAAAAGACGATGTATATTTTTTGCATTAAAAAAATTTTGGCAAGAAAAAAGACGATGTATAGTCCATTAATTTTGCATAAAAAAGACGATGTATAGTCCATTAATTTTTGCATAAAAAAGACGATGTATAGTCCATTATATTTTTTCCATGAAAAATATTTTGGCATGAAAAATGGACAATGTATAGTCCATTAATTTTGCATAACCAAGACGATGTATAATCCATTAATTTTTGCATAAAAAAGACGATGTATATTTTTTGCATGAAAAAAAATTTTGGCATGAGAAATGGACGATGTATACTCCATTAATTTTTGCATAAAAAAGGCGATGTAAAGTCCATTAATTTTGCATAAAATAGACGATTATATTTTTCCATTATATTTTTTGCATGAAAAAAATTTTGGCATGAAAAATGGACCATGTATAGTCCATTCATTTTTGCATAAAAAAGACGGGGTATAGTATATTATATTTTTTTCATGAAAACAATTTTGGCATGAAAAATGGACGATGTATATTCCATTATTTTTTTCCATGAAAAAGGCGATGTATAGTCCATTATAATTTTTGCATGAAAAAAATTTTGCCATGAAAAATGGACGATGTATAGTTCATTAATTTTTGCATAAAAAGGACAACGTATAGTTCAATATATTTTTTGCCTGAAAACAATTTTGGCATAAAAAATGGACGATGTATAGTCCATTAATTTTTTGCGTAAAAAAGACATTATATATTTTGGATAAAAAAATTTTTGGCATGAAAAATGGACGATGTATAGTCCATTATTTTTTGCATAAAAAAGACGATGTATAGTATATTATATTTTTTTTATAAAAACAATTTTGGCATGAAAAATTGACGATGTATAGTCCATTAATTTTGCATAAAAAAGACGATGTATAGTCCATTATATTTTTTGCATGAAAAAATTTTTGCCATGAAAAATGGATGATGTATAGTCCATTAATTTTTGCATAAAAAAGACGATGTATAGTCCATTAATTTTTGCACAAAAAAGACGATGTATAGTCCTTTATATTTTTTTCATGAAAACAATTTTGGCATGAAAAATTGGACGATGTATAGTCCATTAATTTTTGCATAAAAAAGACGATGTATAGTCCATTAATTTTTTGCATGAAAAAAATTTTGGCATGGAAAATGGACTATGTATAGTCCATTAATTTTTGCATAAAAAGGCGATGTATAGTCCATTATATTTTTTTCATTAAAACATTTTTGGCATGAAAAATGGACGATGTATAGTCCATTAATTTTTGCATAAAAAATACGATGTATAGTAAATTATATTTTTTGCATTAAAAAAAATTTGGCAAGAAAAAAGACGATGTATAGTTCATTAATTTTTGCATAAAAAAGACAATGTATAGTCCATTATATTTTTTTTCATGAAAAAAATTTTGGCAAGAAAAAAGACGTTGTATAGTCCATTAATTTTTGTATAAAAAATATGATTTATAGTCCATTAATTTTTGCATAAAAAAGACGATGAATATATTCATTATATTTTTTGAATGAAAACAATTTTGGCAAGAGAAAAGACGATAAATACTCCATTAATTTTTGAATAAAAAGACAATGTATAGTTTATTATATTTTTTTCATGAAAAAAATTTTGCCATGAAAAATGGACAATGAGCACATATGCAAATAAAATCGGTAAAAAAATCAGTTTTCTGGGAAGAATCAGAAACAAAATATCAAAAACTACCGCAATAAATATATATAATACCATAATAAAACCACACTTTGAGTACGGGTCTACTATTTTATATACATGTAGCAACACACTCCAATTAGCAAGAATGCAGAAACTTCAAAATAAAGCTATGAGAATAATATTAAAATATAATAGATATACTGAAATAAATACAATGCTGAATATCCTGAAATGGTTAAATGTGAAACAGAGACTTCAATTCAACACGCGCAGATTTATTAAAAAGATGAAACAAGGCGATGCACCGAGATACCTTTTTGAACAAATAAGATATGTAGGAGAAAGCCAACCATATGGACTAAGAAATGTGAACGATTTTCGATTAAACAGGGTTATGTCAACACAGATGCAGAGATCACTGTTTTACAAGGGCTTACAACTGTATAATACACTACCAAATAATATGAAAAATTAAAATAACGAGAATGTATTTAGAAAAAAATTTATTAATTTTGTATGATTTAATGCTGATTTGTAATGATAGGAAGTTTAAATCATGTACATATGTATATTGTAAAGTATTTTTAATACTAATAATAATAATAAAAAAAAATAAGTTTTTGCAAGAAAAATAGACGATGATGTATAAGTCAATTAAATTTTTTTCTGAAAATTTTTTTTCTATGAAAAATAGACAAACTATAGTCCATTAAATTTTTTCATAATTTTTTGCATGAAAAATATACGATGTATAGTCCATAAAATTTTTTTCATAACTTTTCGCATGAAAAATAGACGATGTATTATAGTCCATTAAATTTTTTCATAATTTTTTGCATGAAAAATAGACGATGTATAGTCCAATAAATTTTTTTCATTAAAATTTGTTTTGTATGAAAAATAGACGATATATAGCCAATTAAATCATTCAATTCTGTGCTGCCGTTGTCGACTTATGGCGTTTTGAAAAAGATGCGTTTCAGAAATCCACCTACTACCAGGTTCTGTTGACATGGTGTTTCGGGAGCATCTCAATTGTCAAAAAAAAATCATAAAAATATTCCGAGCGGTTCCCGAGGTATGGGAGGTGCAACTTAAGTAAAAAATTTGATTTTTTCAATCATTCATCATTTCTTCACTGTTCAGAAACTTGTGAATATCTCCGAATTTGCAAAAGGCAGAGAATTTATATTTTACAGGTTTATAGAATGGAACTGGCTGATTCGTTTAAAGGTTGTAAGTCTATTGCCAAGCGAGATATAACGTTTATAAGAATACATTGAATTTTTTCGCTGATATGCGGAGCCTTTTTACGGGCCAAAGGCATGCCACCTTAAAGCCAACGTTTCAATCTATCATATAGTGAAATAATCATTTAATTCTGTTAAGCCGTTGTCGAGTTATGGCGTTTTCAAAAAGATGCGTTTCAGAAATCCACCTACTACCAGGTTCTGTTGACCTGGTGTTTCGGTTTCGGGAGCATCTCCATCGTCAAAAAAAAATCATTGAAAAATAGTCCGAACGGCTCCCGAGATATGGGAGGCGCAACTTATATAAAAGATTTGATTTTTTCCAATCATTTACCATTCCCGCACTTTTCAGAAACTTGTGAATATCTCCGAATTTTCAAAAGGCAGAGAATTTATATTTTACAGGTTTATAGAATGGAACTGGCTGATTCGTTTAAAGGTTGTAAGTCTATTGCCAAGCGAGATATAACGTTTATAAGAATACATTGAATTTTTTCGCTGATATGCGGAGCCTTTTGACGGGCCAAAGGCATGCCACCTTAAAGCCAACGTTTCAATAGATCATATAGTGAAACAATCATTTAATTCTGTGCAACCGTTGTCGAGTTATGGCGTTTTGAAAAAGATGCTTTCCAGAAATCCACCTACTACCATGTTCTGTTGACCTGGTGTTTCTGATTCGGGAGCATCTCAATTGTCAAAAAAAATCATAAAAATATTCCGAGCACTTCCCGAAGTATGGGAGGTGCAACTTAAGTAAAAAATTTTATTTTTTCAATCATTCACCATTTCCTCAATTTTGAGAAACTTGTGAATATCTCCGAATTTGCAAAAGGCAGAGAATTTAAATTTTACAGGTTTATAGAATGGAACTCGCTGATTCGTTTAAAAGCTATTTGGTCCGCAAGATATGGGAGGCGTAATGGAATGGGGAATAATGCTGAATGGAGATACTTTTGCCACACCCACTGTTTTTTCGTATTTTCTTTTAAATTTCGAAAGCATAAAAACCAAACCATTTATTCAAAAATCCTGTACAGTGGACTGACATTTTCTGCAAACTAAAAATATAAATCAAGCTTATTAAATTAAAGATCAACCGACTTAACGGAAAGTACTTTTCCTCTTAACGAAGACTATAATCAAAAATTTTAAAACATAACAGACCTTATCAAATTTAGACGTTCGGACAAGCAATCAAAATTAAGAAGCAATAACAATTAATAAAAACAAACCATAAATTTTAATTAGTGAATATTTTTGGACAGTTCAACAAAGGTTAAATACGCTTAAAACTTATAATTTTTTTAATATTATGAAAATCAGAAATAAATATGTACGAGTATATGCATATAGTAGAACATGTGCAAAAATACCCCTCTGTATAATTCTGTGGCAATAAGGAAAAAATGCTTAAGTCATATTTGATTGTTTTGCAGGAGAGCACTTTTAAGCGTTCAAGTCGATTTTCAGACATTTATTTCTTTTACAGTTAAAATGGTGAAATTCTCTGTTAAAATTTAGTTTTTTATGCAAACATCGTTTTACACACTATAAATAATACATTCAAGTTGAAATATACCACAGTATAACTTAAGTTAAGCTATTATTCCAAATAAGATAAGGAGTTTAAAAAAGAAAAGCAGCAATTCATTTTGCTATAACTTCTTGAAAAATCACACAAATGAATTGAGATTTTGCCCAGGGGTACTTTTAAATATACAGATAACGGCGGTACCATTAACTCAAAATCAGCTTATCTCGACTGGATCACTTCTTCCTTTTTGCCACAGTATTGCGCAATATTTGTTTACCAAATTTTTTACTTTTATAAAATAAATAAGATTTTAGACTAAGAATATATACTTTTAATATTATTTGCTTAAGAATTATTTTACTTAATTTAGAATTTTTTTCCACTTTTCCCTTTTCTTCTATTATAAATTTGTGTTTTCCTTTTTTTACCAAAAAAAACACTCCGCGTGTGAAAAAATAGTTATTATGAACGCAGTTGAACTTGCTTTTTGCACTAAAAATCTTTGCATTGCAAAACAGAAGGGAGTTTACATAAAAATACCAGTTAATAATCCATTAAAACAGAATTTATATAAAAAGAATAGTATTTTATAGTTCTTGTATTTCGAAAAACACAAATAATGCTCAAATATGTGTGTAAATTTGTAAACTTTTTTTATATTTTTTTTTTTAAATTGTGGATGTTCATTTTAATTTTGTGTATGGCTTGCACACAAAAAAAGAGAAAACAAAATGTCAATAAACAAGCAAAAGAACGCGCTTTGTCATGCGGTGATGCCACTTATTGGAGGTCTATTGCCAAGCGAGATATAACGTTTAGAAGAAAACATTGAATTTGTTCGCCTTCTGGTGGGCCAAAGGTTGGCCATCTTAAAGCCAACGTTTCAACCCATCATATAGTGAAACAATCATTTAGCTTGGTCCAGTACTACCAAAGGTTAGTTATACCCTATACTTGGTTTGGCGTTTTTGGTGAGCAATTCTTTTTTCTTTTTTATTTTTATGTGCCTTCAAAAGATTTCGAAAAACAGTGCGTCCTTAAAAAATTGTGTCATTTTTATGTGTACAAAAGGAGAATTTTTCACCGAAATCATCATTGAAATTCCATCATTTGATGAAATGTTCCATAACCATAACTTCACGAGTTCCATCTTTGAGGACTTGAATCGATTATGAACCATTGGCATAGTACTCGTAGACCTTATCTATCACATAGCCCCAAATAAAGTCCAAATTTGTTAAGTCACAAGGAAAAATAATATCATCCATATCAATTAATATCTTTCAATTCCGGCCATACAACATCAATTCATTCATCGCAACAATTGCTCCAACTTCATTTTTAAAAAATTGCACCAAAATGTTGCACTTTGAGGACAACGGTAAATTTAGAGATGATAAAATTGAGATTTCATTACAAAAAGCTTTCAGCAAATTGTAATGCGATGAATCAAAACAATTCACATATTCCATTTGCTTTTTATTGCTCTGTATATAAAGCAGAAATCCACATCAACTGACACCACACACACAGTGGACCAAAAACAAAAGAACACTGATGTTGAAGGTGTAGTGACCTTCGAAAACAGCTAGTTGTTCCGTTCTGCTAATGTTTGTCAGAATATTTACAATAAACTTTGCTTTTATTTGTTCTTTAATAGTTATCACATGTAATTTGGCTTACAAAGCGATACAAACTTTATCCCAATCAAATCATAAAGATAGAAACAAAAATGAAATTCGAACAATAATAATAAAACTAACTTAAAACAATTCTGCTTGTTAACTCAGACTGTGAGGTGAAATGGGCCTTATCACTCAAGATGGATTTGCTATACAATTTGGGATAAGTTTGATGCATTTCAAGGACCAAGTCAGCAAAGACACGATATTGTTGATGGTCGCTTGGCGTGAGTTCTTGCGGTAACTGAACTTTAAAAGTCTTAAGAACCAAATCTCTAGACAAAATACGGTATAATGCCGTTCGTGGAATGTCCAATTCTAAATACGCACGATAAATTGACAAACCTGGGTTTTCTCCACAATACTACGACAACAGCAATATTCTCAGTTGCTTTTGAGCGTGGAGCACGAGTTCGATTCTTCGAGTTCGAGTTTTGTTATGATTTGTTACGGGGGGTAGGGGGGGTCTGTAAAATTGTTACGTAACATAAATTTTACTAATTTCGTACAAAAACACTTCGATTTTTCATTTATTTATGTATTTAATTTATCAAAAAAATACATAATAAATCAAGAAACATGAGTCTTAAATAGATATAAATATATGATATAAATATTTGTGCAACAATACTTTGCAATTTACTTTGTAAAGTATTTAAATAAATAAATAAATAAATAAATAAATATATGCATATACATATGTATGTACATAAATACATAATTGTTATTATTTATATTTTGCAAGCTTATTTGATTTTTGTCTACGCACTGTGTTAGTCTAACAGAAAATAAAAATAAAGGAACAAAAGTATTCGAATTCCCGAATATTCGTCCATTCTCAATTACATACTTGCATTTTCCCATAAATAAAATAAATAAATGCATAAATCCTAAACGAATCTTAAGAAAATGCCATAAAAATATTTGTATTTTAGTTTGTAATAACTAAATAAAGAAATTTACTCCAATTCAAACAAAAAGTTATTTAAAAATACATACATATGTATGTATGTGTATGAATTAAATTAATTTTTTTTTAAATAAAAACTTAAAACAATTTAAATTTTTTTAAAGTTCTTGTTACGTTATTGGGTCGAGGGGGGGGGGGGGGGGGGGGGGTTCTAAGAATTGTTACAAACTGTTACTGGGGGGAGGGGGGGTTTAAAAATCGGAAAAAATGGCGTTACGTAATATGTGGATGGCCCCTAAGAAACAAATTCTTGAAATTTTCAAAAAAGTTAAAACCAAAAAATTCCAAAATTAATAAAAAAAAAAAAAAGGCTGTAACGAAAAATCGATAACACGAAAAAAAACATTAAAGGAAAAAATCTGCAAAATGCAAAAAAAAAATCACCAAAAGTAAAAGTAAAAAAGTCGCAAAAAAATAAAAAAATATCCAGACCGAAAAAAATCACAAAAAGTAAAAACGCCAAAACTAAAAAAACGCTAAATTAAAAAAATCGCTAAAACTAAAAAAATCCCGAAAACCAGAAAAAATCGCCAAAACTAAAAAAGCGGCAATAATAAGAAAATCGATAAAAAAAAAACTCCAAAAAGTCGCGAAGAGGAGGACATTTAAATCACCCACTAAATTTTATACGATGCCTCCAAAACAATTTTTTTTTTAAGAGAGTAACACTCAGACAATGAATGCCTGTTACTATTAACAGATGTTACCTTCTTTAGGAAAGGGATAGTGATAGAGAAGAGCGGTAGGTGGTGAAGGAAGATATAGAGGAGAAAGCTTCATTCTTTTACAACTCTGCTTTTTTGCACGATTTTTTTTAATAACGCAGTGTTGCAGCGCCTCTGGTGTTAAATGAGGCGTATTAAATATTTTTGAAGCTGTGTTAAGTAGCCATTTTATTGATTATTTTACTTCGCCGATTATTCTGCTGCACAACGATGGAGGGCGCTCTGATGTTACATTAGGATTAGTATCTGCTGAAGTGGGTATAGTTCAGTGACCAGTGACTATGCCTTCATCACTTCAAATTTCCTACAAGAACTGTTACAAAAGGACTCTAATGCACATCAGAAAAATGCGTGGTGTGTCAGATACCGGGCTCGAAAACAGGACCTTCGGTTTTGTAGTCAACGTGCTAACTACTTACTACTTTTTTTTAAACCAATGGCGATTATCGCTTGTACATGCTTTTAATTTATTTAAATTACTACAAAAATTCATTCGACACCTTCAAAAAAAATTATCAACTTTGGTCAAAATTGTTTCCAATGTTTTTTTTTTACTTTTTTTTATTTTTTATTTATTTATGAACTCATTTTTTGCAAAATCAATGTCAAGAATATTTGCTGATTTAAATTTTTTGATATTCGACAAGCCTTCATAAGGAACAATAAATATATTAAAGAATTAATATTTGCCAACAATTAAAAATTCTTTGTACTGCATCTTTATCTCAAAATTCGTCTTATAATTTCACAATAGCTTGTGTAAAGAAAAAATATATTTATTCCGTACTACATACAGCAAATTAAAATATCAACTACATATTGCTTCATATTGAGTTCAAATTCATGTTAAACACAACTATTACGAGTATATATTATAGCACGTGCAGGGGCAATCGATTATGAAGTCGAATAAATTATAATTGATAAGAAAATTTATTACACAAAATTAAATATATTTTTCATTTCCAGTAAATGCTTGATGTTTGTGCATTTTTTTTATATAAATATGTGCATACATATCGTTACCTTAATATACTCGTAGAAAGGCCCTAACTCATTATTTTTTTGAAATCGAGATTTTGGCATATTTCGATAGAAGAACATTTAACGAATCGAAATATGGAAAAATCTCGATTTCAAAAGAAATAATGAGTTAGGGCCTTTCAATATTAAGGTCACGATATGTATGTTATAATTTGTATTGGAAAATTACCTCTTGATTATTATTTAATATATTGATCATTTTATGGCGTTGTTTGCGGTTCAAATGTGACAGGAAAATATATATAAAAAAATTGCAATTTTGTTTTTGGAATTTCAACGAGAAAGTTAAAAAAATGGTACGGAAAATTTACTTTTCTCACAGTCATATAAAATAATAAAATGTTATGATATGAGCGCATCTCGGTCATAATCTTTTAGTTTCAAATACCTGAGCATACATACTCGTACGTCAATAGAACATTTTAGTAAGTATTTCGCGGATTATCGATTAAATTCGCTTTTTATAATTTTTTAATATTAAAATTTACAAATATTTTAAAGATCTCGAAACTTTCGTGAAAATAGTCTACTCACAGGATTGAATCAGAGCGTTTCTTAAAGTTAGATTGCATATTTTTTTATACATAATCAGTATCCCACTTTATCCGTAAATCAAAAATTTTAATCAGAAACGTCCAGAGGCCAGCTGATGGGATAGCTAAATGTCAGTTTGACAGTTCGTTTCTCCGTCTCAAGGAATTTATCAAGTGTCCGGTGAAATATTCATTATAAATTTCCCGAATTCTAAGTCACGATTAAAACGCTGTTTTAACCGACTTAAAAAGAAGAAGGAGGTTATCAACTGTTATCAACTCATCTGAATTTTTTTTTTGTCATTGTTACTTCATTAGACCGATTGTAAAAATTCATTTTGTCTGAAAGGGTATAGCTTTCAATTGGTCTCATTGTAAAAAAGTGGGCGGAGAGACAGCCACAGATTTTTTTATTTAATTTTATGATATTCTACAAACACCTTTGCTTTTCTAATTGCACAATTTCAAAGCTGAAAAAGTGGGCGGGGCTACACGTGGTTCTACTTAACCGATTTTTATGAAACTTAGCACACACCTTGAGCTCTAAAATGTACACAATACTTTATCACGCCCATTCAAATTTATAATTTGATTTTAAATTTTTCTAAATTGTTCACATGCGCTGAACTCAGAAAAACACTTACGGCGCGTCCCACGATGTCACTAGGAATCGTTCACTCGAATACTTAAATTGAAAACAACAACAAATTTTCTAATGTTATTGTTGTTTGCATACAAGTTGTCGATCGAACGATTTCGAGTGACATCGTGGGACGGGCCCTTATAGTCTTGCACTTGAAAAAATGAGCGTAGGCACGCCCATTAAAATTTAATTTTGTATTTCACGTACTTCTTGTTAACCAACAGATTTTCCTCCAAAATTTTTTTGTTTGAAAGAGTTTACTTCCAGTTTGGTACCATACATTTTTTTCGAAAATGTTTTCTCAGATCTTTGCATTGAAGTCGCTTTGTTTGTAAAATTATTTTTAATCAAATTTTGTATAAAAAAATATTTCGTTAAAATTGCAAATTGATTTCGTGATGGATAAGGATTACTATTTTTGTCCATAAGGCAAATTAGTAAACATAGAATTTGCTAACCTGATGGGCAACGACTTCGAATAGCTTTATATGTATGTAGGTAACATACATATTGGCAATTTTACAGAATTTACGTACGTTGTCACGTACGATGGCCGATCAATTTAGCTTGTATTTCAGAGAAAATTTAAAATTTTCTTTATTTCTTTATGTAGTTTTGGGGAGCTTAAGCAGCTCTAACTTTATGAAAAGATAAAGAAAAATCTAACCGCATTGGTCTGAAATACAAGCATAATTGATTGGTATTCGCACGTGACATCATACGTGACATTCTGTGGAGTTGCCCATATATAAAAATGTTTTAACTTTAACTGAATCTAAATTATTTTCAACTTTTTAGTGCTTCTTTTTGAGGTAGGTTTAATTTTTAAGTTTAATAAAATAAAATTTTAATATTTTACGCAGGTAAAAAAAAATAAAATTTTATTATTTTTTATTAAAATTTTAACATTTTGGCCACGGAACTAAGCTTCCGGTCATTAATTGAAAAATTGCATCATTATTCTTGACACCATTTCCGTTAAGGACACATTGTACACATTAAATGAAAGTTGATATAGATGAGTGACTTACTTTTCACCCACGACCGAAAACCATGGCGCATGCTCGCTGTGGTAAGGAAAAATATCATGGTAATATCATATCTCAGAGACATTAAATCACGAAACAATCATGCGATAATTCTACTCAAAACATTTTATAACGACACTCATGCACGCCTGCATAGATTCGATGCCATCTCTGATTTTCGGGGGCACTACATATAAAGTAGTTTATAAATAACAAACACTTTTGATTAAACTAAAATTATTACAAAAGACGTCAAAATGTATTACTTGTACTGGCGTACACCAATTACGTAAGTAATTATGTATGTGCATGCATACGTACATACATATTTACGTATTTAGTATATAAAAGCATCTGTAGCAACACTAATGAATGAATTAACTGAAAATAAATTTGTATTTAAGCTCCTGATAAGAGATAAGCAAAATAAACACCTTAACGCTGAGCTAACTTTCGTTTAAATTTTTTTTTATTAGATGATTTTTTTATTATGATGATTTTTACACGTTAACAAATTCACTTTGAAAAATTGGAAAAATATAGCCATTCAATAGTGAAAATATATTATGGATATTTTTTGCTCTTATAATGCTGCTCTTTTCAAAATTTACGCAGTTCGGCTAATTTTGTTAACACGAAAAATTCAATAGATATTTCTTAAATAAAATTAAAATCGAATGATTTCGAGCAGTGTTGTCAGATATGGCGATATCTCGCCAAATGTGGCGACAAAAATTTATTTTTGGCGATGAAAATTTTCAAATGGCGATTGGCGATTTACTTGGCGATATTTTAACTCCTTGGCCATATTTTTGGCGATATTTTTTTAACGTTTCAATAAAATAGAATAATGTTAAAAATACGAATTTTTTTTTTTTTTATAAAGAATTTTTTCTACAACATAAAATATTTCGTGCATGAAAGTCTGAATGTTGTGACTCTTTATCTCAAACAAAATTTTCTGAAATTCAAGAAGCTTAAAAAGTATGGCCACCAAAATCTCATTTGGTGTTTATAAAACACAGTGGGGAAAACTTTCTTTTATTAATTAGAACCAACATTTTGATAATGAAGCACCGAAAAGCCTGCACGAGTTCTCGCTTATGCCAGCCATACTCGTACACTACACAAGTGCAGTGCTCAAGTCTGGCACTGAGTAAAATAAGCTTGTGACACACACTATACAAGTCAACTGTGCAGTTTTTATTTTAATGCTCCATAATGCAGGCGATTCTTTGTATAATTCTAGGAACTCTGTTCAGAATATTTTTTCGGCGCTCATTTCTAGCTTTGAACTCCTAAAAAATCACGACACAACTGAGCGTTTGCAACATATACTACACAAGTTCACTGCACAGTTTTAGAAACTTGAGGAAATATCAAAATTGTTTTCATATTTACTCAGCTAACTACGTAAATAGCACAACCACCTCCCACACTACACTTTATAAGCCATAATATATGTAAGTTCGAAAAAATATTTTAAGTTTGATTTTAATCGAAATTCGAATTTAATTTCCACATTTTATAAAAATTATTTTACATGCCATACATTAATAAAAATATAATTGAAAATGTAAGACTTGTTTGAACTTCGAGAAAGTTTTGGAAATAATTGCAATTTAAAAATGCACGATTTGCGAAATCGAAAACACTATCATATTTATTGTACGATTTTGTGCATTGAAAGAATGCCTGTAACATAAAAAAAATCAAAAAAAAAAACTATATGGAACAAAACTTCAATTGTGTTCAAATGGAAATACATATTTTAAAATTTCATTCGATATCGAATGTTATAATTTGCCTGCTGAGTAAAAAGTTTTTGGTGGGCGCTGCTGGCTGAACTAGTTAGTGCACTGACTTCAAAGCAAATGAATCGCCTGCGGAGTAAAATAATTAATAATGCGCCTACTTAACACCAGCGGCGCTGTTGAGTTGCAAAAACGAAAATAAATAATTCTGCCAAAAAAACCGACTTCAATGCAAAGACCTGATAGAACATTTTCGAAAGAAATTTATGGGACATAAAATTAAATTTTAATGATCGTGGCCTCACCTACTTTTTTTAAATGCAAGATTGTTTCTTTTTTAGGGTTTAGAGTGTGTGCCAAGTTTCGTAAAAATCGGTCAAATAGAAGCACGGAAAATATAATGTTAAGTTTTAATGGGGGTGCCTCCGCCCATTTTTCAAAAGTAAGATTTTTTGTTTATCAATGCTTAGGGTATGTGTTCAGTTTTCTAAAAATCGGTAGATAGCTTCTATTTTTCGAGCTCAAGGTGTGTGGTAAGTTTCGTAAAAATCGGTTAAGTAGAACCATGTGAAATATAATAATAGATTTTAATGGGCGTGGCCCCATCCATTTTTTCAACTTTAAAATTGTGTAATTACAAGAACCAAAGGTGTTTGCTAGGTTTCGCAGCAATCAAATAAGTAGAATATCATAAAATCAAATTAAAAAATTTGTGGGCGGTTCTCCGCTCCAATTTTTTTAGAATGCGACCAATGTGAAGCTATAACCGTCTCAGACAATAAAAAATTTTTACAATCGGTCTAATATGAACCAAGTTATGAAGTAACACTGTCAAAAAATAATAGAGACGCATTAATAACCTCCTCCTTTTCTTGAAGTTGGTTAAAAAATACCTTTTAAGCAGGAGGTTCTTTTTTTTTAAGTCGGTTAAAAATAAATTAAGCTTCTCTTTTCTCCGCTCTACCATCTGTACTTGCACTATACCTTTATTACGCTCAGGTAACACAAGGGGACCTGTTGTTTAGATCCAAGTGCGCTGAAACTCACTTTTTCTCCTCAGCAATATGTCAACCTAACCTGAGCTAAGAGGTTTTTGTGAAAATTTCTCCTTAAGTCCGTCAATTATTAGATTTAATTCTTATAGTACTTCTAAGTAAAATCTCTTGAACATGCATCTTATTAGCAATAAGTAAGATGTTTAAAGATTTCGACACTAGAAATCAGAAAACAACTGATAATCAATATCATATCACAAAAGAAAATGATAATTTGAAAATGTTTTGCTTGTTTTTTTTTTTTTTTTTTTTTTTTTGGTTAAGCAACGTTTCATTCCTAATTCACGGAAATCGTCAGTAGACTTTAACCCAATAGATTTTGAAATTACTAGTAGCAAAAAAATTCGTGTGTTTATAGTAAGACTGTTAATAAATTATTGAGAATTACAATATACAAACATAATTAGCTTAAAAGCATCAAACAAAAATCTTTACAAAACAAGCATCTCTATTCGATTTTGCATTTATTTTATTTTCCACCACTTCGTTATTTCTTATATGAAAATTAATAATATTTTTCCAAAGAGTTTTGTATTAAAATTGAAAAAAAATTGGCTTTATCATTAAAAAAGTGTTGGAAGTAAAACTCAGATTCAATGCCGCACAGAAAATATATGTACATGTATATACATTCATTCAACAAGTGTTTAAAAGGAACGTGTGAATTTTTTTTTGAATATAAAAAGTTTCATATCAGCTTTTTGTATTTTATATATTACGAGTATATTTACTATTTCAGATCATGCTTTTCTTATTTTTAAATATTTATTTTCTTAGTGTACATACTTATTTTGCTGTGAGCAGAGGTCTTCTCTTATTAAGTTTTAAATGATTTTGCGTTTTAATGTTGAGAACCATTGTTGTTATATTGTATTTTAATTCGTGTAATGGAAATCAAATGAGTACAAAGATGACAACGATTTGTGCGCTGTTTTCAATTAAAGATTGATTGCCTTATAAAAGTATCGCATTGTCGTCGTGACCATTTCAAAAGTAAATTAAAAGTGTAACAATTAACAACGTTTGCAATAATTTTTAAATACAGAAATTCATCACAAATTTTAGTATAAATAAATAATAAAAAAAATAGTGTTACTTTTAAAAGCTAAACTTAATTAAAATGCGTTTATTGCAAGAGGTAAATAAAATGTTCAAGTGCTGTTGTCCAGTTTACATAAATATGTATATGTATAAATAAAAAAGAAATTTAAAAAAAAAATAAATAAATTTTACATACTCTTTAGCATCAAATTGATTTTATTGATCCCTCGGAATTATTGCGTCCGGAGCCCACTTATGCCGATAAATGCCTTTCGAAGTTTCGCGATTATAGCGTGGATACCAGTGATCCTTTGAAAGAACGTGTTCGCCAAACTTATCGCTTAATGCACTTAAATCAAACGGTGGATTTTGTTAAAGGGCGCCGTGCAAAATGGCTGCAGTTTAATACTTTGAAAGCCACTGTGCGTGAAGCTCTTGAGAAACTAAATGATTTGGTCGATGAATCCGATCCTGACATTGATTTGCCCAACATTGTGCATGCTTTTCAAGCAGCCGAAAGGGCACGTGAAGAGTTTCCCCAATACGATTGGCTGCATTTGACAGCTCTAATACACGATTTAGGTAAAATAATGGCTTTCTACGATGAGCCTCAGTGGTGTGTAGTGGGCGATACATTTCCTGTGGGCTGCAATTGGGGTGATAGTATTGTTTATCGCAAGGATAGTTTTGAGGGTAATCCTGATGGTGAAAATAAGCGTTATAATACTAAATATGGCATGTATGAGCCGCATTGTGGTATCGATAATTTATTGATGTCTTGGGGTCACGATGAATACATGTATCAGGTGCTGAAACATAATAAAACAAAACTGCCCGATATTGCCTGTAAGATTATACGTTTTCATTCATTTTATCCTTGGCACAATGGTGGCGACTATCAGCATTTGACCAAGCCGGAAGATGAAGAGACTAAAAAATGGGTTTTAATATTCAAGTGAGTGTTATTTTTTTAAATTTCAATATACATAATATACATACATACATATACATATAATGTACATTAGGGACGTCATTCTCCCAAGGATCTATATTGTCTTGATAATAAAAAACATTATTTTAGTTCAATTTGAAAAAAAAACTTTCACGCACCAAAAGCGACTTCTAAAATGTACTTAGTATTTTTTTTTATTTTTTTAAAAAGCAGTAGTATTTGGACATAAATAAATATTTTTCGAGTATATACATCATTTATTTTTCATGCAAAAAAATTATGAAAAAAAAATTAATGGACTATACATCGTATATTTTTCATGGAAAAAATTAAATGGAAAAATGTTTTATGAAAAAATTTAATGGACTAAACATCATACATTTTGAATGGAAAAAATTAAGTCTATTTTTCATGGGCTATACATCGTCCATTTTTTATACAAAAATTAAGTGGACTATACATCGTCTTTTTTTCATGCAAAAAAAATTATGAAAAAATTTAATTTAATTTTTTTTTTTTAACAGTTGTATTTGGACATAAATACATATTATATAATTTCAGTGAAAAAACACTATTTTCATAAAAACTTCATGGCGTTTGGTGCGTAAGCTTTTTTAAGGAACGCAAAAAACTGAAAATATAGTTCTTAATATTTTTCCCTGTCCTACACCTTGGGAGGTATGAAGTCAACCTAATGTACATTCATACATAAGTGCATACATATGTACATACATATGTGGGTGATTCTCATATCGAGTGTACATTTTTACAAGCAGTCAGTCAACTAGTCTAGAAAATTTATATAAGTAGTACTCAATTTTTGTAGTTATTTCCTTTACAAATTTTCTAGAGAAGTTGACACAAGTTCACCCGGTAATAGCGAAGGCGCAGCTGATCTATTTTTTTTTTCTTTTAATTAATTTTGATCGGAAGCTTCAAAAATTTTTGACGAAAAAGAAATTAAAAAAAATTAATCAGAAATAATTTCTTAATCAGTATTTTCAATTCTCATTGAATGAAATATTTTTATTAATTAATGTGATTTTCTAAAGAAAAGAAAAATTAAACTAGACTTTCTAGCTGTGCAGCCACGCACTTCATCAGCACCCATGTCCATCTACTGGGGTAGAGATTGTTATGAATAGGGAAAGGATTTTCATGTAAACACATGTTTTCTGTAAATAAAATATCTTTGCCAATCAACAAATTTGCGACAAAATGGCATCGATTTGTTAGTGCATATTTTTGCATATTTTAAAATAAATACATATTTTTGCATATTCATTATAAATGTATATTTTTAATAAATTTTTTTTGTGTTTTTTTTTTTTTTTTTTGATTAGTTGCAAAGTATTTTTGCAATTCTTACGACTGTGTAAGAACAAAAAAGACGAAAAAGAATACGACTTCAACTCAATTCATTTGAAAAATTCAATACAAAAAAATACAAAAGAATGGGATAAAAGCCTTTTTAAACCGAAAAATTTTTTTTGCACCAATAACTTTTGCTGACGTGGAATGTTAATTTTAATTTACCTTTGAAATTTTACAAAAACACTTATTCATTTACGTAAATAAAAGTTCTTAACTTTATTTGTATTCCATAAGATTTGACAAAATGTTTCTTAAGAAAGCAATGAAGCGGAGTTTTTTAAGTTTTTAATGTTATTAAATGTTGAAAAAATAGTTAATAAATGCATATTTTATTAGTTTTTAATACATATTTTGATATTTTTAATGCATATTTTATGCATATTTTATGTACGTTACATTACATCTTTATAACCATTTCCATTACTTTTCACATAACAATATCGATCAGCTGTTTCCTACTGTTGCAGATACATTGCATTACAGTCGGCTAACTGAGCCTTTAGTCTTTACTTTCTGTTGCTGTTCTGTGCTGTGCTGTTCTGCTTCTAAAGGCTCAGTTAGCCAACTGTAATGCAATGTAACTGTAATGTAGGAAACAGCTAATCGATCATTTTATATTAAAAATAGGTTACGTTACATTACATCTCTATAACCATTTTTGTTACTTTTCACATAACAATATCGACCTACTGTTACAGTTACATTCCATTACAGTCGACTAAAGGCTCAGTTAGCCGACTGTAATGCAATATAACTGTAATGTAAGAAACAGCTGATCGATATTTTTATATGAAAAGTAGGTTACGTTACATTACATCTCTATAACCATTTCCATTACTTTTCACATAACAATATCGATCAGCTGTTTCCTACTGTTGCAGTTACATTACATTACAGTCGGCTAACTGAGCCTTAACTGAGCCTTAAATCTTTATAGTTACTTTTTCTGTAATAACTTATCAGCTGTTTCTGACCAGAACGGTCACAGTTTTTCACTAAAATGATAATTCTTGCATCGTCCATTGTTATTTTTATTAATTATTTTATGTTTTTCTGGTAAAAATTCAATTTTTTAAATTCTAAAGGCACACACACAGTTTATTTCAAAATGTTTTTATTTAATTTATACAGCACTTACAATTCCTTAACAATTTTTTTATTTTCACAGTTTGAATCGAAACAGAAAAACTAACGACTTGTATAAGATTTCTATAAAGAAAAAAGAGTCAGCTGATTCGTAACAGAACAGAAAGTAAAAACTAATTCTGCCCTTAGGTTTTTGTGCTTTGCGGCAGCAAAAATGTATATAAACGACTCATTGTGCCAACCTTCTTCGTCGATGCGTTAATGTCAGTTGAAAAAGGCGAAGTTTAACGTATGACGGATTCATTGTGGCCCGGCCTTTAGTTAATTTTCGGATTAGCTTATTAGAAAAATAAACTAATCTCAATCTCGAACCTAAAAAGTAGCCCATAAAGGACTGTCTTAGTATATCCTTAGTGTACGTAGTACTTCTCTTTCAATTTGATTTATTTTATTTAAATTTGGAAAATAATCATTATATGCATGCGGTTCCTGGCAATTATGTATGTATATGTACATTAGTGTTGAGCGATATTGTGTTTTTTAATAATGTTGCTCCTTGTGAACGTGATTTCTAAATCGCTGTTCTTTTAAACTGTGACTGTGATCACATTTTAGCAGTATTTTGTTTGTAGCAGTTCTGTTATTTTGACAAAATCTAATAAGAAGAGCAGCAGAGAAATTAAACAGTGACTGTGATGACGGTTTAACACATTTCAGCTCTTCTGCTTTAAAAGTATTTATTAGTATTGGTACTTTGATAAATACTAGTAAGAAGAGCGACAATAACAAACAATTAGCAATCAACCCCATCCAAATATTGAGAATTGTGGTATAAGAGGCAGAGAGACAGTAAAATGTCAAATACAAAAATGTGAGAGCTATACATAGTTGCCAGAAAAGACGATTTGACTCGATTCGATGATTTTTTTCTCGACAAACGGCGAAGTATAAAAAGAAATTCAGGTGGTAGCTTCATTTGCTGTAAAGTAAGCATACAAGAACATTCATAGTTTGTATGAAAGAACTATATTTCTAAAACCTGTTACTTTATAAATTCGGTCACAGTTGTGATTAGTGATTTTTCAATGGCCAGTCACACACGACAACAATTGTGCTGGCATAAAATGCTAGTTTGTAGGTGAGAGGGGCAAAGAGAGTGGTTTTGTGTTTGGCATAATTTTTCAACCAGTTACAACCTCGCATCAGCACCACAAAACCAATACACACACAACTTAAAAAACAGCAAATGTAAAATGAATACAAAAAACACTAATACACACAAAGCTGTGTGCACGTATACATTTTTATGAAGGATGAATTAAGGTACGGTCACACTTGTCAAACATTTGCCAAAAAAAAACGTAACCAACAAACACTAATGAAAAAAGTTTTGATCCAGACACTTGTTTATCATATTAAACAGTTTCGAACACAACTAATGCACCATATCATAGAATCCAACAATATTGGCTACTCTTTAACTTGACAAACTTTTGTCTGAATTGAAAGATTTTTCATTAGCATTTAGTGGTTACGCTTTTTTGGGCAAATGTTTGACAAGTGTGACCGTACGTAGCTTTAGTCTCGTGTGTTCTAAAAAGATCAAAAATTGTTCGGCATAAAAATTAGTCTCGTGTGTGAAAGGCCAATCGCTGTGAAAAAGTAACAGGTTTCGCAAAATCGCTCATCTCTAATGTACATAAGTAATTTTTGTACGCACACAAAAAAAGTTTAAGATTGAATTTACACACTGAATTTTTACATGAAATTATGACAAATCAAATCTGCAACTGTCTTCTCTACCGCTCTTTTTAGAAATAGAAAAAAAGAAAGAAAAGTTTCTTGCGACAAATTTCATGATGTAAATTTGATACATATAAGCAAATGAGAATCACCCACCCAAGTATTTATTGAAATCTATTATACGAGTAACGTTTATAAAAAGTTTATGAAGTGCTTACCTTCTTCAATTAAGATGTTGAGCTTTATTTTTATGGATAAAAACCAAGTAATCTTATACCAGGTGATCTCCTTTCAGCTGATGATTACACTGTGCTCGAATTCGAAACTTTTTTTGTAACAAGCCGGGTACCCAGTGGGTAAACCTAATTCTAGTACGTTGAATCCAATGGTGCTAACCATTTTTTTCTTGTTTAAAAAATAATTAAGATTGAAAACTTGGTTAAAGGCACCTAAAAATCACAATTTTTCCTAGTTTTCTACCATTTATTAACCTTTATATCGATATACATCAGGGATGGAAAAGTTGGTACAATTGTACTTTTTTCAGCATTTTTGAGCATATTTGAAAGTCAAAAGTACCATAGCACCCCAATGACCAATTTAGCACTATTGAAAGTTTTTTCCTATTATACAACATGAAAAAAAAAATGAATCAATAAATAACCAGTTTCGAGAGCTGATTGATGTAGGAATTATTAGCCTTTAAGAAACGACAACATTTATACGTTTTGCTCGAGGGTATTAGAAATTAAAAATGAATTAAACAAACCGATATTTTCCGATATTTCCAAAATGCTAGAGGAATATTATCTATTCTACATTATATAAATAAAACCAAAGTAATAAAGACTGCTTCGACTGTCTCCAATCGAATCAAGGATGAAAAAGTATATCTCCCAAAATGTTACTTTTATATTCAGATCTCAACAACTAATAGTCGTTTGTATACCTACTGAAATTAGACATTAATATTTTTTAAAAATTAATATTAATTAATAATTATAATTAATGCTATTATAATAAATTAACTTCAAAGTGCCTTTTTGTTAATTGTTAAGTTTTTACACACATACATGCATACATATACAAATGAATTTTACGTACGTTTTGAGTTAATTGAAAAAAATTAAGAATTTGGTACAATCGTACTGGAAAAAGAACAATTTTTCTTAAAAGTTAGTACAATTTGAAAATCTGATTTCGCATCCCTGATATACATACATATATCGCCTGCAAAGACATGTATTGATGAACTTGCGTCCTGAGAAAACTTTTTGGAAAAAAAATAAAATTTTTTTTTTTCGAATTTAATGCGTCAATTTTTTGGAATTTCTTTTTTTCAAAAATGTCTAGGACGCATGTTCATTCGTAATATGTTCTTTTAATTGAAATAAAAATGAATGAATAGTAGAAAACTGGAAAAAATGCGATTTTTAAATGGTGCTTTTAACCAAGTTTTCAATCTTAATTATTTTTTAAACAAGAGCTAACCTAAAAAAAAATGGTTAGCAACATTGGATTCAGCGTACCCCTGTTAACAAGACACAAGTTTCGACGATTTTCTTTTCAAATCGAATTAAAGACTAATTCAAGTGATGAAATGGTTACTCCTTTTATTTGTAATTTTAAAAACATTACTTTTCGGAATGAAGTCGGTAAGGTTGAATTGTTGCAAGACATGTAAATAAATAAAAGACTTTGGTAAATTAAAAGCTTCTAAATTAATTCAAGAACTTAGAACTTGCCTATATTGTTGTGGAAAATTGATTCTTAAAGTTGATTTCTTCTACTAGCAGCTTCACAAAATTCAGAGTACTTCGCTTCTTTTAGATTCCATTGGAATATCCTTGTTGTGCATAATTTTGCAAATAAATACATATATGTATGTATGCATATATTAATAAAATTTAAAATGACATATGATATTTTAATTTCGTGGCCACATAACTTTTTCAAAAAGAAATACATACTACTATTTCAAAATTTTATATATGTATGTACATATATACTCTTCAACCTGAATTATATAAACTAATCATATTTTGAATTATCCTTAATTCAAATAAAAAATTTTAAATGCTTTACTTGGTAACTTCGAGTTGTTATGTTCCTTAGGGGCCATCCACATATTACGTAACGCCATTTTTTCCGATTTTTGTAAATACATATGTATATGCATATATTTATATCTATTTAACACTCATGATTCCTGATTTATTATGTATTTCTTTGATAAATTAAATACATAAATAAATGAAAAATCGAAGTGTTTTTGTACGAAATTAGTAAAATTTATGTTACGTAACAATTTTACAGACCCCCTACCCCCCGTAACAAATCATAACAAAACTCGAACCCCCCCCCCCCCCCCAAGGGCGTTACGTAATATATGGATGGCCCCTTAGCATCAATTTACAGAAATGTTTATACCTCATGTACAAAATTATTTTTTATATGTAAATATTATTATTATTATTTTTTTTTTTTAATATAGTCTTAATTCTATATTAATTTGAATTATTTTTATATACATTATTGTTAGCCTACTAACCATATATGGCCTTCATGGCTCGGTTAGTTAATTGAATTTAAATAAATAAATAAATGAGTTTAAAATGTACATATTTTATTTCATATTTTTCATACAAAATTTTCTTAAAATGGATTTCAAACACATTTTATTTTATTTTTCTTATAAATATGGGGTTATAATTTAGATATAATTTTATTTATTTAGATTAATTTTACCTAAAATTTTAGATGTTTCCCATGTTGTTTTATATTTCCAGCCGCTATGACTTATACACAAAAAGTGAGAAAATACCCGACATTGAAGCGTTATGGCCCTACTACCAATCCTTAATTGATAAATATTTGCCCGGCAAATTGGAGTTTTAGTTGTAAAACCTATTTAATTATTGTAACATTTTATATCACTTAGGGCGTATAAATCAGTGAAAGCTTAAACGCTGGTTTAGTTAAACTAAACTCTAATTTAAATTTGGTTTAAACTCAACAGGAGTAAATCAGTGAACCATATGTGTAGTTTAAAAAATAATATTGTGGCAGCACTAGAATGAATGTCAAAAAACAGCTGTTTTGCAGCAGGCTATCAGTTCTATGCACAATCAAAAAGGCAAAAAATTAAAAAAATTTAATTAAAGGTGGCCAAATTTTAATGAGAAAGAAATTATATTTATGCTTGGCCAGGTAGAATAGTATAAAAGAATAATAGAGTGTAAGAAAACAGATCGAACAAGATCTAAAGGTAGGATCACACGATTGCCGCAAATACACCAATCTGACCCAATTTTTATTGTGGTGAATTGGTGCACAATAATAGAATTGTCCCAATCAAATACGTTGCAGTCACATGATTGCCCCATTCTATAAAAATTTGATTGCCACAAATTTTCGAAGAATGAATTTGTGGCAATAATTGCCGCATCCTAGTCATACGATTGCTATAACTTGCGGCAACACAAACAAACAGCTGTCTTGGTAGTTTTTAGTTTGTTTGCTTTTACGTGCAAATAGTTTTCTTTTAAAAAGAAATACTTTTTTTCTGTTTTGTTTTGTACGTGAAAATGTTTTATTCGTTTAAAAGAAATAAAATTGCCTCTACTTTGTATATTTTGTGCTCATGAAATAAATATGTGGGTTAAAGATTGGATCACAGTTCCATGTTAACGTTTCAAATAAGTTATAATTATACATAAAGTAAGTTGAAGTTTGCAGTACTTACAAAAACACTTAAGAAATTGTCGCGTATTGGCTTCTTTGATTGCCGCTCGAGAACACTATAAATATTGGTGCATTTTTAGCATTTTTATTGGAGCATGGTTGTCTATCAATCGTTCACACGATTGCCGCACCAGAGTTGCATTTGATTGCGTCAAATCACCACAATATTGTTCTCGATTGTCGTATGGGACAAAAAATTGTGAAATCACACGATTGGCATATAAAATGGAGCAATAATTGGTACATTGCGTCAATCGTGTGATCCTACCTTAAAGGAAAAGTAGATGGTTTAAATATTGCACCGATTTATAGGTTTGCTGGTTTAAACACATTTTAAGCCGAAAATAGAGATTTACTTGCACTGATTTATTTATTAGCCCTTATTATTACAAAATAGCATAAGTATATTTCCAAAAAAAAAAAATATATAGAATTTACCGCCAGTTTCCGTAAAACCAAAGAGAATTTTCGTTTCAGCGTTTACATTAAAAAAAAACACATAAAAAAATCACTTTAGTTTTACAAAGTCCGGCTTTACAAATTTTATATATGTACATATATACAAAAATACAAATAAAACCTCATAGATATTACAAATAAATAAAATAACATAATGAAATTTAAAGAAAAAAAAAAGAAACTACAACCGCAATTTGTTTTAATCTGTTTTATTAATAATATCTTCTTTAAATATACATAATTATTTAACTGCCTAAACAACTTAAACAACATTTTACGTGTATTCCAATATTGAAGTTTTTTTTTATATAAAATTAATTAATAATTATTAAAACTTACAACAAACTGTATATGATGTTATAAAAAAAGATCTGCATTTATCCCCGGAAGTAACAGTGATATGGTTAAATGGAAATACTATTTATTTACATGATAAAGTACAGCTCTATAGCATTTTAATCATATCTATATCTCTTATCTTTATGTGAACGATTATAACTGCTGTAATCGCTGCGACTGGGCGTGTGAGAAGATCTCTTGCGTTGTTCTCTATCCTTTTCCCGTCCTCTGGTGGCTTGTGTATGGTGATAATCATCTTGGATATGAGATCTGCTTCTGTGGCGATATTTGTCCAGGTGTTGTCGTTGATAACTTCGAGGGGAACGAGATCGCGAGCGTGAACGTGATTTGGATATTGGGCGTTTTTTCGATTTCTTTTTATGTTTGGAGGATTTTTTGCTCTTCGATTTTTTCGATTTGTGAGATTTTGATTTAGATCTACGAATTCGATTTTCTTCCACGTTTCGCTCTTCATCATCCTCTTCATCTTCATTGTTTGACGATAGTATGGAGTCTGTGGAAGGTGTGAGTTTATCATGCTTTCGGTAATGACGGCGCTTTTGTGTACACACTATTAAGACTTCTCTGGATCTTGATCTTGACCGGGAGCGGCGTTTTCTGTATATTTCTCTGGGTTTCATTTCACTTATTAACTCCACATCATCATCTTCGGACACGGTTACGGTAGCGCTTCTATAGCTTGCCAGCTCAATATCAGCTTTTGCCGATATATGCGGAGGTGGCGGAGCTTCAGGATGCATTAATTCACTTTCCGTATTCTCATCTAATTCATCATCGCTATTGGGTCCGTATGATGTAATGGGTATAGAATGCACTGATACATCAGAATCATCACTGTTATTAGCATCGTCGTCATTGTTTGATTTGCTTTTTGCCAATACGTCAGTTTCAGCTGTGTTTTCATTTTTTGAAGCCCCTAAATTGAAAGATATTTCTTGTATTAGATGGGGTCATTTCCGAATTTGTAACAATTGTTACTGGAAAGTGTTCATTAACTCAAAAAGTTTGCAAAGAGAGAGTGTCAAAAGAGAGAGAAAACTTGAGACAAAAAAATTCTTACAAATTAGCACTGTTTCTTTACTTTTTGGGTAAAGTTCGGTAAAATGAGAGCAAACTATAATTTCTCTCAATAATATACAGAAATGCACGAAAGTACGGGAACGCGAAAAACTAACATTTTGAGCGTGAAAGGAAACGTCAATGCATGTATACATATACCCACATATTAATTTTAAATTTTATGAATATGGGAATAGTATAGGGTGTTTTTTATTGAGGTATAGAACTTTAAGTTGGCATCACTTTTTTAACTGGCGGCCATTTTGTCAGCTGTCAAGTGATTAATATTTAGTTTGGTTTGCCATTTCATCATGAACAGGTTGACAAAAGAACAACGCTTGCAAATCGTGCAAATTTATTTCGAAAATAATGGTTCAGTTCGCGAAGTTTACCGCAAGCTCCGTCCATTTTATGGTCGACATAATCGTCCATCAGAGCAATTAATTCGGTTAACCATGGATTGGCCACCAAGATCGTGTGATTTGACACCATTGGATTATTTTCTTTGGGGATATGTGAAGTCGCTCGTCTACGCCAACAAACCAGAAACGTTAGGGGACTTGGAAGCCAACATTCGTGGCGTTATTGCCAACATACGGCCCCATATGCTCGAAAAAGTGGTTGAAAATTGGACCTGTAGAATTGGCTTTATTCGAGCCAGCCGCGGCGGCCACATGCCCGAAATCATATTTAAACGTTAATGGCATAAAATTATCCTTCCAATAAAGCCAAATTGATGGACATTAAAACGATTTTCTTGTGTTTTATTTCAATTCGAAGTTCTATACCTCTAAAAAAAACACCATTGGAGTAAGACATAAAGAGATAGTATTCTTCCCTCTGTCTTTCAAACAGCTGAATTAAGACTTTGCAAAGTAAACTTTGCGTATCTAAAATGTTTCTTTTCTTACGTTATCCATGTTTCTGGTATGAATAAAATTTTCTTGAAAGTTTTAACAAGTAAATGATCAAACAGAATTGCGGCCTAAAGACATTTTCCATACAAATTGCCACAAAAATGCAGCCTTAGAAAGCAGCCGTGAGATAGAATATATTTTATTTTGAGAGCGTTTTTCTTATGCTCTCACATATAAGTATTCATTCTCTCAAAAATGTTTCCATACTTTCAATAAATTTCATACATTTTGTAAACAAAACTACAAAGAAAAATAAGCAAAGAAGAAAATAAAACAAAAAATAGGCAGCACTTGAAGTTACTGCCAGCGATGTTATTATGGGGTTTATTAATTTGGGAGCAATTTTCCTGAAGTTGCAGACTTTATTTTGTTTCATCATTTATTTTGACAGCGTTTTTTATGCTCTCAACAATGCTACCATACTTTCAATAATTTTCATACATTTTGAAAACAAAACTACAATGAAAAATAAGCACAAAAGAAAATAAAACAAAAATTAAAGAGCATTTGAAGTTGGTTTACGTGGCTGCCTACTACACGCAGGCATTCAAGTAGAATCTAGATGATTCTTTTTTGATAGAATTTGAAGTTACTGCCGTAGATTTTATTATGGGCTTTGTTAATTTGACAGCGATTTTTCCTGAAGTTGCGGACTTATTATGTTTGATCATTAAAGCGTTCATTTACTTTTTCGTATCTGGGAGAATAATTCTGTAAATTTCTGCCTTATTCTCTCGTTGCAAGTTTCTGCCAGAAAAGTAAATGAACACCACTAATAATGAACATAACAAATTGTGCACACCACTTCACATCAATTCTTCAAGTGGAAAAAAACTCTTCTTACCTTTTATTTGATTTAGAAATGCCATAGCTTTTCGTTTGCGTTCCAATTGCAATTGTTTCTCTTTTGTTATAAGTCCGCCCAATTTTTCACGTGCAATTTGAGCTAATTTATCTTTAACTTTTTCTTCAGCTGCAACAAGACAATCGCAAATCGTAAATTAAAAGTGAATTAAAAAAAAATAAATAAGACAATACCTTTTTTCAGTTCCTTATGCTTTTGCTGCTGCTGGTGTTCAAACAGAGCGTTACGTTCCGCTTCAGCTTTTGAAGTGATTGTCGCAACAGGAGTGATTGCAGCCGGTGCAGTGATTGTTAGTTTATTTGCCATTTTATCAGTTTCAGTTTTCATTACCAAAGGTTTAATGCTGTTAATGGCATTGCTAATGCTAACGAGCGGTTTTTGCCGTAAAGCTAAAGTAGCCGCTAATTGAGCATTTCTAGCCATTAGCTGAGACTCGACCAGTTGTATGGCCTTTTGCACATGTTCAGGTACATAACGCTGGCCGCTGGAGTTGGCAGATTTTGTCTTTGGTTTGTCCTCTTCATCGCTGTGCTCCTGAGGTAAGGCGGGTTGTTGTAAAGACACATTTCCAGCCGTTTCATCTTTTGTTTTAATGGAAAATGAAACAGGATCTTTAACATATATAAAATAAAATATTATTACTTATACTTTTCTCTTCATTAAGAAGAACACTTACTTGCTGCTAATGCTGTTTTATCTCCACTTAAACCCTTTTTACTTAAAAGGGCTTCTGCCACTTCTTTGGCTTTACGTTTCTTTTGCTCCTTGGAAGCAGCATTTGGATCTCCTGTTATTTTGTACATATAATATGGATAATATTCATTGTCGGGCTGTAGAAATGTAAACCGTTCAACAGATTTGCTACGCAAGGTTTCCTCAAATTGTCGCCCATTTTTTATAACATATACAGCAGTTTTGTCTATTATATTTTTCAAGGTCTCCGGTGGCAAAGGAAATTCTAATTTTGGTGGTGTTTTCTCTTTTGCATCCTCAGCAGGCGTTTCATCTTCTGATTCCGAAGCTGAGGAATAATTTTGTGCCAAAGCCAAGGCGCTAGAATTTTTTAATATTTCCACTTTTGGCTGTGTGTCATTTAATGTATTTTGTGTTGCAGCCAAATTCGAATTAGAATTGTCATCCTGTTCCGTTACAAATGTGGCACCATTGTACTGCAGTAGGACAGGTGTTAAAGAAGGCGAATTATTGGCACTCTCTTGTTGTGAAGCCGAACTTAGCCTTGAGCTTTCATCGTGCAGTTCGGACAGCGGTACACCTTTAATTTTACTTATCAATTGCGTGTAGGCGCAATCTGCTGAGGGTTTATATTTTATTGTGGGTACTGTCACTACCGATTTAACTATAACACTTTCGGCACTTGCGCTTGTGTTTCCATTAACATTATCACTTTCCTTACTATCTTTTTCTGTGGCTTCAACCGTATGCTGGGGATAAGTGCCATCCTTTATGGCTGTTATTACATATTTGTAGTAGGGATTCAGTGTTGAGTTTTGCGATAAGAACTCGAATTGTACGTTATTAGATTGTTTAGCTTTTAATAGAATTTCCATTTGTACACCTTGAGAAGCTATAAAGCGAGCAGTTTTCTCGATTATAGCATGTTGCTTCATTGTTTCAGGCTGAAATAATAAAAAATTCTACGTTAGAAGGAGGAAAATATATACATACATTTCATGAAAAAATCTTTTACCAAATTAGTGCAACTTTATAAAAGCAAGATTTTTTAGCTATTTACTTGTTTTCGTTTAACTTATTGATTTATTATATAAATTAACAGCAGTTGGAACGTAATTGTAACAATTAGAGACGCCTTAATTGATAATGCAAATATAATAAAGATAAACTGGGTCCCAAGTCACGCCGGAATTACCGGCAACGAAAAAGCCAGATTGGAAAAAAATTAAAATTCACCACCACATACACAGACATGTCAGGGAGACACTACAAAAACCACCTTCTCATTATCATTACACCAACATAAACCCAAACTTTAATCAGCAAGTTAACCCATTTACATGGAAAAAGACAAAATAAGAACTTTTTCCCGACTACGCCTAGGCCATACAATCTTCTCACATGAATGGCTCCTAAAAAACCATCTCAAGCTCCAACTTGTAACCAATGTAACAGCAATCTCACTATCAAGCACGTTCTTACAGAATGCCGAATATTATCCAGCCAAAGACGCCAATTGTTTGGGAACATCCCTCCCCTACTCCTTCTCAGGTATACACCTCCCATAACATTAATAAAATCTACAACTTTATTAAACATACATACTAAACTGAAAATTTAATATCCAATTTCCATATCGTCGGCTTAGTGTGTAAACCTGCTAAATCCACTTTTCATAAAATGTGACATTTAGGCATTTCACATTTCTCTACAAACTTATATTCAACGAGAGCTGATGGCCAATTTAGCTAGTGCTCTTTAATTGAAATTTAATCTTGGAATTAACTTATTGAAGATTAAATAAATAATCATAATAATAACCCTACGTTAATTTTGAGTTTTCGTATATGAAAAACACAACCAAAAAGATATTTCTTTCATTGTTATTTTTAACCCACTTGAAGAAAGAAGAAAAGTTTCAGATGTGTTAATCGATTTTTTTTATATTGTTTTTTAATTGCGATTTGCCAAATTATTAATTTTTTGTCTGGTAGGGAATAGCTACTGTTAGGTTCCACTGTTAAAAAAAACTAGACTAAGCTAAGACTCATAAAATTTTTTCTATAAGTTTTTGTTTTGATGAGATAAAAATCTTAAATCTTAAACTGAAGCCAGTATATTTTGTAAGAAGTATTTATGCATATTTTGGTTTTTTACACTAATACAGTGCAGATTCGGTTAGCGCAGCCCTCGATACGCGCCACACCTCGATATTCGCAACACACAAATTCTTAACATTGGTGATTCTGTTAACGCAACTTTTCAAAACACAAGACCTCAATTAATGCAACTTTGCAAAGAAATTTAAGATTCTCTCTTTCGTTTTGTTTTTTTTTTTTTACTTTAGTTTTTTATAAATAAATTCAAAACTATAAACCTTTGTGCATGACATCTTATGCTAACGTACAAAAATCATTTTGATTTACCGGTAGAATTTTTGCGTGGTGCTTCTGTTTAAAAAATTCTTTGATTGTGGGCGGTTGTTCTAGTAAAATAGACAAAATGCCTGAAGTAACAAAAATTTGTTAAACTAACAATAAAACAAAAGAACGAAATTATGAAGAAACTTTAAAATGGCATACCTGTGTAAACAATTTGCAATGAATACAAAATTCATAAATCAACAGTATGTAGAATTTAAAAAAAAATCGAGCAACTACTAAAGAAGTTCGCTGCAAATGCATTTATTTTAAAAGTTAACTTTTCATTCTTTAATAAACATTCTATTTGATTTAAAATAAGCTTTTTAGTGGAAAACAGGCATAGACATTTTTTACTCGGTTTTCGCAATAAACTCAGCCCAAAATTTCTATTGGTTGCGTTAATCGATTTTGCATAATGCGAATGTTTGTATGTTTGGATGTTTTTTATTTGTTTTCTTTTAGTTTACTTTATTTTTCATTTATACATTTTTTTAATTTTTTATTTCTATTTGTGTATACCGGCAAATTGCGGTATACGAATCTCGCTTTAACGCAAATCCGATATAACGAACGTCCAGCTTTTTTTACATTACCAACCTTATATAGCGAATAATATCCTAATTTAATACTGGATATAACGAATGATAAAAGAAAAAATCGCAAAATAAAAAATGAAAACTTGCTGGGAACATATTTCTAACATTTATTTCTACTTTATATAGCGAATGTTTTGATAAATGTGTGGTCTGTATAATGAACGGCAAAAATATTAAACAAAATCTACAGCAGCAATAGGTGTGTTCATTTACTTTCCTAGCAGAAACTTGCAACGAGAGAGCAAGGCAGAAATTTACAAAAATACTCTCCCAGTTACGAAAAAGTAAATGAACGTTTTAATTGTAAAAACTTGCAAGAAAATTTTATTCATGTCAGAACCATGGATGGAAATTATGATACAATTGTACTTTTTCTAATGTATTTTGGATAATCTTGTTTGCTAATATTTTAAATTACAAAATTTTTACAAATCGACATTTAATATGAAATACTTTACACAGCTTCATGTATTATTTACTATTTTTTAAGCATTTTTCATTATCTTTTAATTCTATTCTATTAACAAATACAAAAACCCGATTTTCCATCTCTGATCAAATATGATAAACAAACAAAATTTTTTCACAATAAAATTGCATTTATGTGGCTTAATGAAAGAAAAACAATAAATTAAGAAAATACCCTTTCTTTTTACATACGTATAGGTACATATTTTTTCAATAAAGAAATTCACATTTTTGTGTTTTCCTTTTTCAGGTATTTTGAAATAGTTAATTTGAAAACAAAACGCAAAACAGCTGTTTGAATAATTATTGCAAGTAAAAATTTTACTTGTAAAAACTTGCAAGAATTTTTCTGTCTCTCAATTTTTTACGCTCTTTCGACGCTCTCTCGTTGCAAATTTTTTGGGTTAATGAACGCTTTCTCCTAACAATTGTTACAAATTTGTAAAAACTTTTAGTAAATAAACGCAACTAATGTATGGAAATGCAAAAAATAAATATGACTAAAATCCATTGCAGAGCAATAATCTCTTAACACATGCTGTCAAATAGAAATAATATTAGTTTCTTTTTAACAAAAATGTTTTAAATAAATAAATAAATAATTTGAATTTACAATTAGCAAAAGATATATATATAAAGGATAATTTAGGTGTGTATGTATATGCAAAAAAAAATACAAATAAATTTGAATGTACGTGTTCGCCTCCTCTAGATACATTTTTGAACACAAGCAATTTTACGTCATCATAATTTCGCCGACGTTATTGCTTGTGTTAAGACACAACAAATTGCCCATGTGGTCGTAGTGTTACATACTTTTACAACAACAATTCGAGCTGAAAAAAATTCTGCCAATGCAGTAAAATAAGAAGTAAGAGTTCTTGTTTTAACTTTGTTATTTGTTGAGCTTCTCATTTGTTTAAATGAAAGTTTAACACAATAACTATAGTTGTTCTAAGAAATTTTTGGGCAAAGGTTCCCTGATGATCTGCATTAGCAACAGTGAAATGCACATAGGATTCAGCTAACCCCTTAATAATCAATTTCAATGTATTTTTAATAAAAAAAAAACATTTTACTGCATAAGTAAACAAAATAATCATTAACTTACCAATTGCATTCCCACCGGCACATGAAAATTGTACGGCAATTGAAAAGCTTGTTCAGCATCTTCACATGTGGGAGAATTTGTAAACTCTTCACGATTGGGACCAATCGGTTGTGATTGATCATAAAAAAAACCAACTTGACTGTAACTAGTGCCGTTAGTTTCCTGTTGCAGGCGTTTGAATTCCTCCTCTGTGCGTCGTGGGCCAATTAAACCAAAGCCAAAATAAACCCAAAAAAAGTATTAGAAGAAAGATAAAAGAACTAAAATAAGTTTTCCAGCAATGCACCAATAATTAAAGCACAACAAAATTGTTGTCAGCAAGAAAAAAATCTAAAAATTATGTTGTAAAAAAAGCTTAAAATGTTGTAATTGTATACAGTATATATATATTTTCGAAATAGAAGAGATTATTAATGGATGCTGAAGAGGCCTTTAATGATTGATGTTTTTTGTTAGAAGCTCTTCGCCCTTTAGCAGACATCGGAGTTGCATAAATCTGTAATTAAATATTAGTATAATTAAAAGATTGCTTAGATATTTACCTGTTGCGACATGTAACGTTCGTTTCATCCTCAAAATCACACAATTCGAGCTTAAACAGTTTTTTTCTTTGCTTTATTTACAAGCTTAGTTTTAGACGCTGACATTAAAAATAACTCCCATCGATGCAATTAAGTATTTTACTTACGTGTAAGCACTTTCGTTTTATAAATTTTTATCACTTTTTATAAATGCTAAATATTTTATTCATATTACAAAAATTATATTGGTTTGTATGTATTAAACATTTAAGAGTTTTAAGAAAAGTTCCTTAATAAATTGTTTTAAATTTTCTTAATTTCTTTAATCATATAGAAAATATGATTTCGAGAGATTTTTTCCAACTTACCTTGTTTTGTAATGACATCTTCCTCATTGTTGTATAAAAATAAATAACGTTCTTCTTCGCACAATTGCTCGGCTCTTTGCTCTTCGGCTGTCAAATATTCTAGGCGATTCCCATAACCTCCCGGTGGTGGTTCATGAGGTGTTAAATCATATAAAGCACCGCGCACATCATATCTGTATTTCCTCGTACGCGAACGAGTGAGTACGTGCAAGTTTTCGTTTGTCGTTTTATAATTTTCGAGAAATTGGTTTTTATTTTAACAAGTTATTTTGATTGGTTTTTTTATTTTGTATTTTGAGTAAAGGGCGTTCGTTTTAATACGTATGGAAAAAAGAAATAATAGTTTACAACATAAAATTAAAATCATAGTTAAAACAAGAGCACACAAATAAATTAAAACATATGAAATTTCCTAGTTTTGCTTTAAATTTTTTTTTTTTCGATTAACCTAAATATCAGTTACTTTTTAGAGTTCATTTAAATTAAAAATATACATACATACCATTTTGAAGAGTCATTAGATTTTACAGTTCATACTCGAGTAAATCCAAAACAAAAGTCTAAATTAATATTTGAGGTTTTTGTTGTGTAGAACTTTTTTTATATGTATATCTATACATAAGATTTAGAAAGTTTGTTGTTCGTTCGTTTGACAGTAATTAAAATAGATTGAACAGCCTAAGATAGTGGATAGATCTAGGTCAACATAGAACCTTTTAAAGTCATTACTTAAATCTTATAAGATGGTGCTGAAATATTTCCTAAAGTTGTGGAAAGGAATGAAATTTGTTTTTGGACGGGAGAAAATAACTCCCCATTATGTAATTCATTGTCTTTCTTTAAACGTTTTTTTTTGTGGTACACACATTTCAATCGATTCCATGTAGCCTGCATGTTCGAAAAATCGACGATTGAAAATTATCATATGGGCATTTCTTGAAAACACATTTTGTTGTACTCGTATAACATTTTCATAGTGAATTCAGCTAATGTAAAAAAAAACAAATTACATTTATACATAACCCATTTCGAGACATTCGAATGCTTTGCAAATTGCACATTTCTATTTCACGTGCGACATTGAAAAAACAATATGTTTTGTCAGTGCTTCGAAAGTACAGACAGAAAGCCCATTAAATATTCAGTAGAACCAGAGTTAAATATCTCTATTAAAATTAAAAAAAAACCCCCCCTGCTGAAAAATATAAAGCTTTGTGATCGTAACGCGACACTTTAAGTGTAAAATTATAACAAATAATTTTACATAAAAAAACTTTTAAATTATTTAAACTTACATGAGCAAAAACATATCACAAAGGAAATAATGCGGAATGCTAGGGAAAAGTGGAAAGGTGTTGACTGAAGGAAAAAATATAGTACTTATTTTCGATTTTATTATCGAAAATATACTTTTTTTATTGAAATTAAAAATTATGAGCCTACCCATAGTTTACCATTATCAAAATGCCAAAATTGTGGATAGATATTAAGATACGAGCTGTAAAAGTTTAGCGTAAGCGACAATTTACGAATTTTACATTTTAATATTATACATTTACATTTTAATATTATACAAAAAAAAACATTCTCCTGAAAAATTTAATTTTTGTCGCTTACGATTAAATCGAAAAAAAGGCTCGATATTACCGGGTGTGTTCTGTATTCCACGTAAAATTAAATCGAAAATAAGGCTCGGTATATTAATTAAAAATTATCTGATAACACAATACGTAGCGGAGCTTCCTTAAAAAAGGTTGCGAGTAGCTTAAACAAAAATATCGAAAGTAAGTGGATGCCTTCCGTCCGCATAAGTTTTCGTTTGACCGCATGAGAGTACATTTGCGTATCATCAAAAATAAATTTTTTCACAAATTTGTAAAAATTTTGAACAATTGGAAATAGATTTTTAATAATTAACGCACAACATACAACTTTACTTTTATTATAACAAAGTATGTATGTATGTAATCGTGTTTATTTTTAACGAAATTCACATAAAGAATGCTGAACAGCGATGAAAACAATCTACAGTTAATTGCGAACTTTTTTTAGTCTTTCGAATCGTGATAAGTTACTGATTTCACAACTGCAAACTTAACGTTGATGATCATAAGTCCTTCAAATTGACCTCCTCAAAGTTTCGTCTGACATGGACGGTAAATGCGTTTGGATGTGTAAATAATTATAAAAATATTAAAAATAAAGAAGTTAAAGAATTTAGTAGTTCGTTCCTAGTTTAGGGAGAATAGTGCTGCATCAGCAGAAACCGAAGATTCTAAAACATGGGGGTAAATTCGGCATTCAATACGACTCCTAATTTAAAAATATTTCCATAGTTTATATGGAAATACATATATTTAAATTACGAGTCGTATCGAATGCCGTAATTTGCCCAATGCAGTACACGTCATGTAACAAACCACATGTGCATGGGGTTCTGACGTGAATTTGCCGTTTGCTAGTAATATCAGTACATTTAGACCAGTTCTGGACAGCGAGAGAAATGTATTTGTGTATGTGTATTCATTTCTATAAGAAGCCGATTGCAGTTCGGCACTCTGGTGCCACTTTAGTCAACTACATTGTAGACATTCACATGTTTGCACATGAGCTGCCTCTGGAAATGTGTCCTCCGCTTTGGCTAAATATGTCACATTCAAAATAAAAATTTTACGGCTTGTAGCCACTACTACTTACTCAAAAAAAATTTCACGTATTTAACGAATATACTATTAAAAAAGTATATTCAGAGGTTATTGCTGTAAAAAGGCCCACCAGCAAAATATTGCATTGAGAGCAGCTCACTTGTCTTGAATAAAACAATTTAAGGATAAGAATATCAGTTATCTTAAGAAATATGTATCAATGCGTATTAAAAACAAAATAACACTTAATTCCACACATGGTTTTTAAGTGAATGAGACGCATCATCAAAATAACTATTACGAGTTTTCAACTTGAAACAAAATATTAAAATTTGATTATGTTTTGAATGGAAGTGTGCGGCAAGTCGAACGTTGTCGACATCGAGGGTTTGGCCCTAAATTTTTATCATTAATTGCAATATGAAAAAAAACAAATCCCAAATATTACTTTAAATAATTGGAAGTGATTGATTGATTTTTCCAAAAATATAAAATGTTCCTCCCATCTGTACATATGTATGTATAGTAGATACATATGTAGTACATATGCAAGTTACAAATTATAAAAAAAATAAATTAAATATCTTAGGTATTATAGAAAATAGTGCGACTTCTTTTAAAACAATCGTTAGGCAATATTAAAATACGGAATAGCACAAGTATACATACATACATGTGTATCTAAAAAACAAATATTAACCTGTCAATTTTAAGATTATTGTCCCCCATCCAGGGTATTAAATGTTTCCCCTGGTCGATTTCACGTGCCTTGGAGTCATCGCGAAACACTTTGCAGGCATAACCAAATACCAATAAGTCAACATGACGTACTTCGTTCACATTGGCTACGCTAGACAGGGCCGATGAAGCTGCAGCGGACCCACTAGTTTTACGTAAAATTCCATTTACAGTATTGACGCTGCTACCAGCTCCAGCGATGTTGTTACTGTTAACATAAGTATGACGCGTGTTGAAGGGCATATTTTATTTATGTTAATAACTTTATAAAAAACTTATGAACTTAAATGCATTTAATTCTTTTAATTATTTCACATGGGCACAAAATCTTTTCCTACTTTTCGCAATTAAGTAATTTATGGTGCGCAGAGTTGTAATTTTTATTTACAAGTTGTGTTCAATAAGCACATAATAATTTATAGCAACCTTAGATTTAAAAAATTATAGTAAATGACGAAAGTGTTATACTCAATTCAACAGCTGTGGCTAAATATATTTTAAATAAAAAATCACTTGGCTGGAATATACACCACAAAGTATAATATACACATTTCAATAACAATTAACAATAAATGTCTCAACAGAAAACAAAATATAATTTCCAAGGAAAAGAGTGCTTTAGCCGCATGAATTTTCTATACCAAGCCTCCATGCTAATGGCAGGCAGAAACAATACGCTATCCTCGTACTATGGCAAACTATGTAAAAATATTGGTAAGAAGGCTGTTTTAAGAATGTACGTAAAGTTAATAGAATCTCGAAACCTTTATTAAAATTAAGGGTTATTTCAGTGATCCCAACGTTAAACGTGATTTCTGTAAACGTTGTTCTCTAGCACAGAAGCCGGGAATTACCAGCGACCTGCGTGTTAAACAATTGCGAAAGAAGAGAAAACATCAGAAAACTATTGAACAATTGGACTTGGATACTCAAATGCAAATATCTTGTAAGCTATGTGGGCATCAAAGAAATTTTAATTTGAACGAAGATTACAAGTTTTGGTTGGAAAATCCTGAATCTGTTGCAGAGGTATGCACCATCCGGATTGAGGAAAAGCAAATGATCGAGAAGAAAAAAATAAATAAAAATAATAGTACATAGGTACCTATATTGATAACATTTTTTGCTTATTTGAAAATAGAAATAAAGCCAATTTTTAAAAAATTGTAATAGTTAATTAACATGCATATCACAAAGTATAATACATACATATCGCACACTAAATCATAAACAGTAACAACTCAAAATTATCAAAGTGGTTTTTGTTTTTTTATAAACCCGGTAATTGAAGAAATCTAACGACTGCAACAATTTCTTTTACATTACAGGCATCTTGCAGAATATAAAATACCGATATGCTTGTTTTTATATTTTATATTTGCTTCATTTGTACAGTATCGACAGTTTTTTCTCACTACTCAGCATCTGACATTTTTTGAGTTGTGAATCTTTATGGTTTAGTGTGCGATATGTTTGTATGTTGAAAAGAAATCGGATTTCTGCACCATCCAAATATTTTAAATTCTAAACACAGTCTTCTGTTAAACAGCTGATCTCATACATGCAAAACACATCTAGCTGATGAAAACAACAATACTGTGAACATTGGACCTGTATTTACATTTAAAACAATTTTTTAGTTCACTTGATCATTCCAATTGTTTTGTTCTAGTTTCTAGCAAAACTTAATTAAATATTCGTCAAAATGTCTATTAGGCAATTAATTGAAGGCGACTGTGGTGGTGTGAACCCTCTGATGCAATTAGGTGGTCAAATCACTCGTGATGCTGCTCATAAAGATGAAGGTTTTATTCAAGCACAATATGAGCATTCTATGCATCAAGAAGAGAACATGGTAAATGAGTTCTTGGGGCAAGTTGCCGGTCCACCACAGTCATTTCAGATGGAAACGTTACTACAGGAAATGCGCGAAATCGAGAAATCGCAAATGGGTCTAGCGCAACTGCAACATGCTCCCAGTGTAATAGATGAAGTTGCTGGTCAATGGTCTAGGGAGCAGCCATCAATGGAACCTCACATGATACATGTGCGACCACAAAAACAGCAAATGACACATGTGCGCGAATTTTTCGAGGAGGTTCCCGAAACTTCATCTTTTCTTAATCAGCCACCTCCTTACTTGGCCATATGCCCTCCACATCCCAGTGCTATTATAGATCACCAATTGCATACTGGCCTAACTAATGAATTCTTTGAAGAAGCTAGTTCTTTGGATAAAACCACCGAATTACCAGAGTCACTTCAAGGTGAAGACTGGGTAAATGATTATCAATCTAGTAATGAGAATAACGAGCAGGCTGCTGCTAATTACAACGAAAAATTTTGGCAACGTTTGCAAGACGAATGGGCAAAACTATCAGATGAATCGGAGCATCCCTGGTTGTCAGAATTTGACGAAAATTATGATCCCTACAAAGAGTACAAGTTTGTGGAGGAAAACCCCATGAATGATGTAGATAATGCTTTAGAGAGAGGTAAAGAATACTTGGCAAAAGGTGACATTCCAAGTGCCGTGTTATGTTTTGAAGCAGCTGCAAGCAAGGACCCGGAAAATGCAGAAGCCTGGGAACTGTTAGGTATTTCACAAGCCGAAAATGAAATGGATCCCCAGGGTATAGCGGCTCTAAAGAGATCCTTAGATTTAAAGCCAGATAATCTCAATGTTTTAATGGCATTGGCGGTGTGCTACACCAACGAAAGCCTACAGTCACAGGCAGTTAAAATGTTAACCAATTGGTTGCGAATTCATCCTAAATATAAACATCTAGTGCCCTCTGATCCTGAAAGTGCAACAAATAGTGCTACTACTATGGCATCATCTTTAATACGTGGTAATAAATTACAGGAGGTGCAGAATATGTTCTTGCAAGCCGTACGAATGGATCCCCAAACGATATATCCTGAGCTGCAGCAGGCTTTGGGAGTGCTTTATAACCTTTCTTCGGAATACGACAAGGCGGTAGATTGTTTTCAAGCGGCATTGCAAGCCAACCCAAAAAACGCCAAAGTTTGGAACCGGCTAGGAGCCAGTCTGGCAAATGGTTCACGTTCTGTGGAGGCAGTGGAAGCCTATCAGCGAGCATTGGAATTAGAACCAGGTTTTATACGTGTGAGATATAATGTTGGAGTATGTTGTTTAAACTTGAAGGCATATAAACAATCTGTGGAGCATTTATTGACGGCCTTAAGCATGCAGTCTGAAGCAACAATCAATCATGCACTGCCAACTGGGTCATTGGGAGATGGTAAAAAACAAATGTCAGAGTCTATATGGAGTACATTGAAAATGGTGATTTCTCTAATGGGTCGTAACGATTTGCAGGGCTATATAACCGATCGTAATTTGGCTGCTTTGAATGAAGCTTTTAAAGATTGAAAACTTGAAAATTTGTCTTTTAATTATGGTGTATGGGAGTAATTACATTGTATGATAATATACATATGTACATACATTGTATAGAATAAATGTATAAGAGAAAGTCAATGTGAATAATACAATATACATATCGAAACCTACTTTCGGTATAATCGTAATCCACTTGTAGTAAAAAATTAACCTTTTTATTGAAATTGGCCTAATTTTGTAAAACGCAACGCTAAGCGTCGAAAAATTTTATATAGAAAAAAATTAAATTACAAAAACAAAACACATACAAAATTTGTCAAAGCTAGGCGTTGCGTTTTACAAAATTAGACCCTATATTTGCCTGCTCATAGTTCAGAACTATCAAAATGGCGAAATTGTTGATAACTTTTTAAATATGTATAGGCTGTAAAATTTTATATCGAGCCTTATTTTCGAAATAAATAAATATGTATAAGTGGAGACTTTTTCAGTCAACTGAAACAAAAATGAATGTTCATACAATTGTTTGGTCACGGAATTTTTTTAGTGTGTTTTTGTGTTGAAAATTTAAAAATAAATTAATTTGTGTGTATGCAAACATAATTCCACACAAAAGGCTACACGATTATTTTTTCGTGTAGAAATAAATGTAAATTTACAAACGAGAAATTCCGTAAGAATTCCGTACTTGGCTTTAATAGGCAGACAAGAATATTTGTCTTCAATAAACTGGCAGTTAAATTTTACAGTATTTGTTTAAAGCTCAAAAGGAGTATTTTATTAATTTAAAAAAAAATATGTAATAAAAATTTCAATCGTGCCTCGCTTCTGTAACGAATGTAATAACTTTCCGCATCGAAAAAAAATGTTATGGCTTTGTGTAACACGGGATAGGTTGATCTTTTTTGGAAGTTAGTTTTTATATGTACATATGTGTAAAATGGAACAACCAATATAAATATTTAATTTTCGAAAAGTGCTCGAAAGTTCCAGCAACGAGGCACAGGAAGCAAATTACAGATTTCAATTGGAACGAAATAAAAAAACATTTCCATTTAAACTATATATGAAATATTTTGAAATTTCGTTGATTAAAGAGTTAATCTGTCCTCTGTTTCTATAATTATACTATTTAACTGAATAATTATTTTATATTATAAACTTTATTGAAAACAAAAGGCAATGCATTAATAATAGATGAGTTCGCACCGGACAAGATAACTCTTTACACATTAAATGCATGAGGAACTTTACGAATTTAATTAGTCGACATCTCCACATTATCCATAGAATCCCATAAGTCGGTTTTTCAGGAAGCGAAACAGCGCTTTTCGAAAAAAGCAAGTTCGTTGCTTTAACGAGTCTATTAGCAATAAAAATTTGATTAAAATTCCAATTCCCATCTAACCACGCAATGAATTCTATGAATAGGCCGAATAAGTTCTCTCGAATAAGTTACATAAGGAAATGTGTCCTTTTTTATTAATCTATTACACACATAAATGTATTTGAAGTTTTTTAACACATACTACATATGTACACTTCTTAAATAATTAGTTTGATCTTTGAATATGCAACAAGAAAAACAACAATTTTTTAAAAATTTTTAACCAAAGGAATGACATCACATCACATTTTTTTTATATGTACAAACATACATTATATCGTATACTCGTATGTTTCTGTTTAAACTAATTCTTGGACAATACTTTTCTAATTAAAAATACGGCCGCTACTCCAATTACGACAGCTCCAACAGCGATACCAATTTCCCTGTAGATATTTGTATTTCATGTTTATAAATTATATTTGTTAAGTTTTTTTTATAATTTTTATAAATTTTCACCAAACCCACAACAAATAAGGATTATACAAAAGGAAACAATTAACTAATAGTACAACATTGTTTTTTAGCGTTAAGCGATTCGTGATTTGCGGTAGTATTAACGGATATGGGACTGTAAAAATGTGGCAAGAAAAAATTTTAAGTAAAATTATGATACAAACTTAAAAAATTAACAAAATAACAAAATAATTAAACGACACAACGATGATGTGGTGATTTTGATTTTGAGTGGAAGAACATTTAAATTTGAACTTACAATATGTTTCGATGTTAGAGGATTTTTTCAAAAATTTGATTTGCAGTATTTAATTTTTTTAGTAGAATAGAAATATGTACAGCTAAAAACATTTGAAAATTAATATAAAACTTAAGAAGATATTATGGGTTTGTTAAAAAAAAAAACATTCAGAAAACATTTACTATCGTTTTAGTAGAAAATCTATTAGGCCAAGAGTTTTTAGTGTTCGGTACTTAAAAGCAAAACAAGAACCCTATTGACGTCTCTCCGTTGACTTAATGCAAAAGCAATTTTGTTTGTGTGTTACGCTATCGCCTTAACCGATTTTGATGAAATCTTGTTTCTACGAAACTATCAGATTTTTATAAAATTCAAAACATAGATAGTTTTGCGTCTAAAAGGACACACCGGCTTTATATTTCTTTTTTCAACTAGAACCAAGAAGAATTACGGGGCAGAAGTTGCCCTTTATATATTTTTCAAATTAAAACTAAGATAATGGGTGGCAGGAGGCAATTTCTGTCTCCCCGAAACTATGCAATCGAGTTTTATGAAATTAAAAACATACATATGTACATACATATCGTTACCTTAATATAGAAAGGCCCCAAATCTAAATTTTATTGAAATCGATTTTTTTGTATATTTCGATAGAAGATCATCTAATATACATCGAAAAATGCAAAAATCTCGATTTAAAAAAAATAATTAGTTAGGGCCTTACTATATTACGGTAACGATATGTAGATGGTAGAGGGCAATTGCCGCTTCTCCGAAACTATCCAACCGATTTTATAACTTAATCCTTTTTCGATTTAAAGACGTTGTGGACAATGATTTTCTAAATTATTTCAAAATAAAATATGTGCTATAGTTATTTCTGCATTTCTACATTTTTAAAATAGTTAAGTATACTTCATGTATGTACATATATATATATCGATCGATTTCTAATATATGATTAATTTTGTTATTATATGTTACGCGCAAAATAGAAAGGGACCTAAGGGTAAAAACCGGTTTTGTTCAGGAGAGACATTTTAAAGATTTAAATACGTGTATATTTGGTGTACCATCACATCATAAAACGCGCATATCTCTGGGAGGGAACACTTTTGGGGCATGGGATCGGTCTCATTCGATGCTCAGAACATCTGACCACATCAACAAAAAAAAGTGAAAATTAATTTTTTTTTACCCTTAGGTCCCTTTCTCTATGCGCTGTCACATATGTAGATGTCATGAAAACCACCCTTGAAAATATTTATGAGTTGGTTCAAAGCTAAATTATGATATCTGCAAGCAAATGTGGACTATCGAAAAACTACTAAATAATTCAATTACCTAAACTAAATATTTTTAATTTGTAAAATTATATCAGCCTTATTTATAAAAATTATTAATGCTTTATAAAGGCTTAATAAGAAGAATTTTGTATTAAAATTTGTTTTAAAAACTTTATAAAGCCTTAATAATTTTTATAAATAAGGCTGTATATGTACATATGTATATCGTTACCTCAATATAGAAAGGCCCTAATGCATTATTTTTTGATATCGAGATGTTGTTCTATCGAAATGTACAAAAAACACGATTTCAAAAAAAAAAAATTATGAGTTAGGGCTTTTCTATATTAAGGTAAGGATATGTACATATGTATGTTTATATTCATGCGTTAGTATGTGTGGTAGTAAGATTTATAAGATAAAAATATGACAAAATCGCCTAATTTAGGGAATAAAAGTATGTACAGGCAAATAAACAAAATTTCTACTGAATAAAATTACCTGAGTGGTAATTTAGTTTTGCAATCTGCGGCAGCTAGATCTCCAATATAGTATTTCTTCATAATTTCTCTGAAAATATAACATGTATGAACGTAAGTATGTATATATGTAGATGCAAACTTATGATAATATTACTTAAAGCTTCTAGATTTAATTTGAAATTAGCTATAGGAGGAAAAATATAAAAGCACAAAGGAAGTTATACATATTTAAATCAAAATTATAAAAATATTTACATATACATTACATATTTATAATATTTACATATACATTACATATGTATGTATGTACATAAATATGTACATAAATATGCGCACAATAGTAAGTAATCTTATAATAAAAAATATTTATTATTTGTTCAAAGTTGAAATTACCTGTGTGAATAACTTATGATGGAACGAAATTTTGTGTTTCGAAAATGCAAGGAGCCAACAGAGGCTAGTTTTTTTCGTTCTTGTTACTTTTATTTTAAGCTTTTAGTTTATTTTTTAAGTGCATTTTTTATTTGTCTTATTTGTTTAATTCAGGGATTATTTTCCAAATTTAAAATGAACAAATCAAACTACACAAGGAATACGAGTACACCAAGGTACTCCATGTCACATGGACTACATATACATAGATGCATTGATTTTTTATTTATTTAATTTTTATTAAAAAACTCAACTTTACCAATTATTTCTTGATTTTTATTTATTCCTCAGAAAATAACAGTTATTTCCTGATTTTAATTTATTCCTTACAAAATAAAATAAAAAGTGACAGTTACTTTTTGATTTTTATTTTGTTGCTAAAAAAAATTGTAATTTTTAAAATTAATATAATACAAATAATTCTGCCAAAAAAAACGCCTTCAATGCAAAAATATGATAGAAAATTTTCGAAAAGAATTTCCAATTTATTTATTGTAATTTTTAAAATGAATATAATACAAATAATTATTTTTTTAAGGGAAAATCGTGTCTATTTTAGGGCTCAAGGTGTGTGGTAAGTTTCGTAAAAATCGGTTAAGTCGAACCACGTGAAATATAAGAATACATTTTAATGGGCGTAATCCCGCCCATTTTTTAAACCCTGAAATTTTGTAATTACAATAACCAATCAAATAAATAGAATATCATAAAAACAAATAAATAGAATATCATAAAATCAAATAAAAGAACTTGCGGGCGTGTCCCCGCCCATTTTTTTGCAATGGTACCAATGGGAAGCTATACACTCAGAGAATAAAAAAAATTTACAATCGGTCTAATATGAACCGACTTCTGAAGTAACATCCAAAAAAATAGAGACGAATTGATAACCTCATCCTTTTTTTAAAGTAAATTTAATTTAACATAAGATTGTTTTTGCAGACTGGCGATAAATTCAAATTTAAATCGGTTAATATTAATTTTAACAAAACATACGCTTTCTACAGTTTAAAAATTAAGCAAAAGAATAAAAATTAAAAGTAAGTGTTGTTTCGTGAATAAATAAAACTCACAAAATAATAAATAAAATAAATTAAAATCAGGAAATAACTGTTATTTTCTGAGAAAAAAATAAAAATCAAGAAATAATGATGAAAAACTAATTTTTAAAATAAAACTTATAACCGTTACGTTACGTTGATTTATTTAAAACACAGAGAAAGCCCAATGGCCAATTATTTATGCACAATTTAATGAATAAAAGTTTGGAATTCCAATTAACTACAATTTTAAATTTACAACAATTTATAGGTGTTTGTAATATTTTCGTTTATCGACCCTGTTTTGTAAACCGAATCGATTGGAAACCGCACGATTTTAGAAACTAACTCCAATAATAAAAATTTGACAATTTGCATCAAACATGGAATACCGCCAATAAAAACTCGCTAAAAAGTCAGCTATTAATGTGTAGTTTGTTTTTGAAATCAAATCAAAAACCGGAAGGTTTTTTTCAAATATGTTTTTGTACGTAAATTGTCGCTTTCGACAAAATTTTACAGCCCGTATATTAAAAGTTATCAACAATTTTGACATTTTTATAATTGTAAACTATGGGTAGGCCCGTAAAATTTGAATTTCAATAAAAAAACTCCATTTTCGATAACATGTCGCTTACGACAAAATCGAAAAAAAGGCTCCATATGTATGTACATATGTAAGTATGTCTGTTTTAAAAATCTCAAATAAACATAACTTCTTGTTCCCGTTTAAAAAAATTTTAAACAGCAAGAAGCGTCACGAAAAGGTTTACTTAGGTCGGAAATATTAATGAATCTGCATTGTTTCTGCAGTAGGATAGCAAAATTATTTTACAGTGCACATACATACATATGGCTGTTAACAAGTAGAAAGGCCCTAAGTCGTATTTTCACGAAATTTAGTTTGTCAATGATTCCAATACATTTCACACAAATACACCTCGTCACAAGCAGTTTTACAAAGCAGTTGTACAAGCACTTGAACTGTTTGTTATTATGTTTTTACCTTCTCCTGTAAAGTTACAGTTATTTGAGTTAGGTCCTTTCTACTTGTTAACAGCGATATGTATGTACATATATGCATATTTTAGCAGAAAGCCAGTCCAGTTTATTTACATCCCCACCATTTAAAACCCACAACAAAGAGGTCTTCTGCAAAAACTTTCTATCAGCCTTTACCATCAGAGAGAGAAGAGTGGATTTCTTGACAAATATTCAAACACGACCTTTAATTTTCTTTGTAAAATTATTTTATCAAGGTTAACGGGAAAACTATGGAATATGCGTAACGTGTTACACTTGTTCTAAAAGCCAACCGTTAAGCCAATACAGGGGGAATTATGTAATTCGATTCGAAAATAAAACTGTTCGAAATTGTATGTTATTAGCATTACAATCCGTTCGATTCGGATTGCATAATGCTTGCTTTTTCACAACACGTTATCAATTTTTCATCCAAGATAGAAAAACCTACTCCCAAAATCGGTTTCACTTGACATACATACATACATACTTATGTATACTACCTACTACAAATGCCACATGAATTTTGCAATTGTCCTATTTTAATGCCAACATTTTGACAAACTTAAAATTAAAACTTTAAGATAGGGATGAGTTTGGAATCATACTTATTTTACCAAACTTACATACATGTGTATGTACATACATATGTATGTATGTCTGGATGCTTATAAATAGTACATCATGCATTAGTACATACTTACATACATACATACATACAAAGAAGTGTGTTGTTACATACCTGGCTTCTTCGCTGTGGCCAACATCAATAAAATCTTTAGTACCATCTCTACCAGCAACTTCATCTAAACTATCTTCACCTCCTGGATGCTGCAACAAAATTAAAATTTTTCCGAATAAATACTTACATATGTATCAACAAAAACTTCAAATAGTACACCCAAGCTAACCTCACTTCGGAATTTTGTTAAATCGTAAACTTTGTTTTCTATTATTACCCATAAATCAGTGGATTTATTATGCTGTTTCACCGCTTCCAAACTGATTTCCACCATGTTTGCTCTATCCAGTAGATTATACTATTGTTATTTGTGTGTATCAAGATATGCTTGGAAATGATGAATAATGTGCAAACAGAAAACCCAGAAATCCGTGATGACATGAATGATGATGATGAAAGGCAGATTATTATATTACCCATTTACTTCAATAACATCATAACTCAAAAAATACGATTTTTAAGTTAATGATGCAGAATTAGTCTTCATATCGTTATTGATATTGCACAAAAATTTCATACAAATATCTTGTATACTCAACTTGAGCAAAAAAAAAATAAAAATTTCTTTTTCCCATTAAGTTTTGTGTAAATTAAAAACTTTACACTTGTTTTCCGTAAAAATATTTTTTTGAGATATGATGTTGTTAAAGTAAATACGCGAAATGTGCTAAATTGAGATTGAATTAATTGTTGAGCAATTGTTTTTATTGGTCAGTTGCATAGTTGCCAGATCATACTTCCCCTTTACTGCAATATAGTCATATCTAAAAAATGCGTTTTTGGATTTATTAATGCAGGGGGTATATTCTGTTGTATTTGGCCTTTCACAAACGAGTCTAATTTTTATGCCGCACAGTTTTTGTTCTTTTTAGAACACACGAGACTAATGCATCTGGCATAAAAATGTATACGTGTTCACAGCTTTGTGTGTTTTTTGTATTCATTTGCTGTTAAGTTGTGTGTGTATTGGTTTTGTGCTGCTAATGCGGGGTTGTAGCTGGTTGAAAAATTATGCCAAACACAAAACCACTCTCTTTTCCCCTCTCACCTACAAACTAGCATTTTATGCCAGCACAATTGTTCTCGTGTCTGACTGGCCTTTGGAAACGAAAGAAAATGCTTTCGAATTTGTATTTTATTACATAGCGTCTACAACTGCGATTAACTCTGACATAATATGTGAGTGAACGTCGGCAGAATAACAAAATAAAATGCCGATATTTCTCTTCATCTCATACAACAGGACAACGTAATTCTACTTTTCTTATAACATTTCATTTTATGCAAATTCTCATCGAGTTAACATGTATTATTTTTGTATAATTATATATTTTGTTTTCACTTTTTCGCACAAACTTTAACTCACAAATTAAATTTAACACATTTGAACATATAAAATCCCAGAAATATTGTCCAAAACATTGTTTTTCATTTATTTTAAGAAACACTCACACATGCATACGAATTTATTTTCATGTGCGTGTGTTTTTTGACAATTCATCTCATAAGATTGTTGTTATGGGATTTCTTATAACAACTCTCTCATAAAAAATCTTATAAGATTGAGATAACACTAATATGAAGTCTACACGTAACATAACTCGCTCTGCGATTGAATTTGACGATCTCATCTTACATATTATGTTAGGTGTAGACCCTATGTTAACATTGCATTTCGAAAGCATTTGCTTTCGTTTCGAATTACAGAATAAATTCATCATATCGAATTTTATCTTCTGAAAAAATTTTATACAAGTGGTTCGTTAACTCATTTCATTTTTAACAACCGCATTGAGGCACAGAATTTTGGGAAATTCACATTGCAGGCAAGATTTCTTGGAAGTTTTGAAATGGAAATCCAGAATTAGTACGCCAGGATATAGTATGCCGGGCAATATATAAGGAATTTTTTATGTATTTACTAGATTTTAAATTTACGCCCCTATTGCAGTTCTCAACTCAACTCAGTTTGGTTGTCAGCCAGCAACGCATCTCTGATCGCAATATTTTAATATTGCGATTCTCAACTAATACTTGAAATGTTATGGTACAAGATAACTACAAATGCAAGTTGTGAATCGAAATACCAATGTATAAGTTGGTTTGAGTCTCAGACAACCCAACAGAATGCCAGTACGGAATTTAGCATACCCATTAACCCTGCTCCAGGTATTCTATTAATCGAGGGTGTGCTGGAAGACGCGCGATTTCAAAATGTGCTTCTCCATTCGAGAGCACCGTGCCCTATGATTGGACGATTTTGTGCAACCTTGCAGACACCAGTCTATTTGGCCATAAAAACTGACGGCCTAATTCATAACAAATATTTTAGGTTTATTACAGGTTTGACAAATTTCCGTGAAATAATTTTTATGAATAAAGCAGTACAATTTAACAATCAAAAGCTTTTTGAAAGTCACTTGAGTTCTAGGGTCTTTCAGCATTACTTTAACACTTGCAAATACCACGGGGTCCTTCGAATAAAATCCTTACAGAATAAACACATACTCCTTTTTTATTTATTGCATGTTTTATTAAAATTTTATTTTTTCAACATAACGGGAATATTAAATTAAAAAAATGATAATTAGTTGAATTTTTAAGTAATCGAATAGAAAATAGATTTTATTTTAATTAACGAGATACATTTGCAATACTAATAAATTTTTTTTTCTTTATTTCGACCCAAAATTTAGTATGCGCCTCCGCGAAGACGTAGCACCAAGTGGAGAGTAGATTCCTTTTGGATGTTATAGTCGGACAACGTACGACCGTCCTCCAACTGTTTTCCTGCGAAAATCAAACGTTGTTGGTCTGGAGGAATACCTTCCTTATCTTGAATTTTAGCTTTAACGTTTTCAATAGTGTCAGACGGTTCTACTTCAAGAGTGATTGTTTTTCCAGTTAGAGTCTTAACGAAGATCTGCATACCACCACGTAGACGCAATACCAGATGTAAAGTGGACTCTTTTTGGATGTTATAATCGGACAAGGTACGACCATCCTCTAACTGTTTACCAGCAAAGATCAAACGTTGCTGGTCTGGAGGAATACCCTCCTTATCTTGAATCTTAGCTTTCACGTTTTCTATAGTATCGGATGGCTCCACTTCTAAAGTAATAGTTTTGCCAGTCAATGTTTTAACAAATATTTGCATACCACCACGAAGACGCAATACCAAGTGCAAGGTAGACTCCTTCTGAATATTGTAGTCAGATAAGGTACGACCATCTTCCAACTGCTTACCAGCGAAAATCAAACGCTGTTGGTCTGGGGGAATACCTTCCTTATCTTGAATTTTGGCTTTCACATTTTCGATGGTGTCGGACGGCTCTACTTCTAGAGTGATGGTTTTGCCCGTTAATGTTTTAACGAAAATTTGCATGCCACCACGTAAACGCAATACCAAATGAAGAGTCGATTCTTTTTGTATGTTGTAGTCAGATAAGGTGCGGCCATCTTCCAACTGTTTACCAGCGAAAATCAAACGTTGTTGGTCTGGAGGAATACCTTCCTTATCTTGAATTTTGGCTTTCACATTTTCAATAGTATCAGATGGTTCCACTTCAAGAGTGATTGTTTTTCCAGTTAGGGTCTTAACGAAGATCTGCATACCACCACGTAGACGCAATACCAAATGCAATGTTGACTCTTTTTGAATGTTGTAATCAGATAAGGTGCGGCCATCTTCCAACTGTTTACCAGCGAAAATCAAACGTTGTTGGTCTGGAGGAATACCTTCTTTGTCTTGAATCTTTGCTTTAACATTTTCGATGGTATCGGATGGCTCGACTTCCAAGGTGATGGTCTTACCAGTCAATGTCTTTACAAAAATTTGCATACCACCGCGGAGACGCAAGACCAAGTGCAAGGTAGACTCCTTCTGAATATTGTAGTCAGATAAGGTACGACCATCTTCCAACTGCTTACCAGCGAAAATCAAACGCTGTTGGTCTGGGGGAATACCTTCCTTATCTTGAATTTTGGCTTTCACATTTTCGATGGTGTCGGACGGCTCTACTTCTAGAGTGATGGTTTTGCCCGTTAATGTCTTTACAAAAATTTGCATACCACCCCGGAGACGCAAGACCAAGTGGAGAGTGGATTCCTTTTGAATATTGTAGTCCGAAAGAGTACGGCCGTCTTCCAACTGCTTACCAGCAAAGATCAAACGTTGCTGGTCTGGAGGAATACCTTCTTTGTCTTGAATCTTTGCTTTAACATTTTCGATGGTATCGGATGGCTCGACTTCCAAGGTTATGGTCTTACCAGTCAAGGTTTTTACAAAAATCTGCATACCACCCCGGAGACGCAAGACCAAGTGGAGAGTGGATTCCTTTTGAATATTGTAGTCCGAGAGAGTACGGCCATCTTCCAACTGCTTACCAGCAAAGATTAAACGTTGTTGATCTGGGGGAATACCTTCTTTGTCTTGAATTTTAGCTTTGACGTTCTCAATGGTATCGGAGGGCTCAACTTCTAGAGTAATAGTTTTTCCCGTTAAAGTTTTAACGAATATTTGCATGCCACCACGTAAACGTAATACCAAATGCAATGTAGATTCTTTTTGAATATTGTAATCAGACAATGTTCGCCCGTCTTCCAACTGCTTGCCAGCAAAGATCAAACGTTGTTGATCTGGAGGGATTCCTTCCTTATCTTGAATTTTCGCTTTAACATTTTCAATAGTATCGGAAGGCTCAACCTCCAAGGTGATGGTTTTACCAGTCAATGTCTTGACAAAGATTTGCATACCACCACGTAGACGAAGAACCAAATGAAGGGTAGATTCTTTCTGAATATTATAATCGGACAAAGTGCGTCCGTCTTCAAGTTGTTTACCAGCAAAAATCAAACGTTGTTGATCTGGAGGAATTCCCTCTTTATCCTGGATTTTTGCCTTGACATTTTCAATGGTATCAGAAGGTTCGACCTCCAAAGTGATGGTCTTGCCAGTTAATGTCTTCACGAAGATTTGCATTTTCGAGTATCTGTAAACGAAAAATAGGAAAATTCAGCTTTAGGTTTATGTATTTGTATTTTTTTTTTCTTGATTTTTTCATATGATAATTAAAACGACTCGATCCAAAATTATTTTATTAATTCAATGAGTAGTAATTTGTTTTTATTTTTTCAAGTTAAAAACTTAATTGAGCTAAAATATCACTAATTAATTCACTTTACTACATATTGTGAAATTATTTTTTATCTTTTACCAACACTTGACATTATTTACAGAACCACAATGGAACAAGAATTTACACAGTCCAAAGCATATTTATATAAAGTATATGCAGGTCTACAACTAAGTACAAAAACAACGGGCGATTTGTTTGTGTAAGAATAATGGAAGAATGTCAAAAACAGATGAATACAACCAGACCTGGGCAGCTTGCATTACTTTTGCATAAGCACCAGTGATGCCATTAGGATACGAACGATACATTTTTCGTATCTTTTGATGACTTCAGGTACCAGGGGGTCTACTCTGTAATTCGAAACGGAAGGAAATGCTTTCGAATTTACGTGTTATAAGCATACAAATTCGAAAGCATTTTCTTTCGTTTCGAATTACACAGTAGACCCGCAGGTGTAATCCTGACATTTTTCGTATCTTTTGAATCTGTACGCAAATTGTACAGAAAATATGAACATCTTTTTTATTTTCAGGAAATTTATATGAACTTTTTGATATTGCGTATTAACTCGTATATTAATTTTTACAAAAATGAATTTGTTTTGATAACATCCAAAGATAGTTATGTACATATAATTAATTTTAAAGTTTCCTTAGTGTTTTATTAAATCTTTTTGGAAACTAAAATGTATCTTTCTCGAAATTTCACTGGCAACACTGATAAGCACTGATTGAAAAAAAAATTAGCGCAAATTTAAATTTGATGCTTGTAGTGCACTATTTTTTTCACTTCAATAAAATCTCTTAAAATTGCATGGCGAAAAATGCACTGATTTTGTATTGATGTGCTTAGTCATCAGGAAGTAATGCAATATTATTGCATTATCAAATATTGTACTTTGTACAATAGTAATATTGGATAAAGCGTTAACCTATTTTATCAGATAGCACAAATAATAAAATAAAAAATACAGTAATGTTCATTGAGGGCACCTTTATAAGTACGTTGATACAAATTAACAAAAAGAAAAACTGTCAATATAAATACAAACTAGATTTCAGAACATTTGAAAAAAGTGAAAAAGTTTCATACTTCAAGTACGTTGCATCTCGAGCTTATTTGAAAAACCGTGCAATTGACAAAAGATCAGAACTTAGGTTTTCGTTTATTGTAAAGTTATATCCTAAAAAATGGTGATTTTATAAACAAAAATACTACCGCTTGGAACAATTTCATCAAGTTGTGTCTTTCTCTCGAAAAAATTACAAAAAACGTAGTGATATGATTTTTCGTCTTGGGTGACGATATGTACAGAGGAAAAAAATTACATATTTATGTATGTACGTATGTTTTTATGTATGTACACATTTACGTTGTATTTTGCACTATAATACAATAATACTCTTCATAATGGCGGTATACGATGTTTGATGCAAATTTTCGTGCGTTAGTGCAAATGCAAAATATCGTAGCTTTTCTTTGGATTGTGTATGTATTTTGTTGTTGGATTTTAAAGAAAAGCTACGATATTTTGCATTTGCACTACTAACGCACGAAAGCTTGCATCAAACATCGAATACCGCCAATGTGTGTAGTGGTGAAAAAAATAGTGAACTAAAAGTAACAATGCAATATTCATGGAGTACTTTGAAGGGATTTTAGTTTAATGCAAAAAAAAAATTGCACTAATATTATCAAAGTTAGTGCTAGTAATAAATTTGCATTTGCATTGATTTGGTTTAGTGTAGGAAAATGGTCAATGCATTTGGTTATTTAATCCAATAGTCCCAGATCTGCATACAACAAAAAGGAAATGTATGGATAGACAAAACCAAAGTAAATTTATTAATTGATAAACCTTTAACATGTGAAATAAGTATAATAAAAGATACATAAGTACTTTAATAATTAAATATAACGATTTTTAAATGTTTTGTAACACATTTTTTAAGTAAAAATGTATCTAAACTTTTTCAGATACGTTTTCAGTATACACAATTGTGTATAACAAAGCAAAACAAAACAAAATGGCGTACGAAAATTGTAAACAACTTTTGACATTCAGGCATTCACACTACACGAGAAAAAAAATGAGTCACCCTTGCATATACTTTATATAAATTTACTTTGACACAGTCGCCATATTGGTTTTACCAACAAAATGGCTGCAGAAAATCAATTTAAATTCTATTAATAGAGGGTTGGAAAATTGATATGTATAATAATGTGCCTGATTTATAAAAATTATGAAGCCTTAATACAAAGGCTTAATAAGAAAAAATTTTTAGAAATGTTTTACAAACTTTATTAATAATTTTTATATAAAATGCAGTTGTTACTTTTGGTCTTCAATTCGTTTTAATCAAGCGAAGATAAAGATTTGATTAATTTCATCACTATTGTTCATAAAAATTAATAACCTACCTTTTAAATATTTATAACACAAAAACTCTTTATATGACGTCACACTAATTTATTTTCCAAAGTCTACTTATTTCACAAATATATTGATCACTTTTATCAAGAATTTACTTTCAGATTAACGATTTCTCTCTTTTTACTTGTAAAGAACGCTGTTCACAATTGTCTGCTATCAACTGAATAAGCAATGTTCTCTGCATTTGCTTTTATACCATCGCTTTAAAAAGGGGAAATTTCCCAAGTATTGTACATAACTATTGGAAAGATTTTGTATATAAGATATTGCTATCTCCCTTCAATAAAATACGATTTTTATATTATTTCGTTTAGAATTGTTAAGATATTTGCCTTTTAAATTAATGCTTATCAAATTCTAGAGATATTTCGTCAGAATTTTCTAAAAATTTGTTGAACATCATAAAATTGGGGTATAAAATCAAAGTTCAAATATAGTTTTTTAGTATACATGAGCAAAAATTTAATTTCTTGTCTTTGTCTGTTGAGAGAAATTTTGGGTTCCTACAGTGTTGGTAGGATGATTTAAAATAATTCAGTGATGTAAAATAAAAAATAACAATGAATGCAATGCAGAGTTTCTTGCATAAATAAAATTTTCAGCAATCACTTCAAATATTATGTGTTTCTTATTAAGTAATATTGAAATTAGGAAAATCTATAACGGAGCATTTGTATTTAAATAAGGAGAGTCAACTACTCCAAAAGTAGTAAGTATCATTTGGTACTTGAAGGTTACACGGTCAAGTTTTACATTTCAAGTTTGCTTTTAAAATTTTCTATTCTATCAATTTTTTTTTTTTGAAGAGAAGTAACACTCAGGCAATGAATGCCTACTACTATTACTAGGTGTTACCTTCTTTAGGAAAGGGATAGTGATAGAGAAGACAGGTGGTGAAGGAAGAGATAGAGGAAAGCTTGATTATTTTAAAACTCTGCTTTTTGCACGTTTTTAATAATGCATTGTTGTAGCGCCTCTGGTGTTAAATAAGGCATATTACATTTTTGAACGGACAAGAACAGCTGTTTAAGCCTGCATGCACTTTCAATTCAGATGCATTTTGACAAGTATGTGTGAAAAACTTGTTCGTGTGGCTGCAGACTCTTCACAAAAGTCAATACAGGAACAAAAATATATTATATACATCGTCAGCTCAATTGTGTTTTTGATAAGGATTGCATATTTGAACTAAATCAAAAAATAGAGCTAGGAATATTTAATTGTAAAAAAAGCTAATATGGCCACGCATACTACTATGACCAGTGATGCCATCTTTTTTGACTCTAAAGCAAAGTTAGTCACACACATACATAAATAATGTAAAATATAGTAAAATGCATGCTTGTACGAATGTACGTGTAAAAAAGAGCATAACGAAGTGCCCACGATTGGCCTTTTGATTATCACTGCTCTAAAGCAAAGTCAGGCAAACACATGCATATGTGACGCGCAAAATAGAAAGGGACCTAAGGGTAAAAACAGGTTTTGTTCAGGAGAGCCATTTTAAAGATTTAAATACGTGTATCTTTGGTGTACCATCACATCATAAAACGCGCATATCTCTGGGAGGGAACACTTTTGGGGCATGGGATCGGTCTCATTTTATGCTCAGATGTTGTCCATATCAAAAAAAAAAAAAAAGTGAAAATTGATTATTTTACCCATTGATTATTTTATCTATGCGCTGTCACATATATAATGTAAAAGAGAGTAAAATGCATGCTTGTACGAATGTACGTGTAAAAAAGCGCATAACGAAGTGCCCACGTGCAGGGCTGTCAGATATGGCGATTTCTCGCCAAACGTGACAATTTTTCAACTTGTTTAGTCTAAATTTTTGGTTTGACGACATGGCGATAAATAAATTTGTTGGCGATTTTTGCCTATTTTTTAACAAAATTGAAATTAAAAATTTTTGTATTTCAGCAAAATAAGTTCGTTGAAGGAGTAGTTTAAAAAAATATATCCTGCCAAAACTCGTCTGCAAGAAATTAAAACAACTTGATTTTAATGATTTTTCTTATATTAATTAATTAATTTTGAATTTGGATGAGAAAAATTAGAGAAAAAAAATATAATTTTTGGCGGCTTTATTTCTAGTGTGGACGATTTTCTGCTAAATTTCTATACTGTTATTTTATAAAAATTTATATTGAAAAAAGTGTTATATAAAATCAAATTTATTATCAAATATTAAATTAAGAAAAATTACATAAAACTAATTTTGGTGACTTTTGGCGATTTTTAAAATCAAATTGGCGAAATAGGTCAGAAAAAATCTGACAACCCTGCTTATATCTGCACAAAGGCACATCATTATTTCTAAAAGGTACTAACGTGAAAAACGAGTGCAGATCCACACAAGTGAACCTTAATAATGTTTAATATTTTCTGAGCTATTCTCCATTTAATGAAATATATCAGACGAAAAAGGTATGCTTTAATTTATTTTAAGAAGTATACAAATTTCTTAAAAGCACTACTTAGTGCTTTTTCTTAGTTTGGCACTAACGCTAAAAATTTGGCGTTTTGAGTCTTCAAAAAGCACTACAAATAGTGCCAAAAGCACCAATGTGACGCGAGCACATATTCGACCGTTAGCCAGCACTAAAATGAGTATAATGAACGAATTAATACAACAAAGAGCAAGTACTCTTTTAATCAGTTGATGTGGGGAAATTTTTTGTTATATATAAATACGTAAGTATATGAAATACTTCCAATCTGTATAAGCAGCTGCGTTTATACATAAGTATATAAATGTGTATGTATGAGTGTATATACTTACCCATTAATTTTCGTAATAAATAATAACAATGGAATATTCTGCGTTGTTCCATTTAAAACATTTGTATATATGTACATATGTATGTATGTAGATACTTGTCGCTCATTTACTTCAATAGTGCCATAACTAAAAAATTTTTATCCTGCACCTCTTTTTACGAAAATAGCTTACGATTAACAGACTTCAAAAACACGTAAATGATTTTTCTTATTAGCTTTCGCTTCCGCTAAACTGACATTCGCTCCCTAATAAAATGGCAGAAAATTCAATTTACATACCTAAATACATACATAAACTTCACTAATCCATCAAAGGGAGTATGTATGTACATACGTAATTGAAAATGATTCATTTACCTATTTCCCCTTTGAAGAAATAAATGTAGATAGGTATGTATCTATATATACATACATACATATCTAAATATGTACATAAATATGTACATACATACAATGTACGCTGTAAAATAAATATAAATATGCATATTATGTACATATGTACATATGTATGTATGCAAATATATTTGCATATATGTATATACATACATATGTATATACAATGTATATGGAGATAAGAAAACAAAGGCCAAAATGTAACGTCAGAGTGAAAAGTTTATATGTATGTATATGTATGTATATACTTACATATGTACATACATACATACATTAATATGTACTGTCTTCAAAATTCCTTACAAAAGTAAATAACCTTTAATCTGAATCGCTGCCAACAACGAACACGTTCCATAATTTAATAATTAAAATTATTAAATCTACCTTGTTCCATAAAACAAAGGTTTCACATGCGTTCTAGTTTTTGCATACATACATACATATAGGGTGTTTTTTATTGAAGTATAGAACTTTAAGTTGGCATCACTTTTTTAACTGGCGGCTATTTTGTCAGCTGTCAAGTGATTAATATTTAGTTTGGTTTGCCATTTCATCATGAACAGGTTGACAAAAGATCAACGCTTGCAAATCGTGCAAATTTATTTCGAAAATAATGGTTCAGTTCGCGAAGTTTACCGCAAGCTCCGTCCATTTTATGGTCGACATAATCGTCCATCAGAGCAATTAATTCGGTTAACCGGTCAATTGGCCACCAAGATCGTGTGATTTGACACCATTGGATTATTTTCTTTGGGGATATGCGAAGTCGCTCGTCTACGCCAACAAACCAGAAACGTTAGGGACTTGGAAGCCAACATTCGTGGCGTTATTGCCAACATACGGCCCCATATGCTCGAAAAAGTGGTTGAAAATTGGACCTGTAGAATTGGCTTTATTCGAGCCAGCCGCGGCGGCCACATGCCCGAAATCATATTTGAACGTTAATGGCATAAAATTATCCTTCCAATAAAGCCAAATTGATGGACATTAAAACGATTTTCTTGTGTTTTATTTCAATTCGAAGTTCTATACCTCTAAAAAACACCCTATATTTAGTATGTGTGTATGTATGTATGTATTAGACCTGAGCACAAGATGTTTGCTTGCTTAAGCTTAAATTAGACGTGACATAGCCATAATGCCATAGCCTTAGGGCTTTCGGTTTTGTAGTCAAAGTGCTAACTACTTCAGCCAACGCCACCCCCACCTCATCACGTGTTGGTCAATGCGCTTACCCGCTGCAGCCACATCAACCTTAAATATTCTTTAGATGTACTCGAAATAAATTAATTAAGAAACAAATTAATAAATAATAAATCAACATGATTTAATTTATGATTTCACATCCTATAAAGTTAATTTAAAGTTACAGGTACCTATGTTTTTCAAATAAAAATTTTTGTATGTATGTATGTATGTATGTTGATTTTACATAAGTATTTTTTTTTCTGTGTGAATAATATTGTAATACATAATAAATAAATAAATCATATGCATACGTACATAATACGTATGTACATGGCATATATGTATACATACCTACATATGTATGTATATTTTTAGTATTTCTTGCGTTTTTCTTAATTTATATGCATACATATAACATATTATGTGTGTATACATATGCACATATGTATATACATATGTATGTATGTAAGTATGTACGTAAATTTGTTATAATTTATGTTTTTAGTCACATGAAAATCTTTTTCAAAAAAAAAAGAAAAATTAATTTTAACAGTCGTAAAGCAGCTCTGGGCGAGTCAACATTAAGCGTCGTTGGCAATTATCTCCTAAGTGCAACCAGGCCACTGTTGTTTATTGGCCTTCGAGAGTTTTGCGTCTCACTCGCACTGGTTGACTGATCTGCCACGGATAACCGTATATTCTTGCGGTTCTTCTGTGGAATTTCTTTAACAACCACGTTGCTACTTCCTATGTACATATGTGAAGGCATAGGTCGTGTACAGTCAGTTACAAAAACCTTTTTAAAATACTGTTAATAACATCTTGGGTATATGGTCTAGTTACTCCGCTCATATTTGTGCAACCATATTATGCAAATTTACTTTGTATAATATGTATGTATGTATAAATAAATAAAATAAATAAAATAATTTTAAGAACGTACATATGTACATACATATGTATGTACATACATACATACATACATGAAAATAAATAGAACGTTTTTCGGCGACTGTAGCGTGTGAAAGTTAAAAAATGGAACAATATTTGCAACAGGTCTGCGTATTTCGACTTCGGCATTTTGATACTAGATTAGAGAACAAATTTTGCGGTATTCTTTGATCTACATACATACATACATATGTACCTACTTATGTACATAGTACATACATACATATGTATTTCAAAAACATCTTAGTCAAAGTCGAAATACGCCAATCACGATAAGGGGGCATATTTGATTCAATATGCAATTTACATGAAAAATAATGTGCGTTATAAATACATAAATAGTATGTATGTAAATCCCACCCCACCGATATATTAAAAATATATTACTAGACTTCCACACTTTTCGGTATAACATGAAACTACTATAAAAAACTATAAAACTACAATTCGGAATGAAAGTAAATAATTTCGAAACATTTGTTTTTCGTTTCGACATTGCGTTCCAAACAAATTAAATATGTATGTATAAGTACATACATATGTAAAAGACATTATTTTTAGAAAAACTTTAATAATTTTAAAAATACCGAAGTATATTGGGCCTTATCACTTCCTCTACGACGATTTCGTATTACACTAAAGAAGATTGCAAAATTTTTTCTTTAATCTAGTACAAAATCGTCGTAGTCGAGATACGACACTCGTAATTAGGCTCCTTATGTCCTCCTTTTATATGACATTAAATCTGTAATGTGTATATTAGGGCGGGTCGATTTAAAAATCGCTCAAATTACAAAGAAAATCGTATTATAGGGATCAAAATAAGAAACTTTGCCGAAGGAACCATACCGCTAAAATGTATTTTGATGTCCCGACTTTTGCTCCGAAGGGTCAAATTTTTAGAAGAAAAAATCAGCGAAATGGCTATGTTTTTTTTATTTTTGGAGTTTATTTTTCTCTTTAGAAATTTATTTAGTCAGAATGAAATGAAAAAATTAATTTTACTTAGTAATAGGAAAGAAAATAAAAAAAATTATTGTTTGAAGGTCTCTTTCTCTATGGGGAACGCCCAGTTGTGGTTCCAGGGGGTGTGTCAATGGCATAGTTGGGTTGGCCCTCCAAAATTAGTGGGGGTCGGTCATACATTTTGAATCGATTGAGGAACTCTAAATGGGTCAAAGTGAGATTTTTCAAAATTTGACCCTTCGAATCAAAAGTCGGGACATCAAAATACATTTTAGAGGTATGGTTCCTTTGGCAAAGTTTCTTATTTTGATCCCTACAATACGATTTTCCTTGTAATTTGAGCGATTTTTTTGCCTCCATACAAATAGACCCGGCCTAGTGTATATGCATTTCGTTTCTGCCTAAGAAGCTCGTCAGTAGACTTCTGGCAAAAAACTCTTAAGAAAAGCTGAACAACTCTTTATGTTTATAGAAAAACTCTCAAAATGTTATTGAGAAGTGCGAACACAAACATAACAAGTTAAAAAGCCACCAAAAAAAAATTTTCGACAACAAACATCTTTATTCAATTCTGAATCCGTTTTTTAATTTTCACAATCTCTTTGACAATTAAATTTAATTTTAAACATCCCACTTTTATTTGGAGAAAAGTGACGACATTGTTAATAAGACAACAACATGAAATCAAAAACAGATTTTGAACGAAAAATAAAAAATAATTAAAGCACAGCATGAATATCAAACTCTTAACACTATGCGAGCAAAGGCCATACATATATAATATTAACATAATTTGTTTTAAAGCATTTTAAGACATATGTATGTACATACATACGTATAAAGAAATAATTATGTACATATGTATGTACATAAATTCTTTTCCTTGTACAGCAATTTTAAAATGCGTTTTTCATATAGTAAAGATTGTAGTTAATTAAGCTTATAAATTCGCCAATCTCTGCCTGATAACCATGACGTACAATTTTATTGCCCAAATAAATTGTATATTTAATGAATTTATCAAATTCTAGTTCATCATTGACCAACTTTTCGTAGCGAGAGTGTGTGAAATGTTCACTGCCAACTTTCAATTTGAATTCCCGTGACTTTAAATTGCTAAAAGAGAAATGCATGCATATGTAAATACATATAATTGAATATATGTACAACTACGTACTTATGTACATAGTGTGTATGTTCATATAAATATATGTTATTTTAAAATAAATTTAGCCTTGCTTACTAAATTCGTGCACCATATCATTAAAAGAAAATTCGAAAATAAATTAGATAATAATGTCACCAAATTCTACTCACTTGTAAAAACGTATTGATATTTTAAATACATTTTCTATGGTATTATAAAATTCGGCACTTCTCTTGTTTAGCATACACAAAAACAATATACGTTTTATATAGTTGGCATGCTTCCTATATATATCTTCTATAGTCTTTGCGGTCATCAGTTCATCCTTGAATGTTTTCCATGACGCTTGCAGAGCATTCGCTGTTATATGATTTTGTAAAGCGTGCACAAAATGATAAAACTTATGGCGTATCAATTGAACATGTCTATATTGTGGTGATTTGAGTATAGTATTGCCATGTTTTTTAACCGCTTCTTTTAGCATTTGATAGGCCCTTTCCAATATCCAACTAATGCGTCGTACTCTTATAAGATATTTAAAAATGTTCGCATATTGTTCGAGAGTTTCGGGATTTAGTATGAGATTCAGCGGCCAAGTAATGCGATAACTAAGACTGAGATTATTGAGTACATCGGGGGAGCTCAGATCGAACTTTTCAGGTACATCGTTGACAATAAAGGAAAGGTTTTCCGCATTTTTATCTTTACCTATAAATAAGTACAAGGTATAGTTCTTGAATTTCCATTTATTATTATATGAGTTAATTTCTCTTTTTATTATTTTGATTTTTTAGCCGTTTGGGTTTTGAAAATGCAAAAAAGAGGCACAGCAAATTTGCAAAAGTGAATGAAATACAAATACTAGAATCTTCCCGCGACTTCGTTCGCATCCAGAAAGAAACTGAAAGTGAACTATAAACTGTATCTATACCAAGTTTAGCAAAAAAAATTAAAAAGTAGTAAAAGTACACATTTGTACCCGTTTTACCCCTTAAAAAGTACCTTATATACTAATTTGGACCACATATGGTATTCGTCTACCAATTTTCATCCAATCTCACAAACATACAAACTTTAATATTTGAGGAGCTGGCAAACAAAACCGGTACATACCTTCCCGCGTTACATGAAAACCGGGCAACTTCAAATAACAGGGCAGCAAAACAATTTTTTTTTACAATCCAAAGCTAAAATTGCAAGGCTGTTGAATTTGCTGAGTCTTTCTGGATCTTCTTTTTATGTCCTCTGGCTACAGTTGTAGCATTGGGGCTTCAACAAAACTTCGCCATTTATTTCGATGATTTGGTATGTTTTTCACTTCGTTGAAATCATATCCTATATCTATATCTTTTTCTCTCTATTACTGGAGAGCCTGTCTACAGATTTTGGTTGTTTCGTAGAGTGTGCCCTATCCATTTCCATTTTCTCTTTTTGATCTCCAGGTGTATCGGTATTTTTTATTTCCATTCCATAGTTCTTCGTTTGAAATTGCATTCGGTAACCAGATCAAATTTAATTTTTAATAATTCTAGGAGGGAGCAAAATCAATTTTTATGGGGTCAATGCCCTCTTTATAATGATCTTTCTACGATTACGTTTACGTTAGGTTAGGTTAGGCGCTTTTTGGCTACGTGCCTTTGCCATATTTTGTTCCATTGGAAACACAGAACACAACAAAAAAAGATATATGTAGAAGATTATCTCCAGATTTTCCAGTGCTGTGAATACAGACCTCAAGATTTTCCAGAGCTGTGAAATGACACCTTGGGTTTTAGATATCTTGCTGAAATTACATTTCCAAGGTAATTGAAAGAGTTAACATTTTCAATTAAATCATCGCCGCTTTTAAATTTGATATTTGGGTCGAGCGAATTTATCTTCACTGCTTTCGTCTTCTTAGGGCTTGTGACTCGATAATGATGTCACCGATTTTGTTTTGCATGTCACTATCCCTATCATCAGCATATGTCAGATCTTCCAGATAGTGTTGGAAATTTCACTTTATTTCTCTTTTTCACTAACATCGTCCATAATTAAGGGCAAAATTATACAGCCTTCATGAACTCCAGAAGTGGTGTTAAACTGATCGGATAGTTTATTGTTTCTGGATATTGCTAACAATATTCTGGAACCTGTTGAGTATGAAAAGGTCAAAGCATCCTCTTAACAGTCAGTTGAGTATTGTGCAAACCGCGTTGTTAACATCGTGGTATTGCAACAATAAATAATTTAACATTGTGTATTTAAAAGCTTTTAATATCAGTGTTGAGTTAGCAAAGTATTGCGATTGTAACTATTCTAACCTACAGAACTAATATTTTGAAAATTTAAACACGTAACAATATTATTTCTTGATGGGTGTGTGGCTGCCCACTTTTAGAATTGAAAAATGCCGTTATAGCACGTGCAAAGTTGTGTGCAAAGTTATGTAAGATCCTTTGAGTTTAAGTACATAAAATATAATGCCCACTCTTCTACCCACGAAATTGTATACATGAGTGCACAGAGCACTTAACGTCTGAGTAAAGTTGCTCAATATGCAATTGGTTGAGAAGCCGTTGTAAATGTAAGTTATAAAATATTCGTCAATTATTACACATTTGTACATACTTTTTATATGTACGAGTATAATACATTTTATAAATTTCCTTTAAAGATTTACTAACCTGTTATACTCGATCCCAGAGCGGTATCTAAAATCGAATGTAATATTTGATAATTTAACAACTTCTCGGGTGTAGCGCCATCCTCTAAATTCCGAATAATACCATCACATATTATAGAACCAAATTCACCATCCATCATAAAATAATAATTACGCAAGCTGCGAAAATGGTCGAGTATGTTTAAATCTTTTAAAAACATACGCATAACTTCATTGTTAACCAATTCCAAATGGGTACTCATGGGTATAATAACAGATTTTTGTAGAAATTCTGTCAGCGTAATAACGCTCATTGTATTGATGTCTAGTTTTGTGTTTGCTAAGCAAGCAGTTTTTCTACTGGCATTATTGAGACGTATGTGAGGACTGGTGGTGTTGCAGGTGAAATTCGTGGAAATTAATTCACAACAGCGTTTATAGGGATTTTGGTAGTCGGGTTGGGGACAGGCATCATCTTCCTGTTGCACATATTCATTAAGAACAGGAGCTTCAGTAGCGGCATCTTGGAGATGTTTTTTTAATTTTTTCTCATTGGGAAAAGAAAAACCTTGTTTAGACATTATGCCAGCGGTGTTAAGGGCACAGTCTGGTGTAGATTCGACCAAACTGGTTGTTGCCGCTGTAAGGCCTCCTTGCAAATTCTTCGCTAAAGCAATATCAAGCTTTAAATCATTTTGGGTTTCCCTATTGTTGCCGATATTTTCTTTAACATCGAGATTGCCGTTTTCTTTGTCGTCTAGCTTTTCAGTGTGAATTTCCATTAGCGGCGTATTATCTGAAGAGGTTGACATAGGGGTTGCAGGAGTGTCTAACGTTACACAGCTATTTGTCGTAATGGTTTTGGTTTCTAGTTTGCCCGTCAATATATTAAATTCACTTTCCAAAACTCTTTGGCGGTTACGAGCACGTTCACTATCCAAATTTAGATACAAAGTAGATCTTGCCGATACATGATCTTTATTATATTCACAAAATAAATCATTCTGCATCATACGTCTACGATTGCGCTGCAAATCTGTTAATTCAGACTCGGGCAAAGTGTTTAAGTTTATATCAGGCATGGATTTTGTGTGAATGTTCTGGCTATGGAAATTGAAGTCTTCAGTTAGGACTCGCATTTTATTGCGCTTAGCTTCACATAACAGGGTTTCGTAGTTCGCTAAAAAAAGACCAAAGCGAGTTCAATATGGATTTAATAACAACATCACTAGATTTATATAATGAACTACTTCTTTAAATTTCTTTTTTATATTTTTGTAATTATTCAGAGGAGAGGACCCAGCATCTACCGTATAAAAACTAATCGTATTTAGATATACATATATGTTCGACTATAAATTTTAAAATGGAAACATGATAATATTGAATTATGACCCTGAAGTAAAATTGCATTCATCTAATATAATATTAATATTACCTTAATTCAACTATATTTGCTTTAAAATTTTAAAAGAATACCTTTAGTTTCTTCTTTTGGACAATCCATAGTATATGACTTTTTAAGATTTACTTCCACAGTTTTAACACATTGATTCACATTTGTGCCTGACATGGCTTTTTGCCGATTTGCCTCTAGTACACTGATACTTTCAGCTTCATTGCAGTTTAGAAAATCTGAATCACTACGTTTGAGATTCGATGTTATTACATTAGCATTTTCTTCTGGGATTGGAATTTCTTTAAGAAGCTTTTCTTTATCTTTAGCTTGTTCGCTTGCAAAATAAAATGATTTTAATTCTTTTTCATTTTCCGCAAACTTTTCTACGAAGTCTTCCGATATACATTCTTCATATTCAGATGATCGGTCGTCTTCATCACCAAAACAAGATTCGAAATCTGTTCCAGCTGCACTGGCTGGCGTTTGAACTTGTCCGATTTGCACGGGAGTTGTTGGGGGGTCGTGTGTCGGCAGTATATTTAAATTTAATTTGTTTTTGTTTTTGTCATTTTCATTTATCATGTCGCTTAATTCCTGATAGTATTCGATACGTTTTCTCAAGTTAATATTATCTTTAATCATGCGTTGTTCCTCCATTTTCTCTGCTTCTCTTAGATACTTTAATTCCATTTCAACACTTGCCTTGCGCTCTCTTATTTTACGTTCTTTCGCATCTTTAAGCTGCATGGACAATTCTTCCCAACGTCTTTTCTTTTGCTCGGATGCTATGAGAGCCAGCTCATGTTGTTCATCCGTCCAACGTTCTAGGTTCGCTCTTGACCTCTCCACCATTCGTTGGAAAAATTGTCGCTTCTCTTCTGATCTGGTCTCAAACACTTCTCGTATCGTTATGGGCTTAACGCATACCTTTTTGGCGTTTTCAAAGTACAGCTGGCAACAAACATTAAGATTTTCAATTTCTTCAAACGATAAACACACTGATATAGAGGGATAATTTAAATCGAAAATAGGATGCTGGAAAATTTAAGTTTGACTATTATTATTATTATTTCTTTTTTTTTTCATTAAATTTATGTTATTTACAGTAGGTTTGTGAGCTTTTAATAACATCGTATATTTGCCGCACTGTAATATTTGATCTTCAAAATTTTGAAAAAATCCAGGCACCGATTCTTTGCGCACAAAGTAGGCTTTGTCATAAAAATATTTAGTATTTTCTCTATAGTGATCTACAAAGCCTACGAAAAGCTCATTACAAGGATCATCTAGTAGACCATAATAAATCCATTTTTGTAAATGTCTAAAAATATATAAAATTAGTGGCTAATTTGCATGCAAAAGGAACTTGCATAAAATCCTATAACGAGTGAAGATTTTGACTAAGATAGGCTTTTTCCTAGCGTGAAGAAAATATGCTTGTGATATTATTTAATTAGGAACGTGTATAGAATACGAAGTCGAAATTGATACTCGTAATAAGACCGAATGAAGGTTTCAACCACTTACTTGAAATATACATGACAGCATCTTTTCAAAATAAAAACTAATAACGTGATGTAATCTTTTTCTGTCAAGCGCATAATTTCCCGATATAAATAGCCCAAAAATTGAGAACCCATAGGCGGCTTAACATTAGCATTAACTGTAAAAATTTAAAACGTTAAAGAGTTAAACGAGAAATTTTAAAATTTGTATAAGCACATATGCAATTAAAAAAGTTATTTTCGCATTTTGAAAATATGTAAATACAAATTAAAAAAAAATTATTACAAAAATATTTTGCTCATACTTTTTTGAAAATTTATAATTAAAAAAATTCTGCATATCGATTAGAAAAGCTACTCACTAGATGCATTTTGTATGATATTTGTATAACAATTCATATTTATACATACCCTTAGGATGGATAGCTAATGTAAACGATAGATTTGTTATTTGTTTCATCATCTTTTTCATGCGTTTATAAAAACCCATTAAATGTGTATCGTTTTTTGCAAACACAAATTGTCGAAATGTTAATAAATATTCATCAATAGCACTGCACAAAGCCTAAAATATATTTAAAATATATGATATATTTAACATAAACTTCCTCTACAGTACAACAATTACTTACTTTAAACATAAATCCTTCAAACATAAGTTTGTAGTCTCTTTTCATTATCATGGTTTGCATTCGTTTATAACAAGTGCCACATTCTAAGAAATCTTCTACGAAATATTCTATGGTTCCAGGCAAAACACCTTCTATTGTAACATTAGGTTTCATGGCAAATACAATAAATTCATCATGGTAAAAAGTGTCTGATTGTATGCCCACTAATAAAATTATTTCAAAAATTGGGTTTAAGAAAAACTATGAAAAAGCATAAAATATTTAAATACCTGTCAATGATTTTAAATCGTTTAGAAAATCTTGCAATTTCAAAATGTTCGCCTCAAAGGGTTTATTTTTCTCGTAATTCACATGACTTTGTAATAGTAAAGATATGCTGGCTTCGCCAGCAAACGGCTTTGGACAAGTAATGCCAAAACATCCTAATCCTTCCCAATTCCAAGAAAAAACTTTCTTGGTTTCCTTAATATAGTTTTCTTCTTTTTGACTGGGGACTTCAAATTTGCGTGGACTCAAGTTAGCCAATTTGAAAGATTTAACCAGTTGTGTAAATGTTTCCGGAAAAGCATTGATATTGATGCGCATGGAAGGTCCCAATAAGCGTTTTGTCATACCGGTAAAAGTGCATTCCTCAATGTCAATGTCTCTAACAAGCCTTTTTGAGGAAAATTTATTTTCTATAGCCATCAAGTGATTAGTTTCTCCTTCAAACACGAATTTAGGTAAATAAGGATTATCGGTTGACTTTAGTGATTTTGGGCTTTTGAAGAATTTTGGTGATGGGTTCATAATGTCGTAATCGTTGAGTGTAGGATAATAACGATTATCTTTATAGTTGGCATGAAGAGTAAATGGTCCAGGTATCAGTAGCTCAAGTGGTTGCATATTAGGCTAAAAAAATAATCTTAATTATTAATTTATTTTGAAGTAACTTAGTTTTTGTGCGAGCAATTTTTGCATTCCGTACCACATTGTATTCTTCATGCACATTTCCTTGTAGTGCTAGCAACAATTGCAGTACACCCTTGCCGGCTCCATCGCTAAAATATCTTTCATTTTTAATAGCCTCCAACTGTTCTTCAAATGCAATAAATTTTGCACACACTTCTGGGTTGGCGCGAGAATTTAATTTTGCCGCAAAAATTTGTACATCCAACGCACGCTGCGGTTCAAAATCGTCATTCTCCTCCAGTCGGTTCTTATTTTGTGGCCTTGGTGATTTCTTTAACAATATCTGATATGACAACGCCTTTAGCTTAGGCACAGCTGCCTGTATTTTATCTGCATTTAAGGTACCATTTTCTTGCAAAATGTTTAAACACAACTTGTTAATAAGATAATTAACACTGTCCTTATTCGCTTCCAAGTCATGCATTTTCATTTCGTTTAATTAACAAACAAAAAATTTATACAAAAATCGATTAATAAAATTAAAACAAAGTTGTTATACTTTTTATAGTTGTTCTTTTCCCACAAATTTTTTGTGTTTGCCATACACACGCACACATACATACATACATATATACGCAATATGCAGGTCTGAAGGGAGAAGCAGAAAACATAATCAGATTGAATTATTTATTAAACTGTTTTGAATTGTACTAACTTATGTGACCAGATTAGATAAATATTAAAAGTTGTTTAACCATTTTACACACACAATTTTCTTCAATTAAATTTTATTTGAATTATTTTGCCACAGCCCGCAATTAAACAAAAACAGCAAGAAGCAACAGCTGTTTAGTGGGGTGAGTAACAGTGCTTACAACTTTCTTTCTTCAACTCAGCTAAAAGAAAAATTGTCGTCAGACGATATTTATAAAATACGATTTTTATGATTTTGACAACAGTATGAGGTATTGTTGTTAATTTTTTACTAATTAAAAAAATACTTATTTCATTGAAAATCTTTTGCTTATCATATAAGCAGAATATGTAGCTTTTGAACCATATCGTTACAATACACAAGGAAAAAGTGCACTGGTTCATCGTGTTGAATTTGTAATAGATCAGAATTGCTACTCAAATGTAATAGAATACTAACATATCAAAAAAGCTGTTACCGTTGCTAAAAGCAAACTGCCGTATTCATAAAGATTATTTTAGGTTTATTACGGGCTTATTTGGCATATTTCTATGGGAAATTTGTGAAATAAACCTTTAATAAGCCTTCAAATATTTCTTAAGGCTCGATTGTTTAATTTTACTACTCGTGCATGGTACTTCTTTATTCTTAGACTTAGGATTACATTATTTATGACACTCACCGCATGATTGCTTCACATATTATCAGGGTATCACGTTTTAATTTTTTTTAATGAGAAAGTGGCTTCCATCTGAAGCATTTTTGATGCATTTTGAAGCGATTAGAAAGATTTGAAACAGGAGTGAAAGGAAAAGTTGCTCTACTGGAACATTTTTTTTATCATTTCGAGAAGTGCCTAACAAGCCTTGGTTTATGGGATCTCCTCTGAGTCCTGGGGATCTACTCTGTAATTCGAAAGGCAGATTTTGAATAGGATCTTTTCTTGCAGTCCTATGACGTTGTATACTTCACGTGATTACAATATATTAGTAACTGGGACTTGCTCTCTTTCCTAAACTCACGCAACACTGATATTTTTTCAAAATTACTTTCATTTAACTTTATTTATAATGCTTACACAAGTTTTAGTTAACATTCTATGGAAGTAGAAGTACATACATATATTATTCAAACTTTTCATCTGATAATGTGCGATATTCTATATACATACATACATATGTATGTATGTATATTTCTACAAAAATTAAAAAATCATGATTTTTTCAATTCTGATTGTGCTCTTTTTTTTATTGATAAATATGTTGGAGTATTCATTATGTTAGTTTTTAAATAAATTACTAGATATAACAATCACATGTCCTTGTATGAGCCATGTTTGTCTTTTATTATCCAAAATCTGTCCACAATATCGCCATTTTTGTCATCAGAGACTTGTTCGAAATACAAATGGGTGTGATTATGAGCTTTCAAACGAGTATAACCATAATCCTGCAATGTAAAAATATAAAATAATTATGTTGTTAATTTGTATTGTAATAAGTTCCCTTGACACTTACATTACTGTGAAAAGCATTCCATTCTGGCAAAACTTTAGAAAATGGTTCTCGATTTTCATTACAGCCAGCTGAGCCAGTTATAATTTGTATGGGCGCCTTCGCGTTAGTGTATGGAGCTTGCTCAGAACCATTGTAGACTTTAAAATCATATATGGGCCAAAGACGTGTATAGAAATGTTCATGAGCAAAAATTTCCACATCGACACCATATTTATAAAATAAATCTTCTAAGCCAAATATTTTGAAAACGGGTAAGCCCTGTCGTATGTATGTTTCTAAATTTTTATTGCAATCATATTCTTTATCATCACTGCAATACATCGGACGATGCCCATATGTAATAATCCAAGGACGAACAGCACGATTTTCAGGTTTATTGGCTTCTTTCAAATCGTTCTCTAACCACTCAAATTGTTTCGTTAATAGCTTGTAACCATAGTTGACAAAATAATAGACTTCCGTGGAAAAGGATACGAAATGTATAGGACCCATATTAAAGCTGTACCACAAGCTGTCGTGATCACCTGGCATGTTAAAGCGGGTTTTGTAGTTAGAAAAATTGCTGCAATTATGTTTTTTAATAATTATTATTGTAGAAATTTGTAACCGTCTATGGCCTGCATTGGCTAGGTTATTGGTAATAAATAAATAAATAAATAAATAAATTTATTTATTATATGTATTTATGTATGTATATAACATTTACATATATAAATTTTAAGTTCTCAGCGTCTAAGAAAAATACACAATGCAATCATTATGTTGTGTTAAAATTCAATACTTACTATTTTTCTTCGTGATTTCCGGGACAAGTCATATAAGGCACATAAGCAGCTATTGTCTCAATTTGTTTCATGAAGGCATCTCCCACTTCAGCATCATCGGTGTCCATATCATAGGCAAAGTCGCCAACATGTATTATAGCATCATACATACCGCGCTGTGTGTCTTGTTGCAGGCGTGCCAATGACTGGGCATTTTCATTGCCCATATCACCGAATATAGCCAACCTTGGTGACCAGTTATTGCCCTCTGGTGGAGTTTCAAAGAAAAATATAGGCGACCAACCAAAATCACTGCCGCACGCATATTCATAACGTGTTTTCCACTTCAGATTTTTTAGTTTAACGGTATGAATAAATTGAGATGCCCTTTTGGGGCCGCCATCTACAAAACTTTCTGATACACCAGATACTTTTTGCAAAGTTTGATGATTATTAAAATTTTCTCCATAGACTACTAATGATTGATTGGTGGTATGGCGTGTGGACCAAGTAACCACAAAATCATTTAAGTTTTCTGTTAAAAAATATGAATGAAAAAGAAGTTAATAAACGAACTCCCAATGCTCGTATTAGATTTTCAGTAGTAGATTGGGTTCACGCTCGGCAATTTTAATTGACCAACTTTTTAGTTCATGGTCGAGAGAGGAAAATATGATTTGTTGTTGAAAATAAAAATTAAATTGAAAATTTCCCGTTATCTGCCTGTTCCTTTTTGATGCCACTTTATGCTGGTGTTCTAAATTAAATTATTTATTGTTATTATTTAATTAATAATCATATAGATAGACCTGGTTTCAATAATTTGCAATGTTTTTCTAGTGGAAAACTACAATCGCGACTAATTTGAATACGTTTGGCAACTAATCGTTGCTGCTCAAGCAAATATTTTTTTATTTAAAATACTTTGAAAAAAAACAAAAACTTGTTATATAAAATTTTCTATACATTGTCGATCATCAGCAGATTTCTACCGTTATTAAAAAAAAAAAACTTTTATTATAGTTGAAATTTACTGATGAACAACAAATGAATTTTTTAAATTGAATTAATTAAAAATGCATGTTTTAATCAGAAATAATTTCATAGTCGGGCTTAAGTTCAGTAATGCGTGTTTTATATAAAATTTAATAGATTAAATATTCATAATGCTATTTACATAATTTATTATATTCATATAAAATAATACATTGTTGTCTATTCAGAAATACGCGTCGAATTGGTGAAAGTTACATCGAAAACAAAAACAAAACTGTGCAAATGTAAATAATTTGTTTTTAGTTCTCATACAAAATTAACCGTTTTTAAAAGAGAGAGAGAAACGCTTTGCAATTCCCACAAAAACAATTTTTGAAAATTTGTTTTTGATTTAATGTAAAGTTTCACTTCTTCGGCGAGTTTTCCGGAACATCCACCATTATTTTGCTCAATTCATTTCGTATTTGTAATTTCTGTGCTCATCCTTAATAATAAAAAATTTATCAATAATATCACCATTTTTGTCATCTGAAACTTGTTCGAAATATAAATGTGTCGAATTATAGGCCTTGAAGCGTGTATAACCGAAATCCTTTAAAAAATTCAAATTATAACTCAATAAATTCAACTTCACAAGGATGTTAAAACCCACCTGGCTATGAAAAGCACTCCATTTGGGTATTTCCTTTAGGAAAGGTTCACGACCTTCTTTATTGCCAGCTGAACCAGTTATTATATGTACGGGAGCTTTGGGATTGCGATAAGGTTCGGCCAGAGAACCATTATACACAGTGTAATTGTATATAGGCCACAAACGTTCATAACAATGTTCGTGAGCCCATATTTCAACATCAACCCCATATTTATAGAATAACTCTTCCAAGCCAAAGCCCAATAAAGGTAAGCCTTGCCTAAGCACAGTATTATGATGTGAACAGTCATCACCATTATCATTACTGCAGTACATGGGGCGATGACCAAAAGTAATAACCCATGGATGCTTAGCACGATTTTCTGGTTTGTTGGCTTCTAATAATTCCTTCTCCAGCCATTTGTACTGCATTACTAAAGGTTTTAAGCCCAAATTTAAGAAATAATAAACTTCTGTAGAAAAGCCTATAAAATGTACAGGACCCAAGTCAAAGCTATAAAATAAATTTTCCCAACCACCGGGCATACTAAATCGAGCTTTATAGTTAGAAAAGTTGCTACAAATAAAAATTAAATAAAAATGTTTCTCAAATTCAGTTTTATAACAAGCGGATAACTTACTAAGCTACTTCATGATTGCCTGGTATTACCATATAGGGAACATAAGCGGCTATGGTAGAAATTTGACGCATAAACTCATCTCCCACTGTGGCATCATTTGTATGCATATCGTAAGCGAAATCTCCCACATGTAATATAACATCATACATTCCCAATTGAGTTTCTTCTTGCAACCTAGGCAAAGACTGGGCATTTTCATTGCCCAGATCTCCATATATAGCCAATCTAGGTGACCAATTATCTTTTATAGACAGAGTATCGAACCAATATAGAGCAGACCAACCCAAATTACTGCCACAGTGGTATAAGTAGCGGGTATTTTCAGTTAGATTTTTTAGAATCACCTTTTATGGAAAGAATTTTTTTGTTTGTACTAATAATGAAAATATTCAAACATGAACTTACACGATGTATGAATTGAGCATTTTTTGCCTTGCCATCATCTACAAATTTTGTAGGACTATTTTTGTTCTCTTGCACATTTGTCAAGGATTTAGTGCCGTATTTACAAATAGAAACTTTAGTGTTATTACGAGTAGACCATGTCACAGTAACATCAAGTATGTTTTCTTTGCGAAAATTTAAATATTTTTGATTTGAAATAAGAAATGAAATAAGATAAACAAAAATAAAGTAAAACAAATAAAAAAGAAAATTTGCAATACTATTTAAAAGTCATAACATAAAAATTATAAACCTGTTCTATTTGCTATTGGGAGATATACAAAAAGAAGTTTTAGGGAATTAGGCGTAATGCGTTTTTTTAATTTTTAAACTGGGGTGTAATCGTCGCTTTCGATAACGAGCTGATTCGATCACGTTTTATCAATTTTGAGATTATGGCATTCAATATCGAACCATATTATTACATTGTTATATAGCGAATGCCATAATCTCAAACTGAAAAACGTAATCGAAGCAGCTCGTTGTCAAAAGCGACCATTTGACCCCTTTTTTTGAATAAAATATAAAAAAATAATTCTTCTCTTCTTTAGAAAAATCGCATTAATTAATAAATACATTTCATTCAATAATAATTAAAAATACTGGGGGTCCATTCTCTACTTCGAAACGAAAACCAATTCTTTCGAATTTGCGTGTTATTTACATACAAGTTCGAAAGTATTCTCTTTCGTTTCGAATTACACAGTAGACCCCCTAATTAAGAAATTATTCCTGAAAAAAAAAATAATTTAATTTAACAAATAAGAGTTTTTGCATGGACTCTGGTGATAAATTCGACCTTAAATCGGTTAATATTAATTTTAGAGCAGAAAATCCCCTTTCTACAGTTAAAAAATAATTTTATTAAGCCAAAAAAAAATTTAAATTTAAAATTAAATTGTGATTTTCTAAGCAAAAATTAAATTCAAAAAATAATTTTTATTTCCGGAGGAATAAATGAAACCCAAAAAATAACTTTTATTTTCTAAGCAAAAAATAAAAATCAAAGAGACTTATTATTTGACTGTTCAAAATGTGTGACTGAAGTCTACTGATGATTTTGCAAAGCACCAATGAAATGCATATAGAAATACTTAATTAACCACCAGCAAATAAGTTTCAATTAAAATAAAAATCAAAGAATAATTTTTATTTGCTGAGAAATAAATAAAAATCAAGAAATAACTTTTATTTTCTAAGCGAAAAATAAAACTCAAGAAATAATGATTAAAAAGTAATTTTTAAAGTAAAATAAGCTGTAATCTCTTATAACCCCTACGGCCCTGATTATAATTAAAACGATTGCTGCTGATATTATGGCTACAGTGCTCTGTATTTTTATTAATATTTAAATTAGATACAATTTAAAAGCAGTTTTGATTATCAACACATACATTCAAAAGTAATTTGTACGTTAAAGCTAAATTGTGCTGCCTTAAAATATTTTTCTTGTGCTTGTAAAAACGCAATATACATACGAGTACATACACCGAGAAATGTCTATGTGTTAAAATTAATTTATATAGCTAATATAATACTTGTTGGTGTTCCTTTTTAGTTATGGAAATAAGCTATAATCTCAGTTATAGGCTCCATGTCGATCCTTAATAATCCAAAATGAATCTATTATCGCGCCCATTTTATCATCTGAAACTTGCTCGAAATATAAATGCGTGGAATTAAAAGCCTTAAGACGTGTATAGCCGTAGTCCTTTATATAAGAAATAAAAGAAAACAGAACGAATTGGAAAAAATCTTTAAACACTCTATTTAATATACTCGTATAAATACTAACTTGACTATGAAAAGCGCTCCATTCTGGTATGTCTGAAAGAAACGGTTCTCTTCCCTCTTTACACCCAGCAGAGCCAGTGACAATGTGTACTGGTGCTTTCGGATTATTATAGGGTTTTTCATACGAACCATTTAACACTTTATAGTCATAAATGGGCCATAAGCGCTCATAAGAGTGTTCATGTGCCCATATTTCAACATCAACGCCAAATCTATAGAACAACTCCTCCAAACCAAAGATGTGTACAAAAGGCCAACCAACACGCGTTAGGGTCTGTGAGTGGGTGCAATCGTTATCATTTTTATTACTACAATACATGGGACGATGTCCATAGACTATAATCCAAGGGCGCATGGCACGATTTTCTGGCTTAGTGGCTTCTGTTAAATCTTTCTCAAGCCAACTGTATTGAAACACTAGTGGTTTTAAGCCATAATTAAGAAAATAATACATTTCAGTTGAAATCCCTACAAAGTGAACGGGTCCCAAATTAAAACTATAAAATAAATTTTCAGTGCCACCAGGCATGCTAAAACGTGCTCTATAATTAGAAAAGTTACTAGGAAAATTCATAGTTAGAAACAATAACAAAAATTGATTTCTGCAATACATACTTACATATGTGTGTATGTATGCATGTACTTACTACTTTTCTTCGTGATTACCCGGCACTACCATGTATGGCAAATAAGCTGCTACACTTTCGATTTGGCGCATAAATTCATCACCTACCCGAGCGTTATCGGTATTCATATCGTAAGCAAAATCTCCAACGTGTATGATGGCATCATACATGCTGTTTTGCGTGTCTTGCTGCAAACGTGCCAAAGATTGGGCATTTTCATTGCCCATATCACCAAATAAGGCAATACTTGGCGACCATTTATCGCCATCGGGCACAGTGCGAAATTCAAATTTTGCAGACCACCCCAAATCACTACCGCAATGGTAAATATATTTTGTAGCTGGCTTTAAATCTCTTAAGCTCACCTGATAAAGATAAGTGCGGTTTATTACCCAAAAACTAGTAAAATTTAACTAGAATTGCTCAAATTACTCTGTGTATAAATTGTGTTTTTTCTTTTTCCCCACCGTCGATAAATTCTTGCCTAGTGCCAGTCGCCTGGTGCGTAAACTTATTTTTATCGCCATATTCAACTAGTGTCTCACCAGTGTCATTACGCGTTGACCATGTTATGACAATGTCATGAGGCTTTTCTGCAATTCAACAAATATTTTTGAAAGATTATTTGGAAAATGTTTCAATTCTTAAATGGCGTGATCAAAAAAAAAAATTAAAAAAAAATAAAAAAAAAACGAAAAATATCCAATTGAAATAGGAAATTAAGATTACTTTATAAATTTTATTGCTATTGTTCCTTTTTTAATTTTTATGGCATCGTTGCGGCGCCTCTGGTGTTAAGTAGGCGCACTAATTTAAGCTATGCAGCCGTTTTATTAGTTATTTTACCTCTCAGACGATTCATTGCTCAAGTATCGTCGAAGGAGGTCGCTGAGGTATGCATTAGCATAGACACTAATGCATATTAGAAAATCTAAGATGTATATGCATACCCGGGTCTGACTAAGGGCTCTGGAAAGACTCTCCTTTGCTTTGTAGTAAACGCACTAACAACTACTTCAGCCAAAATTTTGTTTAAACTTCTTTTTTCAACCCAAATTGTTTTTTTTTAGAATAGTAACACAAAACTCTAAAAAATATTTGAATTGTTCGAAAACCTACCCTACAAGAAATGAATGACTGAAACTAACACAAACAAAATTTCTTCACTAACAAATTTGCAACAATTTTACATTGAAATCAATAGTGACAGTCAATTGATCGGAAGTGATTTATTAATTATAGTTGCTCTACTCTAGCATATATGTTAGAGTGGAACATCAACATCTAATATACAGATGCCAAAACTTTTCAAACATCGAGTTTTATTAAAAATAAAAAATCAATTCAGTCTGTATGTGAAAATTAAATTTATAAGTTCTAAAAAAGATAAGTAAAAACAATAGTGAATAAAATAAATTTACAAAATTTAATTTAATATATATTTCTTTTAAAAATTTTAGGTATTTGTAAAAAGCAAGATGCGTTGGAAGTGAAAAGGTGTGAAGAGGGCCAAATACCGCTTCAGTTATTTGGTGTTTTTGTTTGTTTGTATTTTTTGTTTTAAATATGTTATTTACTTGTGTATCGTAGTTATTTTATATAATAAAAAAGCAAATAAAATTATATAAAAAGTACATATATTTCAATTGTGGGGGATATATTAATCAATTATGATCAGTCAAACTTGAGTAATGTTTATGCTACCATTGATTAGTAAAAAAGCACTGGAGTGAGCAGTTCAACTATATGTTATATTCATTAGTTAGAGAGAGATGCAACATCACATGTACACAAAAGTTTCCATCACATTTTTCATTTTGCCCTTAATAATGCGATGAAACTTTGTTCTACGCAATGATGAATATATCATGCATGACTTTCGATCAAATGACCAGTCAATTGAATGATACTATTCTTGTAGGGTACAGTAGTGGCATATAGACATCTGTAAGAGCTGTGTCGTTCATGAACGAACGAGTACAATTGAACGAATCAGTCAAATGTCGTTCATGAACGAACGAGTACAATTGAACGAATCAGTCAAATGAACGAAGTGAGCCGGTTACTTTACTGTAATGAACGACCGAGCGCACTTGGTTTTTTTGTTTTGTTTGGCTTTTTCTTAGATCATGCTTGCTTTTAGTAACAGTGTTACTATTATAAAATTAATTAAATTGATATTAATATTTATTAAGAATTTAGAATATATTAATATCCTGTTTCAATAGCTCGCTTAGAAAATTTGTATGAACATCACTCAAAAAAAAATTAGTGCTTTTCATATAAATTTTCTACTCAAGTCGACCGCCCGTGTTGTGGAAATTTGATTTTGATATTGTATATAATTTTTTCTTTGTGTTTCTTATATTTTCTGTTGTTTGTTTTGATTATTTTGCTAAATAATGGATAGCAAACATACTGCATTTGTCCCTTTATATTGACCGAAGCATCTGTTTGTTTTCATTTCGTTCTATTTCTTGAAAAGAGCAAATGAACGAAATGAACGAACTCGTTCTTTTTTTAGAAAATGAACGATAATGAGCGGTCACTTGAATGAACGATTTGGCACAGCTCTAATATCTGTGGCAGTGTTTTTCTGAAGCGATATTAATTAAAAAGGTCTAACGCATACTTCTACTTATATCTGATCCCTTCTTTGCAGATTACAACTGACAGATAATACAGCATAATAAAGCCAAGTTTTTTTAAGTCAACTTAAAAAATGTTGGTACATATGTATACACATTAGACCGACTCACTGAAAAAAAATTTGTTGGCCCTCTCAAATCAAAGATTGGTCTTTTAAATGGGGACTCCCAAAACATTTGAGGGGTCTAGCGATGACGGTTCGTGAGTTGGACCGCGTTTAAAAAGGTCTATTTTTTAAGTTTTTTGCATAATTTCGTATTTTGTTCCAAGACAAAATATTAAAAAAAGTACATCATCGGAAAGACTTTTTCCAGCCGCTTCCAATGGTTTATTAAACTTTACCATTCGTACCATCAGCAATACGTTATTCCATAAATACTACGATTTTTAATCATTTTCGTAGCAGTTGCTATTTGTATTAAAATAAATTCTATTATTTTTGAAGAATTATTAGATTTGAGTCATTGTTAATTTATATCTTGTTAGTTCTCTTGCAAACTTTTGCGAACTTATGTTTTTACCTTCTCCTATAAAGTTACAGTTATTTGAGTTAGGGCCTTTCTACTTGTGACCAACGATATGTAGCTTAATTTAGTCCCGGTCCAATTTTTGTTGCAGCAATTCGTGAATTTGTGTGAGAGTGCTAAAATAAAAATATATACTTTCTGCATTCCTCTCTCGCTCTTTTGCACTACAAAATAAAAAAGTTGCTGCAGCAAAAATTTCAAGTCTGGACCGGTACTTATATAATTGCATATTGCCAGCTGAAATGCAAAACCACGTACATAGCTTAAAAAAAAATTTAAATTGCATTTATAATTAATTGTTGGATACAACATCGAAACACATTTCCCTACAAATTTTCAAACCTTCATCATATTATGCCGAATTAAAAATTAAAATAAAGCAACTTTATATATGTAATTGTGCGTAGTTTTTTCTATAACATTTAAAAAGAAAGTGTAGTTATGTGATTTTGCATTTCAGGTAACGATATTATGTATGTAAATAATAAATTGTATGTTATTAGTAATGAATATAGAATGAGCTTTAATTATCAAGAATCGAAGCATGAGTTTCTTGATTTCAGTAACTTTGGTTCTCAGTTCCTACACATATTTGTTTTATTTTACTCCAGAAAGAAATTTGTCCATCAAATTGTTAGTTGGGTATTTTGATTTTTATTTTTAATGTCGTTGTTTTTTTTAACGCGCAAAGTTTAATTAAAACTTGAGGTAATAGTGTGATGGGATAAGTTTCCATCGTTCTATTGTTTAATTGCATTTCAGTGGATAATTCAAAGTATTGCTGATTTAGCCGTCCTCCTCTCAAAAACAAATAAAGAACAAAGAATCTTTAATAAGCCACGCCGTTTCGGGAAATACCATGGTGAAGAAAATTCTTAAGACTGGCCGAAGGCAATCTAAACAAAGTGGAGAAAATATTTCAGCTGTCTATATACAAAAAAAAAATCTTCAGTAAGCAGCGCCGTTTCCGGAAATGCCATGGTGAGAAAAATTTCAGTAATTCCTGAAAGATGTTCTCAAAACCGTTTTAAATCATACCAATATTGACCGCATTCGATGGAAAATATACCATATAATGACAATTTTGTACTAGAGCTTTAGAGGACCATAACTCGGAAAGTAAGGCTTGCAGCAAATTTTTTTCTTCTTATTTTTTAGTTTTCTATCGGATAGGATAATTTTTTATTTATTTTTGAGGGAAGAGCTAAACCTTATTTATTCCGAAACCCTATTTATTCCGAAGTCTTCTCTGAAGAAACTTATTTTAAATTTTCAAGTATTGCAGGACCAAATGTTGTGCACTTAGGGAATCCCTCCTCAATAGCAAATAGAATTGGAAAATATGTGGCCCTTGTCATGTTTGGTGTATGGGGCCATCCATATATTACGTAACGCCCTTGAGGGGGGGGGGGGGGGGGGTGTTCGAGTTTTGTTATGATTTGTTACGGGGGGGGGGGTAGGGGGGTCTGTAAAATTGTTATGTAACATAAATTTTACTAATTTCGTGCAAAAACACTTCGATTTTTCATTTATTTATGTATTTAATTTATCAAAGAAATACCTACATAATAAATCAAGAATCATGAGTGTTAAATAGATATAAATATATGCATATAAAGGGTGTTTTTTATAGAGTGGCACAACTTTGAGTTGGCATCACTGCTTTATTTGAGCACCCATTTAACAGCTAATAGTTGCCTTTTGCTTAGGTTGCTTTGAAATTTCATCATGGATCTATTTACACCAGAGCAATGCGTGCAAATTGTTGAAATTTTTAAAATAATTTTTCGTTGTTGTATTTGTCAAACTCATCGATTGATGTTGATTTTGAATTTCCATTAAAAACTTTATTTTCCGATGAAGCCCATTTCTGGTTGAATGGGTACGTAAATAAGCAGAATTATCGCATTTGGAGTGTGGAGAATCCACAAGCTTTTGTCGACATCAACAGAAAATTACTGTTTGGTGCACTTTATGGGCAAATTGCGTTCCGTAATATGTGGATGGCCCCTATGTAGTATGTATGTAATGGGTGTTTTTTATTGAGGTATAGAACTTTAAGTTGGCATCACTTTTTTAACTGGCGGCCATTTTGCCAGCTGTCAAGTGATTAATATTTAGTTTGGTTTGCCATTTCATCATGAACAGGTTGACAAAAGAACAACGCTTGCAAATCGTGCAAATTTATTTCGAAAATAATGGTTCAGTTCGCGAAGTTTACCGCAAGCTCCGTCCATTTTATGGTCGACATAATCGTCCATCAGAGCAATTAATTCGGTTAACCATGGATCGTTTTCGCACTACGTTTACTCTATGTGATAATACGCATCCGCAGAGACGTCGAACAGTGCGCACCGCAGAAACAATTGCCGCTGTAGAGCAAAGTGTTGAAGAGGACCCGAATGAATCGATTCGCCACCGTGCACAGCAATAACCGACTATTTTGTTCCCGAATTGGATGGCATGAATGTGGATGAGTTGTGGTTCCAACAAGACGGCGCTACATGCCACACAGCGCACGTCACAATCGATTTATTGAAGGAAACATTCGATGAGCGCATAATTTCGCGGAATGGACCTGTCAATTGGCCAACAAGATCGTGTGATTTGACACCATTGGATTATTTTCTTTGGGGATATGTGAAGTCGCTCGTCTACGCCAACAAACCAGAAACGTTAGGGGACTTGGAAGCCAACATTCGTGGCGTTATTGCCAACATACGGCCCCATATGCTCGAAAAAGTGGTTGAAAATTGGACCTGTAGAATTTGCTTTATTCGAGCCAGCCGCGGCGGCCACATGCCCGAAATCATATTTAAACGTTAATGGCATTAAATTATTCTTCCAATAAAGCCAAATTGATGGACATTAAAACGATTTTCTTGTGTTTTATTTCAATTCGAAGTTCTATACCTCTAAAAAAAACACCCTGTATATCAAACTCGAATACACAATATGTGATGATCTTTATCTATTACAAAAACGTAGTGGTCGAAGTCGAAAAAGACCAACCACGATAAGGAGTGTGTTCTATGACGACATGGATATTGTTTATACAGAAGAGTCGTCAAAAATAAAGGAACAGGCTTTCGGAAGAAGAATATTTCCTTTAAGTAGTTTTTCGCGTTAAGTATTTGCTAACAGTAATAAATATGATTTTAATTTAGTGCAGACTAAGCTTAAATATGTATATTACAGGAATTATTGTAACTTACCTCCAAATGATAGATGAACTTGCTCGGGTTGATAATAGACCAAATTCAAACTTGCATTATCATTGCTATTAAAATCTTTTTTTCCACGAACTGCGACGTCATTAAGATGAAACAAAGCAAAAAGCAGGAAAACAAAACGTATTTCGCACACAAACATCATTGAAACACAAATTATTAAATCGTGTATGTATAAAATTTTGTAAACTTGGTGCAGATAAGTTTTGTTTGTTAATTAATTTTATAATTGCAATTCTTTAACGTCCCCAATTATTTATTACTAAGCCCACAGAATAATAACAATAATATGCATATTATGCAGCCCGTTTTATACATACATACATATATACGAATCACAGAGTATATTCTTACAAAGTGCTAGCACATCAGCAGCTGATTCAACAGTATTGACAAAATAATATTTATTGCTGTTAGAATGCTGTAACATAGCGTCTATACCTGATATTAACTCTGATATAATATGAGAGAGAACGTCGGCAGAATGAGAAGAAAAATATATTTATATTAATATTACTATCTATGTAGGGGAAAACGCACTCTTGTAAATATCATAATATTTCACAATTATCAGGCAGCCGTGCAGTAAACATCTTCGTTTATTGTAATTGTAATATTAGTTTTATAAAAATGTTGGTATTTCCTTAATACATCGTGCATAATTAAAATATTTCTGAATTTTTTTATCAAAAGTTTTAATTTTCACTTTAACACACAAAATTCTCTTCACGTATCCATGTATGTGTACGTTTTTTGACAGTTTATATCATGATATTGTTTTCTAAAAAAACAATATTATAATATCTGATATAATACTAATATTGCAGTCCACACGTAATACTATTCTCTGTACTATGAAATTTGACGTTTGCTGATAGAAATATATTTGTTATTATATCAGGTATAGACGCTATGTAAGGAGGCGTACTGAGTCACATTACTGGTTTTTATTTGTGAGATATTGTAAATAAAAAACAGCCAAAGTACATTTATATCAAGTACATGCAACTCTACAATAACTCTACGTCTCCACCTGACATGAAATATTGCTGTAACTTGAAGTTATAACTGAGTTGTTAAAACAAATGCACTAACAATAATGTTATAACTTGAAAAAAGCATTAACTTGAGCAGCCTACACATAACATTAACTTGAAGTTAATGTTAAAGTTAGTCATTTTATATCAGGTGGAGACCTGTATTTAATGTGCCCTGATTAAATAAAATTGTTTCATCTGGCATCTCGGCTAATAAATATACTTTGACATACAAATTTTTTTTGACATGCACGTGTAGACAGACAACAACAAAATCAAAATAAAGGCCTGTTAAAGAAATTATATTTCTAAATTTGTAAAAAAAAATGGGCGGCAAAGGCAAAATTATTAATAAAAAACGTAAATTTCAAGGCCACAAAGAAGATGATCCCGAGTTCGACTTAACAAAAAAACATTTAAAGACTAGTCACTTGCGGGCAATGGAAAAAAGACTGATCATTGTGCTAGAGGGAGCTCAACTGGAAACGGTGAAAGTAAGGAAAACTAAACTAACTAAAATTTATAGAGATGTACTAACTGTTATTTGAGCATACAGGTGGGAAACACATTTGAATTGCTTAATTGTGATGATCATACGAATATAATGCGTAAAAATAATCGAGATCCTGGTTCCTGTCGGCCTGATATCACCCACCAGTGTCTACTTATGCTGTTCGACTCACCGCTTAACAGAGCTGGGCTTTTACAAGTTTATATACGTACCGAACGTAATGTTCTGATTGAAATTAATCCCCAGACAAGAATACCCCGTACATTTAAACGTTTTGCCGGCTTAATGGTGCAACTGTTGCACAAATTTTCTGTAAGAGCCAATGATACTTCAACTAAACTTATGAAAGTAATTAAAAATCCCATAACGGATCATTTGCCAGTAGGTTGTAAAAAATATGCGATGTCATTTTCTGGTAAGCTAATGACAAATATTAAAGATTTAGTGCCAAATAAGTCCAATGATGATGATGAAGAAGAACCAATAGTTTTGGTGGTTGGTGCTTTTGCGCACGGTGTTTTGAAGTGTGATTATACAGAGGGATTGTTTTCAATAAGTAATTATCCTCTATCGGGAGCTATAGCCTGCTCAAAATTATGTAGTGCTTTTGAAGAAGTATGGGGTGTTGTTTGATTGCGTATTTTATAAGTTTGGTAGAAATAACTAAATAATGTTAATATTATTCAAATTTTACACAAATAAAACAAAGTAATATTACATTTAAATTACTTATTTAATTTTTTAGCAGCACTAAAGTAAATATGAAAATATTTTATATTAGCTGAACTATATAAATAGATGCTGTATAAATAAATACTAATGGTAGACACCTACACTCTAAGCCGGGAGTTAAGTTTAGGTAAAATATTTGCAACTGCAAAACAGACAACTTGTTAAAAAGCTATCGGCTTACAAGAACCGCTACGCAGATGAGTATTTCATATTAAAAAAAAACGGTCGTCGGAAATACCGATGAACGCAATTAAAATAAATTATTAGTAAATAAGTACTTCCGACTATGTTTTTATATGAAACATACATTTACGTTTTTCAATGTTAAGCTGAAAGTCCATACCATCCGTTCTATGCATATGCATTGTACACTTTTGTGTACGTAATATGCGATTCTAAATTTCTAAAATCCCTTTATTCGAACGCAAGGAAATATTTTACAAATTATGGAAACAGGTTTTCATTTTGGTACTTCAGAGCACAAAATCAATGGAAACTTTTTAAGAGAAGACATTTTAATATACATACATATATTATTCTTGATATATATAAAACATTGCAATTGTTTAGTTATTTTAATTATATAGAAAAAATATTTGTTTAATAGTATTTAAAATATTACGAAATATTGAAAATGGATGCTAATATTCTTGCTGTGCTTTCCCTGACTATGCCTTTCCACTAGTTTTCTTGTCATCTGTTGTTTTCTTTTTCAATTCGGCTTCCCTTTTAGCTGCAGCATCAGCACGTTGTTGTTTAATAAGAGCCAAGCGGGCTAGATCTGCTTTAGCTTGAGCGGTTTTTCCTTCAGCATGCAATTTTTCATAACGCTGGCGAGCCTTTTGTTTTGCAAGTTGTTCACGATCTCGCCGAGACAACTCCGGCTTTGGAGCTGGCTCATCAGCCTCATCATCATCTAAATTTAATTTGGCCACGTTTTGTATGGCCTTCTTAACAACTCGATTAGGATTTTCAATCTCTATAAGACCAGCTACACCTTTCTTAGCACCACGATCATCTTCAGATTCTTCTTCAGACTCTTCACTGCTTGTGGGCATTTTGCCCGCTGGAGCAGATTTTGGTTTTGCACCGCGTGCTTTACTGCCGCTGCCACCTGGTCGTTCGTCTTCCCCACTTGACGATTCTTCACTACTGCTTGGCTCATCACTTTCCTGCTGCAATTCTTCAGGAGAGGTAAAGTGTCGGCTACGTCCTTTATGATTTACATATTTACCACGTGGCATTTTTATTTAAAATTTTTTATTACTTAAAAATATTTCTTGAATGCTTTTTATTGCAATTTTGCAAGATTTATTGCGTTTACACTTTTTGTACGAGTTGACAGTGAAAAGAAAACACACACATATCGTCCCGCACGCATACACACACCAACAACATCGAATGACAGCTAAGAAAACAGAGCTGTTACAACTGTACAGAAATATACTCAACAAAATGTTATGACGAGTATAGTTGTTACTATTGCTATTGCTATTGCTTACTAAACTCCACCAACGAAAATCAAAATAATGTTTCATATTCCTATAATTAATTACACGATACTGATTTTATACATGTGCGATTTGTACGAAGGCATATCAAACAGGTACACGCATCAGGCATATTGCTCATCCACTGATTTTTTGTTTACACGTTTATAACGAAGAATTCATTTGACAATTACTTTTATGCCTTGTTTGATGCATAAAATTTTTCACAATTACTTTGTAAAACTATGTGAGAAGCACGGAGTTGCACATAATGCGTGTACCTGTATTTAATGTGCCTTGGATTTGTACTATCTTTTCTAACTTATTATGGTAGCGACCAAGGCACATTTACTACAGGTACATGCATTAGGGAAAACAGTGTGGCAACTCTGTGCTTCTCACAGAGTTTTACAAAGTAATTGTCAAAATATTGTATGCATCAAACAAGGCACAAAAGTATTTGTCAAATGAATTCTTTGTTATAAACGTGTAAACAAAAAATCAGCGGATGAGCAATTTGATTGATGCATGTACCTGTTTGATATGCCTTGGTAGCGACTGCTCTAAATTTTTTACCTGGCAGTGTCATTACACTGTGTTTAGTATGCACATATATTTTTTATTACAAATTCTATTATTCCACTATATTTATCAGATATACTTATGTGTATTTAGGAAATTAAATTTATTTTATTGACAAGAACTATTAAAAATTAAATACATATGTATATTAAAACTATTCTACGAAATTTTTTCCTCTGGTATAAGTACGGCAACGCTGCAGTCACAATATGACTTTTTCGAAATACATTCAAGATTTGTGGAGTTCGAAAATGGTGGATACCCCAAAGATTTCGTTAAAAAATTCACATTTTAGTTACTGAAAAAATTTGCATTATTTTGTAAAACATGAACGTTTATTAAACAAAATATTACAACCATAAAAAGAATAAGAGTGTTTAAAATTGTAAAACATAAGCAAATGTAAGGAATTACAATTGATAATGCCTTAAAATGTGATGAAATTGTTAAGCAAATAAAAATGGTGGTTATTCTGCCCCGAACAAGCAATGAAAAAATCAAAAACGCCTTGAATTTATATAGACAGCTTTACTGTGTGGCTGTAAAAGTTTAAGGAATAATGAAAAATATGAAGAATTTAAACCAAATTTTTTCCCCTGAAACTGCAAGAAAAATTTAATTTTGATAAAATTTCATGTTTTTTTCAGTAATGCTTCGACAGCCATTTTGTTTCATTATTAATACTTATTTTAGTACAAACACGTAGTCCTCTTTGTATCTCCTATTTCATTTGTTTTCATATAGTTGTTACTTTCACTCTTTCGAAGGTGCCATAAGTTTAGTACAGCAACTAGAAAAAGATAAATGGTGTACTGTTTTTCACAAGTTATTTTACTCGTGAGTAATTTCGAAAAATAAAATGTATATTTGATGAAAACCCGCGTTCTTTCGGTCGGGTGCGCGTTCGTTGAAAAGAAAATTTAATAATAATAGTGTAAAAATTAACTAAATAAATAAAATTTTTATAGAAATCAATACTTTAATGAAAACTCTAGTGTGTTATAATAAAATAGCATGAATATTTATGAACTGAATGTGTAAAAAAAGTGTGTGAAAAAAGGAACTCTGCTGGGCAACAGCAGCATATCCAGAGAAAATACGCGAACAAACAATGAGAATAAAAATGATTGTAAAAACCGTACGAATGGACATTTTCGGGAAAAAGTAGAAACAATGTAACTTTTTCCTTTTCAGAAAGAATTTGTTCTGAATTAAAAAACTTATAAAAAGAACGGGTTAAAATACGGAATTCCAAAAGAAAAAGAAATTGCTAAACATTTTCGTTATATAGTCGCGTGAGTATGCGAATTGAATTATGTGTATGTTAAACGAGTATTCCCGTCGTAGCATACATGAGATTGGCACCAGAAATTGCCACTGCGTGTGTGCGTGTACGATCGACTGAGCGTAGGATATATACCATAACTGTGTGTGCGTGTGTTTTCATGTTTATTTCTAAAGTTGCTTTACCCTACGATCGCGGTTTTGAAATTGTTGTTGCCCGGGAGTCCCATTGCATAAATAAAAAAATGTATAATTTAAATAATAAATTTGTACTTTTTTTTATTTTTAGAGTTTTAGTCATAGATATATGGAAGTAGTTTTAAAACTTGTGTGTGTGTGTGTGTATTTAACATGAAAAATACAAAAATAAGAAATTTCATAACAAATTAAAAAAGAAGAAAATATATGATTATTTCAATAAACCCAATGTGGTATTTGCTTTTATTATAAATATAGCAAAAATAAATAAAAATAATTGATTACTTGACACCTTGATGCTGTAATATACTTGTGTATACTAGTATAAAAAATTTAAAAAACGGATATCTCAATAAAGAAGTATTAATTATTTCCTATAATACATAGAGAAAAAGCTTTAAGGATTAACCTGACCTAACCAAACTATCGGCAGAAACTGGATACATAGTTGGTTTATACAAAATGGCAATGTACATTTAAATGGTAATTATTTTTGTAATAAGAAAGTATAAATACCTAATTAAAGTTTTTACAAAGTTAAAATTTTTATTTAGTGTTATATAGATACATACATACATATATAATTGGAGTTTAGATGATATAAATATTTATATACCTACATACATATTTAATTTAATTTAATTTAATAATAATTCAGCCTAATGGATTACAATGTCCTTACAGGATTGCTAGCCTATATATATAATATTATTATAATAATACATTCAGTAAATGCTTATTCTCTAGACACAATTTAAAATCAATTACAGATAGCGAAAAATCTAAAATAACAATATTATTTAATTTATTTAAAATATTTAAAGCTCGTAATATGGGTTCATTCATAGCGTAATTAGTACTACGTGTAGGTACAAAGAAAATATTATAAGACCTGAGTGATCTAAAAGGTATACAAAAGCAGATCAGATTAAATAGATATTCACAATCAATGATCCCATTAATTAAATTAAAAATAAACATAACAGAATGAAAAGTTCTTCTCATATAAAGCGGCTTTAAACCTAAAAGTAAGCAAGGAGAGTAATATGAAGGTGACGCTAAGTAAACACGATTGCCATGAAGAGCGAATTTAAATTTAATTTTTTCTGGATTCTCTCAATTCTATTTATATGAACTGTATAGAATGGGTTCCATACAAAGGAACAATATTCTAATTTAGAACGAACAAAACTAGTATATAACATTTTCAATGTACAAGGATCCAAAAATTCCTTGCAATTGCTTCTAATAAAAGCACATGCAGAATACGCTTTTTGTATCATATAATCAAGGTGGGACTTAAAATTTAATTCACAATCAAGCACAATGCCTAGATCTATTATTTTAGTAACAACTTTCAAGTTTTCATTACATAATTTATATTGGGAAATTTTTTGAAAACTGCACAATTAGTAGCCGTAGAACGTCCCGGAAAAAAACATTTTTTCCTTGATTACATGCTCAAAAATTGTTGAAATAGTGGATAGTTTAGCAATAGGCCTATAATTAGATATATCGGATTTATCCCCAGCTTTAAAAATTGGAGTAATAGAAGCAACTTTCCATCTATCAATAAAACAGCCATCCGCCAGAGATCTATTAAAAATAAGTAAAAGTGGTAATACCAAATTATCAGCCAAATTTTTTATAAAAAACGAACTCAGCCCATCAATGTCAGTACCATAAGAACTTTTTATACTTCTAATCCCATTTAAAATATCATCAATTTGTTTATTTCCATCCTAATCAGAGGGCGATGTATAATCGTGGTCGAAGGCGGCTTACAGACCATAGAAACAAGCCAGCTTAAAAAGTCGGCGGTTGCGGCTTAGGAAAAAATTGTTGGCGGCGGCTCATAAGCCAGCTGACATTGACAGCCGCTTTTATAAGTTTTTGTTTAACACATTTCTATACAAACAATTTGAAACATCTGATGTCTTCCATATAATTTGCAAGATGTAGTACAAATTGCAACTTCAATTTGCCGGCTGCAACTTTGAGCCGAGTCTAGCTCATTGAAAGCCGGCGGCGGCACTTGAGTCGGCTGTTAGCCGATCCGCTTGTTTCTCTGTTACAGACATCTAAAGCCTAACAAGTTAAGGAGTCAGTGGCTAAGCAAAATGTGTCGGCTAAAACTGATTTTGTTTTATTACATTAAGAGCTTAATTTTGTAAAATGCAACGCCAAGCGTTGATAAATTTTTTATTGAAAAAATTTATATTACAAATACAAAATTGCTTTTTTTAGTTACAAATTTGTACTACATCTTACAAATTATATGTAAGACATCAGGTGTTTGAAATTTTTTTTATAGAAATGTATTTAAAAAACTTATGAGCCGCCGACTTTTTAAGACGGCTTGTTTCTGTGGTCGTCAGGTGATTAATTTGGAGAAAACGAAATGCTGCCAAACATTTTTTATTTTTGTGTATTTTTCATTATTTACAGCCTGGCCCACTATGTCGACAAGAAAGTTTCTTTCGCTTACTTAAACAAAAACAAATTTTCTTATTTTGTTTTTGTTTTCAATATAAGTAAGCGAAAGAAACTTTCTAGTTGACATCGTGGGCCAGGCCGTTAATTTTGTATACAGAAAAATTTGTGTTTAACAAGAAAGTATATTTTCTTCGATCAATAAATTCTCTGTTATTAATAAAGAGTAACTCTAAAATCAAACAAACAAACAAAGAAAGTATAATTAGCTTTGCAATAAAAAAGTTCAAAATTAAAAATTGCATTAGATTGTGCACATTTTATCTCAAAATATTAAGCCAGTTTTATACTAGACGGCTGAAATTTGAGCCGAAGCTATCCGGATTGACGGTGATTTGAAGTTATATTGAAACTCGACGGCGGCTGTGAGCCGATTCGCTTGTTTCTCTGTCAGGGGCCTTACTCCATAATTGTATTAGAAGTAAATTAAATTTTATACGACCTAATTAAAAAAAAAAAACATAACTTCCAACAAATTAACCTTCGAATAGGACTAAAATGACATGCAGTTCTATGAATAGAAAATTGAAATTCGTGTTTTGCAGAAATTTCTTTTCGTTTAGGTAGAGAGAACGAAGCCAATGCATAAAAGCACAAAGCAAATGTGTCTAAAATTTAGGCCACAGTTTCGGCACTCTGGCGCCTCTTTGGCCAACTATGGTCCACAGGGCTTAATTACCATATTTTATAAAAAAAATACCTGGGGTCTAATTCCTGCACTCGTGATTTAAAATTGTATTCGAACAGAAATTAATTTCGATAGCAAGAAATTTTCTGATGATGTCACACCATAACAAGCGAATCATATGTACGTACATACTCGTATGTATGTAATATATGAATGCTGTCATTAGAAATTTCAATATGTGTTGTTCGAAACCGAACGAAAAAATCCCAAAAGTAAAAAAATTCGCACGTGCGAGTAATAACTCGCTCGTAATCGAATGCAGGAATTGCGCCCTTTCATTTATAACAAATTTACTTCGTGACAGTTATTAGCCATTATTCGAGGATCTTTTAACGGCATAAAAGGGGTGACACTTTGGGGCATGCTGCGATAGACCTAAGGTATGGTCCTGGTCAAGTAATTTTAATGTGGCGGCTAGTTTTATAATAATTGAAATTGCTCTGGATCTACTTAAAACTTTTAGCTCGTGTTGAATAGCGTTTAGAACATACAGAAACGCTTCCTTATTCAAACGGAAATTTTGAAGAGAGTATGTTGAACTTATCTCTTTAAGACTCGTCCTATACGGTCGTTTTCTTCATCAAACACTATTTTATTTTATTTTATTTATTTAATAATAATTCAGCCAATGGATTAGAATATCCTTACAGGCTAGCAATATAAATTAGTTTAATAATATATTAGTTTAATAATTTAATAATACGTTCACTAAATCCATATTCTCTAAATAAAGTTTGAAATCAGCATGAGATGAAGAAAAATCTAAATTAACAATATTATTTGCTTTATTAAAAGTATTTAAAGCTTGTAACATTGGCTCATTCATAGCATAATTTGTACTACGTGTAGTTACAAAGAATAAGTCATTAGATCTGAGAGATCTAAAAGGTATACAAAAAGAAATGAAGTTAAATAAATATTCACAATCAGTGTTACCATTAATCAAATTGAAAACAAACATGAGGGAATGAAAGGTTCTTCTCAAGTAAAGCGGTTTTAAGCCTAAAAGTAGGCAACGAGCATAATAGGAAGGAGGTAATATTGTTTCTTGATTTCTACGAAGAGCAAATTTCACAAATTTTTTCTGAATTCTCTCAATTCTATTGACATGGATAACATAAAACGGGTTCCATACAAAGGAGCAGTATTCTAATTTTGAGCGAACAAAAGAGTATATAATATTTTCATAGTCAAAGGATCCAAAAATTCATTGGGGATTATATAATCAAGATGTGAATTAAAATTTAATTCACAATCAAGCACAATGCCAAGATCCAACATTTGACTAACAATCTTCAAATTTTCATCATCTAACTTGTATTGGAAACCCCTGGAATTACGCAAATTTGATCTACTAAATGTCATCTGGTAACATTTATTTATGTTTAACGATAAATTATTAATAGAACAACAATTATACACTTCATTGATGCAATTTTGTAGAATCAAAACATACTTTCATTTTAGTTTTTCATTAAAAACTGTTACACTTCACTTTTTCCTAAGTTTCCTTAGTCATGTTTTAGACTTGGCAGTTTTTCTTGGTCAAGAAATAGAAAAAAAATTAATTGACAATGGCGCATAACCATAGTCAAAACAAAGTATACTTTAAGAATTTAAAACCAGTATTTTGTATGGTAATACTGGTTTTAAATACTTAAAAGTATACTTTGTTTTGACAATGGTGATGCGCCAATATGTATTTTTCAAAAAATTACTTTTCAAAAAAATAGGAGTTTTCATTATTTTCAATATTTTGTTGAATAACCTCCATTTTTAACAATTGTCGTACATCTTCAAGGCATGGAGTCAATAAGGTCCTGACATCGCTTTAACTATGCTCCATAAATCGTTGCAGTTTTTTCTTCAACATATGTTTTGATATCTTGCCAGAAATGTTTAATAACGTTGAGGTCTGGAGACTGGGCAGGCCACGACATATCAGCCACCCTATCGTCTTAAAACACTCCTTTACTAGTTTACTGGTGAGTTTGGGACATTATCTTGTTGGAATTCAGTGGCATATTCTGAATATGGAGCATCACTTCGATCATTATTTTTACATAAAAATTTTTATCCATTATTCTTCTTATCTGATGTATTGGACCAACACCACTGTATGAAAAAAATCCCCATATCATTACTTATGCGCCACCATGTTTAAATGATAAGGTATTTTCTATCAAGTACTAGCACTCAAGTATTTCTTTAATCTTTCTGTATGTTTTTCCTTTTTTCGAAGATAATTAATCAAGACTTTTCGTACAATTCTTTTATGAATTTTGCTTCTTAGATTCCATTCATTCCATTTATAATTTTTCGCTGTTTGGAAGTTTCAAGACTAACGACTTTTACGTGGAAAAATACTGGGCTGCAGCAGCACTCCTATTATATGGCGTTTTTGACGTTTTTTTCGCTTTTGGCGATTTATTTTAGTTTTAGCGATTTTATTTTTTTTGTTTTGTTTCGTTTCTTTCGTTTTGGCGGTTTTTTTCCTTTGGCGATTTGTTTTAATTTTTGGCGATTTTTTCGGGCTTTGGCGATTTATTTTAGTTTTAGATTTTTTTTAATTTGCAACTTTTTTAGGTTTTTGGAGATTTTTTCTGGTTTGGCGATTTTATAATTTTTTAGTTTTACCGTTTTTGAAAATTGAGAGTAATAAATTAAACCTTTAGTTTTGTTTTATTTTAAACTTTTATGTCATATGCTTACCTTTTAAAGTTGTCTGATTATTTCTATTTTTTTATATGCATTTCGAAAAAATAATAGATTCTGATCGGTATTAGAGAAGGAAGTGGACCGGGTTTCACTTATTAGCAGGTATCTTAGCCGCCACCGATCCTGGATTTCATAAAGCCCATATGGTAGGTACACACTTTGCAATGTGTTTACGTAACACGTTTATGTTTCATGCTAAATATTTGGACACACACACACTCTTCAATGTGAAAATATCAAAACATTTCGATGTTTTTGAAACCTCGAATGCAACATGAAATGAAGCCATAATCAAAACTACACAGTATGCGACAAAAAATGCAATCTGCAAACATGTTGCAAAGTGTGTACCTACCATAAAACCAGTGTTGATAAAGCTCGTATCACTGTTTCATAGTGTTTGCAGAGAGAAGTGTCTATCAGATAAAAAAGTTTAAGAGAACTTTAAAGTGAATATATGTAATTTGTGAACATGTCTCGAAAAAATATAAAAAAACTAATATTACTAATATTTCAAATAAAAATAATCGGACATATGTATGTATCTGATACGCCAGATCATTTATTACTTCTTTAAAATATAATATTATATTATAATATATATTCTTGTAGTCCACCAACTATATATGGCCCTATGGGCTCGGTTGGTTATTGTTATAAATAAAATAAATAAATGTCATGATATATAGGGTGTTTTTTATTGAGGTATAGAACTTTAAGTTGGCATCACTTTTTTAACTGGCGGCCATTTTGTCAGCTGTCAAGTGATTAATATTTAGTTTGGTTTGTCATTTCATCATGAACAGGTTGACAAAAGAACAACGCTTGCAAATCGTGCAAATTTATTTCGAAAATAATGGTTCAGTTCGCGAAGTTTACCGCAAGCTCCGTCCATTTTATGGTCGACATAATCGTCCATCAGAGCAATTAATTCGGTTAACCTGTCAATTGGCCACCAAGATCGTGTGATTTGACACCATTGGATTATTTTCTTTGGGGATATGTGAAGTCGCTCGTCTACGCCAACAAACCGGAAACGTTAGGGGACTTGGAAGCCAACATTCGTGGCGTTATTGCCAACATACGGCCCCATATGCTCGAAAAAGTGGTTGAAAATTGGACCTGTAGAATTGGCTTTATTCGAGCCAGCCGCGGCGGCCACATGCCCGAAATCATATTTAAACGTTAATGGCATAAAATTATCCTTCCAATAAAGCCAAATTGATGGACATTAAAACGATTTTCTTGTGTTTTATTTCAATTCGAAGTTCTATACCTCTAAAAAACACCCGTTAGGTATATTTTAGTACGATTATTAGCCGCCGCCGACGCTTCATTTTGTGCTCAGCCCACGCCGACCTTTTTCTGTCGACTTCGTTCTCTGATCGAAAATCGATTTTTGGATAAGTTCAAGGTCTATTTATTAGGCCTATGCAACTCTACAAAAATACAGCAATACAAAAAGCAACATAATGTTTAAGCTGTCGGAGACACACACAAACATGAACTAAAGTGTATGGTGGCCAAAAATTTAAATAAATTTTGACAGTTTAACCATGCAAACACAACAAGTCATCGGGATGATTGCATTAACCTGATGAATAGACCTTTGATAGGTTCAATCATTGATAATTCTATACATTTTACTTTCTAATTTCAAAAAGTGTATTTATTTATACCCGAAGTATTTTTTTTAAATATGTAAGATTTTTGCAAGTATGTACTTTAGTTTTTACATAAAAATGATTTGTTAAATGAATTTCCATTTATCTGAAGTGAAGAGAATAGATAACATAAACAACAAAAACCGAAACAAAAAAAAACATGTAAACAAAAACTTCTCTTTGTAAAAATAATTCTGACCCATTAAATACAACACTGCAAAGTATTTGAGCGTCTACAACAAAAAGAGTGCAATTGCCTGTTCATTATTATAACTATATATATTTGTCTCTGCTACCATTTTCATTTGCGTACTAAAATTTTTCTACCGCCATTTCCGAGAGAGTTTTGGCTATACAATTAGCTGAGTGTAAAAGAGATAAACAGTAAAGTTTTGATTATTTACTAGACTGCTGACATGCTCACTCATATGTATGTCAAAAATTATTTAGTTCTTCACATATTTTCATTTTCTTGTACTACTTACGTCCGCTGTTCGTCTTTGCCATTGTGTGTAGTGTAAAAAATATATGTTGAAAATATTAAAATTTTAAACATTTTTAAAAATATGCATACCTTAAATTTGTAGAAGTGTAGTTTGCAAACTTTTAATTTAAATTAACTTTTTATTTGAATAATAAACTAAAGACGGAAGTTAAAGATTTTCTGTATGGGAAATTCGAAGAATGAAGGAAAAAATTATATATACATATTTATATGTACATATGTATGTATACAAAAGTATATAGTACGTGAATATATTCCTAGTTGTGCTGTTGTTATAAGTATGTATGCTTTTTGCTTGTTGGTGTATCGCCTTGATTTTTGTGCAATCAACATTTTTGCATTGTTGTTATTTTTTGCTGCAGTCGACGGTTGTGGCTTTGTGATTCTGTGTTGCTTTATCTATACATGCGGCTGCAGTAGCAGCGAATAGTTCCTAGACGTCTACGTCGTCATTCCTAGATACATATATACAAAAGTACAACGAAAATAAAAAAAGCCGATTATTACCGAGGGTAACCGTTCAAATAGTCTACTGTACTATATATGCTATTGTGTAGTCGGCAGTGCAGTCGCTGCCGGCGTACCGTGTCTATTAAGTTCAAGTTGTAAGAAAAGGACAAGTATGTGTAAATACTAAAAATATTTTTGTTTCATAGCAGTAAGCAAGGATGTATATTTAAGTAGTGGCATTTCTTTTATTATCTTTAGGATATAATTTGCAAAACTAGTAAAATTGAAAGTAATAATTAAATATAAAAAGCAAAACAAACAATCCTTTTATTGTTTACAAGTTCAAAAAATGTTTGAATGTGAATGAAGTTTTTCTAGAAGTGAACAACTTGTCATTGGCAAGTAAGTCTCTTGGTGTAAAAGCCGGCTTAATTTCTGTGTTGAATTAAGTTGGTTTTAAATTTAATTTTTGCATTCATTATATAATTATTAAAAATGTATGCAAATGTATATGCATATATGTCCTTACATTGATTATGGTTATTATTTTAAAAAAGTAGGTATTAAGATATTAATTTTGAGAAAGTTTCTCCTTAAAAATGTAGTTTAGTTTTACAAAAATCTTGTAGATATTTAAAGATACTACCTACAACAGGTACCTACAACACACACACACACACACACACACAAACAAATCGGTTAAATTTAAATAAAAACTAAAAGTAGTGACATATGTACATATGTTTGTATATACATATGTATATACTTGCATATACATATATATTTATTTCTGTATATTTATTATGTGAAAAAAAGAGAAAAGAGAAAGTTTTGTTAAAAATTTTTTTTGTCCATTTTAATGTGATTTGTTTTTGCAATTCATTCATTACCTTCTATCATATGATTTCTTCGGTGAAAATGAATTCACGTGCACTCTGAGCGAGAGATCTTCTTCAAACGTATGATACACGGCAGAGACGATTCGCCATTTATTGAGTGGGAACAAATTCTCCTTTCAAAAATAAATAAAAATTATTCTATCTGATAGGAAATTAGTTTCCGAGTTATGGGCATCCGGCCTTCAGCCGGGCTTAAGGATTTTCTGCAGCATGGTTTTTCCCAACTTAAATACGATTTAAACCCAATTTTACATTAAAAATAGTGGGTTAATCTATGTACAAATGCATGCCAACATCATCATGCCAGTTTTTCATTATACCAACATAACCGATTTATTTATTGCTTCATATTTTTTTTTTTTGCAAATTTTACTATTGACAGGTTTAGTATTTTTCTTTTTAATACATATTTAGCATTTTTTCGCTAACTTGCAATGTTTTCGCGTTTTTAACAAACTTTTTTTTATTGTCTGGCGATTTCTAATAAATTTTTGGGCTTGCGTCCGATTTTTCAACTTTTCCTGAATTTTTGCAAAGTTCGCGTTAAAAGCGTCTTATGCATGTTTTCATCTTCTTGGCCGCTTTGCCGATTTTTAAACGATATCAGACTTTGTAATCATCCCGCTATTAGCAAGTTTTTGCGAATTTTTATAATTTTCGCGATTTTTATTGATTTTTTTGCATTCCTTATAGTTTTTGCAAGTTTTATTCAATATTGTGGGTTGTGTAAAATTTTGCAACTTTTCGCGAATTATCGTGATTTTCGCCTTATAAAAATTATAATTACTTTTGTAATTAACATTAAAATTTTGAAACTTTATTTTTTATTTTACAATTAAAAATATGTCAGCAATAATTTTATTTACATATTTTTCTATAATGCCAACACAGTTTTTATTTTGCAGCCCTCAAAAATAGAAATTAGTTTGATTGGACTACAACGACAAAATCAGCATAAACTGCAACCTGCCACCCTGTTGCCTTGCTCTCTCCAAAACAATCATTCTCATATAAACATGTGTATTCTATCCTTAACATTGCTTGATACGGCAAATGGATTATTATCTTATTATCTTAACACCGAAATCATTTCCAGCTGCAACATAAAAAATTTATCATAACTTGTTCCTATATTCTATTAGAATCTATAAGATCTATTGCTAACTTTGTCAACAAAAGCTAATTTAAATTCATGGGTGCCCTTAAGGTTTATTAAACAATTTGGAGTCATTTAGCTGATGAAAATTATTACATTTCGCCCCATTCGATAGTTTCATGTAAAAGTATCAATAGATTTGGTTTAATACATTTATTTTACAGATTTGTTTTTAAGCTGAGTTTGTAAAAAACAAACTAAAACAAAAACTTATATAGCTCCTGAAGCTGGAAATGAGGAGTTAAACTTTTTGGAATTTTTAATAAACATTTCCTCGCGTAAAAGCGTAAAATAATATCCGTGAACAATTTATATTGAATGCAAAAAAACTAATTCAGTTTGTTTTACTGTTTTTCATATAAATTGCCGAAAGCAAATTCTTGGCCCGATATTTTGAGAGGCAGATACATATGTATGTATCTATTATTAAGTATGTAATTTTGGGGTGTAAGAAACTGAAGTTCCTTTGCAAGAAATTTTTCTAAGATGTTCTGATAAAATTCTCAAGTGAATCTACAATTAAGTTAATAACAAACTATGTATACAATTAATTTCAATTTCTGAGTTTGCAATTTCTATTTTACCTTTCTTTTTGCTCAAACTTTAATATCCTTTAATTTCACTTAGTAATATATTTTTTTATATTTTATTTTTCCAGTATGACAGTTGCTATACTTGCAAGAATGACTGCTAGAGCATAAAACTACCTTTTTAATATTGACGTCTCCAGAGTAAATGCTTCAGAAGAATATACATACATATAAATAAATTAAATTAAAAACTCCAAAAAAAAGACATCTAAAGTTTTGAAATAATTGTAACATTCATCAAAACATAAAATATATTTGACTTAAATATTTTGCAGTTAATTGCTTGTTACACCTACAAGAAATATTAACAGAAATGTTTACTAATTTAAGCTGACTTTAAATACTTTTTGCTGTAAATGTAAGGTAAGATGAGAAAAATACAAAGAATATCTTTGATTTCGATGAATTATTTCACTCCACAAATTGAAATTTTTCTATACTAACCAATAAATTTCAAAATTCTTTATTAATTTGCTTTATTTTTCATTTCGCCCTTTAGAAAATTTGCCATAAAATGCGGCCAACATCAGCAACCGTCAAACAATTACAGCAGCAGTATATGGCCACAAATCATCAAACTACGGTTATGTACAGCATTATATATAAGCTACTCTATCAAAACTCCAGACTACAGAAAAGGATTTGAAAATAACAAAAATCACTTCTTGTCAATTCCTTCAACGCATCGTTATTAATATTATTAATTTATTTTTTATTGTTAAAAAATTGCTAACAAATATTTACACTAAATAATAGCAAAGACAGTGACCCTAAACGCCAACCAGATCGAGCGTGTGGAAGGAAGAAAAAAAAAACAAGTTCCAAACTCTTTTGAGAGTTAGTTTTCTTCAGTTTTAAAGTATTTTTCTTTCTTTGAAATACATCCAACATAAAAATACAACAGAAAACGTAGTTGAAGGAAACCAGAAAAAAATCTCAAAACTATATTGGTTAGTTCCTCTCCCCCATCCTGCAAAAAGCAGCTCCTGGCAAATAAAGAAGGAAAAAAAGCACAATTATCTTTTGTATATGTATAGTTCCAAAAGAATTCTTTTTTTTATAAATATACCTCAAGGTTGGTACGACTTTGCTAACCTTAACAAGATTCAAAACAAAAACACACAACAACAACAGCATATTTGAGGAGTATCTGGGGAAGGGAGGAATATAACAAAAAAACGCAAAATGTCGCAAGATCCACCGCCACGTAATGAACCATATGTGGAGCCAGTTAATGGCATTGTTCAGCCACCAACTGTACCACCTCCAGATCGATTAGGTCGCAATACAAATCAACTGCAGTATCTCATCAAGACGGTAATGAAAGCCGTGTGGAAGCATCACTTCTCTTGGCCATTCCAGCAACCGGTCGATGCCAAAAAGCTTAATCTGCCCGATTACCACAAGATCATCAAGCAGCCCATGGATCTGGGTACGGTGAAAAAGCGTTTAGAGAACAATTACTACTGGACGGCCAAGGAGGCCATTCAGGACTTGAATATAATGTTCTCCAACTGTTATGTGTACAATAAGCCGGGCGAAGATGTGGTTGTAATGGCTCAAACATTGGAAAAGGTGTTTTTGCAAAAGTTGGAAGCCATGCCCAAGGAGGAAATCGAATTGGAACCGGTGACGCCGAAAGGTGGCAACAAAAAGAAACCGCGTTCTGGTCCCAAACCTCCTGCTTCGGCTAATGCATCACTATTGAGTGCCCCAACAACACCCGCTAGCTCGGGCGGCGGCCGTGGAGGCGCCGGCGCAGCTAGTGCTGCAAGACCGTTGTCGGCAATGGGCGGTACAGTTTCGTCATCTGGCGGCACACCCGCTTCTACGCCTGGCATACCACCGATAGCAACAGTAGCGCCGCAAACAGTACCAGGGAGCACGAATACGACGACAACGGCGTTGGTAACTGGAGCTGCGAATAACTTACTTCCTGGAGCCGGCATCGTGCCAGCAGGCGGCGTGGCTTCTCATGTGTCTTTGGTAGGCTCTGCTGCGAGTGCTGCAACTGGTGTTGGCGCTGCCGGAGTCAATTCAACGCTGCTCGATAGCGGTGTGACTGCTGCGGGGGCCAATCCTGCTGCATTGGCAACTACAGCGGCTACCGTACCTGCGTATCATGTTAATAGCACAGCGGCCGGAGTGGACGCCGTAATACCTCCTCAGCAACCGGCTAAAATGAAAAAAGGTGTGAAAAGAAAGGCTGACACAACAACCCCAACCGCAAATGCATTTGAATCACCTTATGCACAAATGGACTCAAAGAGTGCGAAAATCGCAACGAGGCGTGAGTCTAATCGACAGGTAGGCAAAAAGGTAGGCCAACGTGTTGGGCATGATGTGTGAACAATATATATGTATCTATCTATTTACATATGTATGTACATATGCATGTATAAAGAAGATATTACATTCTTCTATCGTTTTCATTTATAAACTTTTTTTCTTTGCTTTAAAAATTACACACACACATACACACAAAAAGCAAATATTTTTAACGACAACACAAAAACAAACAAAAAAAAAATATTGAATGAAAGTAAACTTCTGAAAAATTGTAGGATATTTTTTTTTAACCAAAAATGGAGAATTTTTTAAAACGCTGGGAGCTTCTTTAAGATGACCAACTCCGAATTGAATTAATACACTAATGTTAAAAACACTTGGCTATGTTATAATATGATATCTTTGTTTTTATTAGTGTTTGACCATGTTATCTAGAGGCTTATTCTGTATTGCCATACGTAAATCAAATGCGATGCGCAAGAAAGTTGATATTCTATAAGATTTTCGTATTCGCATTCGCATTCATAAAATAATAAATAAACTTCAAATTTAAAGTAAATTTTTTTTCTGGCTTCGATTATAAAATACTTTTTAATTTAAAAAACAGTTGCGTAATTTAATTTAATAAAATTTAAATGCAAACGGACGTAACTACACAAAAATTCGAAATCGAGTTTTTGATTGATTATGGTTCATTTGATCAAACTCCGTGTACACGCAAATATTTAGTCCTCTGCGATCAAAATTGACGACTTTATTAAAGAAATTCAAACGGACGTAATTGCGAATGCATCTGTTTTTTATTGCAAATAACGTAACTAACATAAAAGCTTAAATACATACATATATACAAAAAGGAAATAAATGGTTAAAAACATATAAATAAGTATCCATACAACAAGTAAATTTTCAAGAACACTTTATTATTATTGATTTTGCATTTAAGGTGACGGTATACAGTGGACGTCCAATAGTACGAATTATATAATGTCAGGCCTTTTCGTAATGTTGGAAAATTCGTATTATTGGACGACAGTTTTTTCTTCTTTTTATTTAAATAAAACACATGCAGATGTATATATATATATATATATATATATATATATGTTCCTTTTAACTCCTACAAGGACCACCATAGGGCCGCATGGTTTGCTGCAAATTTAACGTTGAACTGTCAATGGAGAAAATTGGCCGAAGATCTGCCACTATTCGCTAGAGCCATCCACCTTTAAATCCGCAACTAATTCTTGCAACAGCACTTCGTCCAACTATTCTATTATAACTTTAAAATCAGCCCAAACCTATTAAACTTAAATGTAAAATCAAATATTGAAGTGTTTTATATATGTATTTATTATCTTTTTCCATGCAGCTTCTCTAATTGGCGGAGCGTTGGCACTTAATTCTTATTCATAAATTTCACTATTATTTCAAATTGGCGCAATTTGGTGGTGTTCTCCTTTGTTTCCCTGAATAAACTTGAATTTTTCAAAGTAATTAAAAGTAGATTCATTATTTTTTGAACTGATAGTCTCATATTAAATGTTTGAATAATTCATTTTGTTATTTTAAAAGAATAAATACAATATGTATAATTTTTCACTTACATTTTTGTGCTTTGCGAATGCTTTTGCATTTGCATAAGTTTTACGATTTTGATATTTGTTTTCCCATTACAGAATGCCGATCTTTTCTCATTTTAAAATAAAAAATCAATTTACGATCATCGTAACACAGAATAGCAATTATTTGCATTTATATATTTTCAAGTAGCACTGACGTTCGCATTGCAATACGGAATAAGTCTCCTGGCATTTCGACTTCGCGGCTGACTCCGAACAATAATTTTTTAACAAAATTTGGCCTTAATAAAAAAAAGCTAAAAAGCTATCTTTACACTGTACTTCCATCTGAACTTAAATTGAAAATATAACGTAATCAGCCCAATCATAAAGAAAAATTCCGCACTAGTTTTCTCACTTTTCCCTTTTCTCCTATCATGAATTTGTTTTTCCCCCTTTTTTACCAAATGCGGGAATAATAAAACTCCCCAGGAAAAAGTAGGTATTATGGACGCAGTTGAACTTGCTTTTTTCACTAAAAATCTTTCTCTTGCAAAATCATGGTTAATACTCCATTAAAACAAAATTTATATACATAAACTTGTATTTTGTAGTTCTTTTATTTGGAAAAACACAAATATTGCCCAAATACATTATTTATAAACTTTTTTTTCCATATTTTTTCAAGTTGGTGAATTTTAATAATTTTGTTACTCTCTCACTCAAAAGAAAAAGGGAGAAACAAAATGTCAACGAACAAGCAAAACAACGAGCTTCGTAATACAGTGATGCCACGTATTACTACTTTTTGTTCCCAAGGAATTTATGATTGGAGGAATGTTTTCTCGAGAAAATTATTTTCCGTAAGAATTAAATTCCGTGGGAATATTCATGATTGGTCTGAATATATTTTCATCTGATATGCAATATAAATTTTAACTGTCAAAGTGGCAAGATTAAATGCATCTTAAATAAAGACCAAAACACTAGCGTACCGCCCTTTCTTAAATATAAAATTATAGTAGGCTAGCTCCATTTTTTTTTATTTTTTTTTTTATTTTTTTTTTATTAAATGGTTACTTGTCACTGCAACTTTTAAAAGAAATAATTGTCTGCCACGAAAAACCATTCTCTTTAATATAAAATGAGTATGCGACACAGCCCACTTTTCGATATAAAATGTATATACATACATACATATCTTCAATTGAAGCAAATGGGCAGGCCATTAAGCCAAACATGGGCTCGCTCCGTCACTGAATTATATATTGCTATAAAATGTTCCCAAATTTAAAATATCAAATGAAAGAGCACAAACTACAATAATCTTCAGGGACAGCTTAAAGCTAAATCTCTGTCAGAAAATTGCACTTAGGAAACATGCTTTTATAACAAAATGTGTTAAAATAATTAAATTAATCTAAAACGCAAAGGGACTTATTAGAAATGTAGCCAAATGAGCCGAATTCTTTTTTTCTTCTTCGGCAACCACTTAACTTAGTTCCCTTCAAACGAAAAACACCTGCAAATTTGTCACAGTCATTCTACTTGAAATTCACTTAAGCTCCTCAATTTTCCTTGCACCACCATGAAACACCACACTAAAATTTCCTTAGCCTTTGTACAAATCAAACGTAAACAACATCATGCTTTCACAAAACACGCTGTGTAAAACCTTTAAGGGAAAACTATATCCCCAATCCTCCTCTACGTTTTATTATGTTTCTCAAACACCTCCAAATACATTGTAATAATTAGAACATCTATATATTTATGCACAACTGTAAAAGAAACACATTAAAAAATGTTTAGAGTTTATTTAAAGAGAAAAATATATTGAACTTTTTTTCAATATTATTTGCTTTAGGACACGGGCTATCCATTATCACCCATGGGTGTTGGCGGAGTGCCTGGTGCAGCTGGTGGTCCCGGTGGTGTACCGGGCTCAGTGAAGTCCAAGGAAAAACTATCGGATGCCTTGAAATCATGCAATGAAATTCTGAAAGAACTTTTTTCCAAAAAACATTCAGGCTATGCTTGGCCCTTTTATAAACCAGTCGATGCCGAACTGCTGGGCTTACATGATTATCATGACATCATTAAGAAGCCCATGGACTTGGGTACCGTCAAACGGAAAATGGACAATCGAGAATATAAAAGCGCACCCGAGTTCGCTGCTGATGTGCGATTAATATTCACCAACTGTTACAAATACAACCCGCCAGATCATGATGTTGTTGCCATGGGCCGCAAATTACAGGACGTTTTTGAAATGCGTTATGCGAATATACCGGATGAACCAGTAGCTAATGCACATGCAGCTGCAGTGGCAGCGGCGGCTGCCCATCACGGTTACGGCAAACATGATGGTTCCGATTCATCTTCCGACGAATCTTCGGACAGTGAAAACGAATCAAATTCGGATGAGGAGCGCAACGCAAAACTGAAAATGCTAGAAGCAAAATTGCTCGATTTGCAAGAAGAAATGCGCAAGCTAATGGAAGAAGCATCAAATAAGAAGAAGGCTAAGAAGAAAATGAAGGAGAAGAAAAAATCTACAGCCAGCGGCGGCACATTAGGACCCGGTGGCGTTGTACCCACGGCAATAATTGGTTCATTGGCACCTGGCGGCGCCGGCGTCGCCTCAGGAATTGCCAACACTATGCATGCGCACGAGATTGCATCAGCTATGTCAATGGGCCAAATAAGTACTGGCGGCAAGGGTGCTGCCATGGGTCCGGGCAGTATAGCGGGTACGGCTGCAACGGCAGCTGGAAAAGGTGCTAAAAACAAGGGTCAACGTGGTCCAAAAACGGCTAACGCTGGTGGTGTCGGTCAAACAGCAACAACAGCGCCAACGAAACGTACCAAAGGCAGTGCAACATCTGCTGGAGGCGGTGGAGCTGGTGCGGGAACTGGTGCCAGAGGTGCCAACAAAAAGAAACCCACCAGCCAAGCCGTAGTCTTCGATTCGGAGGAGGAAGATACCGCCAAGCCAATGTCATACGATGAAAAGAGACAGTTATCCTTAGACATAAATAAACTGCCGGGTAAGTGCAACTATTACTGTGCAAACGTATTTGCAATTTTCTTAATTTCACTGCGTTTGCACTAAACAACATTGAGTAAAAATTAGAATGCATATTTGCTAAGTTGCAAATAAAAGTAAATAACAAAAAGTTTTTCACATATCAAACGCTATATTTTTATTTATAAAAAGTGGTTGCGATCAATGCAAATGTAAAAACAAATAAAGAACATTTGGGAGCTGAGGATAGCGGTGCCAGATTTCAGGCTTAGTTTCCATATTTTTTATTTGTTTTTGCAGAAATTTAGATGCATTTCATAAAAACGCAATAAATATTTTAATATTTCGCTCTCAATATGCACAGAAAATTTACTAAATATTAAGTTGCTCAATGTCCATAGTAAAAACCCTTGGCAAGCTACCATTTACTGGAAAAGCAACTGGGTTAAGTTGAATCACTTAAAAATCTTTCTACCGAACTAACGAGATTTGAAATATTACGATCAGCTCAGTTTTCAAATCGCATGTGAGTTGTAAATCGCCAAGCATGTTCTATAACATAGGGTCTACACCTAACATAATATGTAAGATAAGAGCGTCCAACTCAATCGTAGAGAGAATTATGTTACGTGTAGACTTCAAATTAGTGTTATCTCACAAACTTATAAGATTTTTTATAAGAGCGTTGTTATAATAAATCCTACAACAACAATCTTATGAGATGAACTCTCAAAAAACACACTTACATGAAAATAAATTAGTATTAAAATATATGAAAAACAATGTTTTGGACAAAATTTCTGGGATTTTATATGTTCAAATAAGTGTTTAATTGATTTATAAATTAAAGTTTGTGTGAAAAAGTGAAAACAAAATAAATAATTATATAAAATTAATACATGTTAATTCGATGAGAATTTGCATTAAGTGAAATGTTATAAGAAAAGTACAATTACGTGTTCCTGTTGTATGAGATGAAGAGAAATATCGGCATTTTATTTTTATTATTCTGCCGACGTTCTCTCACATAAAGGGTGTTTTTTATTGAGGTATAGTACTTTAAGTTGGCATCACTTTTTTAACTGGCGGCCATTTTGTCAGCTGTCAAGTGATTAATATTTAGTTTGGTTTGCCATTTCATCATGAACAGGTTGACAAAAGAACAACGCTTGCAAATCGTGCAAATTTATTTCGAAAATAATGGTTCAGTTCGCGAAGTTTACCGCAAGCTCCGTCCATTTTATGGTCGACATAATCGTCCATCAGAGCAATTATGGAATGGACCTGTCAATTGGCCACCAAGATCGTGTGATTTGACACCATTGGATTATTTTCTTTGGGGATATGTGAAGTCGCTCGTCTACGCCAACAAACCAGAAACGTTAGGGGACTTGGAAGCCAACATTCGTGGCGTTATTGCCAACATACGGCCCCATATGCTCGAAAAAGTGGTTGAAAATTGGACCTGTTGAATTGGCTTTATTCGAGCCATCCGCGGCGGCCACATGCTCGAAATCATATTTAAACGTTAATGGCATAAAATTATCCTTCCAATAAAGCCAAATTGATGGACATTAAAACGATTTTCTTGTGTTTTATTTCAATTCGAAGTTATATACCTCTAAAAAAACACCCTGTATTATGTCAGAGTTAATCACAGTTGTCAGAGAACGTCGGCAGAATAAAAAAAAAATAAAATGCCGATATTTCTGTTCAACTCAACATAAGCAATACGGGTGAATGTGTTTTTATTTATTTTCTTTAAACAATACATTATTTTCATCAGTTTTAATAAAAAAAAAATTTCTTACTCTAAAATTGGCAATTTTTTAGAGTTCACTGATGTTTTTATTCTCATAAAAAAAACAAGTATTGCCAGACTCAGTGTTTACAAAAATTTTCATAGATGTGCTAATACACAGCTGTATTTATTTCTATACGAAAAAAGTATTACCAGATTGCACATATTTGTGTTAAACGAAAGGCGAGATCTTCAGCACATGCAAAATTAGATTTAAAAATGGAAAATGGAAATCCAAAAACAGCTGCAAAAAAAATTTATCTGAAGTGATTTATTGCTATACGAGAACTGCAGTGAGCATTATCTACATTTAGGTCTACATTATTTACCCAAATTAATATTATGCACATATTTAATGAAACATAGACGAAGTTCTAAATTTTAAATATTGTTACTACATACTTATATAAGTACATACATATTTTTTTATTTATTTTTATTTGACAGGTGATAAATTAGGACGCGTTGTACACATTATACAAAATCGAGAACCATCGCTGCGCGACTCTAATCCGGATGAAATTGAAATTGATTTCGAAACTTTGAAACCCTCAACGTTGCGTGAACTTGAAAGCTATGTGGCGTCATGTCTGCGCAAAAAAACCCGTAAGCCTTACTGTAAGTTTATCCCAATGACACGCACTACTCAAGAAAAATACATGAACAAAAGAACAACAACTGTAACGTTAAAAACTTCAAAGAGGTTGAACATTTTTTTTTATTCTTTGCCAACATCTAGTTGTGTATTGTTTTATAACAAAGATTTAACAAAAATTTATACGTATATCGCTTCCGTCTCTTGTGGACTCCTCTAATGAAAAAATAAAAAAATCAAATAAATTAAAATCAAAAAGTGCAGCTTAATTCCTTTTTTACATAATTTTTTCTGTGATGACTTTTTGTTTTTCTACTATACTATTTTGTTTTATTCACTCTTCTTTTGTTTTGTCATATTTACATTGTACTTCCAATGTATATAATTAAAGCACATTTTTCATTAAACAAAAAGAAAAATTATCACACGTTGTTAGCCATTTAAACACACTTTCACACATAACACATCTGGTTTTATTTTTGTTGTTTGTTTCGAATTTGAAGTAAATCATTATTCACACATTAGATTTAAAAGAAAATGTTAATTTAATTATTTTTTTTTACTTGTTAAAAGTTTATAAATCTTAACAAAAGCCAATTTCCATGAAAATAATTTTTTTTTTATTGTTGTCTAAACTGACTGCTATGCGAATGCAATAACTCTGTGTCAAGTGACAAATTTTAATTTTTTAACCTTCTTCGGATCTATTATTTTATGTTTGGATATTCTGATGGAAGTTTCAATTCATTCGCTAATAATTCATTTATGCACAGCAGTTTTTTTTAACTCTTTTGTTGACTTCTTTTTGCATTTACACAGTTTTAGTTGTGTAAATTTTGTTGTTTTCATTTAATGCAGCACACAAATTACAAATAAAAAAGAAAAAGGCGAATGAGCTCATTTGCACATGTCAAGTTTTCTTGCTCAAGTTTAAACATCGAAAGCGTTTAATGCTTTCAATCTTGAAAATTTGACGACCCGCATAAAAAACAACCTAAGTAAAGCATTTTGACATCAATAAGTTAAAACGGACAAAAATAGACTTGGTCACAAAAATTATGAAAGGCATATGAATGAGATTACAGTAGAGATCACCGAGAGCAGATCAATGGCACATGTATACACAAGTCTATCTCTCTCTCTCTCTCTCGCTTGCCTCTCTCGTTTCTGTCTTCCTCTCATGAGCGATGTTGCGGGATATAGACAAGTCTATTTCTCTCTCTCTCTTGCTGCTCTCTTCCTCTCTCTCCGCTAAACTAAAAATTTGCGCAAAGAAACGAACGGCCTGTCCCACGACGTCATTAGAAATCGTTCGATCGAATACTTATATTGAAAGCAACAACAAGTTTTCTAATATTGTTGTTTGCAATACAAGTTGTCGATCGAACGATTTCTAGTGACATCGTGGGACAGGCTGTAAATGTGCGAGAACGGAGTAAACGTAGTTGCGCACGTTTCCATATTTATGCTTAAAAAAACTTGGCAGAACCGCAATCGTTCACTTTTTCTCACTATTTACAAAATACATGCACTGTATGAATGAGGTTTAACAATGTATTTCTACCTAAATCAATTTTCGTTTTTAAGAAACACTTGCTTGCTTAAGTTTTTCTTAAGAACTTATTTGTTAGCGCAAGTCTTTCTTAAAAATTCTGAAGCTAGAAGTTAAAGAACTCCTGAAAAATCTCTCGTTGACTTAAATTTTGCATAAAAAGCCATTCAATTCCATTTCATAAGTTCAGTTTTTCTTAAACAATGCTGCTGTTCATTCGCACTTTATTTTTAAATAGTTTTCCAAAAAATCGTTTACCTTACTAAAAGCTTATTAAACCAACAACTCATGGAAATTGCACACAAGTTGGACAACAATAATACTAAATAACCTTCTTTCATAATATGTGTACGTAACTCAATTTGCTGCCTAAGACCAGAAAAAAATATATACACCAATCAATATAATGATTTATTATTATTATTTTTTTTAAATCGCAGGTGATTAAAAATAATGAAAAAGTAGTGAACGTGTTAATTGGATGAACTAAATATCACATATATATTGATTTTTAATTATCTCTTTATGGTTTTCTAATTGAATATTATTGCTCTTATAAATAATAATGAAAACATTAAAAGAAAGTGTATAACTTAATTCTGATAAAAAGAAATTTTGTTATAAGTTTTCTTCTTAACGTGAAATTCTCCAAATATTGCTAATAATTATTATCGGCATGAATTTGTAGCAAAAACTGTAGATTAAAAAAATAAAAGAAATAAAAGTTAAACTTTCTAAAAATTTTTAAATTTATTTTGGTGCTGGTTTTTTTTTATATTTAACTCCCTATTATTTTATTCTAATGAGCATGTTCTAAATTTTGAGTTTTAATTGGCTTTTTCATTTTGTTATAAAATCTTAACAAATCTTAACCTTCGATTTATCTAATATTATTAAAATCTATAAGGAAGACAGATTAATTAGATTAATTTAATAAAATGTTAATACATTTTATTAAATTAATCTAATTAATGTATTAACATTTTATTTTACAAAGAAAAAATGAGTTTTTTTCTTCTAATATTTTACTTTAGATAAAAAGCCATCTGGTAAATCAAAAGATGAACAAATGGCTGAAAAGAAACAAGAACTGGAAAAACGTCTGCAAGATGTAACCGGCCAATTAGGTACCAGCAAGAAGACAGCCAAAAAAGGTAAGTTTTTAAAGCTTAAATTAGACGTGCCATACCATATTGCCATAACCATAACCATAACCGAAACCAAAATTGAATTGGTGTTGCCCATTAGTTTGGTTCGAACAGCTGTTTTGTATGGTTAGTGTTATGCGACGACTAATTAAATCTTAACTTCCTCAGATAATCATTTGGATTTATAAAATGTTTACAGTGTTTTAAAATACATAAGACGCTGCTTTGGCGTTTTCCAACTGTTTAAAATCAACCAATGGTTTTGCTTGTGCTTGTGAAAATCAACAACAGTCGCAGTCGAAGCAGAAGCAGCAAACGATTTATGAACAATTGCGCAGTATGTACTTTCAACAGTCGACGATTTCAAAAGTTTGAATTTGATTTGCTGTTGCTTTTGGTTAGTTTCGGTAGTAAAAGCATAAGCAGTCTGTATGCTTTTGTAAGTACCAAACAGTCACAGTCGAAGAAGCAAAAGCTCTTATTTTGTGGTGTTTGTCATGTTTTTGTTGTTGTTTTTGCACATCAGACGAGAGGCAAAAACAAAAACCACTTTACTGCGATTCCTTATTGATTAGAAGTTTTTAAAAGCAAGAGTTTCTGCTTCTTCGACTGTGACTGTTTGCAACTTCCAAAAGCATAAAGACATGCTTCTCCTTTTACTTGTGATACTAACCAAAACTTTTCAAATCGCCGACTGCTGAAAGCGCAATTGGTCATAAATCGTTTTGTGATTTTGCTTTGACTGAAACTAATGTATTTTTCAAAAGCGAAAGCAGAAGCAAAATCAAATGAAATGACAATTATTACAGTTTTTTAAACACTGAATGTTTACATACAGGGACCGTAATTGTTATGATGACTTTTATAACAAAAGTCAAAAGATAATCGGCTTGCTCTGTAAATCGAATCGATTTGAAGTCGTACGATGTCCAAAATTAATAATGGTTCTGTAAGACGTGTTTAGAATCATATATGTAATAGAAAAATGAAGAAAAGTCTGAAAAAATATTTCTATTATCGGAGGGCCGATTAGCTATTTTCTGATTTTTAATTTTTCGAGCAGAAATAAAAATCAATTTCTGATTTCTTTCTTGTCAAATATTAATAACTTCCTAAAAAGGTTCAGTGGAATATAGAAAACCGAAAATAATTTATTTCCTTAATTATATTAAAGATATTCACGTCAAACTCTTGTGGCTGTGCAAAATTTGAACTGAATTTGAATTCTGTAAAATCAATTGTATGTTAAAATACTTTAAGTAAATTCACTAAAAAAATTTTAATAAAAAAAAACATTTTGTTTGGTCGACTTCAAAACCGAAGGTACTGGGTTTGAGCCTGGTCTCCGGTAGGAAAGTTTAAGTAATGAGCCACAGTCACTGAACTATACCGACTTCAGCAGATACTAATCCTAATATAACATCAGAGCGCCCTCCAATAACCAATAAAGTGGCTACTAACACAGCTTCGAAAAAATTCAATACGCCTCATTGACACCAGAGGCGCTGCAACTCGGCATTATAAAAACAAAACAGAAAACAAAAAAAAGTGCAAAGTGGCAGAGTTGTAAAAGAATGAAGCTTTCCTCTATCTCTTCCTTCACCACCTGTCCTCTCTATCACTATCCCTTTCCTAAAGAAGGTAACACCTGGTAATAGTAGTAGACATTCATTGCCTGAGTGTTACTTCTCTTTAAAAAAAATAAAAAAATAAAATTGTCAAATTTATGCAAGCGCAAAAAACTGAATTAAATTAAATTTAATTTTAGTGTAAATGCCACTATGATACTTAAGACTACCGTTTGAATACCCTAAAGACTTTTAAATGTTTATTGTTCAATTTAAAGAGAGAGAGAGTCTCTCTGAGAGTGTTTGTATGTATCTTGTTCTTTCTTTCTATAAACTATTGTAAATAAATTGAGCTACAAGCTACATTTAATCGAAGCAAATAACCAAAATGCAAGAGTCGTCCACTCCAATTTTGCCACAATACAAAGATTGTATTATTTATTTTATCGGCCAGTTGTAATAATAGAATAGAAAAAAATTTAAAGTCAGTTTATAGTTCAGTTTTGCTAAACATATGATTAACTATGCGGAACTTTATCATCGCCAAATTATAATAATGACGCTAAGAAGATTAAAATCTGTAAATCTGTAAATTAATCATTAGTTTTTGAATTAATTTGCAAAAATTTTGAATTACATAATTCTTTTCACACAAAAAAAAATGAATGGTATGAGTTTCCAGTCAATTCAAATGAATTTGGTAAAAATGATTTGCAATTAATTTTCATTTCAAATGAATTTGTCAAAGTGAATTGCAATTCGTTTCTAACTCAAATGAATTTGTCAAAGTGATTTGCAATTAATTTTCAATTTATTTGAATTGAATTGATTTTGAATTATTGAATTGATAATGAATTTGAAAAAATAATTAGCAATTCATTACCATTATTATTTGAATTGAATTCATTAATTGTTCTACATAATTCATTTGAATGAATTCCATTCAAGCGAATGGAAATGAATGGCAATTCACTTTAACAAATTCATTTGAATTGAACACCAATTGCAACTCACTCTACAAATTCATATGAATTGGAAACGAATTGAAACACATTTCTGCCTAAAGCCTGGTACTCTGTTCACAATTTCGTGCGAAATGCTGTCAAACTACATGTAAAAGTATTTGGTATGAAATATTTGCGAAATAAATTTGCAAAAGTAGTACTCTGTTCTTAAATCTATCTGGCAGCATGTTTTTCCATGCAAAATGGCTCTGGCATCATTTTAGTTTCGCTGCGAAACAACATGATCAGTACTTTTTTCGCACGGAATTTTGACAATTTGCATACTTTCAAGCAATAAAAGCGAGAAATTTATAAAAAAAACGCAAGTTGGGCTACATTTAGTACATGTCAAATTTTGAACGCGAAATAATCAATGTTGCTGAAAATTATTCACAACTTCGAACAGAGTGCCAGCCTTAAGTCGTTTGAATTGATTCAAATTTCATTAAATTCTTTTTTGTTGTGAAAACAATTAATTAAAAATTTAGCTAATTCGTAACGAATTAAAATCAAAAAAAGAATGATACATTTACAGCTCTGCTTGGACAGCCAGTTTTATATGAAACATAATATTTTTTATTACATGATTTTGCATTTTTATTTTATTTCAGACGAATCATCGAATAAAGTTGAAGCTGTTCAACCCGCAAATCGCCCATCATCAAGCTCTAGTTCTAGCGATTCATCCTCGTCCAGTTCAAGCGATAGTAGTTCTAGCGACTCAAGTGACAGCGAAGCAGGTTAGGACGCGTTTATTTATTTAATATAATTTTGTTTTATAAATAGATATGATTATTATCAAACTAAACCAACTTCCCTATCTTAATATTACTACTACTATTTACCCTATTACACTACAAAAAAGAGAAAAAGAGAGAAAAACTTAAAAATCATCAATTTTTCATTTATTAATTATTACTATTATTTTTTTCTACCATAAAGCATCATTTCATTTTATTTCTATTGCGCAAACTCTTATTAACAATTAGTGTTACATATTATTTCTTCAATTATTTTCTCAATATATTTTTTTTTATTGATTACAAGCATTATATACATACATACATAAAACAATAGCAATTGAAGATAGATTTTTCAATCCTTAAAATAATAATATCAAATTTTTAAATGTAAGAAAATATATAACAAAAATATATATTAACAACTGAAAAAGAAATGGAGAATTAAAACAATGTTTATGTTTACAAAAAAAAAAAAAAACAATTTTTACTATTTCCATTCAAGGTTTTAGCTTATTTTTGTCTTCTTTAAAAAAAAAGAAGTAAATTATTATTATGTATTATTATTTCGAATTTGTCGAAATGTAAAAGTAGCAATAGTTAAAGAAGTTTTCATTTCATATTTCTTATTTAAAAAAAAAAAGAAAGAACTTCTGCGTCTATTAGGAATTTAGCTCTGCCACATTTATCCCTCCTCAGTTTTTTAGTAAGTTCTCATTAAGTATATATAAAAAAACTATGTAGGTTAATAATTTTAAGTTTTTCTTTTAGTTATTTACATATATATGTATATTTAGTTTTTTTTCTTCACCTAGTTAATTTCCTTTCTTAAAATACTTATTTCAAAAGGAGTTATATTGTAATTTTTGTAAAAACTGCAATGAAGTTAAAAATATTTTTTTTTGGATTGAATGAAAACTGGGCTCAAAATACGGCAACCGAACGAAATTTCAAAAGACTTACATAATTTCTTTTTAAAATCTATTGAAAACTAAGTTGGGGTGTCTCGGGGGGTTTTTTTGTGTCATTTTGACGTACTTACAGTGTAATTATAGTTTCAAACTTTAACTGATATGTGTAATATAATGGAATTAGAATCCAAAAAAAAATCCCTTTAATGTTTTTTTATTGTTTTTGTAAAATGGAACTTAATACACTGACTTCAATAATTACCACTAAATTTACTTGTTTTATTAAAATTTAAACACTTCCTTAAACACTCAAGTGGAGTATGTTCAGTCCGTTTTTGATAACTGTGGCAACTTTGTATTGTTATTAAATGGCGGCATGTGAAAAATTATTTGGTAAACAAGTAATTAGTTAAAAAATACTCAATTATTTACAAAAACTTTTGTTGTTTGAACATAATAAACCAATAAAATATAATAATTTACTGACAAAACGTCAACCTTAAACATCTCAAATGTAATGTGAACGATTGTGTTTAGTTTTTTTTTTAACTTAAACGTGTTTAAGGCAAGTGTTTTAGAAAACTAAACACAACCGTTCACATTACATTTGAGATGTTTAAGGTTGATGTTTTGTCAGTAAATTATTGTATTTGTAAAAAATTACGAAAAATTATGCTTTTTTATTGGTTTATTATTGTCAAACAACAAATGTTTTTGTAAATAATTGAGTATTTTTTAACTAATTACTTGTTTACCAAATAATTTTTCACGTGCCGCCATTTAATAACAACACAAAGTTGCCACAGTTATCAAAAACGGACTGAACATACTCCATTTGCGTGTTTAAGGAAGTGTTTAAATTTTAAACACTTAATTTGAGATGTTTAACAAAACAACTCAATGTATGGTAAAACATCTCAAAATCGCCGTGTTTAAGCTCTTAAACACGAATCAGGCGTTAAGCACGTACATAAGTGTGAACATCGTATAAGATCATTAATGTGAACATAGTATAACAAAAAATTTGCACTTTTAATTAATTATTGGGTATTATATCGAAACTCATGTTCTTAGAAATTTTACATAAAAATCGGTCGAATTGAAAATGAAAATAAAGGCTTGGTTTGGTGTGCTCACTATTTTGGGCACACTTTAATGAGCGACAATAATAATGTAATTGACAAAAAAAAAACGCCTTAACGGCAAGATTATCACTTTTTGTTGTTAATTTCTCGTTAAATTAACATTGACTGACTCTCTGTACAATGAGCAATTGTTAACGGTAAACTGTAAAAAAGCAGGGGTCGAATCGTCACTTCCCTGAACGTACAACATACTGAAATCCCAGAAATAATTTCAACTAAAAATTTAAAATTGTCTCAGTTATTTATTTGCTTACAAAAGTACATGATATAACAAAAAATTATTAAGTCGTAGTTTACACTATGCAAGTCTTATTGCTAAGCTGATTAAGTTTGTTAGGAGAGAGAGACGAGGGGAACAGAAACGTTTCTTTTCCACTCGTCTCTCGCTCCTAACAAACTAGTCAGCTTAGCAATAAGACTTGCATAGTGTAAACTAGGACTAAATAAAGACGCCCAAAAGCAGTGAAAAGGAAAAAAATACAAGCATATTCTGAAAATCACATTTTTCAAGTCACATGTGATTTTAAAATTAATAATGGTCAGGCAGATATTTTTTCAGTCTTCTTTTTAATTTTTCTATTGTATAGAGCATCAAATATCGTATATGATTTTAAAAAGGTCTGTAGGACCATTATTGCTTTTAAAATCACATGTGATTTGAAAAATGTGATTTTCAGAACATGCCTGATAAATATACGGGTATGTTCTGTGTTCCACGTGAAATTACAAGTAAAACGTTCGTAATTGCCATAGAAGTGTTATTGGAAATATATACATATTCATAACAAAAGTTCTATAGCAATTACGAACGATTTAATTTCATGTGGAATACGGAACACACACGATAAATAAAAATATAGCGATCGAAATGTCAAAAGTTGTTGTTTGAGCTCCAGGTTTTTATTTATTTATTTCATAAATATTTTGCAAAGTAAATTTGTCGACATAAACTGCAAAAAAAAAAATAAATAAAAAATTGGGGTTGTGTTCCCGTTGACGAAAACAATTGACTCCTGTGGGCAGGGTTTTGCTATTTTCTAGACCTTCGGAACGGAACGGAAATAGATTGTCAATAGCACAAAATTGTTCTCGAGAGCGAGTAATCAAGTCCCAATTTTTTGGTATTGTCTTAAAGTGATGTCTGGAATATGGGTGATTGTTGCATAAAAATGGGCGAAGTAACGAGACCATATGCCCACGAAGTTATTATCAGTATTCTTCAAAATATTTTTGTGACTAGGTATGTCTTCACATAGGAAGCAGCAACATGGTTGTCAATATAATTCCACAAAAGAGCCGCAAGGCTATACGGTTATCCGTGTCAGGTCACTCAACCAGTGCGAGCGAAACGAAAAACTCTCGAAGGTGTTCTTTAGCCCAGAGCTGCTTAACGACTGCTAAAGTTGTTTTATAGTGCAAACGAAGTAAAATGAAGCGAATTGCAAAAGGTGTAAATTTTTGCACTCATTTTTACACTTCGCACTACCCATCGTGTAAACCCTTGTAATTGTATAGATACGTTTTTAAAACGATAAAATTATAAATTTCATGTCAGCAATTAATTAACCAAGTCTAAAGGCTGGTGCTCTTTTCACAATTTCGTGCGAAATGCTGTCAAACTACATGTAAAAGTATTTGGTGTGAAATATTTGCGAAATAAATTCGCAAAAGTAGTTGTCTGTTCTTTTTGCAAAAAAAAAAATGTAAAATCTATCTGGCAGCATGTTTGTCCATGCAAAATTACTCTGGCATCATTTTAGTTTCAGCTGCGAAACAACATGAGCAGTACTTTTTTCGCACGGAATTTTAACAATATGTTGCATACTTTCAAGCAATAAAAGCGAGAAATTTAGAAAAGAAACCGGTTGGTTCATGTAAAAATTTTCATGCGAATGAAATAATGAATGTTGCTGAACATTTTCACAGCTTCGAACAGAGTACTAGGCTTAAAGGACAAAATGTATTGTTTGCGAAAAGTTTAAATTATTACATCTACATAAGACAACAGTTGGTATCCTGAGAATCAGCTGTAATTAAATATTTATATTATAATTTAATTGAATTATATGTACATACATAGTAATTGCAGTTTTTAATACTTAAGTTTGAATAACTCCTTTTCTCTATTCTTACCCTCTCTGTTTCTCCTTCCTACTGCTCTTGCAAGTAAAGTTTTACAATTCTCTTTGTTTTTTAATATTTTTGCATTTACTATAACAAAAAAAAAAAATCGCAACTCATTGAAACAAACATGTTTGCATTGAAAGTATTTATTAATTGAAATTATAAAAAAGCAAGAAGAATAATAAAAGTAAATAGGTTGTTTTTGTTTAATTTTTTTAAACTCTAGAACTAAGTTCTAATTTTTAAGTGCAATATATAATATTTTGTTTTATAATTACATATTATTTTTTTTTTTTTTAATAATGCATAATTTGTTTGTATAATTATATTTATTGAAAGAAGGCTAATAATAAATACTCCTCGCCCACCGGGCTGATAATGAGATTTTGTTAAACAAAATTATTTCCAAATTAATTTATTTCAAGTAAAAGAGAAAAAAAAAACAAGAAACTCTCGTATAAGTTTAAGGTACAACAACAAAACAATTTGTTTAACGAATTGTTTTTAATGTAAACGTTTGTTTTTAAATAAAACAAGCAGAATGTAAAACTTTGCTAGTAAATTGCAAATCTCTTCTAAACTCTATTTCTAACTTTACTTTATTAAGTACTGAAATTTCCCCTTAATAGTATTTGTTTTTGTTTAAAAAACTTGAAGTATTTTGCTTATATTTATTTTCTGTAGTAGTTAATGTATCTAAATCCGCTAAAAATAATTCTTTCAACCCTCCTCCTTTTGTATTAATGCTTGAATCATACACTTTTTTTTTTTAAGTAGACGTTTGTTTTTTTTTTAAATTTAATTAAAATACATTATTAAGTTTTTTACTTGTGTGTTTCAAGTAGTTGATAAACCACCATCTTAGTAACAAAAAGAAAACAAAATTTTTGTTTAAAGAAAAAAAAAAATAAAAAATAAAAACTAAATACTACAAGATGTACCAATGTTAGTTACATATAAACCTAAAAAAAAGAAAATCGTGAAGCAATTGTGTATTGGGGGCAGCCAATCATTCCATTTTTATAACTTTAATATGAAAAAAAAGAAAAAAGAAAAAATACATTTTATATATAGAGCAGCTAAAACAAAAAATAAATTGAATCAACACGTTTATTTAAACTAAAACAAAATTATCAACATACATTTGGTTGAAAACCCTTAACTCCCATCATCATCAGCGTAAAAAAAACGAAGCCACGTTTTATAATAAACTATAAAAAAATAAATAATAAAAAAAAATTAATGATATAATAAAATAAATATTATGTTGTAATAAATAAATAAAACTAAATTAATAATAAAAATAAATTCCAACCTTGAAGCAAAGAATCTAAAAAATAATACATTCAAATATTTATATCTAGGTACATACGAGTATTTATAGTCTTCACTCGAACTTTTGCCATAAGTCTCAGTTAAAATGTGAGAAGGGTTAATTTAAAGAGTTTATTTTTCAATTTATTTTATAGTATACATATCGCTACCTTAATGTAAAAAGGCTCTAACTCATTATTATTATTATTTTTTTTTAAATCGAAATTTTTCGATATAGTTCCATATAAGAAAATCTAATATATCGGAAAATGCAAAAATCTCAATAACAAAAAATAATGAGTTAGGTCCTTTCTATATTAAGTGGTATATGTAAAATTAGGCAGATAAAAAAAAAATTAAATTACCAGCACCAAAACAAATCCTTCAAAAATGACTCAACAGCTAGATACCTTAACCGGCACAAAGCATCGTACCTTACAAGCTGTAACCAGCCATGCACAAAAAAATAACTGAAAAAAAAATCTGAAAATTAAAAATTGGAATTTGATGTTTGTTTCTTAAAAAATGATTTGCTCTCTTACAGTAAAAGGTAGTACATATGTTTTATTCTAAAAAAAAAATCACCCTCGTATAAATCGACAGTGTTGTTGTTGTCCTGTAAAACAGTTGTCTATGCACAAGGTTACCAGACAAGTAAGTTGCCATATTGCCGATTCATCTGTTTATATGAATCCTCTTGAACTTTATAATCTACCATTAAAAATCGAGTATGTTCTGTATTGCATGTCAAATTAAAATGTGCGGAATAGCCATATAATTGCCATTGCAAACATGTAATTATAACAACAATGCTATGGCAATTTCGCACGAAAACTTTTTAACAAAAATATAAATACAAATTAAAAACTCATTCTCTTAGTGCCAATTTCACTTCACCAACTTATTTAAATATTAATTCATATTTAAAAGTAATTTTTCTATACAAAAATTAATGAAAATCGATATTTAAGGCCATGACTCACTATCATACAAAGTAGTGCGATCTATGAAAAAATACAGGCCTGGTGTGATGAATTGTTATTGTCTTTTGAAATTTTTCATAAACTCCATCATACCAGGGTTGTATTTTTTCGTAGATCGCACTACTTTGTATGATAGTGTATCACGGCCTTTAAATATGAATTGATATTTAAATAGAGTTGGGGTGAAATTTACCCTTAGTCCCGGTTCACACTTCAACTTTTGTTCATCAACTCGTAATTCAGCTTTAAGAAAGACGGAGGAGGAAATACAAAAATATCTCTTTTTTTTTCTACCAGCTAAATTAAAAGTTTATCAACAAAAGTTGATGTGTGTGAACAGGAACTAAGGGGCATAAATTGCAATGTCTTACTTTCTAAGAGTAAAACATTTTTAAGAAACGAAAATCAAGTTGAAAGAAAATACCACTAAAAAATATGTTGCACAAAATCTAACTGACAATTCTAAACAAGAACGTCTTTCCCGTCTCATCAACACACTCAAAAGCTTTGCAGCAAATTTTTCATAGTTTGTATTTTGAAACACACAAATAATGCCCAAATACACGGTGCCTAATTACTACGAGTGTCTTATTTCGACTTCGACTACGACGATTTTTACTACACTAAGTCCTAGTTTACACTATGCAAGTCTTATTGCTAAGCTGATTAGTTTGATGGAGAGAGAGAGAGAGAGACGAGGGAAAAAGAAACGTTTCTGTTCCCCTCATCTCTCTCTCTCTCCCTCAAACTAATCAGCTTAGCAATAAGACTTGCATAGTGTAAACTAGGACTAAAGATAAAAATCGTCGTAGTCGAAATACGACCGACACTCGTTGACTCATGATTTGTTACCTTTTTTTTTAATTTCCTTTTTAACTTGTTTATTAATAATTTTATTTATGATTGCGCGCTAAAAAAGAGAGAAAACAAAATGTGAAAGACTGAATTTTTTTTCTCGAGAACATTATTTTCCTTGAGAAATAAATTCCAAGGGAATATTCATGATTGCGCTGACTACGACGATTCCTTCACATGTTGACTTTTTTTTTTTTTTTGAAATTTTTTACATTTAGACATCCATTATCCATACATTGAGACCTTTTTCACGTTTACAAAACTACACGTTTTCATAACAGAAATACGAAAAAGATACAGAAAATTTTCCAAAATCCCCATGAAAATACGTTTCATGTGTTTCATTTATTTTAAAACAGGGAATTTAGCAGTGAACAATTTTGTTCAACTTAAAAAGAATATTACCGGATTTAAAAAAAAAATCAATAAACCACCAATTAAAATTGCTAGTGGGCAATTTTGTGCAACTCAACTCAACAACACAATTATATTTTAGTATTGCGATTCACAACTAATGAAACTTTTATGGCACAAGAAAACTAAAACCAATACCAATGTGTAAGTTGGGTTGACCTCAGAGAACCAAGCTGAGTTGAGTTGAGAACGGCAATAGGGGCTTTAGGACTTTATTAGAGAAACATTTTGATTGAATGTTCAATATTGAAAAATCATGAAATCAATTGTAATGAAATTTTATTTTAATGCGTGCTTTTTTTAAGCACTGAAAATTTTGCCAGCTCATAACTTAAAATTCAGAGTCGATGTTCCAGCAAAGCAACGCGTAAAAAAGGCCAGGAATTTATTTTCCAATCCAATGCTTAAACTCTTTCTGACAACATGCTGAAAGAATATATTAATAAAAATTTCACACATCGTCTAATATGGATAGTATTTTCTTGCACTCATATGATCTTATTATCAAAAATTCAATGTTTGATGATTAAATAATTTCAAATCAAATTTGTCAATTGATACCTAGGGAGGCATGGCGAGTCTGCCTTAGAATTTTTCCTTTGAAATTTTAAGGGAACAATCTGAACAGCAACAGCTTTAGTCGAATTGTGTAAAGCGAGTTCAATTTGCAATTCCTTTACCACGTTGTATATTTTAGAAATTGCACATTTCACAACAAAAAAAAAAGTTTTCAAAATATTTCCAAGCATATTATTAATTCTAAAAAAATATATTTGGCCTAATTACGAGTGTCGTATTTTGACTTCGACTAAGCAAAATTGTTCCATGTTCTTAAGTCTAGTACAAAGTCATCGTAGTCGCAGTTTAAATACGACACTCGTAATTAAATCCATTATTTTATATGCCTTTTGGATTTCAAAATAAGAGTGGCGAATTCGCTCCAAATTTGCCGTAGATTAATTACAAGTGGCGAAAATAGTCACCCCCTGATAAATGAGTTCTTTATAAAGTACAAAAAAAAAATTAATCCATACAAAAAAATTATAATAAAAACTCATCCAAATAATCAAATAAATAAAACGTGGCTTCAAAAAAAAAAAAAAAAAAAAAAAAAAAAAACAATCCAATTCATTATCAACAAAGTGTTTTAAATCTTAATTTATTATTTTTTTTAATATGTATTATAAAAAGTTTAAAACAATAAAGTTAAGGTACGCGTTTTTTTCTAAACTAAATAAATTTCATATTTACAAATTCAAAGTTGTAAAATATTTTTACAATTTAATTTTAAAATAATATTTTTTTAAGATAAAAAGAAAAATAATTTTAATTAGTACACTTGCAGACAATGTGTAAAAAGTGTGTAAAGTTAAACTTGATTAAAATGAAAATAATAAGCAATTATTAAATACAAAAACATGTCATAAAGCGAAAAAATTATTATTTTTATAAATTTTTTTTCCGTTAACTGTTAAAAAAAGTGTGTGTGTAAAATTAGGTTTGATTTGGCAAAAAATATATCAACATCGTTGTTGAGTTACTTACCATTTTAAGTGATAGCATTCAAGGTGTTACAACAACATCATGACATTACATCTGACAATCTTTCAAAATACTCATAACTATTAAGAAGAAAGTGACCACCAAAATTAGAAATGCGTTTACAGCGGAATAAGTCTACATATTCATTTTGTCAAGTTGTAAAATTTATACGCTGAATATCTAACAAAAGATGTGTTTTATTTGTTTCATGATTAGTTACGTACATCGGTCGGCAGTTTTTTTTTCGAACATAATTTTGTTACTTACTGTACTTTTCTTTTTTCCCACCCGCCTAATTTGCCTTGAATCATGGAATTTGAAAGTCAATTCTTAATTTATGAATGTACTCTAGCATCTTCCCACGACTTCGTTCACATCCAGAAAGAAACTGAAATTCTTCTATGAACTGTATTTATACCAAGTTTAGCAAAAATGGAAAAAGTACCAAAAGTACAAATTTTTAACCGGTTTTACCCCCCAAAAAAGTACCTTTTATTTTAAGCTGGACCGACCATATGCTATCCATCCAATTACGTCGTTTTCGCATTAAAGTGGAACTAACATACAAATTTTCACATTTACAATATTAGTAGAAGTAATTCATCTCAAAATTCTTAAAATTTTTTTTTTGAGATTTTTTTTTTATCTCAAATGGGGAACTTCTTGAAACCAAACTTCTTTATTTTAAATGTAAAGCAATTGAGTTGAGTGGCTTGGTATTTTTTGACTCTAAAACAAATTGCAATTTTGAGTTCGAACTTAATATTTTATATCAAGCCGTTTTCAGATAAATAATTCTTTTTTGTTACACTTTCCAGCTAATCAAAATGAATTTATAAGTATAGAAATTAAAATCCAATGAATATCAATTAAAAAAAAAAAAAAAAAAACAAACAAAACAACATTGCGTTTTTAATGTTTTTAATGCTTTCTGGCAACACTGCACTCACTCTCTCATGTGTTACATGAGCGAATATAATTATAACGGTTATAATTCCTGAAACATGAGCGGATTTGAATAAGAATTGAGATGTACATACTTTTTTTCATATTTTATCCTTTCAAAATTAATTAAAATAATATTTAGGTGCTAATTCAATAAAAACATATTTATAATTTTAGCAGGTTGTCAGATAAACAATTATGAATAAAGCGATTTTCTCTATAATAGTTGATATATACTGTTTTAATTTGTAAAACATTTGATTAGTTATGAAAAGAGCGTACGTACACACACTTTTATTTAATATTTTTTTTATTCTTTCACTAAAAAAAAAGCACATGATGTTTTTTTTTAATTTCATAAAATATTTCCCTACTAGCTACGTAGGAAATTTTTGTTTTTATCATATTTTAAAAATTATTTGAAACAATTTTAATTATCTTTAACAAAAAAAAAAAAAAAAAAAAAAAAAAATGCAATAATTCTTTAATAATAATACCAATAAAAAAAGTTAAAAAATATATTTGTTGTTCTTTTTTAAGCTTAAGACACGTTATAAGAAACAAATTCTAGAAAAAAAAAAAATATAAACTAGAAAAAGAAACCATCACCCAGTATAAAGCTATAAAACTGCAAAAATTTTATTTGCAGTAATTTTGTTTAAAAACGCGTTTGATTTATTTTTCGGCTGTCGGCTTTCCCCTTTACACATTGTTTGCACGTTTTTTTTTCTAACCATAAAAAAATAGTAATAAAAATATTTTTTTTTGGTAAATGAACTGGATCAAACTTTTAATTCAACGTACAATTTTGAAATTGTAAATTATACATAAATTTATTGAAATTACTAAATAATAAAAAGCATTATTAAAATAAACTTTTAATACATAGTTACAAAAACAAAGTAAAACATTGCTAACTGTTTTATTTAAAATTAAGCGTACTATTTTTTGTATTTTTATAATTATTGATTTTTCCTTTTAATATTTTGCAGCTTGAATTGATTTTGTTTTAAATAATTATACAATAAATAATTAAATAATGCGGAAGAAAAAAAAAACAAAAACTAAGTAATAAAGTTTGTATTAAATTATAAAAAAAATTAAAATACACAAAACAAATGTTTAGTATATTATATATAGTATGTTGTAGCTTATACGTTAAACAACAATTAAAAAAGAAAAAGAAAGCGTCCTTTTTGCTCGAAATATTACTAAGAGAAAAAAAATCTAAAAAAGAAAAATATAACAATTTGACCAATTTATAAAACAAAAAACTCCAACATTTTAGTTAAAAAATGTGAAACACACAAAAACTGGAAGTACATATTTTTGTTTTATCGGCGTTATAAAATTAAACAAATAAGGCAACACATTGAATTGGCATCACTGTTCTGCCTGAGCTGTGCAGTGCAATCCTGCTAAGTTGATACTCAAAATACATTCGAAATTCCCATTTAATACATACATTGTAAAACACAAACAAAAAACAAATCCATCCGTTCAATGTAGTTTCTTACCGAGTGACTCCTTAAATCTGATGGGTGATGAAAATCCGTTGATTTCTAACCGTACGCTTTGACAAGGTGTGATTATTTTCAATAAAGTTTCGAGATTCTTAGGGCCTGTCCCACGATGTCGACAACGTTCGATTTGTCACACACTTCCATTCAAAACAAACACAAATTTTAATATTTTGTTGTTGTTTGAAATGTAAGTGTGCGACAAGTCGAATGTTGTAGACATCGTGGGGCAGGTCCATATTTTTTTCAATCAACCTTAAACTGTTGCTAAAGGCCGTGATACACTAGCCTACACGATCGTGCGATTTTTGAGAAAATACAGCCCTGGTATGATGGAGTCTATGAACATTTTCAAAAGACAAAAACAATTCATCAGATCAGGGTTGTATTTTTTCGTAGATCGTGCGATTGTGTAGGATAGTGAATCATGGTCTTAAGTAAAAATAGTAAAAAGTAATAATCCCTCTTATTGCGAATGGCGTTGTCGACGTCACATCGAGACGACAGTAAGTAGTGTCGCTTGTCTTCTCTTTATCGGCAACAATTGGCTCTTATTGACAATCTCTTACTAATCTCTAAGGATTTGTAAATTACTGGAACATGTTAATAGTAGTCAATTGTTGTCGACAAGGAGTAGACGAGTGACAATTTTTACTGTCATCTTGATGTGGGCGAATATTTGCAACTATTTTCCGAGTACACATTTGGCATTTCTTGTGTTGTCATATTCAAAATGTATGCAACATAGTTACCAGTATGTTTTTTTTATATGCAAAGCAATGCCACACAACGAAAAATATCGGCAATGACAAACGTTGTCACCAGTATACACTATTACGATGTTACAAAATGCCATAGTGTGTACTCGGCTTAATCTCCCAACTGAAATTACGAGTTAAGAATTTGTGCAAAATTAGCTTTATTTATTTCAAATTGAATTTAAACACAATTTAAGTTGTCTTTCTTTCAAGTTATTTTAAAAAGTTCAACATATTTTTTAAGAGCGAGCAACAGCTGTTTTTATTCAGTTTCCTAAAAGTGATGTTACCAGATTTGCCAGAACTGCAATAGGGGCAGTTCTCAACTTAACTCAGTTTGTTCTTTTGTGACTCAAGCCAACTATTTTTTTTTTGTATTGTAAATCAGAGAATGAGAATGACTAGGGTCTTAAAAATACTCGAAACGTCTGTGTTGAGATACTAAAATTTTTTTCCCATTTGGAATAGTTTTGTTATCACATTCTTGATTGGTAACAAATATAAATTTTATGAGAATTTGCCAACTGCTAGAGAGCATTTCATTTTTCTGACTAAGAGTTTAATATTTATTAGCCGTGCCATAAACGCCAAAAAAGCTTAAGCGACATAATTTTCAAATTAAATCTTTTGACGAAAATCGATTTTCGTAAAAAAAAAACGAAGTTCAAAAACTATGTTGCTTAAGCTTTTTTGGCGCTTATGGCTCGATATATTGCAAACAGTGAATACACGGCCATTATTTTAATATACATAGTTTTGAAAGTTGTTAAAAGATGAAATAGTTTTTATTCTATTTTTCATGCTAATTTTCGTCAGTTTCAATAATGATGAACTTATTATAATGTTCAAGCTGTAAAAAGTGCACAAATTCGTGTTAACGACAACGTCTTTGAACGACTACAAATTTGTTTAATTGGCAAAAATCAGCTGAGCTATCTAGTTTATATTCAACATTATTCAGTAACTTTTTGCGAACCCAAAAATCGTAATATTTGTCAATATATTCAGGGGTGTCCTGCAAACCGCGCGATTTGAAATCGTGCGATTTCAAAAACGAAAAACAGTGATCTGCTGATCGGACGACTTAGCGCATTCGCAGGTCAGTTCGTATAAAATATCTTAAACATCTAAAATATTAAAACCAATTAAAAAGCTGCAACAAGTCACCTTTTTTAATTAAGTTCTTTCCTGTTAATTAGGCGATTTCAAAACGTGCGGTTTACAGAACACCCTTGATTTATTTGTTTGCGGTAACGATAATGTGATTCTGTAATTTCTCTTTTACGATAGTGTACATCTGTGTTCTACTGGCAAACTAATTGTATTTCATGTGGCATCTCTGCATGCAAAATGGCAAAATAAGCGAAAAGCACAAAGAAGAATTAAAGAAAAACTAAATGAATTTGTGCTTGAGATTTTAATTATTTTTTTTTTGCTTCAACCGACAGCAAATATCGTTAAAATATGTTACTGCATAAAAAAGTCGATAAGTTTTCGTTATACATATTATAGAGATACGATTATCGTAACAAAAGTTACTGAATCCAGGTACATTTGTCAACATCTTGTCTAGTTGCTCCCGACAACAATTTTGTGCTACTCACAGCCAATTGTTGTGCGCTAATGTCTATAAAATGGCATGTGTCTGTCTGTTGCAAACAGTTGTTTTCGATAACGTTCTTAGAAAGAAAAACAAATCCTTATTGTGAATGGCTTCGTCGATGTCACATCAAGACGACAGTAAAAATTGTCACTTGTCTACTCTTTGTCGACAACAATTGAATACTATTAACATGCTCTATTAATTTACAAAGCGTTAGAAATTAGTAAGAGATTTTCAATAAGAGACAATTGTTGCCGTTAAAGAATAGACGGATGCAACGTCGACGACGCCATTCACAATAAGGGGGAATATATGTACATACACGAAGTTGTATCTATTTCTGTTGCAATTAATAAAAACAATTCATAAAAAAAAATGCTTTTTTAGACTTTTAATTCTCTTTCATTTTCTTGTTATTAATTACGGATCATTGCCCAGGCATCAGAGCAGTGATACAATTTCGATTAATAATTAATAAAAAAGTATCAATTATGAGCAAAAACAGTTGGAATTATGGGGGATAAAAAACTCTCTCTCTCACACACACACACACACACACTTAGCTAATCACATATTACATATTTTTTTTTCATTCAAATGAAAAGAAATTTTTTTATTAAATAATGAAAATGAAAAAACTTTAAGGGAAATAATTATAAAATACGAGTATTAAAAATTAGTTAACAGCAAAAATTAAAAAAAAGTCCTACATAAAAGCAACCACACTTAAACTTATTAGAAAAGCAAAAACAAATTAAGAAACCTTAACTGTGGTTTTCATCCATAAGCGAATAAGTCCATTTACATATATACGGATTTTGAGTTATATATTTATTCTCTTTCTATCAAGTGGTATTTGCCACAACCAACTGATATGAAGCACTTTCTTACGTATTGATTTCTATAAACTTTTTAACATATTTTAATTAATTAATTAATATTTTTTTTTTTGCTTTATAAATATCAGCCATGTTATTGTAAGCGGGGTTTTTTTTTATAAACTAACAGCCTTATTTTTGTATAAAAATTATTAAGGCTTTAAAAGGCTTAAAAATAAAAAATTTTTATGAAAATTTGCTTTAAAAACACTTTATAAAGCCTTAATAATTTTTTTATAAATGAGGCCGTATTTATTTAGTGCATTTTCATTGAAATTTTGACACGTGGCAGTTTAAAAATTTCAAAGGGTGTTCTCAGAGGTTCAAACCGAAAGTATGTTTATTCATTTTAAATAAAACGATTTGGGAACATACGCGGTTATTCGTGAAAATCTCAGAATAAAATAGAAAATTTTTTATATTTTCTTTTAAAATTATGCATATAAATACAATTTTTTAAATAATTTAGTTTTCATTTCAAACTATATACATACATATAATTTTATTTTATTACAGTCGTGATCTATGAAATAAAAATAAAAAAAGAAAATGTGCAGTAGAGAAATAAGTTTAATTTTCAAAGGTCGACCGAAGACTGTTTTTTAAGGTCCTCTGTAGTGCGATTCAGTAAATTTTAACGATCCGACAATCGTAATTTTTTTCTATACATTTTGTCGCTTGCAATATCGATTGTGTGATTCTGTAATTTTTTTTTCAACGATAGCTGATATTTTCTGTTGATTTTTGTCGATAAAATTAACAGCACGTAAATTATGGTCGCTTAAATAACGACACAGCTGACATTAACCTACAGCGAATATCGTTAAAAATGTTACTGAATAGCAAATTCGATAAATTGTTATAATTATTTTAAAGATGCGATTATCGTTAAAAGGTTATTGTTATCGCACTACTGCATTCGATTTCATAACACTTCAGCAACAAATTTTTTTTTTTACTTAAGTACTCGCAAGTTCTTAACATTCTTTGAACTTTGAAGAACAGCAGTCAATTATTGTCGACTCTGCATCATAGTCCCAGTTCACACACTTCAACTTTGTTAATAAACTCGTTATTCAGCTGGTAGAAAAACAGAGATACTTGTATTTCCTTCTCCGTCTTTCTTACAGCTGAATTGTACTGCATTTTAAATTAAAGTTTGCTTGTATGTCCGGGTTCACACACTTCAACTTTTGTTGGTCAACTCATAATTCAGCGGTAAGAAAGATGGAGAAGGAAATAGAAAAATATCTTTTTTTCTATCAATATTTAATTAAAAGTTGACATGTGTGTGAACCGGGACTTTTTGAACTGAAAAAGAAACGGGATCTTTGAACCAACGGGATGAGAGGGACGGGGAGACAGACAGCTGTCTAAGTGCGAGAGAGTATCGAGTAGATGTTTAGCGAACGTTTTCAAATGCATATTTGTTAACACCCCTTTTCCACACGCAAAGTTTACTTTGCAAAGTCTCAATTCAGCTGGGAGAAAGACAGAAAGAGACTACAGTACTACCTCTGTCTTGCTCACAGCTGAATTAAGATTTTGCAAAGTAGACTTTGCTTGTCAAAAAATGATATAATGTATTAATTTTTTTTTTTTTACAAAATTAATGCAATTGCCACAAAAGCGGAAAATATGCAACAATGCACTCGTTGGTAATACCGCTTTTAGACACGGAAAGTTTACTTTGCATAGTCTTAATTCAGCTGTGTGAAAGACAGAGGGAGGAATACTATCTCTTTCTGTCTTTCTCCCAGCTGAATTAAGACTTTGCAAAGTAAACTTTCCGTGTCTAAAAGTGAGGGTATAATTAATTCTGCGAACAGTCTGATTATTATTAAATAAGTGATTTGACTGCGTGACTCACTCTAGAAAATATGATGAAATGCTTTAGCTGCCTTAAGGTGATGATTTTCCCTATCCTACACAATCGCACCATCTACGAAAAAATACAACCCTGATCTGCTGAAATGTTAGTCCCCGTTCGCACACTTCAGCTTTTGTTGATCAACTCTCAAAAAAGAGATATTTGTATTTCCTTCTCCGTCTTTCTTACAGCTGAATTACAAGTGAACCGGGACTTATTATTAATTTTTTTTAATTTCCATAGGCTTCATCATACTAGGGTTGTATTTTCTCAAAAATCGCACGATTGTGTTGGATAGTGTATCACGACATTTAATGATTGACTAAGATTGAACAAAATAAACTGTTTTGTTTATAGTCTGTATCATTTTATTTTCAGAGTAATTTATTTAAAAATTATCTGCTGCATATTTTCTTTAAAATTTAAATTTACAAAATTCATTATTTATATTTAAGTGTTATTAATTCAAAAGAAAACAAAAAAAAAAAAACTTGGAAACTGAAAAGCTAGGCTAAAAATAAAAAATAATATTTTTTTTCCTAATACATACTTTTATTACATTAAACTTATTATTTTATAAGTAATAAGTTTTCTTAATTTTAATTGTTGTTTAGCATTAGGGAGAAAAAAAAAGAATATGAAACATTTTCATTCGACAAAATAAATTATAAATATTAGTTTTAATAAGTATTTTTTAATTTTATATTAAACTATTTGTTCTTTGAATGCAACTTAGTAATATGAAAATATATAATTACTAAAAGGAAATTAAATTAAAAGAAAAAAGAAAAACAAAATAATCAACCTCAAAAAAGTAAAAACATGAACAATTCATTAAAAAAAAACAAAATGCGTCATTAAACATTTAACAAATAAAATATGAAATAATAATAAAAAAAAATAAACAGAAATAAAAACACTCATACAAATATATTTATGGTGGTGTTCTAAAAAAGAAAAACCACAATGAATCCATAAGTTTAATTTAATACTAAATAAATTATAAACTTAAGTTTAATTATTGATAATAATTAAAGTAAAAAACCGAAATTATACAAAAAAATAAACGTGTTTTCAATTTGCAAAAAAAAGCTGCTCTCTGTTAAGAAAAAAGAAATATTGTTTTTTGGGGGATAAAAAAAACACCTAAACCAATTGCTTGCGTTTTTTCATTTTTTCAGGTTAAGGCTTAGAATGAGTTCCTCCTTCAAGTATTTGTGTGAGGTATTTCGTTGTAATTTTAATTCAAATATTTATTAAACCTCAAATATAATTGTTGCTCTTTCTTTCTCTTTTCTTTCTTTCTATAAACTTATGCTTTCAGGCGACGCTGAGGGTCCACCGAAAAAGAAAAAAACCCGCGACACAAATGGTAGCAATGTGAGTAGTAAAATATCGTTAAAATTAATTTTTTTTCGCAAAAAAAAAAATCTTAACAAAATAATAATGTTGATCTATCTGTGTTTTGTGATGAACTAACAAACTTTTGTGCTCAGCTAGTTTTAATTAATCCCAATGGACCCAACTGAGTGGAGGTGCGTTCTAGGCACCACCCTTCCTAACCTGGTTTTAATTATTTTTGTTTGAACTATAGAATAGAATAGAATAGAATAGAATAGAATAGAATAGAATAGAATAGAATAGAATAGAATAGAATAGAATAGAATAGAATAGAATAGAATAGAATACAATACAATACAATACAATACAATACAATACAATACAATAGAATAGAATAGAATAGAATAGAATAGAATAGAATAGAATAGAATAGAATAGAATAGAATAGAATAGAATAGAATAGAATAGAATAGAATAGAATAGAATAGAATAGAATAGAATAGAATAGAATAGAATAGAATAGAATAGAATAAAATAAAATAAAATAAAATAAAATAAAATAAAATAAAATAAAATAAAATAAAATACAGTACAATACAATACAATACAATACAATACTATACTATACAATAGAATAGAATAGAATAGAATAGAATAGAATAGAATAAAATACAATAAAATACAATAAAATACAATAGAATAGAATAGGGGAAAGATCTGGCACAAATATTGACACTGCGATACCTGGGGGTCTACTCTGTATTTCGGAACTAAAGAAAATGCTTTCGACTTTGCATGTTATTAGCATTACAATTCGAAAGCATTTGTTTTCGTTCCGAATTTTTTGTGCCATAAATCTGTAAATTTAAATCGATCTCTGCATGACTCTCCTTATGAAAGTCACCACAGAGATTAGAGAAACCCGCCTATCGTCTGCACACAGAAATTCAGTATGAAAAACATACCTTCCACGATAGACTCGCAAAGAATCACCTGTATTGCGTATGTCGAGCCGAATAATATAGTCTACGAAAATTTTGTTCTAGATTTAAGGAAATGCGTACAAGTTTTCTTTAATCTAGAACAAAACTGTCGTAGACAAATATTCGACTCGACATACGCAATACGGGTAAATGTGTGGCATTGTCTCGTCGTCTTCTAAGCAAAAACGACACAAGGGTGCATGAACTTGCTTACTTTTCCATTAAAAAAAAACCGTAAATCATTCCTGTTGAATATCACTTTGGCCTGCCTTAACGCAAAATAAAACCTTTGCGGTCCAACTTACGCCACAAAACGGCTCTGGGCCCATAAAAGGATCGGCAGAGGCCCTCCTGGTCACTTCATCCACTACATCATTCTCCCGATGACCGTTGTGGCCTGGTATCTAGTAAAAGGAAACCTTGTTCCGTATGTATAGCTTCTGTAATAAGCCAAAGCACTCTAAAGTAAACTTCGATCGAAATTCCCATAAAAGGAGGGACTTAAGAGCTGCCTGACTTTCAGAAAAGATAGCTATATGCGCGCCTTTAGTGCCCCTGTTTAAATTAATGGGCCTTATTACGAGTGTCGTGTTACGAATCCGACTACGACGATTTTGTACTAGACTAAAGAACATTGCAACATTTTTTCTTTAATCTAGTACAATCTAGTAAAATCGTATTCTTCGTAGTCGAAATACGACACTCGTAATTAGACCCAATTTGAACACATTTGCCTATGGGCACAGAGATTTTTTCTTTGGGCCCAAAAGATTCCAGCACCAACTCCATCTTCCGTTTTGGATCCATCCGTACCCCAACATAAACTTCTGGACTCCACAGTGCGACCGTCTTCCTCCCAAAATGTCCTAATTGGAATTGTGACACTGAATCTCTTGTCGAACCTCAGTTACCAGATTATCCTGCCACTAGGCTTTCGAATTTGTATGTCTATAACATGTAAATTCTTAAGAAAGGAATTTAAAGTCAAATTCCACATGAGAGGAGACAAAATTTCACCATGTGGGGCTCCCCTATTTGCTACTTATATTATCGCAGCCTGCCATAGACTGCATGTCTGACTATATTGGTCAGAAGACTCCTTACTAAACCGATTAGCGACTTTTGGATATTCTTAGAGAGCTACGAATGTGTATTCCTTGTGTGTCATTGTTTTCTCTATGAAACCAGCAAGTGAGTCTCTACTGATCTACTTTGAGTGTGGGCGTGTTGAGACGTTGATATATACTTCGACTTAATTGTCATTCTGAGCTGAAGATCGATCACTATGGAAAATAGTTTTTTTAGAATTACAAGTGGTAAATGATGTGGCAGAACTTGGTTTGGCTTTGGCTGACACATCAATGTAACAATATCTGAAACTGATTTTCAGAATTTATTGCAGGGCATAGAAGTACATTTGTAAGAACCCCAATAAATTATTTTTAGACAAAACAAAAGGTTTGATTTTTAACCCCCCACCAAAAAAGGGGTGTTATAAGTTTGTAGTGTGTTTGTCTGGTGTATCTGTGTGTCTGCATGAGTCCACGTACAGACCGAACGGCTGGACCGATTTTGATTTAGTTTTTTCTGTTTGAAAGGTGACTTAATCGAAAATCGGTCCAGCCGTTTAGAAGATACCACATATTTTCTATATCGGGAGTTTCTAAAATTTTTAATTTTTGTTATTCGTTTGTTGGTAGAAACATAAACTGCGTACAAAGCTAAAAAACAGGGGATCTACTCTGTATTTCGAAACGAAAGAAAATGCTTTCGAATTTGTATGTTATTAACATTGCGTTTCGAAAGCATTTGCTTTCGTTTCGAATTACAGAGTAAACCCCCAGGTATAAATTAGAAACGTGAAGAGCAAATCCAAGAATGATTCTTTCTAAATTATTAAGGATTAATTGGCCTTTCAAAATATATCATTAGTTTTTTTAATTTTTGTAAAAATTTTAACGCTTTATAACGTTATCTATGGGCAAATTACGAAAAACGGCCGGCAAACTCAATTTTTGTCAAAAATTCGACTTGTGTGATCTTTAAACATTTTCCGAAAAATCTGAAAAAATTCTCACAATTACTTGACTCTATTGGCTTTCAAATTATGCCTGAGCCCCAAAGAATTTTTTTTTGGAAATTTTTCATGTTTTTAGTATTTTTATAGCTATGCTATTTATTTCACGACACAGCAGCTAGGATGTGATTTTCGTAACAAAAATTATCAATACTATTACAGTTAGAAATTTATTTTTGTTTTGATTTCTTTATACTTAAAACCAGAGTCCGAAAATAAACGAAACAAATTGTTTGATTTTATTATAAGTGAAATTTATTTGCTGGTGGTTAAGCAATGTCTATATGCATTTCATTGTTGCTTTAACAAATCGTCAGTAGACTTCAACCACACATTTTGAACAGTCACAAACCTCTTATCTTATGCACAGACTTTCATAAACTATTTGAGAATTCACAAATATTAATATTTTTGAAAATCACAAAAGAAAAATAAGCATAGTAGGCTTAGTAACTTATACAAAACCCAGCAAATAATTTTTATTCGATATGAATCTATTTTATTTTTCTACACTGATTTTTCTGACGATTTGTTAAAGCAACAATGAAATGCATATAGACATCGCTTAACCACCAGCAAATAAATTTCACTTATAATATAATTATGACAATATGTCGAATAATAAATCTCTTGATTGTTTGATTTTGTTTTGTTTCGTTATTTGAAGTGAGTGAAACAAAAACAATGAGAAGGATTGCTCAATTTGTTGTTGTATTGTTTTTGCACATGAGCACAAACTAGAGAAAATAGCCGATCGGCTGTAAGAAGGCAAACAGCCACCAACAATACATTAATTTAATCGTACGCCGCTAGAAAAGAAAGTAATGGGAAATAAATGGAAACATTTTGAAATATTTGCGGCGAATTTGACATCATCAATCATCGTATAACATAATTTTATTGCATTGTTATTTAACATATTAAGTTTGTGTTATATAGCTTAGCGGGTGTCTTAAGACACCTCTCTTCTTTTTATGAATATGTTTGTTACTAAGTGCGTATCTTGATATTGTTTTTATATTTGTATTATTATGTACATATGTATGTACAGTTGTCTCACAATATCACGTATAATAATTTTTATACATATGTAGGTAAATAATTTAATAACAACGCCTACAAGTGTAACGAGTGGAGGTTTGACTACAACAACTGCAGCAGCATCAACAATAAATACAGTAACATCTCTAAATTTAGCTGGTGCTGTTGTGCCAGCAATTCCATCAGCAGCGGCAACAGCAACAACTATACCACCGACCTTAACCTCACAACAACAACAACAGCAGCAGCAGCAGTTGGCAGGTGTAAATAGTCAGCCATCAACAAGTGATTTACTGGGAACTCTAGGTGGCAATAACACAAATACTAATACTAGTAGCATAACAATTGAACCTCTAACGACGACGACTACAACAGCAAGATCACTATCAAGAAGCCATTCAAGATCATTGCAACAAGTAACTGAAATGTGTAAGTTAGATAAAAAGAAAAGAACAGAAACAAAAATGAGAAAAAATCAAGTTATTTTCACATACAAAGAAAGACATTTGTCTGTCCTACATCAGCCGACAAGTGACTAATGACTTTTTTATTTCTTACTTTTCTGCTTACATTTCCTTATTATGTTTTCATTTCTAAACATCCTCCAATTTCCATTCATTGCTCGCGCTCCCATCAATAAATTGTCCATTGTTTTCGTGGCCGTTTGTAGTAAGAGTTGTAACACCTACGTCTGCAATGAATAACAGCAATACTTTAGATGCAGCAGCAGCAGCAGCAGCAGCTTTAAATAATAATAACATAAACAATCCAAATAAAACACCTTCAGCAACGCCTACGTCAGTGGCAACGCCAACCGTTTCAATTTCAGCAACTGTAGGCGGCACTCCGCTAACAGTGTTTAGCAATGCAGCAGGCTCGGTGATTGGGAGTGGCGTTGGTGTTGCTGGTGGAGGTAGTACTGGTGACAGCACTAATGGACCAAGTGACTTGACAATGCCACCAAATTCTGCTGTCGGTGTTAATGCTACCGCCGCTGCTACAGCCCTCACAACTGCCTTGAGTAGCGGTGGAGCTGGTGGTGTTGTTGGTGGTGGCGGCATTTCAGTCTCGACAGTGGCGAGCACCGCTGGTGGGGCCAGTGCCACAACAAGCACGAGCAGCAGCCAAAGCGCCGGTGTTAGTAGCGGTGGCGGTGGCATACGCATCGCTAGTAATTTACATAAACTGCCTGTCAATGTAGCTGACACGCCTGCCAGTATTGGTGGAGCAGCAGCCACATCTCAGGTTACGACAACAGCCTCATTGGCTGCAGGACTTAAACAAATTCCACAATTTGATGACCCTGTTGAACAGTCGCTTGCTTCATTGGAACAGCCGTCTCTGTTGAGTTTGCCGCCAACCAGTAAAAGTGCTGCTGACAACTTCCTAATAGCTGCTGCTGGCATTAACGCCGCCCATTTAATGCAACAGCAATCCACGCAACAGCAACAACAACAGGTCTTTGAGAGCAGCCAGCAAACGCAATCAAATCACCCGCATAGCGGTGTCAACAGCCAACATCATCATGTCGAATTTATGAATGAATTATTGTCGAAGGGAGCAGCGGCGGCTGACAATGTCCCCGGCATGAATGGCAATCATCTGCCCTTTATGCAGTTTGGTTTGATGGAGGGCCTTAATTCAATGATGCATCAGCAATTGCAGCAGGCTGTGCAACATCAGCATGCGCACAACAATGGTTACAATATGACGGATGTTGCCGCTTCGAATGCGTTAGATAGTTTGGGCTTGGGTCTAGGTCTACCCCATGGCGGTGGGGCAGGAGGATCTTCAATATTTGATCAGTTGCCCGGTCGTAATGATAATCATTTGCTGGCCATGATGATGAGTAGCGGAGCAGCTGGTTTACCGGGAAACTTATCACTGGGCCCCACTGGAGGCGGACCTAGTTCCGGTGTAGGCCCCAAGAAAGATTGTAGTTCGAGCTCTGTACTTGGTCATTTGGAACAAACACAGCAAACTAGCAAACTTCTCATTACGCCTAAACCTATAGAATCTATGATGCCTAGCCCGCCAGACAAAAGGCCGCAACAATTGCAACAACAACAGATGGCGGGAGTTGGGGTGCCGCCACCGCAACAGTCGCCCTCCGATTTGAAAATACCCTCGGGTGGAGTTGTCTCTGGCGGCGGCAGCAATCAAGCCAATTTTGCACAAGCATTCAAGACACACGAACAGAACGTTAAAAATGCCAGTTCGTGGTCCATACTTGCATCGGCGGGTTCCCCCCAAAATACACCCACTTCGAACAAAACCAAACCTGCCATGGACTCATTCCAGCAATTCCGTAATAAAGCCAAAGAAAAGGCCGATCGCCAAAAGCAGCTGGAGGCCGCCGAAAAGGAAAAAGAGCAAAAGCGCCAAAAAGAAGCGGCCGAAAAAGAACAACAACGAAAACAACATCATTCGAAATCCTCGCATATGGTTGTTGGCGGCAGTTCGAATTCAAGCAGTAGCGGTGGCAACGGTAACGGGAGCTCTGGTGCTAATAGCTTAGTCTCAGCCCTCAGTGCTGCACATCATCAGTCAGTAACAGCTGTGTCAGCTGGTGTTCAACCGCCACATGCACATGGTGGCAGTAGTAGCGCTGCACATCTGGCAGCATCTATAATGGATGCCATGGAAAGTGGGAGGTAACATTTTCATTCAGAATGTGTCAAGAACAGTTTATGTCATATTTAAAAATATTGTTTTAGAAAAAGTGTACATGACATACAACCCTCCTTGTCACGAGTGGTTGATGATATAAAAGCTTCACCACAAGGTAGTGGTTCGCCAGCTAATGCTGCCCAACAGTCACCTCAAGATCGTGCTGCTGCTAAACGAGCTGAATTAAGACGCATGGAACAAGAACGTAGAAGACGAGAAGCGGTAAGTTGGTTTTCAATATCTACATTTATTTATTTATTTATAATGCGCATTGTTATATGTATCCTTATTTTACGTTAATGGCAATATTACAGTTAGTCAGTTAGCCGACTTTAATGGAATGTAACTGCAATGGTAGGAAACAGCCGATCGATATTGTTATGTAAAAAGTAATGAAAATGGTTATAGAGACGTAATGTAACGTAACCGGTATGTATGTACGAATCTGTACATTACTTCTCACATAACGTTATCGATCAGCTGTTTCCCACCGTTGCAGTTACATTCCATTGCAGTCGGCTAACTGAGCCTTTACTTCTTGAAAATGCCGCAAAGCTGAGAGTATTGCCAGATTAGATAATTTGAAACAATAGTCGTTTAAAGGGTAAATTTCTAATTATTTGTGGCCGTAAAACAAAAATCCTAAACACTGAGAAAATATGTAAATCAAAGGAAAATTCATTGAACCATTTCGAAAAGTAAAGGTTTCCTTAGAAACTCGATTTTTTGGCATTCAAATTGTGGTTGCCTCATCTGACAGTATGTTGTTTATATGATATTGTAAATTTGGATCTGGGATGTTTGGAGTATTTTTTATCTTCCAAGACTGAATTTTTTTTTTGATATTTAATTTAATTTTTTGTTTGTTTTTTTTTACAGAGAGCCGGTCAGATTGATATGAACATGCAAAGTGATCTGATGGCAGCCTTTGAAGAATCACTTTAATATATGGCAAAATAACTTTCATGTGGAAAAATTGTTGAAATATCTCTTGTCATTTTAAACATAAAACTATACATATAAAAATATTATTATAAAACTTAAAATTTATTAAAGAAAAAAAAAACAGAAACTAATAATAAAAAGAACATCTTATTGTAATAAGTTTATAAATAAATAATAGACGAAAAGAAACAAAAACTTATGGTAAAAATTTAAGAAAAATTTACACAGAAAGTAAACAACTATTTATAATAAAAAATATTATAAATTTAATTTAAAGAGAAAAACATTATTATTTGATAAATAATGTGCTTACACAGTGAAAAACAATCAACACTAAATTAAAAGAAAAAAAAAAACTAAAATCTAAGCAATCAGGCGACAAGAGAAACATTTTTAGAACAAATACAGAAGAACCCAGAAAGATGTCAACGAAGGAAAAAATTTAAACCGAAAATAATTGTTATTTACAGTTTCACAGGAGTTGAATACTACCAGAGAAGCAAACTTATGGAGTTAATAATTCTCTAATTTCCCAGAATATTTAATTCTGTTTATTATTTAAATATTTTTTTATTATTATATAATCGTTATTTAATTGTAAAGTCATTTTACAGATTAACAATATAAAATATAGAAACACATTACATATTATTATATTATTATTATTATTATTATTATTATTATTATTATTATTATTATTATTATTATTATTATTATTATTTAATGAAAATGGCATATTTTCCTTTTTTTATTATTAATTAATTCTTTTATCCTAATTCTTTTTTGCTAAGTTTAATAAATAAATATTTTTATATAATTGTCTTGTAATACTTTAATATATATTTTTTTAAATAATTTATTGTTTTTCAATACCGCATAAAAGAACACAACATGATACAACAAATATGTATTAGTAGTAAACTACTTTTATTGTAATATTATAAAATTTAAAATATAATAAAACAATAAATAAAAAAAACTTGTAATTATTATTAATATAGATTATATAGAAGCATAACCATAATAATAACAACATCAAAATATCTATTTCTTACTACATATTATATACTTATATATTAAAATATAAATATATAAATATATTTAAAGCAAAAATCGTATACACGTACATAAATACACATAAATATATAAATTTTCTAAGGTGCACGTCCAAAATGATGAGGGGTTGCTTACTTACTTTTTTTTTGTAAATTATTTAGATAATTCAAGGTTCAAATGAAGTAATTTGTTTTTAGTACTGACATTTAATATTGTGATATTTATTTGTTATTGGGCTTCACAATTGCTATTAAATTCGAAAAAATACAAGTTACATACGAAATCAAACTAATTTTAAAAACGTTATTTTATTTATTTTTTATTAAATCTGTCATACATTTCAAGAGTGTACTAGAGTTTCCACGCTTGCAGTTTTGAGATGTGGCAACATGTTTTTTCAACTCTACATAAAACACCTGCTTTCTTGAACTGTAAACAATTGTTGTTGTAGTGCAAAAAAATAAACTTTGTTGGCTTGAGATTTGAAATGGCGAAATGTTTTGCATTTTCTAGAACGTGGTCGCTTAAATTTAGTTGTGTTTAGCCAGAAAAAATAAAGTTGGAGTTGTCGTAACTGAAATTACTAACAGTTGACACATATACGAAGCCTATTTGTAAATTCATCAATGATTTTTTTCTGACGTGTCTAACATCATATTTGCACACGTAATAAATTTACAATGTTTATGTTCTCACTTCGCCAGTGTAAGTGTTATATTATTGATTATACTTCTGGTAAGATAACTTGCCTTATCATATTGACGCGCACTTTTTAAATATAAACTATTAAACACAATTTACTCACGAAGTAAATAAGCTTGGTTTTCTCTATTTTCTTTTTCTTTTATAATTTTACCTTTATCATTATTATAATTAGTTTGTATTATTTTTCATGGGTAAAGAAATTTCATTTTTAAATATAAATCAAATATGTTAAACTTTCTTATGTGAAAAAAAAACTCCACTACCAATCACAAAGAAAATGTAGTATAAACAAATTTAAATGTTTTATCATTTCTTAACTATAAAATAAATAATACCACAAAAAATAAAAAACAAAGAAAACACCAATAAAAAATAACTAAGATTTATTAAAAAGAAATTAGAAAGTGTAAACGATTTCAAAAAAAAAAAAAAAAAAAAAAAAAATAAAGAAATCAACAAAGAAGAAAAATTAAACAAATCAGTAAATTTAAAAGTTTTTCTCTCTTCATTAAAATTAAAACTGACATTAAAAATTAAAAACACCTTCCCATAGTTGAATGAAAAACAATGTTGTAATAAAAAAGAAAAATAAAAAAATTAAATAAATTAAATAAACCTAAACTTATTCTATCATAACCATCCATAATTATAGTAAAAAAATGAAACCTACAAGAACCACAAAAAATATATATAAAATTTGAATTAAATTATAAACATAAACAAACAGTTCTTTTTTTCGTTAGTTAAATTTTTTTTAGTTTTGAAGTTAAATTAATTAAGATTGTTAAAGAGGTCAATCATATAATTGGAAAAAAGGGAGAAAGAAATTTGTTGAGAAATTTTATTCATTATTTTATTATTTTTTTTTACCGAGTGATTGTGAGGGAACAATCGCTCTTATCGTGGTTTGCATATTTCCACTTGACTGACGTTTTTGTAATAGATTAAAGAACACCGCACCATTTCGAGCCTTATTTTCGATTTTAGCGTAAGCCTACCCCCTAGTTTAGAATGATACAAATGCCAAAATTGTTAATAACTTTTAAGATATGGACTGTAAAATCTTATCGTATGTAAAACAAATTAGAATATTCTAAAAAACTTTGTGAAAAATTAATTTTTTGTCGCTTACGATAAAATCGAAAATAAGGCTCGATTTGTTCTTTATTATAGAGCAAAATGTCATACGCCAACCACGATGAGGGGGAATAAATGTGTCTACATAGCACCAGATGTGCTGGAATGATGTTACAAAAAAAAAAATATACGAGTTTAAAAAACGAATCAAATTGTTCACCATCCGTCCTTTCTTCACTGTCCTTCCTAATGAAGGGAAAGGAATACATGTACATAACGGCATAACATGAAAAAATTTAATTTTTGTGTAAAAATTTCATACTAATATCTTGTTTACTCGGGGAGCAAATTACTGCACTCGTTATCGAACAAAATTACGAAATATTTCAACAGAATTTATATGGAAATATTTTTATATTTCGAATCGTATCGAATGCCCTAATTTGCCCTCAGCTTTTTAGAGAAAACTAAAATTTTCTCTTCCCATTAAGTTGTGTGTAAATTAAAAACTTTAAATTCATTTTTTGGCAAAGTACTTTTTTTTTTTATTGTGACGTTAATTCAGTAAATGAGCGATATGTTGTTTTGGTAGGCCTGATTTTCAGTTACTTCTGGCAAACTGACAATTTTTTGCTGCCGAGTGGTAGCCCAATTGAAATTTGGTTGCTATCCTCGATTACGAGGCTAAATGACACACACAACTCATTAATCGTTTTACATATTATCGATTGAAAGGAAATTAAGAACTAAAAAAAACGCCGCTCACTGTCTATAGCCGAAATTTTAATTTTACATTTACATATGTATTAAAAAAAATGAAGTCCATTTTAAAAACAACTAAAAACGAGTTAAGTCCTCATATTTTGATAGCAAGTGATACTTTAAAAAAAAAATACTTATGCAAGTGAAAATCAGAGCAAAAGTATTGGAAGTATTTTTTGAATCATTATTTTCATTAAAATAATATTCGATAATTTAATAATTTTGAAAACAAAAAGGAATTTACACATTTGAATTTTCTCAAATATCAAATCCCAAAATAAAGTTAACTTTATCTCCAATATATTTGTTTTGCATAAACTTGGGTCATGGCATAGCTAAAATTATCTAAGATAACAACCAATTATCAATAACAACCCACTAATCGATAACCGAAAAAAGTAACATCAACAATTAAGCAAATACCTTTTGATATTCAGTGCATACTTTTTTCTCTAACGCCTGCGGACGTGTTTGTGAGTGGCTGCACGAAAATCGTAATTAAAAGTGGTAAAAAGCGTTTTGTTTTTAAATAAAAGTGCATAAATTCATTCATAAAAGTGTCTAGTTTATGAAGATTAAAAAAGTTTTTTAGCATGAATGAAGGAAATAAAGAAAATGATGTGTAAAGTTGCAGAGCAAATTTGTGGAAAAGAAAATGGCAAGAAGTCTTATTGCAATTAGAGATGAGAAATTTTTGTTTACATAGAGTGGTGTGTAATCGATTAGTACTGTTAGAAATTACTATTTGAGTAGCAAATACAATAAATTAATAAAATAAATATGCATGAGATATCGAATAAAATAAAAATAAGATAAATACACAAATGAATACAAAAATAAATATCAAGTAAAAGTGGATTAAGATAAGATTCATATGTATGTACATATATACAGCTGCGAACATTGAAATAGCAGTACCACCCCTTTAAAAAAATTTTTCTGAGAATAAAGCTTATATTTTTAATTTATATTGCCATAGATAATATATATGTATGTAGACGAGTATGTTACGTTTAGAAAATAAAATGTATGAAAATTCAATTCTGGTTAGTAAAAACTAAATTTAAGCTTAAAAAATGGTATGCGTTAAGGCCATGATTCACTATCCTACACAATCGCGCGATCTAGGAAAAAATACAACCCTGATCTAATGAATTGTTTTTGTCTTTTGAAAATGTTCATAGACACCATCATACCAGGGCTGTATTTTCTCAAAAATCGCACGATCGTGTAGGCCAGTGTATCACGGCCTTTAGTGTTGAGCGAAACTGTGATTTTTTAATAATGTTGCTCCTTCTGAACGTGATTTCTAAATCGCTGTTCTTTTAAGCTGTGATTGTGATCACAGTTTAGCAGTATTTTGTTTGTAGCAGTTCTGTTATTTTGACAAAATCTAATAAGAAGAGCAGTTGTGAAATTAAACAGTGCCTGTGATCACGGTTTAACACATTTCAGCTCTTCTGCTTTAAAAGTATGTATTAATATTGGTATTTTGATAAATGCTAATAAGAAGAGCGACAAGAACAAACAATTAGCATCAATCCCAATTAAATATTGATAATTGTCGTATGAGAGTCAGAGAGACAGTAAAATTACAAATACAAAAATGTGAGAGCTATACATAGTTGCCAGAAAAGACGATTTGACACGATTAGACGATTTTTTCTCGACAAACGCTGAACGTATACAAATAAATCCATTTGGTAGCTTTATTTACTGTAAAGTAAGCATGCAAGAGCATTCACAGTTTGAATGAAAGAACTATATTTGCAAAACCTGTTACTTAAAAAGATAGCTCATCACTAGTATGCGTACTTGACATAAAATAGCAGTGGCTACAGCTTTGTAGGGTTTTTTTTTCGAAAATATTATAAAAAAAATTTTAAATTTAGATTTAATATTTATTGCCTAGTACGTAGTCGCAAATCCTTTATTTTTTACAACTGCTACAGTGATATGGTATTGAATTGAGTAAATCTTGACATTGGCTTACCTGGAACTGCTTCTTCTTTTCTTTTTTAATATCTTACCAGGGGTTAATGTCAGGGAACTGCGCTGGCCCTGCATAACCCCAATGTTGTTAACGCGAAACCACTCCTCAGCTTTTCGGCTAGTATACTTTGGGTTGTTGTCCTGCTGGAAGACCCATTTCAGTGGCACTTCTTGACCACTATGTGGTAGCATTACATTCTTCAGAATGTCAAAATATGCGTGTCAACCCATATCCCCAGTTCTTTTTATGTATGGGGCCCCTGACCATAGCATGAAAAACAATAAAATAATATAATTTTTGATTCACGGTACTTAACAGTTTTCACAACATACGGTGGTGGACGCCGAGTATATTGTCCAGAGCCAGAAATTTCATACAGAACAATTACAGGCTTATCAGTCCACAAAATATTGCGCCACTTGCTTGCACACCTTGATCGAAGGCTTACGTGGAAACATCATATTGACTCTAAGCTAACTCAAATGAAACTTAAGTTATCTCAACTACATTGGTTGATTGGCAGAAATTCAACACTCAGCCTAGACTGCAAACTGTTAATATACAAGTCGCTTTTGAAACCAATATGGTGCTACGGAATTCAGTTATGGGGCACTGCTTCAGCTTCAAATGTTGAGAAAATCCAACGAAGACAAAACAAAATTTTACGTTTAATAACATCGGCTCCATGGTACATTAAAAATTCAAATTTACATCGTGATTTAAATATGCCACTAGTGACTGAAGAAATTTCAAAATACGCAGGCAAATATTTAACTAAACTCGAGTCCCATCCTAATCCCCTTGCTCGTAACATCTTGAACTTTACTGGACACATCCGCTTAAAAAAGAGGGACACCAAGGCTCTAATACGCAATACCTCAGATGAAACTTTTTGAGAATAATTTTTTTTGCTAGTACATAATTATTGTATTAATAACTACCATCACTAAAATTGTTTTCGGCATTGGTCGGACACATTAATTATATCTAGACTTAAGATTTGATTACTTATTGTTAGTTCATTTTTTTGAAGATGCAATAAATAAGTTATATGTATTAAAAAAAAAAAAAAAAAAAAAAAAAAAAAAAAAACTTGCTTGCACGCCAATTGACATGATTTCTAGCGAACTCCAAATGGTTATCCTTATGTGTTTTTTAAACAATGGGGTTTTTCTTGGATATCGCGTAATTAATTTTGCATCTAGAAATCGTCTTCTGAACGTTATATCGCTAAGTTTTAAATTTAGTTTTGTTTTTATTACCCTCGCTGATATAAAAGCATTACACTTGGCTGGTCTTTGGTGAAATTTTTCTTTTACACCTCTACTTTTTGCTTTATTTTTATATTTTATTTACAGTAAACCGACTTGCCAGATTGCTATGACGTACTAAACATTTTATTTAAAACTTTTTTAAAAATACAGCAAAAAGTTTCCAAAATATTACTAGTGTTACTGCTATTTTCCTGTTCGCAACTGTATATTGACAGACAGACAGTGTTAGTTTGAAAAAGTACTTAAATGAAAATCATACAAATGTACATACATATGTATGTTTATATGTATGTATGTATGTACATATTTAAATTGTTTCAAATACCAAATCCCAAAATAGCAATCTCCAATATGCTTGTTTTGCATGAACTTGGGTCGTGGCATAACTAAAATTGTCTAAGATAACAACCAACTATCAATAATAACCCACTAATCGATAACCGAAAAAAGTAACATCAACAATAAGCAAGTACCCACCAGCGTTACCGTTTGTGCGACTAAAGGGGCAATTTTACACTTTTTTGGAGCCTTGCCACCTTTGTTGCCACTTTTTCAAAAATCCCCTTGTTTGCCACTTTTTTTTTATAAATAAATAGTTTATAATTTAACAATAGTTTCGGCTTGAGGTCATCCGTGCGAAATGAAAATCCAAACATTCCAAAGGACAACTATACGTTAAATTATCTAAGTACTTAATATTTACATAAATATTTACATATATATGTGAATTTGCTTCTATGTATCTTCTAAATAATTGTTGTTTAGTTTTAATGTTAATTATTATTATATTTGAAAATGTTGCTTGTTTTTATGGCTAAGCGATTGTCTATATGCATTTCGTTCCCGCTTTTTGGAACTCATCAGCAGACTTCAAGTCTTCCAAAAAGCGTGAACGAAATGCATATAGACAATCGCTTAACCATAAAAACAAGCCAAATTTTCAAATTAAATAAATAAAGACTTTATGTCAAATAAATATACTTCGGTATTTCATGTATAATTATTATTATATTTTATATTATTATTTTACCGCTTTTATAAATGAACTGATTGTTTTCTGTTATGTTTTTGTTAATTTTTACTAAATTCCAATGTTTTGTTTAAAATAAATGCCTTTATGAAAACTTTGCGACTTTTTTTTCAAAATCCCCTTTTTTGTGCCACTGTTTTATTTTAAATCCCCTTTTTGTGCCACTTTTTGAAATTTCTCAACGGTAACGCTGCAAGTACCTGCTGATATTCAGTACATATTTTTTTCTCTTAACGCGTGCGGATGTGTTTGTGAGTGGCTGCACGAAAGTCGCAATTAAAGTGCTAAAAAGCGTTTTGTTTTTTAATAAAAGTGTATAAATTCATTCATAAAAGTGTCTAGCTTGTGAAGATTATAAAAGTTTTTAAGCATGAATGAAGGAAATAAAGAAAATCATGTGTAAAGTTGCAGAGCAAATTTGTGGAAAAAAAAACAAATGGCAAGAAGTCTTATTGCAATTAGAGATGTGAAATTTTTGTTTACATAGAGTGGTGTGTAGTCGATTAGTACTGTTAGAAATTACTATGTATTTGAATAGCAAATAGAATAAATTAATAAAATAAATACACAAATGAATAAAAAAATAAATATCTAGTAAAAGTGGATTAAGATAAAATTTTTAAAAGCAATTGCCTATATGCATACATACATATATATATACATGCATATATGCATGTTTTTCAATATGTATTTAAAATAGTTAAAGAAAAAAGGAAAATGTATGTAATTGACTGATTTAAATATAATTTTAATTTAAAATTTATAAGTATATTTGTGTATTATAAAGTGAAAAGTGTAGATAAAATATAATTAAACCAAATGCAAAGATCAATTCAGCGCTGGAAATTTTAAAAGGTATGTGTTTGTTATGACAAATTTTCACAAGTTTTTTACTCATGCCTTGTATTTTGCTGTAATAATATCGTATCTTGACGGTTTAAAAGAACTAGGACTATTTTTTCCAAGACAACATATTGTATTATTTAGTTCCTCTAAAGAGCGTCAACTCAAAATTTAAAAATTTAAAGTGGAGGCAAATAACAATTTTTTTTTATATATCGAGCCTTTTTTTCGGTTTTATCGTAAGCGACATGTTATCGTAAATAGACTTTTTTATTGAAATTAAAATTTTATGGGCCTACCCATAGTCTAGAATTATCAAAATGCCAAAATTGTTGATAACTTTTAAGATACGGGCTGTAAAATTTTATCGTAAGCGACAATTTACGTACAAAAACACATTTGAATATTTTAAAAAAACCTTCTCCTGAAATATTTAATTTTTGTCGCTTAGAATAAAATCGAAAATAAGGCTCGATATATTAAAAAGAGTTATAAAACTGTATTTTTTCTTTGGCGAAACAAGAGAGGAAATGATTTAAAATTTTTACAGTGGGTAGATATGACCACTGGGAGTCGTTTTCTTGCAAAAATTGAATATTGGAAAATTTTTAGTATATATCTGTGGCAATATGGAATAATAGCAAAAGTCGACTTAAGCAAGTTTAGATTTATTATGCTGTATTATGACCCAGCAAAGAAAGAATCACACGAAAGTAGAATCATGCATTTGTATGATGTGCATTATGGCTAATAAATCAGTGCAAGTTAATATCTATTTTTGGTTTAAAATGTGTTTAAACTAGCAAACCTATAAATCAATACTGTATTTAAACCATCTGTAAACGCATAAAATTGGGCGTTTAAACTACCAATATAGGCCATATGGTTTTGTTAGTTACAGACCATATGTGTTGCATTAAAAGAGCACTCAACTTTTTTCCAAGTCTCTACTTTTTCTTCAGATCTTGTTCGACATGTTTTCTTACACTCTATTATTCTTTCATACTATTCTACTTCGCCTAGCTTAAATATAATTCCATTCTCAGTAAAATTTGGCAACCTTTAATTGAAATTTTTTGACTTTTTTGCATTTTTGATTGTGCAAAGAATTGATAGCCTATTCTAGTGCTGCCACAATATTATTTTTTAAACTATACATAAGGTATGGTTCACTGATTTACTCCTGTTGAGTTTAAACTACATATAAATTTGAGTTTAGTTTAACTAAACCAGCGTTTAAGCTTTGACTGATTTATTAGCCCTTAGTGTCGCTTTGTGTCAGTTGTTGTAGGAAAGTTCATGTGATGAAGGCATAGTCACTGGTCGCTGAACTATGCCGACTTCAGCGGATACTAATCCTAATGTATCATTAGAGCGTCCTCCTTCGTTGTGTAGCAGAATTCTCGGCGAAGTAAAATAACCAATAAAATAATTCTAAGAGCGCCCTCCTTCGTCGATATTGTATAGCAGAATCATAGCCGAAGTAAAATGACCAACTAAATGGCAACTAAGCACAGCTTAAAAAAAATTTAATACGCCTCATTTAACACCAGAGGCGCTGCAATACTGAATTATTAGAAACGTGCAAAAAAACAGAGTTGTAAAATAAAGAAGCTTTCCTCTATCTCTTCCTTCACCACCTAGCTTCTCCATCACTATCCCTTTCCTAAAGAAGGTAACACATGTTAATAGTAATAGGCATTCATTGAATGAGTGTTACTTTTCTGAAAAAAATGGAATATTGAATCTTCCATAAATAATAAATTATATACATTAATGTACATTTATCCAATACTTTTTGTTTGCGCATTGAATCAGAAGTCGATCCCAAGATCTCCGCATGTTAGGCAAGAACACTACCCACTGACTTACCGGAGCACATATGTATGTACATATTTATTTTCATACATCTTTCAATTAAAGAATCAAATCATGGAGTTAAAATCACATTCGCATCCAAATTTGTATTCAGGTAAGAGAAAGAGAGAGAGAGAGAGGATGCACGATAAAAAAGATTAGAGTATTTGAGTGTAAACAACCCACCAACTTCGTAGTGCTTGTGTTAAATTTCGTCATTCGCTTACGCTAATGCATCCACTAAAGGCAGATGCACTATGTTCCTTTCCGCATCTCCGAACCACTTCTTTTTGTCTTGGTGCTTATTTGTACCAAATGTACATATTTTTGCTGGGAAGGAGGCCAGATGGGAATGAAGTATCAATTAAATCATTTCACAAAACCAAATTATTTATTTGAACGCTGCTTTTGAATATCACACTGAATTTTCCACCCAAGAACATCAAAAATCGAGATCTTCTGCTTCCCTTATATTAACACAACCCCTCCTCTGCCTGCGTTGAAAGCATAGAAAATTGGTTTTTGCGAGCATTGAAATCGACCCTACTCCAACGGCCATGCTAAGAGCTTTTACATCACGTGTTAATGTAAAGGGTGATTTTTTTTTTTTTTTAAACAAACACATAAAATTTAGAGAAATGCATGAAGTCTTTATTTGAGTCTAAAGATAATTTCATGCAAATGTTGACACGGCTACGCCCGAAATGGTTCATACGCTAAGTCTAATTTTGGCAGACTCTCGACAACATATCGCCTGGTATCTCATAAATAAATTCTTCAACATTGTCTACCAGTCCGTCAACCGTTGCGCGCTTGTCCTTATATACATAAAGCCTTAACATAGTCCCACAATAAATAGTCTAAAGGCGTTAAACCACACGATCGAGGCGGCCAATTGAGCGGCCCCAAACGTGAAATAAACTGTTCACCGAACTCGCCTCTCAATTGGGCCATTGTTGCTGAAACCACTTGTCAGACAAGTCTAGCTCATATATTTTGGGCAAAAAAAAAAAAGAAAAAAAAAGTAACAGAGGACCAACTGCTGTGAATGCCGCTGGATCGATAATTCACGGTCCTCAACAACACTGGCGGATGCAGCTGCGACATTTTCCTTTGTCCGCACTCTACGTCTGCGTGTTGGTGGTTCAATGTTCAATAATGTAATTTTGGTGCGAAATTTAGTCAAAATATTCCGAATAGCCGCCTCAGAAGGTCGCCCAAACTGACAATAAAATGGAAGGCGTGCACGATGCACTTTCTTAACCGTGCATAAATTTTTATTTTTTTATTATATTATTTATTAATTTAATAATCTGCCAGCGTTGTTCATTTGAAAGTCGATTCATGACTAGATTATAGACCAAACTGAACCTGGTTAACAGTAACATGAAATAAGAAAGTTGCTAAAAAATCACGCTTTAGTATGTATGTATGTATTTTAAAATTTTATTGATTTCTATAAAAATATCTTAAAACAATTAAAACTTAAAGCTAGTTTTGTACAAAAGTTGTTAAGTTGTTTTTAGCAAAAATGTCTTACTCAGTATACCGCTCTACAGCTAAAAGAATTTCTTATTTATACATATTGTATGTACACAAAATAAATTAAAATATGTATGTAGGTATGTGGGCTAGGCTAGTCTATAGTATAATTAAGTCACAGATAAGCTTTAACAGCGTTCAACGCACTGGAAGGTAGAGGAGAGAGAGAGAGAGAGAGTATGGCATAGAAATATTTAAGCCATTTTCGAAGTCAAGGCAGCCAATTGGGCTTTCAGGGCATCAATTTGACACAAGAGTTCTATATTTTGTCTCTCCAAATAGGCAGCACGTATGGCAATTTCATCTTCCTTGATGCGTCGACGGTCACGAGACTTCTTGGCGGCAGCATTATTTTTGCGACGCCGCTCATAGTAGGCAGCATCTTTGATTATGCCACCGCAGGCGGAGGAGTTGTTGCTTCCATTGAAGTTTTCGTTGGACTTGGAGTTTGAAGTCGATTGATGGTCATGACCGCAATTCGACTCGCAATCACTGGACTCTTCATGGTGGCGTTCTTCATTTTCACTAGTATTGCTGGAGGAGCCCTCCTGAATGCTGCCGCTGACGGAATTGGTGCGACGCATTTTGGGATTGGTAACTGTACGCGTACCGCCATTAGAGCTGCGTATTTGCTCTAGCACACGTTTGCGGTATTCAGTGTAACGTTCAACGCGTGGATTGTCAAGCAAAACATCGGTGGCTGCGAAATTGGCAGCAATGACTAGAGGATCTCTGGGGAATGCCTTGAAAGGACGGGTATTTTTGGGATCTGCAGAGGCCAAATTACTTGTGCTACTGGTAGGTGTGGTGGCCGCCATAGATTGTGGAGCTTGTTGTGGAGAATGAGGTTCAGGGTTGAGGTCATGCTTTAGGGAAGTGGCAGCAGCAACAGCAGCTGCAGAAGCAAAATTTTGCAACAGATTATTGTTAGCTGTAGCTGTAGCACTCGCAGTAGGTGGCTGTGATACTGCTGCTGTTGGAGTTGGTGGTGATGGTGTGTTGGATACTGATTCTTGTTTGACAGCAGCTGGATAGTAGAGACTGGGGTATAATGCCACCAAATTGGCTGGTATATTCAAGTTGTTAGCTTTTTGAACTTGTTGTTGGGCTTGGGTGGTATATAGAAGATTGGTTTTCAATAGCTGTGAAGGCTGAGCTATTAAACTGTTGGGTGAGCCGCTGGGTGAGCCAGAAACCAAGCTGGAGTTCGTGTGATAGGGAGAAGGTGTTTTCAGTGCTATTTCTACCGAATCACGGCGGGAGAGATCAAGCACTTCGGAGCTGGTTGCTGGTTGAACGGGATTGGCTGCTGGAATGTGCGAGTTCAATAATTGTTGTTGCAATTGCTGTTGATAGGCATAGGCGGAGTAAATATCCAAAGCAGGCATTGGTGGAGATGGTGGTTGTAAGTGGCGCAACGGTTGCTGCTGATGGTTGACGGCAGCAGTTTGTAATAAGCCAGCACGATCTGAAATTAATTTCAAAAAAATTTAAAGTGCAAAATTAAAACAGCAACACAATAGAAAGTAAAACTTCCTTTATTCATTAAATTAAAAAAAAAAAAATACAGTTGTTCCAACTAACCATTTTTAAAGTCTAGCAAAAATTGACCGGACATTAGCTTTTCGTGTATCATCATATTGACAAATTTATGCAACTATTTAAATTTATGCAAAACGCTTAGGGGGCCCTTTAATCCTCTAACTCCAGATTGCTATTTGTATTGTGAGTGAAAAATGAAAGTAATCAATTACTTTGCTAAGCTACGACTATTATGATGTCGTATTGAACAATGTTCGTTGTGTACTGATTTTGAAATGCAATATGGTTTAGCTTATATATGCAGGCCTGTTGCATTTATGTACATATATTTCATCTAATCTAATACGCACCTACGCCTGCGTTGCAATTTCATTGACAGTCCATCACCCTTAAAATAAAATCATAAAATCAACCTTCTCATTCTTATCTTGAATTTGGAATAGAAAGAAAAAAGAAAGGGATAGTTTTAGACACCCTTTTTACAACTCTTTAAAATAATTATTTACTCTCTCTCTCTCACCCTACTTTTTACTCTTTATGATAATATTTCTTTTCCCAAACATAAATTCAACTCAACGAGCAGGTAGTTACACCCAGATACAATACAGTATGTGACAATTTCAATGCAACAAAAGGGTGATTATATCTTCCTTATTTCAAGAAAATAGGGGTAGTTTTGTGTACAAAAAAAAAAGAACATTGAAATTAAAGCAGAGTTACATATATTTACCATGTATTTTACATTTAATATTGTCTTATAATACATACAATTTAATAATGTACATATGTATGTAATAATAAAAAAAATCAGAACTTTATTTCCAACTCTCCATAATATTGTATGAATTTTTGTGAAAAATTTTATTTTTTGCAGCTTTTTCTTTTTGTTAAATCTTATGTTTACTCGTATATATTTCCAAGAATTCCAATTTTTTTTCGGTTTTATGACTGTTTTGCTTAAGATTTCCCTTTATTCCGTCCTACATTTTCGTAAAGGACGCTTCGCGTTTTCCTGGTATTTATAGTGAAAGGGTTTTGAGAAATGCTTGAATTTAATTTTTTTTTGGCAAAGAGTTAAATGCAAGTTAATTTTGCTGATTGTGCAGAACGAGTTTTTATATTGGTGTTTGCTCTCAAGAATTTTACTCGATGTCAAGTAAAATTTTATCATGGTGTTTAATAATGGTTTAGTAAAATTCCTTGAAAAAAAATATGCTAAAGGGGTTTATAAATTTATTGGGCAATAAAGCAAGCACGCCCACATAATACCTGGTATATAATTCTTAGATAATTTTCTAAAATTTAAAGCAGATTATGTTGTTAAGTTACCTGAAACCCAAAATAACCTAACTAACATTTTCATAATTTTACAAAAAAAAAAAGGAAATAATATGTTAAAATGAAAAATATATTTGAAAAAATATTGAGGCCTTCAATGAGAATTAATTTTTTTTATATTTTACACATGTAAAAAAGTTTTGTTTAAGTGAATCTAAATTACTTTTAAAGAAAGTTTTATTTTTAAATTTTTAGTGCCAATTTTATATTTTAAGGGGCTTGGTCACGCCCAATCGGTCAAATATAAGTGTGCGCCCACTTTTCTAAATTCAACATCGCGTTACTTTCAGATCTTAAGCTGAGGCGTGTGCCAAGTTTTGTAAAATGTAATATTAATCTTAAATGGGCATGGCCCGCCCCCTTCATTAAGTACAAAATTATGTCATTCTAAGAGCCGAAACTCTAGTTCAAGGTTTGTTTGAAATTTCGTAAAATTCTATAAATAACAAGCACATGAAGTGTTACATTAAATTTAAATAAGCGTGTCCCCGCCCTCTTTTTTGAATGCATGATTTTGTATTTTTAAAGAGCTCAGGCTCGTAAAAATCGGCCAAATATAAGCACGTGAAATATAATATTAAATTTTAATGGGCGTAGCCCCGCCCACTGCTTTGAATGCAAATTTTGTATTTTTAAAGAGCTCAGGCTGTGTGCAAAGTTTCGTACAAATCTGCCAAATAGAAGCACGTGAAATATAATATTAAATTTTAATGGGCGTAGCCCCGCCCACTTTTGTGAATGCAACATTGTGTCTTTGAAAGAGTTCAAGGGGTGTTCCAAGTTTCGTAGCAATCGGTTAAGTAAAAGCACGTGAAATGTAATATTAAACTTTAATGGGTGTGATTCCGCCCACTTTTTTTAAAAGCAAGATTAGGCCTTTTTAGGATCTCAAGATGTGTGTCAAGTTTCGTGGATATCGGTTAGGTACAAGCACTTGAAATATAAAATTTAATTTTATTGGGCGTGGCTCAGCCCATTTTATCAACTACGAGATTGTGTCATGGAGTTTTTTGTGTTATGTATGTCGACAACGTTCGACTTGTAGCATACTTACATACATTTAAAACAACAACAAAATATTAAAATTTGTTTTTGTTTTGAATGTAAGTGTGCGAAAAGTCTAACGTTGTCGATATCGTGGGATTGGCTCTAAAACTTATACAATAATAATCTAGGGTCCTTAACTCGGGTTTTAATGAAACCTTGCAAACTCTTTTTAGCCTCCGTCTGTTATACAATCTTATCGTTTTTCATATTAATATTGTTTTTCAAGCCCTTCATATGAAACTTTACACTTACATAATTACTTAGGCGATTTACCGAACTGCCTTAACGCGCACAAAGTCGCGGGCAGAGGCTAGTAAATTTAAGAATCTTATAAAAATAAACAACAACCTTTCTTAAAACTTTGAAAACTTGTTTTATTGTTGTGATTAGCGTAATTGTTTGTTTATTACAGTCCTACAAATCCACAATAAGGACAAACACACATGCATATACACTTACATACAGCCATACATACATACATACATACATGCAAACATACAAATTCCAGTCTGAAAATAATTAATAACACTGGAGTTAAATTTTAAATGAAAGGACTATAACGTTTCTAAGTACAAGGATTAAATCACACGCGCTTGCGCTGTAACTAAACAACATTTTAAGCCCTTCGTACTGTGAGTACTCGTAATGGCCATCAGTAGTCGTAGTTGTTCCTACGCAGTAGTTACTGTTGTTGTTATTGACATTGTAGCCGACCTGGGTTAATTTGCGTTTTAAACAGAGAATGCGTGCAACGTTCCGACCCAGCAGAAGGATTCACGTTATGCATGTCTCAGCATGTATTTATGTACATATATGTATATCTGTGTATGTATTTAGGTACATACATACGTACATTGTTTATATTTTAATCCGTTCTGCGCTTAAATCCTTTACTTAATATGTAATAAATCCTTTTCTTTAAATGAAATTTGGCAAAATGCGTAGATACGCAAAAATTACAAGGTTTCATTTTATTTTGACTACAACTTGCGAAATTTTTGGTAAAATGTGCCCGGAACACTGATCAGGCATTAGTTAAATATTCTAAGAATTAACTTTGCATTAAGACAAAGATGTCTACATATGTACATACATACATACATACATATGAACATACTTCTGTGACTATTTTCCCTTGACAACTTGTTTTGTTATTTAATTTTTCGTGACCTAAAAGAGGTCAATTCTGTTCTCTGATTATTGTTTTAATTGCTAGATAAATTTTGATTTTTTTTCGAAGTATTTATCCTCTAATCCTTTTCTATTTATTTATTTATATCTGTATGTATGTATAAATATGTTTTTAATTGCCTTTGATAATGAGAAACACTTGCAAGTAATTAGAGCAACAGATCTATCAAGGTATTAATTCAACAAAGTTTTTCTTAAGATGCAGGCAAGACACAAACATGTAATAAGATAAAAAACTACTCATCAGTAGAGTTCAACCAAAAAAATTCTTGATAAAAGCCTAAAAAGTCTCAAACAAAAACTTTTAAGTGCCCAGGAGACGATCAAAAAAAAAACCATCAATCATATGCTTACATATGTAGTTGAGTGCGTGCAGTCGTGTTTTTTCGGCTAAACGTGCGCGTTGTCGTAGTGATTCATGAGAATCAAAAAATTTTGATATTTTTATTTAACGGCTGATTGTTTGATCGTGTCCAAATCTGATTGGCGAAAAAATGTCATTTGCTTTGTGACGACATAGAGAAGTGCGCCCGCCAATGAAAAAAAAATATTTTGCATTTTTTTTTTTTGTAGAAAAGCAAACGATTATTATTTATTTTGTATTTTTTTAATGTCTGAACTTATTCAACTGTTTCTTTTTTTATACCAAGATTTTATATATTTTTTGTTAACAAAACTGCACTTGTCGCTAATAACAAAAAACCATCATTCAACGAAGACATACTTGCAACGGCACACAACGAACACAAAATTAAAATGCCGATTGACGATTTTATTTGGATGTCTCCCAAAAAAGGGTAAATTAAGCGACACTAAGGCCGAGTTTACATCTGTGTGCCATGTGCCCAAAAAAGCGTGTGGTTATGGCACGATATATGATGCATTTTCAAAAACACCAGCTTTTTTGAGAAACGGTGAAAACAAACGAGTAGACAAGACATTTTGGAGTCATTAAAATAAAGCAATTTCTAGGAAACGATCTGCCTCGAACCATTAAATCCATTTAGATAATCAGCCTTATCATGAATTCCACATGTGAAAATTTCCCAATAACATTTTTCGTTCACATGGATTCTAATTTCGTATCATCAATTCCATGAAAATTAAAAACTTATGTACATACATACATATACATATTCACTTTTTCCGACAGACAAATTTTTGTGCTAAATTTTCTTCATAAATTGTCAAAATATTTCACAATCGAATGAAGTTTTTTCAAAGCAAACAAGCAGTTTTTTCGGAGTTTTAAAATGTAAGCATTTGGAAATATTCACAGCACATTTTATTCATGATATCAACTGTTCACACGTTCGCAAATTTCTATGTGAAATTTTATTTCTGATAAGCCTGAATAATTTCTAAAGTTCAATGCAGTTTTTCGAGTTCAAAAAACTATTGCATGAACTTTTAAATTAAAAAAAAAATTTATTTTGTTCGAAATTCTTCGACAACGATATATCTCGAACCATTAAACCATATTTAACAAAATGGTTTTGCAATAAAAAAAAAAATTAAATGAATCTAGAAAATTGATTTATTGTTCAATACCACGACACACTGACCCTTCAACTTTAAATACTGACACTCACACCATATGTTACAGAAAAACGATTATAAGCAGTGCAGCCAACTTTGCTTGCAGGTTTGAACACTTTGGCACCGGTTCCCATCTATTTTCGTGATTTGCTGCTAATTAACGATGTGGCAACACTCGTGCAGGCGCGCAGGGCTGTAAAATTATAGGCAATTTTGGAGTTCTTCAAATAAAGTTTTTTTTTTTTATTTAATTTTCGTCAATAATATCTCGCGAAGGAATCAATATATCGTCGATATTCAATCCAATTCTAAATATTCCCCGGGAATTAATTTGTTTCTAAAAATAAAATCCACATATGTTTTGTTCAGGAGAGCCATTTTAAAGATTTAAATACGTGTATCTTTGGTGTACCATCACATCATAAAACGCGCATATCTCTGGGAGGGAACACTTTTGGGGCATGGGATCGGTCTCATTCGATGCTCAAATGTTGTCCACATCAAAAAAAAAAAAAAAGTGAAAATTGATTTTTTTTTACCCTTAGGTCCCTTTCTCTATGCGCTGTCACATATTCTAAACAGATTGAGTTAAAAATTAAAATTTGTGGGAGAACTTTGAATTTTCGAAGTCAGCTATTTTGTTTTTCAAATGACTTTTTAAAATGGAGGAACAATAAATAGGGAATAAGCTTCTGGGGAGATGTTATGCAGAATAAAGCTGATCTTGATTGCCGAAAATCGGGATGATAGCTGGAAATTAAAAAGAGCAAAGCAAATGCAAAACGTATTTTCACGTTACATATGCGTCTATAAATAACCTCAAATTGTTTTCCTCTTTAATTTTTACTCTTTCGCATATTTTTTTTTAATAAGGACGAATTCATTTTCAGCCTTTCATATTTTTTATTTACATACTTTCAGTTGCAACCAATCTCCTCTTTTATGCAAATATTTTCGTAACTGTTTCGTTTGCTTGAACAAATGTGGTCATCGCATGTAAGTATGTATGTTACCGTTACTTTTGTGGGCGACACCGTAACTAAAATGTTGCTGTTTTGGATTCCCTTGTTCCTTTTGTTGTTTCGGTGCCTTTTATTAAGTTTTTATTTTGGCCAGTATGCTCGTTTTTATTCCGATATGTATTTTAATCTATTGACCTAAAGTGTTTTTCTTTGTCATATTGGCGCGACAGACGGAAGTACATATGTACATAAGTACATATGTATGTATGTATTTTTGTATTTATTTATTTATTTTTTTGTTAGGTTAATACTTATTTTTCTAGGACAAAGGAGATAATGTAAACAAAATACAGTTAATTGAAATGAGTGAGCGACATCGTGAGAGATTTTTTTTGTTATATTGGAAAAGTGTTTAATTAAAAAAAAAAAAATTTCAAAACTATGGAGCATAAAGGCAATGGGAATAAGTTTTTTTAATTAAATATTTACTGCCTTATTCATAAAAATTATTTCAGGTTTATTAAGCGCTTATTTCACATATTTCTATGGGAAATTTGTCAAATAAACCTGTAATAAACCTAAAATATTTTTTATGAATTAGACAGTTAGAAAATAACCCAGTGGGAAAAGGTAATGAGTAGTAAAGGAGATGGTAATGCACAGCATGTATAATTTTCATTCCAGAATTCCTTACTGTTAACACAGAACATGTTCTGGGAAAGTAATGAATTATTTTAATGTGTACATTCCTTCTTCTGTAGATGTGGTAATGCACGTGCTAATCAATGTGAATTTAATGTGTCCGATCAAATTACCCTCTCGTTTCTAAGGGAAATAATACATTATTTCTCCGATTGTTATGTAATTCATGACCACTTTTCCCACTGGGAAAGAGCTCGTATGATCTTAACAAAATATTTTATTATATGTACCTGTAGTTACTAGAGATGAGCGATTTCTCGAAACCTGTTACTTTTTCACAGCGATTTAAAAATCACTAATCACAACTGTGACTGAATTTATGAAGTAACAGGTTTTGGAAATATAGTTCTTTCATACAAACTGTGAATGTTCTTGTATGCTTACTTTACAGTAAATAAAGCTACCACATTAATTTATTTTTATACGTTCACCGTTTGTCGAGAAAAAATCGTAAAATCGTGTCAAATCGTCTTTTCTGGCAGCTTGTATAGCTCTCACATTTTTGTATTTGCAATTTTACTGTCTCTCTGCCTCTTATACGACAATTATCAATATTTGGTTGGGGTTGATTGCTAATTGTTTGTTCTTGTCGCTCTTCTTATTAGTATTTACCAAAATACCAATACTAATAAATACTTTTAAAGCAGAAGAGCTGAAATGTGTTAAATCGTGATCACAGTCACTGTTTAATTTCACTGCTGCTCTTCTTATTAGATTTTGTCCAAATAACAGAACTGCTACAAACAAAATACTGCTAAACTGTGATCACAGTCACAGTTTAAAAGAACAGCGACTTAGAAATCACGTTCACAAGGAGCAACATTATTAAAAAATCACAGCATCGCTCAATAGTAGTAGGTACGAGTATATACATACATATGTATGTATATGACATGTACTTTTGAAATCAATTTTGGAATAGAGTATGTATTTATTTTTGCGTTGCCAAAATGGTATTACGAATTAACTGTTGGTAATATCAGTTACCATATCGAGCCATAACCGCTAAGAAAGATCAAGCGAAAATTTTTTTGGACTTAGTTTTTTTTTGACGGAAATGGATTATTTACGATCGCAAATAATCGATTTTGGTCATAAAATTAAGTTCCAAAATTATGTCGCTTAAGCCTTTTTGGCGGTTACTGCACGATATTGGCAACCACAAAATTTTAGTTGCTGCATAGTTATTAAAGCAAAAACGTGGACAAGTTAAAAAGTTAGTACAGTATTATTATTATTTTTGCATTTATAAAGAAAATATGCTTTAAGGGCCGGCTAATATATCAAATATATTGTACCTCCTTCCTCATTGTACATTCTATCCTCATCCTTATAATATTAGACATAAATGTGAAAGTGAAAATAGAAAGATACATTACAAGCGTCAAACATAGGCTATATTTATCCGGTTTGGAACCCGTTTTTTCATAGTTGCTACGGATTTTCAAACCGCTAAACCGATTTTGAAAATTCTTTCACCAGTGAAAAGCTACATTACCCACGGCAAACATCGCCAGTTTTGTATCTGGTTCGGAACCGGTTTTTTTATTTAGTTGGGATTTTTCCGATTTTTGTTATGTTTTATAATTTTTTATCGCCTTTTAGTCGGTTTTTATCTTTATTTTATTTATTTAGTTCGGATTTTTTCCGGAAATCAAATTTTTGGGCTGGTTAGGATAGTTTTCGTTTCGGATTTTATTGTGTAAACTGTTTTAAAACCAGTTTTTTTATTCTGTTTTTTAATATTTTGATCGCCTTTTTGTCGGTTTTTATCTTTTTTGTTTACCATCATCAGTGAGTAACAAATAACAAAACATTCACAAATTTTAAGTATAGTTTCCAAAATATCGGATCCACGCGAGCGAAGCCGCGGGTAAAAGCTAGTAGAAAAATAAAATAAAAACTAGAGAAAGTTGCCATAAATACAGTAATTTTCTGTAAATCACTTTATAGTAAAGTGATTTGAAATCACCGAAAAAGAGCTCTGCGCACAAAATTTTTTGAGATTTCGTGATTTGAAACCAGTCAACATACTGCCTGACGATATCAAATCACTTGGTGGTTTTTGAAAAATTTTAATATGAATTCGGCAATAAAACAATTATGTATATACACTTAATGTGATTTGTTCTTTATTTGTTTTTGTAATAACATTAATTATTTTACACAAAAGAACATTAAAATTTGCAAATTTATAAAAATACTATATTTTTTTGGAGTCCTTCATATTCTTCGTGATTTACTTTTCCTTTTTAGTAGTCAGCTGATATTGTTGATCAAAAAGACGTTTGTGGTTGCCAGAGCAACAAAGTTTTAAAGTCGTGCAGCATATGCCTAATTTATTCAACTAAATTAAGTATTAAGAATAAAACTTGATTAAATTCGTTAAATGTATTCAATAATTATGCAAATTCAATTGGTTGATATTTAATATAAAATTGTTAAAAATAAGTGCAAATGGCAAAAATATGTACTAAATAAATGTGGCAGTACAATAAAAGGTTTTTGCTAGTTATTTGGAACAATGAAAATCACTACTAAAAACTAAAAATCTCGTGATTTTCAGAACACCCAAAAATCACTTGCGTGATTTCAAAATCGTTTGTGATTTGAAATCACCGTGATTTTAGCACATGCCTGATATACCGATTTTAATTTCAGTTGCATTGCCAGTTAACGCGGCAACTGAAGTTCGGTTGCATTCCATAATGCCTCCATTGAATTGATTTTTCATTTGCAGGAAGAAAAGAGCTGTGAAGAAACAAATGCCAATAAAAATATCAAAACTAAACTTTTTAATTTATTCACATATTTTCCTTTTTCCCATTTTTTTTCGCTGTTGAGTCGTATGTATGTATGTATATAATTTAAAAAAATACCTAATCTTAATCATAAAAAACCACAGGAATTAGCTAAGTCCAAAGAATTAAGCCGCTTGTGGTGTTAAAAAAAACTTAGTCACTATCTAAAAACTGAGTTAGCAACTTAAGAAGAAAAGGAAATAAAATTTCCTACCTGTCGTTGAAATTTTCGCACAAATGCCCAAACACATATTTACTACAACATAACATACTCGTATTTATGTAGTAGCGCTTAATGACAACGCACACTCGTTTGCAAAACGGGGCGTCATAAAAAAGAGTTCAACTAAATGACTGTTTTACAAAGGAATTTCCCTATAAATATTTGCGTGTAATATATTTGAGAGACACATACGGCCAAAAAGGATAAGAGTTCTAGATGCTTTTTAACATGCAATTTTTGTGCAATCCTTTCCCTTGATGTTGTCCCTTTTTTATTATTTTCTTAAATAAAAAGTAAAACGAACAGTTAAATTACTTTATGAGCAACCTTGTATGATATGAATTATATTCTAGGTAGCTGTGTTAAAGTGATAAGAATTATGAAAGTGTAAAAAAAATTATACACATAGAAAAATTCTGTTATGATACAAATTGATTTTTTGGGAAAAGTAGAAAAATTATATGTAAAAACTGTTGAAATCCCAGCATTTAAAAAAGTTCCATTTTTGAAATAATTCCAATAGTTATCAATTTATATTAATTAAATTAAATTCCCCTTACCCATGTGTGTTCAATATCAAAATAATTTCAGCCCAATCATGAATATTCCTTCGGAATTTATTTCTCACTGAATATAATTTTCTCGAGAAAACATTCCTCCAATCATAAATTCCTTGGGAACAAAAAGTAGTAATACGTGGCATCACCGCATTACGAAGCTCGTTGTTTTGCTTGTTTGTTGACATTTTGTTTCTCCCTTTTTCTTTTGAGTGAGAGAGTAACAAAATTATTAAAATTCACCAACTTGAAAAAATATGTAAAAAAAAGTTTATAAATGATTTATTTGGGCAGTATTTGTATTTTTCCAAATAAAAGAACTATAAAATACAAGTTTATGTATATACAGACCAATCATGAATATTCCCTCGGAATTTATTTCTCACAGAAAATATTTTCTCGAGAAAACATTCCTCCCATCATAAATTCCTTGGGATGAAAAAATAGTAATAAGTGGCATCACCGCATTACGAAGCTCTTTGTTTTGCTTGTTTGTTGACATTTTGTTTCTCCCTTTTTCTTTTGAGTGAGAGAGTAACAAAATTATTAAAATTCACCAACTTGAAAAAATATGTAAAAAAAAGTTTATAAATGATTTATTTGGGCAGTATTTGTATTCTTCCAAATAAAAGAACTATAAAATACAAGTTTATGTATATACAGACCAATCATGAATATTCCCTCGGAATTTATTTCTCGAGAAAACATTCCTCCCATCATAAATTCCTTGGGATGAAAAAATAGTAATACGTGGCATCACCGCATTACGAAGCTCGTTGTTTTGCTTGTTTGTTGACATTTTGTTTCTCCCTTTTTTTTTAGTGAGAGAGTAAAAAAATTATTAATATTCACCAACTTGAAAAAATATGTAAAAAAAAGTTTATAAATGATTTATTTGGGCATTATTTGTGTTTTTCCAAATAAAAGAACTATAAAATACAAGTTTGTGTATATAAATTTTGTTTTAATGGAGTATTAAACATGTTTTTATGTAAACTCTCTATTGTTTTGTATAATACCTACTTTTTTCCCGGGGAGTTTTTTATTCCCGCATTTGGTAAAAAAAGGAAAAAAACAAATTCATGATAGGAGAAAAGGGGTAAGTGAGAAAACTCGTGCGGAATTTTTGTTTATGATTGGGCTGAATATCTACTTTTTCCCCGGGGGGTTTTTTTATTCCCGCATTTGGTAAAAAAAAGGGGAAAAACAAATTCATGATAGGTTGAAAAGGGGAAAGTGCGGAATTTTTGTTTATGCTTGGGCTGTTTAATTTAGCAGAGACACAAACCATAATGTCTTGACATTTTGCTCATTTTACACATAAAATGGATTACGAAGGATAAATCTTGTTACTCGGAGGGGATTCATAAATAAATTAATGGTAAAAATCACACACACTATAGCTAATAGAGTCAATTTGCAAAACACTAAAATGTAAGCTAAATTGACCTATTATTCGATATGAGATTTTCAGTCGGAAAAAATATAAGCAGCAAGTTCTAGCGCTATAACTGCCAGAAAAATCGCACAAAATAATAGACATTTTCTCCAGGGGGGTACTTTTTTTTCATGCGTATATTCATTTATTGTATCTTCAAAAAATTAACTAAAAATAAGTATTCAAATCTTAAATCTAGATATAATAATTAGGCCCTACCAGTGTCAGGCATAAACTTAGTGATAGTAATAAATAATACATAATCAATAATACAAAAATATTTGCAATATTTTGAATATTAAGATTACAAAAGTGCCGTTAATTTAAAATTAAACTAACTCGACTTAAGCAGTTTTTTCTTTTTGCCACAGAATTATACATACATACATATGAATGTTATTTCTTCCGCCAAATGACTGTGAAAAGGAGGTACATGTGTCCATACCTAAATATGTCATGTCAAAAAAAAAATCTTATTATTATTATTCTTTGGGTCAGTGAAAAAAATCGCTTTATTTAAATTTCTCTTTAATTTCTTTTTTTTTAGACTTCTAGGAAAGTGAAAATATAGTTTGTATGCAGCAACCCTTTGACATTGTAACAACTATTGCAAATTGTATCATAAAACCCCTTTAACATCAGTCACTCGACCAACTAAAATTGAATTAGTATGTATAAGTGACAACTTTACGTTAGAATAACTAAATTCTTAGTTTAGTTTTCTTAAAAAAAAGAAAGAAAAACTTAAACCCTTTATGTTTTACGTCCCTTGGCTGCCATAAAAGGTTTCTAAAAAAAAGTAAGCAGGTTTTATGTGCACACTCCGCACCGACATTGTCGTCTACCTACAGCAAATTAATTTTTCCCAGAAGTTGTACGAAAACGTATTCTATGGAAAAAAATGGAAACGCTAAAAAATGATGCAATAAAAATTTATTTGTATTTTAAATTGCGTTAAAAAAATATTTATGAAGATAAACCCTTTTTTATGATGTTTACACTGAGAAAAATTTCTAACATTTTGTAAGAGATAAATATTTGTTTGAAATAATTTTATTTTTGACTTTTAAGGTTTTAAATGAAGGCAAATTGTGTGATATATAAAGTGTAGTCTTATATAATATAAATATAATATAAATCGTAGTTTTTTATACCCTTCACCAAAAATGGTAAAGGGTATATGTATTTATTCGTATGCGACATATAAAGTATATATATTCTGGGTCCTTATGAATAGGGAAGACGAATAAGCGATGCCAGTCTGTCGGTCCGTCCGTCCGTCTGGTGTATGTGAAATCGGTTTTCCAAGGCTTCCAGAAAAGCTAGAGACTCTGGTCTCGGACTGCTGTGTCAGAAATGGTCCAAAATAGATTGCTATTAAAAAATAAAAAAAAAAATTAAATTAATTAATTAATTTTTTTTTACCATATTAAAGTAACTAGCTAAACTTATTTTTGTTGTTTTTTTTAAAAAAAACTATTTTATATTTCAGTAAGAATAAAACAAGTACTAAAAAAAATAATGATAGGGTTGGAAAATTTGCACCTTATTTTTGGTATATAAAAGTAACCTAATAAAATTAAATTTTCCTTTTTCTCTATAAATTAAACATCTATTTTTTTTATTCTTTAAATAAATAGATCGATGTAAGAAAATTTTAAAAGGATGATTCCAGGGTTGGGAAACTTAAAATTTTTGTGATAAATTTTTTATAAATTTAATATATTTTATGTTTTGAAAAGAAAAGTTTGGTACAGAGAACTAGAAAAATAAAAACCACAGCTCCAGAGCTGGGAAATTTGAACCTTTTACGGTTATTAAAGTAACTAAATAAAAACTAGTTTTTTTCCTTATCTCCTTTTTTTCTCTTTGCACTTAACATATTTTATATATTTTTTTAAAGAACTCTTATTAAAAATTGCCCTGGAACACGAAGAGTTATAAATTTTTTCGCAAAACATATATGTATGTATGTATATACTTATGTATGTCTCTGTATGCTACATATACAAGTATGTACGTACGTCGGTGAAGGGTATATAAGATTCGGCACGGCAGAACTTGTATTAAGCTCTTGTCTGATGACATTAGTATTTAAATAGAACAATGCTTTTCATTCATAAGTGTGAAAATTTTGATAATGTAAATATTTATATTGTGTTAAATCAATACAAACCGTTTCCAATTTTAATATTATATACATACATATACGAAAAAGGTCTTTGAACTTTTTCAATATGCAAGTGTGGACGAGTCAATAGAAGACGCCCAACTGTCTCTCATTGTAATTTACTTTAACGGCAACAGATAAATTCTTTATATATTATTTAAAACAAACATCAATGTGTCAATATCACAGCAACAATTAAATGTTATTAATAATACATTTGCTTAAGAGATAAATATTAATTTTCTTCTAATTTGTGCTTAAATAAATAAAGTACATTTATTAAAATGTTTAACATATGAAACCTTTAGTTAATAAAAAAAAAAGAAATATTTTTATTAAAACAGAAACTATGCAAAGTTGTCTCTGCATGTCTGGTTGGCCATACAGAAAGAAAGACATCGAATGCAAAATCAATTATTGCATAGTTACTAAATTTCATTTGATGAAGGACAAAATTGAGAAGCCGATTTTCTTGTCCATTGCATGGCTTTCCAAGGCCTTAGAAGTCTACACAGTTACACTCGCGATATAAGTTCAAGACTCCGATAAGTGCGAGTACCAATACAATTATATCGCGAGCGATTTAGTGTTTATTTTTTTATTTGTTTAAAGAGAAGTAACACTCAGGCATTGAATTCCTACTTCTACTACTAGCTGTTACCTTCTTTAGGAAAGGTATAGTGACAGAGAAGACAGATGGTGAATGAAGAGATAGAGAAAAACTTCATTCTTTTACAACTCTGCTTTTTTTCACGTTTCCTAATAATACAGTGTTGCAGCGCCTCCGGTGTCAATGAGGCGTATTAAATTTTTGAAGCTGTGCTTAGTTGCCATTTAATTGGTTATTTTACTTCGGCTATGATTCTGCTATACAATATCGACGAAGGAGGGCGCTCTTAGAATTATTATCTGCAGAAGCTGATGTAGTTCAGTGACCAGTGACTATGCCTTCATCACTTTAACTTTTCTACAATACAACTGATACGAATGGACACTAATGCACATCGGTTATTTAATGACTTTAGGAGGCCGAGCTCGAAACTAGTACCTTCGGTTTTGTAGTCAAAGTGCTAACTACTTCAGCCAGCTTAAATTTTAGCGGCAAAAATTCAAATTTTCAACTTTCGCTTTTTGAAAAAAATTCACGATTCAATTTCGAATTGCGTAGTTGGCAACTCTCTTTAATTGTAAACAGCTGTGCTTGCTTATGAGGGCAATTATGAATAAAATTCCGTGAGAAATTCTTCCCGGGGAACAATTCCAACTCATGGCAAGTAATAGGGAAAACAAAAAAATTCTAATTGGAAAAGGGAAAAATTTCTCGCGGAATTTTATTCATAATTGGCCTGAATATATTTATAACGGACTTCAAAAATATTCAAATCGTCTGTATTTTTTTTGACATTGTTACTTCATAGCTTGGTACATTTTAGAGCCATTGTAAAAACTTTTTTTTTTGTCTGACAGGGTATAGCTGCCATTTGGGCCTACTTTAAAAAAGTGGGTGGGACCACGCCCACTAATTTTTAAATTTAATTTAATGTTATTTCACTTATTCGATTGCTACGGAATTTACCCAACACATTGTGCTCTCGTAGCGATACAATCTCGAGGTCGAAAAAATGGGTGGAGTCACGCCCAGTAAAACTTAATATTGTATTTCACATAATTCTATTTGAGCGATTTTCACGGAACTTGGCACATACTTTGAGACAAAAAGAGATACAATCTTGCATTGAAAGGGGTTTATTTAACGTGCTTCTACTTTATCGATTTTTTCGAAACTTGGCGCACGCTTCGAGATGAAAAAAGACACAATCTTGAATTGAAAAAAGTGGTCGGAGACAAGACTATTAAATTTTGATATTACATTTCACGTGCTTGTACGTCACCAATTCTTACGAAACTTGACTCACACCTGGATCTCTTAAAAAGACAAAATTTTGCAATGGATAAAGTGGGCGGGCCACGCCTATTAAATTTGAGCTTGTACTTCACCAATTTTTGCGAAGCTTGGTACACACTTTGTACACTTAAATAAACAAAATCTTGCATTCAAAAAAGTGGGCGGAGCCACGCATATTAAATTTTAATATTATATTTCACGTGCTTGTACTTTACCAATTTTTACGAAACTTGGCACACACCTGGATTTCTTAAAAATACACAATCTTGCATTCAAAAAGTGGGCAAGGTCACGCCCATTATAATTAAATACTAAATTTTCTGTGAAACTTGGCTTACATCTTAAGATCAGAAAAATACTTAATATTGTGTTAAAGAAAGTGGGAGGAGCTACTGCCCATTAAAATTTAATATTATACACATACTTCTTTTTGATCGATTCTCATGAAACTTGGCAAGGAGTTTCGGCTCTTAGAATGGCATAATTTTGTGCTTAATGAAGTGGGCGTGGCCAAGCCCATTAAATACTAACATCATATTTCACGTGTTTCTACCGGAATAATTTTTACGAAACTTGGCACACATCTTTTGAGCTCTGAAAGCGACGCGATGTTGAATTTAGAAAAGCGTGTGAACACTAATATTTGCTAAATCGGACTTGACCACTCCCCTAGAAATATTAACACTGGGCACCAAAAGTGTGGAAATAAAAGTTAAAAAAATTAAACTGACTTCAAAAATAAACACTAAAAAGTTAAAAATATTATAGATTCAATTAAATGAAATATTTTTATATGTGTTATGTATAATTAAAGTCAAGGTCGGTTTAATTGTTTTAGTTTTTATAACTCTGTTACTGTGTGTTTTGTTTATTTTTATAGCATCGTTGCAGCGCCTCTAGTGTTAAGTAGGGGCATTATTCTAAGCTACAAATGCTGTGATTTGATTGCTACAAATATCGACGAACAAGGAAAGGCACGTTTCCATTTTTGAAAATTTTATATCACTTCTCCTTCTTCACTCTTCTCACTTCTTGAAGAACATTTCAATTAATTTTTAAGTGAATCTTTAAAAAATCATCAATTAAATTTCTAATTAATGTAATATTTTTTAATAGAAAAAAATTAAAAAAAAAAATTCAATTAAAATGGTTGAATTGATACTGCAATTTTTATGATTGTTTGAAAACTCATTGATTGTTTAATTGAAACTTTGTTTTTATATTATTCTGTGTGCGTGTGTTTAATATTGAAATTAAAATAAATTTCTTTAATTATATAAAAGCTTTTCTAGAATGCTGATAAATTTTGCTTTTAAGTTCCTTTAGGTTTACGCTTAAAATCTTAAATAGCTACAGGAATATTTTGTCTTGAAGGGGAGAGCGTTTGCTGCACAAGTCTTCTTTTTTTTCTTAGTTCACTGTATTTTTGAAAATCTAGCAAACTTAAATATAATCCAGCGAGCGGATCAAAAAATCATTGATTACTTCTCAGTAATCGTTGGATTCTAAAAACATTAGTAGTCAAAATTTCATAAGGTTGTGAAAGATTATGCAAGAGATTAAGAAAATCTGGTATAGATTTATATACACATAAAAAGTTAAATATGTATGTACATACATATGTACCTACATGCATATGTGTTTTGGATTTTGTTGCTAAGTAGAGGGACTTAGCATCAGCGTTACAAGTGCTAATTTGACATTTTTAAAACAACAGGTATTTTTTTTTTTCGAAATACGAGTATATGTAAATTATTATTAGTTTCTTGGATTAATTTTGTTTGTTTAGAGACGCAGGGATTTCGTTTAAAATCTAGAAAGTCATTAGTAACTTTTAAGAAATTTCTATTCGCAAAATATGAAATCATGCTGAAGGCACATACATACATAAATGCAATTTTTTCATTTATTGTTATGTGTTATTTGTTATAGAGAAAAAAAATTTGTATGCCATTAATAACTTATGGGTGTATATATAATGCTGAGTATAGACGTTACTAAATTTTGTACTAAACTGGAAGCTAAAATTCTCTTGGTTGACAAAAAAATACCAATGAAATATGACACGACCGGAGTTGTCAGATTTATTTTGATCTTTTTCTTCAAATTAAATCGCATAGCATTTTTTGTTCTCTAGATTTTGACAATAATAATATTTATTTTAGTTAATTTAATTATTATTATTCGAACTGCATTTGTTTCTATATTTAATGAATTGAACAGGCTAATGTTCGTATCGCCTTTTAAGCCAAATTACATGTGATAATTATTAATGAACAAATAACATCAAAGTTAGTTGTAAATATTCTGACAACACATAGTTGAACGGAACAGTCAGCCGTTTTCGAAGGCCACTAAACCTTCATCATCAGCGTTCTTCTGTGTTTGGTCCACTGTGTGTGGTGTCAGTTGATGTAGATTTCTGCCTTATATAAGAAACTTTTTTGCAAATGGAATATGTGAATTGGTTTGATTCATCGTATTTCAATTTGCTGAAATGTGTTTTGTAATGAAGGCCCAAATTTACCATCACTAAATTTACAACAGTCTTACCATTGTCGTTTTTTCATTACTAATTATGCACATGTTAGTTAATTTGCTTATTTTTGTTCTACTTAAGGCAAACTTTTTTTGTTTGTTACTATTAAGTATATTTTTATTTTTAATTTTTGCCACAAGCCCATGACTATTAATTTTAGTTAATTTAATTATTATTATTCGAACTGCATTTGTTTCTAATAATAAAGATCTTCATAAAACATGTTTAATGAAAAAGAATTATTTTTGGTTATTTTTTTACAAAATTTTTTTTTTAAATTTCAGGTTTTTAACACTAATTGATTTCTTTCTAAAATATGGAATATATTTAAGTACCAAAGAAATAATTAGTTATATTTAATTAGTTTTATATATATATATATATATATATATATGTACTAGAAAAAGTTTAAGTTTTCCAGGTCTGGAGCTATTTTTTTATTTTTCCAACTTTTATACCAAAAACATAAAGTATATTTAATTTGTAAACAAAAAGTAAAAATTAATATGACCTAGTTACTTATATATAAAAAAAAAATTCCAACCCTGGAATTATCCTTTTAGATTTTTTTGATTCCTTATACCAATCTAGTTCTTTAAAAAATATATAAAATATAATAAGTGAAAAGAGAAAAAAAGGAGATAAGGAAAAAATTTGTTTTCATTTAGTTACTTTAATATTCAAAAAATGTTAAAATTTTCCAGCTCTGGAGCTGTGGTTTTTATTTTTCTAGTTTTCTGTACCAAACTTTAATTTCCAAAATAAAACACATTAAATTTATAAAAAAATTATCACAAAAATTGTAAGTTTACCAACCCTGGAATCATGCTTTTAAATTTTTCTTACACCAATCTATTTCTTTAAAGAATACAAAAAATATATGTTTAATTTATAGAGAAAAAGGAAAAATAAATTTTAGTAGGTTACTTTTATATATAAAAAAGAAATTCAAATTCTCCAACCCTGGAATAATTTCTTTGTTTTTTTTTTTGAATTTTTAATTCTTATTTTATTCTTACTGAAATATTAAATAAATAAATAATAAAATTAGTTTTAGCTAGTTATTTCAATATGGCAAAAAAGTTCTACATACTCTGTCCAAATTTCAGTTCTGTAACTATTACGTTTTTCGAGAAAATAGCCTGTGACGGACAGACAGATAGATGGACAGACCGACAGCGTAATGTAAAAATAGTTAATTTCAACTACTTTAGGGTTTGGTTGGTTTTCCAACTACAACGGTTTTCAAAACAAATTCATGCCTCATCAGAAATATAAATAAAAAACAAAACGCCAAAATAACGTCATGTTAAAATAAATAAATAATAAATCTTAAAATGCCCTGTTTGGCGAGAAATCACCACATCTCATACGATAGGGTAACACTGAAGCACGTGGAGGGTGGCGTTGGCTGAAGTAGTTAGCACGTTGACTACGAAAACGAAGGGCCTGGGTTCGAGCCCGGTATCAGACAGTCAACACCACGAATTTTTTCTGATGTACATTAGTGTCCCTTTGCATCAGTTGTTGCAGGAAAGTTCATGTGATGAAGGCATAGTCACTGAATTATACCGACTTTAACAGATACTAATCCTAATGTAACATCAGAGCGCCCTCTTCGTTGTGTAGCAGAATCATCGGCGAAGTAAAATAACCAATAAAATTGCTACTAATCACAGCTTCAAAAATTTAACACGCATCATTCAACACCAGAGGCGCTGCAACAGTGCATTATTAAAAAAAAACCTGCAAAAAGCAGAGTTGTAAAACAATCAAGCTTTCCTCTATCTCTTCCTTCAACACCTTTCCTAAAAGAAGGTAACACCTAGTAATAGTAGTAGGCATTCATTGCCTGAGTGTTACTTCTCTTTAAAAAAAACCTGTCTTGGGCGTAGCCCCACCCACTTTTTTTAACACAATAATAAGTGTTTTTCAGATGTTAAGATGTGTGCCAAGTTTGGTAAAAATCGATAAAGTAGAAGCACACGAAATGTAGTATTTAATTTTAATGGAAATGACCCCGCCCACTTCTTTGAATGCAAAATTGTGTCTTTTTAAGAGTTCAAGGTGTACGTCATGTTTTGTAAAAATCGGCCAAATAGAACCATTTCAAATATAATATAAAGTTTTGTAGGGCGTGGTTCCTCCCATTCTTTCAAGTTTGAGATTGTGTCGCTACGAGAGCCCAAATGTGTTCGGTAAGTTTCGTAGCAATCGAATAAATAAAATATCATAAACTCAAATCAAAAAATTAATTAAGAGCTCTTAATTGCCCACTCAGACAAAAAAAAAATTTTACAGTCGGTCTAAAATGTGCCGAGTTATGAACTAACAGTGCCAAAAAAAAACAGACGAATTGATAACCTCCTCCTTTTTGCAGTCGGCTGAATTGAAAAAATTCGCTTTAATCCCATTAAAGTTGGCAAATTTTAACATTGAAAATGATTTTACAATATTGTACAAAAAAAAAAATAATACAAACCTGAAATCTATAAAAGGAGTCTCCCCCAATTATAAAATTTGCAAAATTGAACAAACAAACAAAAAAACTGCTTGAACAAAATTATAAATACAGGCTTCTTCTACTGACTTGCTTAAGTACTCTTCAAAAATATGCAATCCATTTTCAACATCCTTTTTTAATCCTTTTCATTAGAAGCTACAACAATAAAAATTATAAAATCCTTTACTCTTAACCTGCATTGCATGCATTCCCGTACAAACGATGCCTTCAACATTTCCTGCAAGATCTTTATCTTTCGCAAAACAACAATAGTGTTAATAAGCCTTTTTCCTTAATATTGTCCGATTTGGCCAAAAATGTATGGGCGTTTACAAAACATGTCAAAATTTTACAAAAACTATGCTCGCTCGACCTTGCTTCAAAAAAGCCATTTGAGAAATTAACGATGCGTTGTCGCTGTAAGATTTTAAAATAAATTTTTAAAATTGTATACAAGCAAAAGAGAATGGAAAAAGGAGTAGTGGGAAGTACCAATTGAAATTCGTTATGCATAAGTTATGTGCGTCTACCAAGCCAGCGAAAAAGTATCCATGCACAATTTGGAATGGGATTAAATTTTTATTTTGCAGTATCGCAACAAAAGTTTTAAGTTATCGCATTGACTAAAACGAAGTTATGTAATTTTAACTTCATATCGCTTCATTTTAGCATTTGGTGGGTTTTTAATCTAACGTCAAATTCTAGATTGTATTTATGCTATTTACCTTCTCCTTCCGCTTTATTGACCAAAATAAGGCAAATAAGATGGTTTAATTTGCGCATTCAAGCTATTCTCACAGAAAAGATGGTTCACAGTGTAAAGCACACAGTTCTTATAGATGGTTGACTGTACATACATACATATAATAAGCCGTTATATTTAGAGCAGTATGGCTGACTATCAGCACACTTCTCTTAAAAAAAAAGACAGGTAACTATGCATCAGCTCTTCTAGAGAATGATTGGTTGACTATGTAACAGAATACTATTCTTAAGCTTTGTTCACATCTGACAAATATTTGAAGAAAAACAACAAATATTTCTTTGATGCAGTCTGAACATGAAATACTTTTAAGCTTCAAACAGCAAATCAGCTGATTTTGGTAAAATAAAATTATTTGAATTCAAATAAATATTTCACAAATTTTAACATAGTGTGAACGCTGGCAATTAAATATTTTCGTCTGTTTGGTACAAATATTTATTTGTTCTTACAAAAAAAAATGCAAGACCAAACAGCTCTAAATAACAGAAGATGTAAAAGGTTTTGGCAATGGTAAATTTATCTTATTGTTCATCAGTGCTTCATTAAATGAACTTTTACGGAATATTCCTCCATCAGATATTCTGCCGTTTGCTCCAACATCAATATATATAAATTTGTATGACGCATCCGAAATAGCCATGAGCACAATGCTATGTGTTCCTGTAAACATAAAAAAACCAATTAGGTCCGAATAGACACTTAAGTTATCTGAATAAAGTGGTTTAGTCAACATTATTTTATTCACAGCTTTAAGATTAATTTGGTGAAAATATCGCTAATTAGCTACATGATAAACTAATGATAAATTATGGTTAAATTACGGACAAGTAAAAGCTGTATATGAAACGACTAGATGGCTTTTGTTAAACAAATAAAGTCTGTGAATTCGGAACTTAAAATAGTTTAAATTGGCAACTGTGACTACCTTTGTAGTTATAGTAAATGCTTCCAGAATGCGCAGGGGCCACCATCACAACATGTTTCCCATCCAAAGAGCCGATGCAATTTGGGAAGTTCCATGCTTCTAGAAATCCCTGAGATACTGCTTTCCAATCGTCTTCAGTTGACGGCATCTATGCTCATGTAATTTAATTAAAACCAACTCAATTTTTTTTCCTTTTTTACTTTACCCTTAAAATTTACCTTTAAAAATTCAGGCTGTAAAACCTTGTAAATGGCATCGCAGACTTCAGGAATAATGACAGAAATAGTATTGAATGGAATACGGAATATATACTGTAGAGATCGAAAGCTTTCTCCTGTTGCCAAATAACGAAGAGTGACAGCTAGACGTTCAGAGGCGGAAATTGGCTCACGAAACACTGTTGTTTTCTTTGTAATAAACGGTGCAACTAATTTTAACTACAGAAAAATGAAACAAATATATACTATTGCTTTATACAAATAGTTTTACTTACCAAATAGTCGAAATCTTCGGCATTCATGCGCAAAAAGTTTTTATATAGAGCTGGTGTCTCTGACTTTAGTTCTTTTAACAGTTTTGCGCAACATCCTTCCTCATTCCGTTTACCAACCCAATTTCGTACCCATTGTCGACCGGTTTGTTTTTCTTTTGTAATTTCTTCCTCTAATACCACAATCGATGCTGCACCGCAGCATAATATAAATAAATTTTCTTCGTCGCTCATAGTATTTCTTTTAACTTTTCAATAAAATAAATTTATATTTTTGACACTTCGCCGAAACATTTATTTAATACAAATATTTGTTTCAATTTGAACACCCTTCAAATATTTTTTCCTTTATTTTATTTAACACAGTTTTACAGCTGTTTGAAGAAACAAAAACAATGAAATATTTGGTCGTAGTATGAACATAAAATAAATTGTTTTTTTATTTGACAGATTTTGAAGCAAATATCATTACAAATATTTCCTGCAAATATTTAATAGATGTGAAGGTACCTTTATATAGAAATATGGCTGACAATATATGACAGCACGCTGTTGTTATAGTAAAGATGCTTGAACATGTGACAGCGCACTACTTTCAAAGAAAATAAAGTTGACTATGTGACAGCACATTGCTCTTATATAGGGTGTTTTTTTTAGAGGTATAGAACTTCGAATTGAAATAAAACACAAGAAAATCGTTTTAATGTCCATCAATTTGGCTTTATTGGAAGGATAATTTTATGCCATTAACGTTTAAATATGATTTCGGGCATGTGGCCGCCGCGGCTGGCTCGAATAAAGCCAATTCTACAGGTCCAATTTTCAACCACTTTTTCGAGCATATGGGGCCGTATGTTGGCAATAACGCCACGAATGTTGGCTTCCAAGTCCCCTAACGTTTCTGGTTTGTTGGCGTAGACGAGCGACTTCACATATCCCCAAAGAAAATAATCCAATGGTGTCAAATCACACGATCTTGGTGGCCAATTGACAGGTCCATTCCGCGAAATTATGCGCTCATCGAATGTTTCCTTCAATAAATAAATAAAATGGACGGAGCTTGCGGTAAACTTCGCGAACTGAACCATTATTTTCGAAATAAATTTGCACGATTTGCAAGCGTTGCTCTTTTGTCAACCTGTTCATGATGAAATGGCAAACCAAACTAAATATTAATCACTTGACAGCTGACAAAATGGCCGCCAGTTAAAAAAGTGATGCCAACTTAAAGTTCTATACCTCAATAAAAAACAGTGTGAGGTCACATAGTCAACTAATTTTTCTAAAATAACAATATGTTGTTACACAGTCAGCCATCTTTTTTAGGGTTCCGTACACCAAAAGTTTTCGCACCGATGTCCGTCTGTCCGTCACAGGCTGTTTTCTCGAGAACCGTAAGAGCTAGGGCACTGAGATTTTCACAGAATATATAAAATTTTGGCCACTACAACAACAAATATATGACAGTTAAAAATTAAAGGGCGTCCGTCACAGTCTATTTTCTCGCTACGAACCTGAAATTTGGACGGAGTATGTAGAACTTTTTTGCCATATTAAAATAACTAGCTAAAACTAATTTTATTATTTATTTATTTATTTATTTTTTTTAATACGTATATTTATTTATTGTATCTTCAAAAATGAATTAACAATAAGTATTCAAATCTTAAATCTAAATATAATTATTAGGCCCGACCAGTGTCGGACATAAACTAGTGATAGTAGTGAATAATACATAAGACTTTTTTAAGCGGATGTGTCCAGTGAAGTTCAAGATATTATGAGCAAGCGGATTAGGGTGCTACTCGAGTTTTGTTAAATATTTGCCTGCGTATTTTGCAATTTCTTCAGTCACTTGTGGCATATTTAAATCACGATGTAAATTTGATTTTCTTATGTACCATGGAGCCGATGTTATTAGCTAATCGTACAATTTTGTTTTGCCCTCGTTGGATTTTCTCTACGTTTGAAGCTGAAGCAGTGCCCCATAGCTGAATTCCGTAGCACCATATAGGTTTCAAAAGCGACTTGTATATCAAAAGTTTACAATCTAGACTCAATCAGTCAATGTAACTGAGTTAATTTTAGTTTCATTTGTGTTAGCTTAGATTCAATGTGGTGTTTCCATGTAAGCCGTTGGTCAAGGTGTATACCAGGGTATTTCACATGTGAGTGTTGAGGAATAATTTGATTATTTATCTGAGCACACTTCTGTTCGTTTACTTTTATTCTCCATAAGTTTAGCCATAGTTCCAGCTGGGTAATATGTTCCTGAAGATATCGAGATGCCTAGTGAGAGTTTTCATGCATACTCAGGCAGGCTGTATCATCGGCAAATGTAGACGTGTAGACGTTACTGCTCACAGGCATATCACAAGTATAAATAAAATACAACACTGGCCCCAGTATACTCACCTGTGGCACACCGCATGAGATTGATTCGGGCACACTCATGAAGTCTCCTTCCACAACCGTGAACTTCCGGGCAAGAATATAACTTTGCAAAAGATTAAGAATGTTTATTGGCATTTATTTATTTAATATTTCAGTACGAATAAAGTAAGAATTAAAAATTCAAAAAAAAAACAAAGAAATTATTCCAGGGTTGGAGAATTTGAATTTTTTTTTATATAAAAGTAACCTACTAAAATTTATTTATCCTTTTTCTCTATAAATTAAACATATATTTTTTGTATTCTTTAAAGAAATAGATTTAAAAGGATGATTCCAGGCTTGGGAAACTTAAAATTTTTGCGATAAATTTTTTATAAATTTAATATATTTTAAGGTTTGGAAATAAAAGTTTGGTACAGAAAACTAGAAAAATAAATACCACAGCTCCAGAGCTGGAAGATTTCAACTTTTTTGCATATTAAAGTAACTAAATAAAACTAATTTGTTACTTATCTCCTCTTTTTTCCCTTTTCACTTAACACACCGAACCAGTGTTAAAACAATTATACTATATAAGAAAAATTAAGAAAAGTGTTTACATTAACATATAAATAGTGGAGTACAAAAAATAATTAAAAATAACTTATTCCAAAAGATCAATCCGAATAGGATAAATTGAACTTGAACACCAAGATAAAAATTATTATACATGTAAATCTTGTGATAAAACTGAAGTAACATTTACTTAAATGTGTATTTAAGTACACATATCATGTCCTTGAAGTGGTAAGTACCAGCAGAATCTTTGTAATCATACACTCTAGTGCCAGCCATACACTACACAAGTTCACTGCACATGAGTTCACTGTGTAGTGTGGGGGTGGTTGTGCTATTTACGTAGTGAGCTGAGTAAATATCAAAACAATTTTGATATTTCCTCAAGTTTCTAAAACTGTACAGCGAACTTGTGTAGTATATGTTGCAAACGCTCAGTTGTGTCGTGATTTTTTAAGAGTTCAGAACTAGAAATGAGCGCCGAAAAAATATTCTGAACATAGTTCCTAGAATTATACAAAGAATCGCCTGCATTATGGAGCATTAAAATAAAAACTGCACAGTTGACTTGTATAATGTGTGCAACAAGCTTATTTTACTCAGTGCCAGACTTAAGCACTGAACTTGTGTAGTGTATGGCTGGCATAGGCGAGAACTCGTGCAGGCTTTTTGGTGCTTCATTATCAAAATGTTGGTTCTAATTAATAAAATAAAGTTTTCCCCACTGTGTTTTACAAACACCAAATGAGATTTTGTGGGCCACATTTTTTAAACTTCTTGAATTTCAGAAAATTTTGTTTGAGATAAAGAGTCACAACATTTAGAATTTCATGCACGAAATTTTTTATGTTGTAGAAAAAATTCTTTACAAAAAAAATTTCATGTTTTTAACATTATTCTATTTAATTGAAATCGTAAAAATATCGCCAAGGAGTTAAAATATCGCCAATCGCCATTTGAAAATTTTCATCGCCAAAAATAAATTTTCGTCGCCACGTTTGGCGAGATATCGCCATATCTGACAACACTGCACCGAACTTTGAACAAGATTGTCGACGAGCAATTACATAAGAAGCATTACTCTTAAAAAATGTCTCCACAGCGAACGCGCGATGCTCACTCGACCACTGCGACATTGCGACTAACAAATCCGCACAAGCGATAATTCCAACGGCGCCACCCTGCCTCCGCACCATTTAATGCTTTTTGAAATAATCGTATTTAAAAATATAAATTTGCCACCAGACACCCTGTACAAATTAATATACATACACAAATACATTTCTCTCGGGGAGCAACACTGGTTTAATTCTTTAAGCGATTTTTATGCTCATGATTCTAATTTTAAATATTTGAACAACAATATTTTCCCAAGTACTAATTGTTTTTTGTCATTTTACATTTCATCAGCTCAAACTGTCAAAATATGTTGCCCTCTATTTCAGAACCCTTTATTAGGATCCCAAGCATGAGTCTCTTAGGTATCGCACCTGTGCTTGTGGCCCTTAAAAAAATTTTTTTTGGAGAAAAATGAGAAGATTCAAATCAATTTTTGCTCATTTTGTTTCTTCTTAAATTTCCATTGGCCACAAACCCCATTACATGTTAAATTTTTTGCTTTTAATTGTTAGTACTGTTTAATACAAAAAAAAAAGAAAAAGAAAAAGGCCTTAATTACAATATTGTCAAATACAAAAACCGCACTAATTGAACAATCATTTATTTGTCTGTTGCTATAACGAAGGATCATAAATATTTGTTTGCCAAAATAATGAAACAATCAGTATTGGACAATCTTTGCGGTACAATAAATTTTGGTTTAAATTTCCGGTTTATTAAAAATATAAACATACGTAAAAGTGAAATGCAACAAATTTGATATTTTTATTTCGCTTAAACAAAATTCTTTAGGTTACTGATACTTAATTACATACAGCATTCTCAAAAGATCAGGATTAAGAAAGCATAACTATAGGATAACAATTAGCAAAGGATTTTCTGAAGGATCCTCAGGACTACAAAAGCTGTTAAAGCAAAAAATAAAAAAATAAAAAATGCGTATAATTCTACAAACATACATACATGTGTTTATATCTTGCAAATGTACTACTGGCATGTCAAATCTATGTTAATAAGCATTTCCTTAAAAAAAAATCCTTTTTTTCCTCTCCAGTTGAGTATTTACTTGAAACAGTATCTACGAGTATTTGTTTTAGTTTAATCCTTGTAAGGACCTTTTTTTTCCTTGTTTATTTATTTACTTGTTTTGTAATTTTTTTTAAAGGATTTTCTTTGGCTACAGGTACTTCCGAAGGATGCAAGATTATTTACTACTAATTTACATATTCAAACAGATTTTTATGAATGAAGTCTTTTCTGCTTAGTGATTGTTTCGGAAGTACATATGTAGTTCTTAATTTACTAAAATAATCATGAAGAAATGAGCAAAATGCGTGCTCAACAGCAAGTGGCATTTGGCTGCGTGTGCTTATACATACATATGTACATACATAAGTATATACATATGTATGTAATCGAATATATATATTTTTTAAAAGAAAATTCAATTTTTTTAGGGATTAATATTATTTAGAAATAGTATTTGTTAAATCTTAAAGTTATTCTTAAAATAAAAATGAGGGTAAATTTTGACGTGTAAGCAGTGTTGTCAGATTAGGGGATTTATCCCCAAATCGGGGATTTATTTTTCGAAATGGGGATAAAAATTTTGGTTTGGGAATTGAGGAATTAAATGGGATAACTTTTATGTTTTGGGGATTTTATGAGGTTTTTTGGGGATTTGTATTTTACTTAATATATTTTTATATACTTCTCGGAATACTTTAATGCCAATTACTCTTTTTTAGCTCATAAATAATATAAAATGATAAATGGTAACAATGAATTCGTCTTTAACATTTGTAACAACAAATAAAGATTTAAACAGGTACTCGCATTGTGGAGATTGCTCATCAGTTAATTTTTTTATTGTTTAAACGTATGTACTATATATTATTTGATAATTAGTTCTTTACCTTATTTGATTTTATATACATTTAACAAGCAACTTAAACATATTTTTGGGCAGAAGCTTGTTCATATCAAGATGCCGCTGGATCACGGCCGTTTAAAGAACTGGTAGAGTATTGTATATATTAAATTTACTTTGTATATCAACGAGCAACTGTTGCATTAAACGAGTTTTTTCGGCAATGGCGTCAATAAAAAATTAAATTAGAAACAAAATTCAGTGCTAAAATCTATGTTACGAATTAATATACAATTTAAAAATAATTTAATTTGTTGTGACACTTCTGATCCATCTCCAGAAGTGGTAAAATTAGTACAAATTGCATTTTGGGGATAAAAATTTTAAAATTGGGGATGTCAGTCGAAAAAAATCTGGGAACCCTGCGTGTAAGTGTATTTCCATATCGTCAGTTCATTATTGGTTTGGAGCATATGCCAAAAAGTCGGAATGGAGAAAAACGACAAAGAAGGTTTACACGATACCAGATATAATTTTTTTATATTTTCACCATTGCTTCCGACACATGTTTGGAAGAAATGTGTAAATTTTAGTGAACTTTCATGAATAAAGTTAGAAGTTAATATTACTTTATTATAAAAGTAAAAATACTTTTTGTGCCGCATATATTTTTTCAAAAAAATAGCTTTTTCTGATCCATACGTACGAGTATACTTTAATTTAAGAAATTTATTATTCGACATATTGTCAAAAGTTTATTTTAATTTGAAATTTATTTGCTGGTGGTTCAGCGTTGTTGTTACAGCAACAATGAAATATATAGACAACGCTGAACCACCAGCAAATAAATTTCAAAGTATACTTTAATGCTGAGAATTGAGCATTTTGTTGCTTTATTTATTTTTCTTGCTGTCTAGAGAAATAAGTCGATCGTTTAACGCCGACCAAGGAGCCGCCGCCATAATATTTTTAGCTATCGATCCGCTTACACACGTACACAAGAAAAACAAGTAGTTGAAGTGTATTTAATGTAAAGAATGAAATTAAATGATTTCTGTTATACACAAACATGCAAAATTAAGGTTTATTTTATTTAATTTATTTTATTTTATTTTAATTGATATAAACATGAAACGCGCTAAATTGTCATCGCTGGCAACAGGTTGTGACAGGTGGGCAGTCAAAAAGTAAAAAGTCGAAGAAATAGCACAATTTTAGGACTTGCTATTTCAACTACAGTTGCCAAAAAGAAAGTTGCTAAAAAATCACCCTTTACTTTATGAGAAAGTCTTACTCTACTCTTGGCCGTTCATGACATTTATCTCAATTAAGAGCAAAATATCTACAATACTTTCATGGTTTTACCCAAAAAATATGATCCTCTTATAACAATGTTTAATATTTCATAAATATTCTTCAAAAGAATAACACGTTAGTGTTTCGAATACAAATTCCACTTCCTAAAAAAACTCTCATACTCGTACATACTTCCTTTGACTTATGACAACTAACTCCCACAAAACAATTACTATCATTTTGCTCGCTTTTTACTCTTGAAAAGGACACAAGGAAAAATGAAAAGTGCACAATACAGACAGACCTTCCATTCAAAGAAAGGTTTAAGCGACAAAACAAATCTCGAGAAGATTTAAGCGATTAACATTGAAATGAAAAGCATTTTGGCTACTAAATGCACATACAGACCCAGCAGCAGAAAGCAAAAGGTGTAAATAAAGGATTCTGTATGGAGTTCATATTACGGACATTAATCCGACTAAACCGTTATTGTGGCCAGAAACGGAACAAATGAGCAAAAATACTTGCTGGCATTCTTTATGTTAAATAAAATTGACAAAAAATTATTTTACAAAAAAAAAAAAATAAATAAAATAATACAGAAATGTGTGAAAAAGATTATGGAAACTTCCTTAAAAATAGGAAAAGAGTCTCGATTTTATCACTCAAAAGAACATTTGTGGAATTTTTATTTATTTTTTTTTGGAAACACCTTTCTAACCATCATCATCAATTTCACATAACGGCATAACATACATACATACATACATACGTACGCATCATTCATTTCATCAAAAACTGCTGGCGAAATATTGTGGAGATTATTAAGAAAATAATAGAACGGTATTTAAACCAAATAAGGTGGGAAAAAGAGTTAAATTACAAAAAAGCAGTAGAGACAGAGAAAAAAAGTGAGCAACACTTAGAAAAATATTTAGCTGAAAGTAGTAGTGAAAGTGGTTTTAAAAACAGGAAAACCTTGAGACTTGAACTGGCATGTCAGAAATGGTGCAAAATCGAAAATATGGTTTCAGAGCTGGACAATTGTTCTTTTCGTCAATTAAACCTATTTTATATTTTAGTATGAATAAAAATTGAACTAAATTTCAAAACAAAAAAAAAATCAAAAATACGATTCCAGAGTTGGAAAATATGAACTTTTTTTGTAACTAAATTTTTCTTTTTCTCTACGAATTAAACATATTTTGTAGTTTAGCAAGAAATATGTAGATCAGAAAAGTCCAAAAGTATGACTTCAGTGTTGGAAAATGTCATCTTTTTGATAGAATTAATTTTCTTTTCCTTAATAAATTAAATATATTTTATGTTTTAGAACGAAATAAAATAAAACATAAAAATCAGAAAAATAAGAAACACAGCACTCCAGAGCTGGAAAATTTAAATTTTTTTTGGCATATAAAAGTATGTAACGAAATAAAATTGTTTTTCTTTGTTAATTAAAAATATTTTATATGTATATTAGAAAGGAATAAATTAATATTAAAAATCAGAAAAATCAAAAATTTGATTTCAGGGTTGGAAAATTTTTAACTTTATTTTGGTATATAAAAGTAACATACTAAAACAAAATTTTTCTTTTTCTCTACAAATTAAACATGTTTTGCGTTTAAGCAAGAAATAGATTGGTATAAGAAATCAGAAAAATCTAAAAGCATGATTTCAAGGTTGGAAAATGTAATCTATTTGATCGAATTAACTTTTTTTCCTTAATAAATTAAATATATTTTATGTTTTAGAAAGAAATAAAATAAAATATAAAAATCAGAATTATAAGAAACACAGTGCTCCAGAGCTGGAAAATTTAAAATTTTTTGGCATATAAAAGTAACTCAATAAAACAATTTTTTTTCTTTGTTAATTAAAAATATTTTACATGTACATTAGAAGGGAATAAATTAATATTAAAAATCTGAATAATCAAAATATGGTTTCAGAGTTGGAAAATTGAAACATTTTTTTTGATATATAAAAAAAAAACAATTTTTCAATGCTTCAACCGTTGCGGGCCTGTCTCCATAAATATGAGCCTTAACATAGTCCTACAATAAACGAGCTGGATTTGCGCAACCACCGATTATTGCAACACATTGCAACATTTATGGAACAGGTAATTTCTTTACATTACAGTCTCTATAAGTGCAACTTTTTTCAAAAAACAGTCTCAATAAGCGCAACTTCTTCTGTTTTAGTAAATTTGAAACGATTTTCTCTCTGAATTTACTGAATTTAAAACGTAGATTTCAGAACAGAGCTCATCCAAAAAGTTTTTTGCACCCCAGTGCTAACAGTTTTTATTTATTTTTCTCTCTAATTTTCGTATGAGTAGAAAAAAAAATTCTTTATTTACACTGAACTTTGCAATCAATATATCAGAAAAGACCATTCAGATAAAAGCGAAGCTACAGATTTTTCACACGAAGAAACTTCAGAGAATATACTAATTAAAAACACACAAAATGTTAAAGTAAATGATGCCATTAATGCACGTAATATTTGTATGGAGTGGACAACAGTTGTTGCCAATCAAGAAATTAAAGAGGCGGCAATATCACACAAAATTAATAATCCAAAAATTCAAACCAAAATTTTAACAAAATTTTCCTTAAACTAGATTGTCTTTATAAAAACATTTATCATGAGTACAACTCAGATACAGGTAAATTACAAAATATGAAAACTGCTTTTAAGTCTCAATTAATACATAAAATATCATTTTATAACTTATTATAAATCATTTTATGTTAAATTATAGTTTTTTTATATGAAGTTTTTAGTGATCGATTATTGCAACTTTTTGGTAAAAGCAACAACCTCGATTACCCTTCGGTTGCGCAAATCGAGCTCGTACTATATATATATGTATATGTACGTAAGTATGTAAGACATGCCCAGATATAAATAACTGAACCGTTTCTACTACATGAAAACCTGTAAGATACTGAATTAAAATAATTCTGCAAAAAAAATTACTTCAATGCAAAAATCTAAATAGAACATATTACAAAATGCTCCACAGATTTTCGAAAAAAAATAAACAAATATAAAATTTTAAATCCTTTTACATACATATGTTTTACAAATTCCCCTCTCTGAGTTTCTAAAAAAATTATGTCTCGTCCAAACTGCAGGCAAACGCTTAAAAAAATTGAAAATCGTCTTCCAAATGACATAGTTATGCATGGGAGCAAATTTCCCCCTTAGATTTAGAAACACTACTGGGAATATTTTTATGTAATTTTTTTTGTTAAATTAGTTTTGATATGTTTCCTTTTTGATGGCGTAAAAGTTTTAAAGCATCTATTTCAACAAAAAATTTAGGTTTTGGCCTAAAAAAATTGATTCCGAACCACAATCGGTGTATCAGCTGATGGTGCCAGTTCCCAAGGTGTTGAAATTAGATAATACCACCATTTTATTTCAATTGATTTATGTGCATTTAAAAAAAACTTACATATGGGCATTTCCACGTGCAAGTTAACATTTTTGTCACATGCGACAGCAAGCAATTAAGCTTATATTTCAGAGCAATGTGACTCGATTTTGCTTATAATTTCACCTAATGTAGAGCTGCTGACGCCCTATACAAATATATATAGGAAGTAAAAAAAGTTAGTTTTCTTTTGAAAAAAAAAACAAACATATTTGTTTGGTGTCGCACGCTGCAAAAAGTTGACATTCCTGTGGAAATGTCAATACATATGTATACATACGTATGTATATAAGGCCTTCATACAATGTAATTTATGTGTTGTATAGATTATTTTCAGTGTATCGAAATAATTAAAAGCTGTACACGCAAATAACTGTTCTATATATTTGTATGTGGTGACAATAAGTGACATTCAATCTTTGACAATTTTGACAAAAGATTTTATAGTTATTTCCACCACACAAACATCAACTTAAAATGAAAAATTGAAAAGGATTGAGTTAAACAATTGATATGAAAGAGGGCCTTTCAACTTTTTTTCCATCTTCCGTTATTGATTTGTCCTGTCACTTTTCATTAAAGTTTTTTTTTATCCAAAAATGTAAGCAAAATTTTTAATGAAGTGTGAATTTATTTAAACGTTTGAAATGATGACAGTTAATGATGATGTTTTCCATTAAAATGAGACAATAAATATTTAAGGCGATTTTGTAATCCAGCAAAGAATATTTATATACATACATACATACATAAGTAAATGTGTACATAGTACATACCCATGCACATATTTACGTATGTATGTGTGTATGTGACAGCTAATTGAGAGAACCAAATATAATAAGAGCAATATTAACGGAATTGAAAATTCTCACAATTTGTATACACTTTAAATGAAAATGTTGACAGGTCCATTATAATGGATGATCCATGGAAAATGACATTTGCTGTCATATTTCAATAGATCAATTGTTTTTATATACAATGGAATAATATTCATACATACATATGTATGTATGTATATTTTTTATGTATATACATAAATGTTTCTTTACTATTTTCGTAGGCGTTCTTTATCTTTATGATTTTGCTTTATATCCTTGCTCTCCTTATCACTCACAAGATGTGCATACATACATACATATAATGTGTTTCTGATTTCTTTGGGCGTAAGGAAGTAGCAAACTTTTTGTAAAGATCCTTAAAATTGCTTTTGTTTGTCAGTATGTACAAAAAATGTATGCATGAAATATGAAATATTACATCCTGTATTTGTGTGGCAGAAAATTTATGTATATAAACTTTATGCTCATGGAGAAATCTTTAGGCATGTTGGTTGTATTTATTGTGTTTGTAAAATAGCCCCTTGGGTATTGGTTATTCGATTCGTTCGTTATACTTAACAGTTTGTATTAAAAAAACATCATAGTTTTTAGGAATGTATATACATATGTACATATATTTAATATGTTTTTAAGGACTTTATGCATAAAAAATAATATTTTCAATGTACGAGAACATGCATTATTTTTTTCCAATTTGCAAATCCAAAATTTTTTGTTGTAAAAATGATTTACATAGTAATTTGTTTACTTTTTATATTTTTAGCGTTATTGATCTGATCGCTTCGCTTGAGTCAGTTGTAAGTTAAGAAATATTTTTTATTTATTTATTTATTTTATTTTTGTATTAATTACATAATAAAATTAAAATAACTAATATAATAACTAAAATTTATGGAAAAATACTATCGACTATGAATTTTTAAAGGGTGATTTTTTAAGTACTTTCGGATTTCATTTATAAGAAAACATCCATAAAATTTAGAGAAATGTATGAATCTTTCTTTATTTGAGTCGGTAGAACGATCTATATAGTTTTAAGTACTTTTCGATTTGATTTATAAAAAAACACTCTTAAAATTTAGACATTTCTCTAAATTGAACTTTTAGTTGAGTCGGTAGAACGATCTATATAGTCCAATGTTTAAAGATGATTTCATGTAAATGTTGACGGCGGCTACGCCTGAAATGGTGCATACGCTGGGTACAACTTTGCCATACTCTCGCCAACATATTGGCCGGTATCTCACGAATAAATTCTTCAATATTGTCTTCCAGTGTATCAACCATTGCGGGCTTGTCCTTATAGACATAAGCCTTACCAAAGCTCCACAATAAATAGTCCAAAGGCGTTAAGTTGCACGATCAAGGCGGCCAATTGACTATTCCCAAACGCGAAATAAACTGTTCACCGAACTCGCCTCTCAATTGGGCCATTGTTTCGCGTGCTGCGTGACATTGGCACCGTCTTGCTGAAACCACATGTCAGCCAAGTTCAGCTTTTCCATTTTGGGCAAAATAAAGTAACAGAGGCCCAACTGATGCGAATGGCGCCGAATCAATAATCCACGGTCCTGCGGCGATATTTTCCTCTGTCCGCACTCTGCGTCTGCGTGTTGGTGGTTCAATGTTCAATAATGTAATTTTGATGCGAAATTTAGCAAAAAGATTCCGAATATCAGCCTCAGAAGGTCGCCCAAACTGGCCATAAAATGAAAGAAGTGCAGTGATGCACTTTCTTAACCGAGCATGCATTTTGATAATAAAATTTAATAATCTGAAAGCGTTGTTCAGTTGTAAGTCACGGTTTGATTTATTGTTAAATTATAGATCAAACTGAACATGTTTAACAGTAACATGATACACGAAAACAGCTGAGTTGCCAAAAAGAAAGTTGCTAAAAAATCACGCTTTACAATATCAATGGCCTCTCACACACGAGACTAATTTTTATGCCGCACAATTTTTGTTCTTTTTAGAACACACGAGGCTAATTCATTTGACAAGAAAATGTATACGTGCACCCAGCTTTGTGTGTATTAGTGTTTTTTGTATTCATTTTACATTTGCTGTTTTTTAACTGGTGTGTGTATTGGTTTTATGCTGCTCATGCAGGGTTGTACCTGGTTGAAAAATTATGCCAAGCACAAAACCACTCTCTTTGCCTTTCTCACCAACAAACTGGTGTTTGTGGGAGTGTTTGCAGTACTCGTGTCCAATGCTGAGAGGAACTATTGCGGATGTTGGTTTGCTAGAACAGGTTTTTGGAAAGATGTTTTTGGTTCCTGAAAGTTCAATTTCTTTGTAGTTGTGATTATATATTGATCCTTGTAGAGCTTTTAAGCTTTTAAGATGATCTAGTGCAGTATTTAGAATATTGAGAACGTCAGCAATGGATGGCGTTTTGCTTCGGTAGCAGCTGAATCGGCATGTTCGTTTCCAGTTATTCCAGCGTAGGAAGGTCCCTAAATTATTTTTATTTTGTCGGAGCATATTATACAGTTCTTTCTTATTTGATTTATTAGTGGAGAATCGTTGCTAGGGTTTTGCAGTCCCTTGATTGATGAGAGGCTATCAGTGCAAACGCAAACTTAACTGCAAGGAATATTGCTTAGGCTTTGACAGTGAAATTGGAGCACACTAATTCTCAATATGACTGCAATTTATTCCCTGCAGACAATTTTGGTGACAATTGATCAAAACGTACTCTTCCTATGACTTGAGAAAATGGGAGCGTTACCAAAAGTAGGGAGTAGTAAATGGTTACGTATTCACCATTTTTGTAATGTATTGTCTTAATCTTTAGTCAATTTAATTGGGATTCGGTGTAGTATTATAGTAAACGGTACTCAACAAGTTCGATGTGGTTGGATAAAGGTCCTATCAAATATTATAAATATAATGTTAATTGTTCCCTAAAATGATACCACCCAGAAACTCTGGAACCAGTCCCGTAACTATACCTAGATATTAACCTAAGCTTAAGTGGTGTTTATACTTTTGAAATATGAGTGCCGCTGTAGGGTCGTGTGGGTAGGTTGTCAGTTTGAATCCCAAAACATGTCTGCTTAAAAATAAAATATAATTGCAATTGTAACAATTTTCACAACGAATAAAAGTATAATTTAAAAGTTTTAAAACTAGTATAATACTGGTTTTAAATTCTTAAAGTTTACTTTTGTATCGTTGTCAAAATGGCCCTAAAACAAATTATAAGTTTTCATTGTTACAGTTGAGTGTCAGATTCACTTTTTTAAATAGTTTGTACGAGTATTATTCCACACGGATTAAGTCCCTATGAGATAGTTCAGTGACAAGTCACAAGGTACATACAAAGTATCAATTAACCCCATCTTAGGCCATCCCCATGTAAAAGTGACTGGTCCGCTTCATAGGAAGTGTTAGAACTCAGACTGGTTCCTACAACTTGGGGACTGATCACGTGACTAGTTTTGTGTCAATTCCATTTCCTGCAGGGATAGTACACCGTTTGTATGAAAGAAAGTAAAAATAATTTTAAATTAGTTTAAAATTTTAGGACATTATGACACTTAAGACTTCTGTTTGAATATTCCAGTCGATTCAATATTTTTTTTTTAATTTTTATTTTAGCTGCATTTTCCCCAGTTGGCAAAAGGAACCCCCATAAACTCCATTTTTATATAAAAGAAAATCTCGTGCTTTTTTCTACACGCCAAGAACTCCATTGATTTAATACTTACGCCATTTTTGCGTAAATATTACAACTAACTTATAAGACGTATATACAATATTTTTTATTTCACAATCATACTCCGTTATATAAATGGACTTCTCTTTGTTGCTGCAACCCCTCTTAATTGAATATCAACCCCTAAATAATTTTTTCTTTATGAATAACAAGAAAAAAGAAAAACAAATATTGATTGCAACAACAATAATAAGAAAAACAGTAAATAAATAAACAAACACAATACTCAGAGAAAGAACAGAGTAAATATCAATATAATCTTGTACAACAACAATAAATGAGAGTCTTGCAATTCAGCTGAGAGAGCCTTTAAGGACTTAATAAATATTTATGTGAAAATAAGGTCCTTGCTTCTATTCAGGCATGCATATAAACAGACAAAGTAAATTAAAGAAAATATGTACTTACATACATATGTATGTACGTAGTGGTAATATTAAGAGCACTAACGTTGCAGCATACACATACATACTTACATACATATGTATGTAATACATAATGAAGTAAACCAATCAGCAAATCATATTTCCAAGAGGGGTAGGAGTTTAAGGGAGAGATCGTGTTATATAGAACAAAAAATTATGAGGGCAAAAGTATGGCAGTATAATGTTATGTATGTAAAAATTATTATTTAAATAAAGATTTAGGACTTCAAAGCAGCCTAACACTACAAGACATTGTATATGCATGCATACATAAAGACGTATGTATGTCAGGATTATGTATTTTCCATTCTTAGACACCTTCAAATATATTTTAAACAAATTTATTTTTTCTGCCAGCAATCAGTTTTGTCACTTAGGAGAATTCATATATATAACGGGTGTTTTTTAGAGGTATAGAACTTCGAATTGAAATAAAACACAAGAAAATCGTTTTAATGTCCATCAATTTGGCTTTATTGGAAGGATAATTTTATGCCATTAACGTTTAATGATTTCGGGCATGTGGCCGCCGCGGCTGGCTCGAATAAAGCCAATTCTACAGGTCCAATTTTCAACCACTTTTTCGAGCATATGGGGCCGTATGTTGGCAATAACGCCACGAATGTTGGCTTCCAAGTCCCCTAACGTTTCCGGTTTGTTGGCGTAGACGAGCGACTTCACATATCCCCAAAGAAAATAATCCAATGGTGTCAAATCACACGATCTTGGTGGCCAATTGACAGGTTAACCGAATTAATTGCTCTGATGGACGATTATGTCGACCATAAAATGGACGGAGCTTGCGGTAAACTTCGCGAACTGAACCATTATTTTCGAAATAAATTTGCACGATTTGCAAGCGTTGTTCTTTTGTCAACCTGTTCATGATGAAATGGCAAACCAAACTAAATATTAATCACTTGACAGCTGACAAAATGGCCGCCAGTTAAAAAGTGATGCCAACTTAAAGTTCTATACCTCAATAAAAACACCCTATATATATATATATATATATATATATATATACGAGATGTGTTCAAAACATATCGCGAATTTTGAATTTTCGCGGGTTACGTATATTCGAATTTAGATTTTTTTGTGACTTTATGTTAATACTCATGACTCTCACTAATGCCGACATTTTCGGCCATTTTGAATGTTCAGTTAATTGTTGACAGCTGCTTTGCTTGCAAAAGTGGAAGAAGTGGAAGAAGCAAGTAGCCCAAAAATGGGAAGCTAAAAATGCCCTTAAATTTGAATCCTTTCCAACTAGTTTTATAGGGTGTTTTTTTATGTGTCACAACTTTGAATTAGCATCACTGCTTTAGTTGAAAGTTCATTTAACAGCTGATAGTTGCTTTTTGTTTAGTTTGCTTTTTTGAAATTTCATTATGAATCGACTTACACCAGATCAACGCGCGCAAATTGTTGAAATTTTTAATCAACATAAATTGTTCTATTAGTCAAACTAAAATTGATATTGATTTTGAATTTTCATTCAAAATTTTATTTTCCGATGAAGCCCATTTCTGGTTAAATGGGTACGTAAATAAGCAGAATTGTCGCATTTGCAGTCAGGAGAATCCACAAGCTTTTGCGAACCACATTTACATTCATAGAAAATTACTCTTAGTGGAAATCACCATTCGAAGAGTTATAGGCTAAATACGGCAGCAATTGCTGCGAAAAGTTGTTGAAAATTGGTGTTTCGGATTGTGTCTTCTACGCGCCAGCCATGTCGGCCACATGGCAGAAATCATATTTAAACATTTATTTCATAAAGTTTTCTTTCCAGTAAAGCCCCGTTTCATTGATATTAAAAATATATTTCCTTGTTTTATTATGGTTTAAGTTGTATCACTCTAAAAAAAACCTTTACTTCCCTGCGATGTCAATGCAAAATTTTATTCTGATAGGACTATCCGTTTTTAGAAATGGCTGATTTATTTCCAAAATAATAAAATTCTGCCCCAGTGTGCAGTGGCTTCTTACTGGTATTGCGGGCATTAGTAGTCCATTAACTGATAATAGACTTGTATCGAACTCTTTCAGTTGCTCGTTTTTGACACAAACCCATGTAATTTAAATGGGTTTCATCAGAGGTTTTTTGTCAAAAACAAGCTACTGAAAGAGTTCGATACATAGCTTTGTACAGACGATTGTAAGATCTTACAATATTGTCAAATCTGGCAATGTGCTGACAATGTACTGGCAATCAAAAATTGCCAGCAAAAGGTAGATTGTAAGTTCACACGGTTGTATCAAATTTGTCAGAGAATCTTACAATTTATTGCCAGACGGTTGTATGACCACAAATTCATCTGAAAAAATCGTCAGTCGAAAAATTGTCAGTTCACACGGTTGTCATATACAAAAATTTTCAGATCTGTTGTTTTGCGTAGCCAGACTCAAAGAATTTATTAGAAATTGTTAAATATCAATCCCTTTTGGTTGTGTTAAATGTTAAATGTAAAAAGTGAAAATATAAATTATTATGAACCATAAAGAAGCAATTGCAATGATTTAGTCGGCATATATTTTTTTATTTATATTTTCTTTAAAATAAAGCGTATGCAGTTTTGCCCATAGAAAGAATTCTCTTACAATGACGCCATTGTCAGATGCATAAAGTTGGCATATCTGACAATATTAAAATGTCTGACAAATATCTGGCAATAATTTTACAATGTGTTCACACGATTGTAAGATGTCTGACAATTTGTTGTCAGCTGCTAGTCTTGCAATGAACTGACAATGCTTTTTCTGGCAACGATGTCAGACAAAAATTGCCAGTTCACACGGTTGTAAGAAATTTTTAGCACATTTTACTAACAATATTGTAAGATCTGACAACCGTTTGTACATAGCTTAAGATAAGCCTCTGGGCTTATTGATAATATATGGACTAAGAATATATACATATATGAACTAAAAAGTATGAGGCCCAAATTTCTATAGAAAATATGTATAGAGTTAGATATCGTAGTATGGCTCATTCTCATATATATTTGTTATACCTAATAAACTTTATTTTAATTTTTAAACCACACTTACATATTTAAGTAATATTTTTAATAAAAATTTATATAAATCTGTTTTTTTTATGTATGTATGTACATTTGTATGTGCAAGTGAATAGTTTGTAAAATCTTGATATCAATACATATTTTCTCCATTTTTAATTTTTCTGCCGTTACTTACGAGTATTAAATCCTGCTGCATAATGAGAAATCGTAAATAAAGGCGAGAATTTCAAATGACATCTGTTCATGTATGTATGTATCTCACGTCTGACCACAGCTGATGGCAAGATAATTTTTTTTTGCTTATTTCATTATTAAATTTTACAAAAAAAAGGATTCATTTATGAAAAAACAATAAACAATTGCAGGAGATAGGATGATAGAACTCATATGGGATATATGTATGTGCACATAAAATAACGTAAAAGGGTTGGTTGGTGGTTTAATTAAAGTGCGTAGTGTATGTTTAGCATACATGCATTTGCATGTGTGTGTGTGTGTGTGCATATGAGAAGTTTGGCATTATTAATGAATGTTTGGTCATCTTTGTGGCCAGTTTTTTTTTGTTTGATAATATAACTATACACAATCGTGCATGCATATGTATGCATGTATGTATGTAGGTATGTACATACATGTATGTATGAATGTACTTGTGTGTTTACATTTTGTTCTATTTCTAAATGAAAGGGTTCTGCTAATCCTGCTCTGCCCCTTGATTATTTCTTTTTATTTAATTCAATGGGGATGATTTTACTCTTACTTTCACTTTAGTTCTATTTTGTCTGGGTTATTTTGCTAGTTTGAGTTTATTATATTATATTATATTATTACCAATTGTGGTCTCATTTTATGTTATAACCGCTGAGTTTGCCTAAGCATGCTTTTCACACTTTCTCCTGGGTTTTGCAATGTGTGGATACATACTGTTGACATATTTATTGTCAGTTTTTCTTGGTTATAACTTCAATTAAATGTGAAATCGATTTTTTGTGTTTCTCATAGACATGTCTAGCAAATTTTTGTACTCAAGAGCATGAGGAAGGAAATTTAATTAGTAATTTTTAGATAGCGTACATAAAAGAGAAAGGGAGCGAGAGTTTTGTTAATGAAACAACATAAAAAAACTTTGAATATGTATGACAAAGGACTTTAACTTTTTCTTTAAAAAAAAAAGAAATAGGTATGTATAATAATAATGTCAAAATAAATCTTCTTTCTTTTACTGTTTTTTGCACTTCGCTGACCAATAATATGATCCTCCATATTGTTGTGTTCTAGAAAAATTTAATAATCTCAAAATTACATTTAATATTAAGTAGTATTTTGTATAAAGAATTTTTATATTGTATTTAAGTCTTTACAAGCGGAAGTAGTCTTGTGTAGTGTAGTTTTCAAAGCCACAAGAAGGCAAAAGAATTATTATTTTCTTTTTTAGCAATTCAAATGGGATTCAAGATTAGGCAGAGGAAATGTAATACTCTGGCTACTTTGACACAGAGATTTTGAAACAGTTGTTTTCATTTTGCCATAAATATTTTGAAATCACTTGAGGTTTTTTTGTTTGTTTGTTAACTATAACAATGGAATTGATCTCATCAAGAATAGTTTTATTAGAATACAAGTACAAAAGTGTCTTTCTTTTATTTATAATATCGCTTATTTAGTCAAAGAACGTCATAACTCAAAAAAATGGAATTTATTTATTTTAATGATGCAGAATTAATGCTCATATCGTTCTTTATATTGTGTAAAAACTTTATACAACTCGTGAAAACGAAATAAAATTTTCTTTTTCTTTTAAGTTCTGTATAAATTGAAAGCTTCGAACGCGTTTTCTGGCAAACTTGTTTTTTTTTGTGTTATGACGTTCTTTGAGTAAATGAGCGATATATAAAATATATGCAGTAGTATAGTCTGCTTTGCCATCTGGTTCTTTATTCGTAACTAGATAGATATTATATTAAATGCATAATGATAATTACACTGTGCTCGAGTTCGTAATTTTTTTTTTGTTACAAGCGGGGGACATGGTGGGTGAAACTAATTCGAATATGCTGAAATCAGTGGTGTTAAATATATTTTTAGGTTAGCTCTTGTTTATAAAATAATAAAAAAAAATCGAAAATTTTCCCGCTTTTTTTAACATTTATTAACCTTTATATCAATAAATATTGATTGAAAAAACATGTATTGATGAATATGCGTCATAAAGAAACATTTGGGGGAAAAAATTACATATTTTTTTGCAATTTTTTTTTGCGTCAAAAAATAGCAATTTTTTATTATTTTTTTGCATTTTTTTTCAGCCACAAAATGTTCTTGCTGGATTTCTAGGTACTTTCAACCAAGTTTTCAATCTTAATTATTTTTCAAACAAGAGGTACTCTACAAAAAACGGTTAGCACCACTGAATTCAGCGTATTCGAATTAACCTGAATCCGAGTAAATTTCTCGTTTTCCAAAAATAAATAATGGCCCCATTGATGTGGTTCAAATCAGACATACTAAACTAATTTCAGATATGATATTTCAAGCACTAAAAAACAAAAAACTATAAAAAAAGTCTGGAAAAATTCGTTATTAGTGGATTTAACTTTTCTCGATTTAGAGCCCAGTCATGAACAAAAATTCTTCGTGAGTTTTTTTTAATTTTTCCCTTTTCTCCTAATATGAATTTGTTTTTTCCCTTTTTTACAAGATACGGGAACAAAAAAAAATCCCAGTTGAACTTGCTTTTTCACTAAAAATCTTTCCATTAAACCAAAATTTATATATAAATAAAGTAATATTTTAAGTTTCTTTTATTTCGAAAAACAAAGTTGATGACTTTCAATAATTTTGTTTGCGCTTGAATGCAAAAAAAAGGGAGAAAACAAAATGTCAACAAACAAACATAAAAACGAGCTTCGTACTGCGGTGATGCCACGTATTACTCTTTTTTGTTCCCAATTAATTTATTATTAGAGGAATTTTTTTTCTCGAGATTGGGCTGAATGTGAACGGCATTGCTAACATTTTTAAAATGGCAACACAAGAAATGTTAGATGTGTACTCAGCATTATGATAATCGGCACATCCTACACTCTTGGTATAGGATGCGTTCGGAACTTTTGTGTCAAATCTTATGAAGAATATTTTTTGTGGAACATTTAATTTATTTTATTCTCAGACGGGCATATATATTTCAAATTAATAAAGGCTTTATGTCGAATAAATAAACGGTGGTATTTCTTATAAGGGTTGATCATAAATTTTTTGTTCTTTAACAATGCATATTTTTAATTTTAGCGATTTTTTCTAGTTTTGGCGATTTTTTTTTAGTTTCTGACGACCTTTTTACTTTTGGTGATTTTTTTTTCATTTTAGCAATTTATTTAATTTTTTTTGATAGTATTGACGCTTTTTTAGTTCTGGCGTTTTTTTTTGTTTTTCCGATTTGGCGATTTTTTCAGTTCTTGGAGATTTGTGTTTTTTTTCTTCTTAAATATGCATATTTTTAATTTTAGCAATTTTTTAGTTTTGGCGATTTTTCACGATTTTTTGGCGACCTTTTTACTTGTGGTGACTTTTTTGCAGGTTAGCGATTTATTTTGTTTTTGTGAAATTTTTCATTTTGGCAATTTTTCGTTTCGGCGTTTTTTAATTTTAGGATTTTTTTTAGTTTAGCGATTTTAAAAACTTCAAGAGTCTGCCTCTTACGGTTTCGAAGAAAAAGCTATCTGGCAAAATTAAATAGTCAAAATCACATTAATATTGATTTTTCAATAAGAATACACAAACTTTGAAAATTTCATTTCGCTTCAGAATACCCTTTAACTTTTAAATGTCTTATATTTGTTGGTGCAGCGGCCGAAGTTTTGCATATTCTGTCAAAATTTCAGGTTCATAGCTCTTACGGTTCTCGTCCAGCTGTCACAGAATAAGACAGACAGACAGACAGACAGAAATCCTACGCGGAACATTTTCCCAGATCACAGATAAGTTACGCTGCAAATATGGGCCCGCTCTATCAATTAAACTTGCTTAATAATTTTGTTTTAAAAACGAATTCATGAATATATGTATATTTTTCACATCTTAGTGAATAACATATAAAATTGTTTAGTCCTAGTTTACACTATGCAAGACTTATTGCTAAGCTGATTAGTTTGTTAGGAGAGAGAGAGACGAGGGGAAAGAAACGTTTCTGTTCCCCTCGTCTCTCTCTTTCTCAAACTAATCAGCTTAGCAATAAGACTTGCATAGTGTAAACTAGGACTTATCGATTTGTAATTGACCGTATTAAAAGATTTCTAAGGACTTGTAAATGGAAACAATTGAAACTCCCAACTGATTTAAATATCAGAAGTTAGAATTTGTCTGCTAAACACACCATTCTATTGGTCTTTTGTAATTTATTCATAACATGTTTTTGTTTTTCTAAAAGCATTCATTAATCATGAACTTAAAAACAGTAGGATTTTGGTCATTCCAGAGTTTTTATGGGAATAAAATCGTGTGGTTTCTTTTACTTCTACAACATTCTTTTTGTGAGTTTTGAGAAATTTTAAGGAAAACCGGAACCAAAATTCATTAGTCAGCAAGAAAAATTTATGTACTCGTACATGTACATAATCGAAGAACAAAAACAACATTTGGCACATGGCCATTGAGCAAATCATTAGTAATTCATACAAAACCAAGTATTATTATATTTTACCAATTAAATTGGTCATTTCATTAGAGAACGTACATACATATTTAGGCATGTGTGTACATACATACATACATATGCACGTAAGTGTGCCTAATAACAACAACTGTTTGTAAAGAACCTATTTAACTCTATCTCTCTCTCCCGCTCACCCTTTAAGATTTGGCCAACATGCATATGCAGCTGAAAATTTGTTTTCGAACAAAAATCAAATTTATACAAAAAAAAAAGGATTCGAGCGAACATAAAATTAAAATAAACAAACACAGGATCTGTTTGCATTTTTCGAGCACAACTCCTATACTCGCACTCTTAAAGCAAAAATATTTCAAGTTTTTTTTAATGCAATTCATATGCGTTTCTCCTTTGATGGATTATTGATCTCGAGGGGCGTTTACACGCGTCGCGCGCATGCTTATACTTTTAAAATTGTTTTGAATGCAAGCAACTATGACAATTATTATTAATTTTTCTTTTTGTGGTGCAATTAGATCCCTGTCATATGTTAAGAATATTGTGCTCAAAGGTCTCATTTAATGCACAACACATTTGGGAAATTTTTGTATGTATGTATGTACATATGAATGTATATATTTTTTCTGGTCTTGGCTTAAAACTTTATAAAAATATTATTAGAAGTCGTGCTTAAGTAAAGTGATAAAAATAAAGGCACGTGTGAGGTAATATGTGAGGCATGTTGTGTATTTAAATGCAATAGAAGTTTGGAAGGCGGTAAAGGGTTCAGGCTGGGGTTTGCAAATAATCGCAGATTTTCATAATCGCGATTACGATTAGGAAATATGCGATTAAGCAAGAAAATACGAGGTTTGTTCAAAATGTATCGCGAGTTTTGAATTTTCGCGGGTTACGTTACTCATGTCTCTCACTTATGCCGACAATTTCGGCCATTTTGAATGTTCATTTAATTGTTGACAGCTGCTTTGCTTGCACGTGTTTTGGCTCGTCTTCGATTTTTACCTTGCCATTAAAAAATTTTCATGTTTTTTTGAAGCAATAGGGCAATAAAGCGCATCATAATTCGCTTTAAAATATGAGCTGCTTAGAAGCAGTGAACATACATATATGAAGCAAACTATAGAAAATAGGGTGATATAACAGCGCCACAACAATGCAGGTTTTAAAGCCAGAAATTTTCCTAATGTAATCTTGAAAAGCGCTTTTTTATAAGTAAATACGTTTATATTATTAATCCTTTAAAGAGCGCTTGAGATAACTGCTATATTTGCATGTTTTATTAGATTCAAAAAAGCGCCTTTGTGAGCAAAAAATTTAGTACTCCAAACAGGGAACTCGCCATACAAAAATCTGCAGTGATATCAGCAGGTTTGTCAGGTCTACTTTTACCCTCTCATAGTAAAAACCTGTTTTATTGGAAGCAAAATTTTTGCTGGGTTGGTTCTTGCGGCAGCTTCCATTCAGATGATTGAGATTTGGTTTCCACGTCATAATCATAAGTCCAACAGCTCATTAGCAATGTTCATGCGATGTTTTTTGGTCGAAATTGGAACGAGCCAACCGATATGTCTAGGTCCTCAGCAACGTCTCTAATGGTGATTCGACGATTGGCCAATACCATTTTCTTCACTTCATCAATTTTTTCGTTTGTTGTTGAAGTGCTGCTCGAGCGTCCGGCACGCTCTTCGTCGTTCACATCTTCTCGGCCTTCTGAGAACATTTTGTACCACCAATAAATGTTCCAAGATATCTTCTCCGTATGCCACAGTCCACATTGGGAATGTATCCGCGCACTTATTTTCGTTTTTCACACAATATTTGATACATGTTCTTTGTTCCATTTTTTTTTTAATAGCCAAAATAACCAAAATTGTCGGCATAAGTGAGAGACATGAGTACCAATATAACGCCATAAAAAAAATCAAAATTCGGATATACGTAACCCGCGAAAATTCAAAATTCGCGATACGTTTTGAACAAACCAGGTATCACAAATTTTGTTAAAACATGTTTTACGAGTAGTATATTTTCTTGCTTAGTGGCGGTTATCGGTTAATCGCAATTAATCGCATATTTTTTAATCGTAATCTGCGATTATTTGCAAACCCCAATACACACGTGCAATATAATTATTTATATGTATAAAGATAAAGATAATCAATTTTCCTAGTTGTAGCACAATACATTGCCTGAATAGGGACCATACCATACTAGTCCTAATAAAAAAAAATCAGAAATATAAAAAAAAACTATTGATAACTTCTTTAATCTTCGTGATTGTTTGACTTGCGATTATCCCAATATAAACTGCAAAACAAATCAATCAAGGCAAAAATATCATAATGCAAAAATATTATAATCTAGTCACTATGACAAAAACCAGATCCTCTTTTCCAATTTACACCTGCTGTTTTTCTTTTCTTCATTTTTTTTGGCACACGTGATCAGGGTTGAAAACGTGTTACCGCCCATGAAGCGCCTATTTCTCAAGTACTATTTTATTTGAAGAAGATAGAAACAAAATAAAACACAACCCTTATTAGAACACAAAAACAAAAGTATACGATAAGCAATATTATGGTTAACAAATCATATGAATTATTTACTCGTATATTATCCTTAAGGTGTCATAGTTTTGAATAATCAGTTTTATAGAAATCTTCACACCACAACAATGTACATATGCATGATCATTAATGATTTAACAATAAGCATATTGTTTCAAAAATAAAAAAATACTTCATAATAAATTTGTAATCAAGAGATAACAAAAGGTTGCTTAAAAAACTAAAGGCAAGAAGTAATCGATCATGAAACTTACTAAAACAAAAAAAAAATAAAAAAAAACAAATATGAACGATGGCCAACAATTTTGAGGCATTTTGAAGTTTTATTAAAAATTACTGTGAAAATATGCACACTCGTCAATTTTTAATAATTGGCCCGAAATAAATTATATTAGTAAGCTATACTACTAAAGACATATCGTCACCTAAAATCCAAAAGGCCGCAAATGACATAAACAAAAATCAAAATAGAGTTTTTGATTGATTGTGATGTGATTAACCAAAATACATCTTTCCTAAAAATTTTACTCACATATGTTAAAAAAAAAAAATTGATTTTATTATTAAATCCAAAAGACCCTGACAAATAAATCGTCTTAAATATTTAAGCTTTTTGGCTTCTCCTGTAAAAAAGTAAAAAGTGTACTAACGGCCTTTTGGATTTTAGGTGACGATAAGGAAAAAGTGCTTAAGTCGAAATAAGTTAATTTTGAGTTAATGGCACACCTATGATTGCTTTGTGCGATTTTTCAGCAAGTTATAGCGCATTGACTTGTTGCTTATATATTTTCGACTTATAATCTCTTATGGAATAATACGAGTAGCTTTAGCTTATATTTTGGTATATTTCAAATTGAATGCATTATTCAGCGATGCCAACTTGGTGCTTTTGGCACTATTTTTGGTGCTTTTTGAAGACTCAAGACGACAAACTAAGAAAAAGCACTAAATAGTGCTTTTAAGAAATTTTTGTATATCTTAAAATTACTTTAATAAAACTTGGTGTGTATTTATTTTTTCAGTGTAAAGCATAACTTTTTCGTCTGATACGAGTATATTTCATTAAAGATGATACTATTGCTGAAATAGAGAATAGCTTAGAAAATATTAAACATTTTTAAACTTCACTCGTTTTTCACATTAGTGCTTTTTACGCTTTTTAGATCTCAAAATTACGCTTTTTAGTGCTTTCTTGAAATTTAAATGTGCCTTTAGAGCCAAAAAAGTTGGCATCACTGGTATTATTTATAATATGTAAACCGATATTTTCCTGAAAAAAAAATTAAGGTGGCATCGAAGTTTCCACTTTAACTGTAAAAGAAACCAATTTCTGAAAATCAACTTCAAAGCTTCAAAAAGCTCTCCTACAAAGCTGTAAATTAAGATTTAGGGCCAATTTCACAATGTCGACAACGTTCGACTTGTCGCACACTTACATGCAAAACAAAAACAAATTTTTATATTTTGTTGTTGTTTCAAATGTAAGTGTGCGACAAGTCGAACGTTGTCGACATTGTGAAATTGGCCCTTAAGCACTTTTTCCTTCTTGCTACAGATATATCGTGCCATAACCGCCAAAATAGTTTAAGCGACACAATTTTCGAATTTAATTTTTTCATCGTAAACAATAGATTTTCGTTAAAAAAATGAAGTCCAAAAATGTGTCGTTTAAGCTTTTTGGGCGGTTATGGCTCGATATTTACTCGTAAAAGTTTTCTACAAAACATTTAAAATTATTGTTTTCACATTACTTTCACAAATATAATAAATTTTTTGATCGCATTTGGCATCAAACATTTGATAAGTGGGTCGTCGGTATTCCAAGTAAACACAATTTTCCTCACTCTTGTTGTTGTCTGGTTGACCAGTCGACCAATCACCATACCCAAAACGTCGGCCAGTTGAATACCAAAAGTAATCACCCTCGGAATCGTGATCAGAACCGGATAACCACCGTAAACGTCCAGTGCCATATGAGGTTATTAAAAATGCCGACAGATCTCTAAGGTCATTTTGAGTATCAATAGAGGCGAGATTACCGCCTAAAGAACGACATATCAGGCTGGCCCTGTACCAGGAAACCTAAAAGCAAAAAATTAAATAAATAAACAATTTTTTTTTTGTAAAGGGAACATTTTAAAAATTCTGATAGTTTATTTACAATCCCACCTTATTTTGACCAAAATAATAAGCTTTAGTGCCCACTTTCTGAAATGATTTTTCCAAAGGCTCTCCCAGAAAGACTGAATGTTATGAAACCATCAATAATTAAAAGTAATTTTTAACGAATATTTTTCTTATATACCTTCCGATACAGTGGCAGTTATTTGCGGCATATACTCGTACTCATACTGACCGCTTGCAATTATTATACTAAATAAAATTATATGGAATTTCAGAAACACACTTAGCATGACTGTAATCCCTTCTTATCAGTTCAAGATTTCATTAAAAAATGCTTAAGTAGTCTCAATGTGTTATTGACTAAACTAAAATGAGTGTGAAAAAAACGCACTGTGGGACGATAACACTAAAACAAATTAAAATTAGTTTTTATTAAAAAAAATCATGGAAGATACTTTTTAGGAAGAAAAAAGGAAATTCGTTAATGATACACCAAACTTTTTTATTTGTTTTCTCGTAAAATATGTATTTATTTCGAAAATTGCAAAAATAGAAAAACGAAAGAAATTAGAAATTTTCTTAAAACGTGTATTCATTTCTATAAGAAGCCAATTGATGTTCATCACTGTGGTGGCACTTCGTACAGCTATGGTTTAAAGCAAGTGCACACAACTAATGTAAATGCATGTCAGTGTTGCCAGTAGATTTCTCTAAAAAAAAGTCCGATTTTTCCCTACACTTTGAAAAAATTTCCCTTACAAAAATCGCTACGCATTTTTGTCATTAAAGAAAGAAAGAAAACCATTAGTTATAAAAAAATATATATGTTTATTAAAGCTTTGGTAAAAAAAATAAGTAAAAAACCAAAAAAAATAGCACATACCTATGCACTTTTAATTAAATTCAATTAACAACCCAAAAAGTTTTTTAAAAATTAGTATGAATAGTTCTTTTCAAATAAAATTTTAAATGATAAATTCAATTCAGATACAAAAACCGGTTATCTTAAAATTAACATATTAATATGTAATTCATGTACCAGCTGGTGCTAAGTTAACAGTGCTTTTTTTTAGGAAGCTTGTCAAATTTCATTTCAATAAAATTTGTAGGAAGTTTAATTTGTAAATTTTCACTGCAATTAAGTACTGGGCAGATTTTGTTGATGCAGGCTTGACACCACCTGGTATATGAATTTGCCTTGGCATTTACTTACAAACATATTAGTGTCGCCAACCTTTTAAACCACAAACATCTCTGGAAATATATTTTTAAGCGATTTTAACGAAAAGAAAATGTTTGAACCCTTTTGAAAAAGAAAATATTACTAAAAAAAAAGTTATGTTTGCATTTATTTCATAAATAATGCGACATGACGAAAAAATCCCTACATTTTGGAGAATATAAAAAATCTGTCCAATTTTCCCTACGCTTCTATTTTAGTATCAAAAATACCTACATGTAAGGACTTTCCCCTACTTCTGGCAACACTGATGCATGCGTACGCACATGGGCGCATGTGCGTGTGTATGAAACAAATGTCTTGCAAACAGTGTTGTTCAGTGTTTGTTTTTGAAGACTTCGCTTCATACTATGTTTATACGCGCACTATTTGCAAATAAAAATATTTGCAAATAAATTAACTCACTGTTTATACGGCATTGTAAATGTATAAAGACTTGGTAGCACTTCTCTAGAAATGTTGCTCATCTTTACAAAAATATTGTGTAAATGTATAAAGTAATAAATAATCATTTGATTTTATTGCCATTATTTTCTTCTATCAATGGTTTTTTGTGCAATATTTATCAATTTTTTGTTTTTTATTAGCAAACATTTGTAAGTGTGGCAACCTCAAACATTTTATTTGCAAATAGTGCGTTAATCGTGAATAGTAAGAATCGTGAATTAGTAAGTCGCAATAAAAACAATAATATGGCAACAATTTACAGTTTTATTTGCAAATAAACCCTGCGTATAAACGTAGTAACAGTAAAGCATTGGAAAAATCCCTCATGTCTTGAAAGTTCTTTTAAATGGTCTTATGCAGGGCTCTAATTTATGTGTACATGCTTATGTTAAGTTAAATTAAAATAAAATTTTTTCTTTGATAAATTCATTGGAAATAGCGAAAGCGTGCGTCGTCTGCTTTAGCTTAAGTCCATCTTAAACTTTCTATGTGATGAATTTTAAATGCCGCGCTTTAATCTTTGCATGCCTTCGCAGACTAAACGAAACATTTTCTAAATCCTTTATAGTCCTTAATCTTCTCTGTGAGCATTCAATAATACGGCTGCATACGTAATTTTTAAAAAAAAATTCTTACTACTTTACGATAGATATTACCTGGCTGATTAACCTGATTAAATTTGTATTTATTTTTTTTCCTCCCAAAATGATGGTAATAAGTTCCGTTTGAAGTTCCTTTAACTCGTTTAAGCTACTGGATTTAGTTTAAACCCAAAATGAAATGAAATGTTCTAAGTCTGCAGGTAGAAGATATTCGTAAAACTGTGTGAGAGCAAAATACGCAAAAAAAGGCTTTAATTAGTACAATTTTGTTTGCAAAAATTTACCTTTCGTTACGTACTTATGTACTCGTATTTACTTACTTGCATAAACTGCATACAACAATTGTATAGTTTAAGCACTTAAGGACTATAGTGATAATGTCATAGAGGATCAATTGGTCGCGCACTGCACACGCCTACCAAAGTTCAGTACTGAGCAGACAAAACATGTGGGCATGTGCCCTTTTGTCCCTTTAAATCCAGGCATACAAATTTAAATGCCATTTAAAAATTAGTCTAATCATGGATCAATGAAAATCTTAATACAAGGATTAAAATTAGCAAGGACAAATGTTGTTTTATGCACAACATTCTTAAATATGTAGAACACATACACATATATATGTACATACACACTCGTATATTTATGTACACACACACATACCTTTGAATATATACATACATATATGTACTAAATGTAATGTAAATACTAACGTTAATTTAATGTATTTTAAAGGATGTTTTTATTAAACAATTATACGAGAAGCAAGAAAATAAATTGGCTCGAAGGACCATAAAAATCAAACTAAACGAAATACAAATTTCTTGCTCCACTAAACTCATGATAGCAAGTCAAAAAGACTTTTACCAAAGCGCAAAAAAAACAAATTTTTCCAAAGTCAAATATTTTCTTTCGAACACTCAAATTTAAAAAGTCAAAATTAAAGCCTATTCTACCAGTTAATGTAATTTTATCAACTGGCTGTGTTTTCGAAATCGTAAGAGGTAAACTCTTAAAATTTTTTAAAAATGCTAAATCCCAATATTAAAATTATTATTAAAAATGCCAAAACGAAAAACTGCGAAATTAAAAAAAAATGTCACCAAAAATAAAATCAATCGCTAAAATGCAAAAAAAAAATCACCAAAGTAAAAAGGTGGCCAAAAAACTAAGAAAATCGAAAAATCGCCAAAAATCAAAAAAGCGCCCAAACTAAAAAAATTGCTAACACTAAAAATATGTTTAAAAAAAAAACTAAATTGCCGAAAGCGCCAAAAATAAAAAAAGTTTCAATACTAAAAAATCACCGAAACCGGAAAAATCTTCAAAAAGAAAAAATCGCCATACGGAACGATTAGTGTATGAGTCAAATACTACGTTTATACGCACGGCTTAATTGCAAATAAAACTGTGAATTGTTGCCATATTGTTGTTTTTATTGCGTCTCACTATTTCAAAAAACTATTCACGATTAACGCACTATTTGCAAAATAAAAAGCTTGAGGTTGCCACACTTACAAATGTTTCCTAATAAAAAACAATAAATTGATAAATATTGCAAAAAAAAAAAAAACATTGATAGAAGAAAATATTGACAATAAAAACAAATTATTACTTGTTATTTAATACATTTACACAATTTTTGTGTAAACATAAGTAACATTTCTATAGAAGTGCTACCAAGTTTTTATACATTTGCCATGCCGTATAAACAGTGAGTTAATTTGTTTGCAAATATTTTTATTTCAGTCGTAAAGCAGCTCTTGGCAATTATCTCTTAAGTGCAACCAGGCCACTGTTGTTTATTGGCCTTCGAGAGTTTTGCGTCTCACTCGCACTGGTTGACTGATCTGCCACGGATAACCGTATATTCTTGCGGTTCTTTTGTGGAATTTCTTTAACAACCACGTTGCTACTTCCTATGTGAAGGCATAGGTCGTGTACAGTCAGTCACAAAGCCTTTTTAAAAAACTGTTAATAACATCTTGGGCATATGGTCTAGCTACCCCGCCCATATTTGTGCAACAATACTTTGCAAATTTACTTTGTAAATTATTTCTTAAATAAATAAATAAATATTTTTATTAAACGTAGTAAAAGTCGCACTTTACTGAATTGATTTTAAAATAGGAGGATTTTTATCTGATATTAGAATGAGTTCTCTGGGAATATTAAGAATTGCACTGAAAGAAACTCTTTTCCCTTTTTAAAGGTGATTTTTTAAGTGCTTTCAGAATTCAGTTATAAAAAAACACATAAAATGTATGAAATCTTTATTTGAGACGGTAGAACGATCTATGTATATAATTCAATGTTTAATGGACTGTCAGCCAAGTCCAGTTCTTCCGTTTGGGGCAAAAAAAAGGTAACAGAAGCCCAATTGCTGCGAATGGCTCCGAATCGATAATTCACGGTCATCAACAACACTGGCGGATACAGCTGCGATATTTTCCTCTGTCCGCACTCTACGTATTTTGATAATAAAATTTAATAATCTGAAAGCGTTGTTCATTTGTAAATCGATTCATGGTTAAATTATAGACCTAACTGAATATTTTTAACAGTAAGGCCCCTTTCACATTAGGCAACTTTACTTGCGCAAGTATAATTTTCATTTTTATTTATTTTCTTTTGAACTTGCTTCTATGTTCACATTCAGTTCATTTGTTGAGCAAGTTTAATTTTCTTATGCTCGAGTTTTCTTAATTTGTTGACGTTTTGTTTCATTTCTGTATTCATTGTAATTTGCGTTTTATTTCTTCCATGGTTATAGTGCTATCTGTCTTTTTCATATCATTTAAAATTTCATTAAATGATTCCGCCTTTTTATTGCGGTCTAAATATCCGAATGAACGAACATTAAAAATGCACTCATTTTGTCCAACTAAATTGATTAGTTGTTCTGTTTCATCTCGCTTCCAATTTCTCATTATTTTTTAACTTTTTATTCACAAATAAAATTTTCTTAACACAAAATTAATTAATTAGACAACACACCGAAGAAGAAATAAAAGACAATGTCAAAAACAAATCAACATCCCAAGCCAACAATGACAGCTGAAACAGAATTGTGGCAGAATTGCCAAGTTCAAGCAAGTCTGTACTCAAATCTCGGCAATTCTTTCCCCTTCAACCGACCTTTCCTCTCACACCCACAAACACAAGACTTGCGCAAGTAAAGTTGCCTAATGTGAAAGGGGCCTAACATGATGTACGAAAACAGCTGAGTTGCCAGTGTTACCAAAAAGAAGGTTGCTAAAAAATTATCCTTTATATTGCTTACATTCCAACTCGAAAGCTTTTGCCTTGCGAGAAATTTACTTGCTATTAAAGATTTACCTTGAATTAAACTTAATTTAATAAGTTATTAGTAAGACCTTATTTATTCTATTTTAAGTTGCTTTATGAAAAAGAAAAAAAGTGCAATTTTTTGTATTTTTTTTACCTTGACCTTCCAGTAGAGGGTTCATATCCTTGATATCGATCGCACAGAGGAATATTTGAGGCAAAAAGCTTTCCATTACTGTTTTTTATAGTTTATATTGCTTGTGAAAAATTGTTCAGTGCCCTTAGATCAATGTCTTATAGTGATAGGCTGGTACACCTTGAAAATCAGAAATATCGGACAAAGGGGAAACAAGTTTCCCTCAGAGGAACTAATCCTACCCCTGAAAAATTTATATTTTTTTTCTTAACTTTTCCCATACTTTTGTTTAGCAAATGTAACTTTTAACGTCGGCGAACCTTAAACTTGAACCCAGGAGACCTTAAGATGTCATTTTCGTCCCCACTTCCTTTTGTGGACGGTGACAAAAATATTATTTGCAAATATAATGTAAATATTAAAAACATTTACTAATTATGCCTTAATATCATAAAAATTAAACTTTTGAGCTTTTAGGTGGAGGGTGAAGTATCCCTCCCCTCAAAGAAAAACATTTTATGACTGACAAAAAGGTTTCTTACTCATATTTACTTATGCTAGAAAAAAGGTGAAATTTTTAAAAAATAACAAAAAAAAAATGGCGCAAACTTTTTTTCTTGCGTCGAAGGCTGAGTTTACATCTGGCATTTCTTGTGTGTCATGTACCCAAAGAAGCGTAACCACTAATTACTAATGAAAAACTGTTTGATTCAGACATGTATTTATTGATTTAAACTGTTTTCAATCATGTTGGATTCTATAGAATTGTCTATTAGTTGTGTATGAAACTGTTTAACTTAATAAGTACGTGTCTTAATCAAACAGTTTTTCATTAGTAATTAGTGGTTACGCTTTTTTTATGCATGTGCAGCAGCACACAGATGTAAACTCGCCCTAAAATTAGAAATTTTAAATTTTATTGTGGTATAAAACATAATTCTAAATGTAGCTACCTTCACATTTAAAAACCTTCTTTTTTTTTGGTTTGCAAAAAAAGTGTATAATTTTTTTTCTTAATTTTTAAACGAATATTCAATATATTTTTGTTGTTTTAATACTAACAATAGCATTTGATAAAGTCTTTCAGTGAAAAAAGAAATCAACGCAATACCTTTATTCGTTTATCCACAAAAAATGTCATATAAACATTTTGGAACCGAAAAAAACATTAAAAACTCATATAATTTTCTTCATTTTCCTGACTTTAGCAGTATCTCAGAGCCAAGGCGAATCCATACTAGGTGGTTGCAAGGGATCAGGTGTTTATTTTCGCCCCTTATAATTTGAATATACGTTGGATGTCAACACACATTTTTCAGTAAATTTTTTTGAGATTTAAAGTATAAATTTCTCAAAGCGAATTGAGCTGAGTATAACTTATATGAATTTGCCCTCCTCAGAGCTACAAATCACAACAATATGATGTAAAATTTTGTTGTGTATCAAGATGTGTACTTCTGTAAATTCATTTTTACCGTTTTGACCAGCTTTTTGGCTCAAATACTCCTCTGTATATCGATTAGAATCTATATATCTCTGTTAGATATCTGGTAGGACTTTGAAAGTTTGCTGGTTGCAGATATTTTTCCATGAAGGCCGTTACAGTTTTTCGGTAGTCTTGAAGCTGTACAAGTACATATGTGTGTAGCGAAATTTCCTTTCTAGAATAAATTGTGGAGTGCAAACTTAAAACTACTCAGACTAATTTTACAGTATGAAATTTTTTAAGATACTAGTTTAATGAAAAATTTCTTTATTGGTCAATATTTTTTTTATGCGTATATTTATTTAATGTGTCTTCAAAAAAAAATGAACTAACAATAAGTATTCAAATCTTAAATATAGATATTAGATATAATAATTAGGCCCAACCAGTGTCAGGCATAAATTTAGTGATAGTAATCAATAATACACAAATATCGTATTAAGCACAAAAATATTTTCAAGCTGTTTAATCCCTCCATCCCTCTTTTTTAAGCGGATGTGTGCAGCAAAATTCAAGATGTTACGAGCAAGGGGATTAGGATGGTGCGAAAACAAATCAAATGAAAAATATCGCGAAAAATTCATTAGAGATTCATTCTACGCCATTTTATCTATGTCTCTCTCTCTCTCTGCATGTGAAAATCCTTATTATTTCGAAATCTACAAGAAACTATTGAAGACACAGTACAAATTTCAATGCAATCATTTAATAAAATATTTATTTAACTCAAATAACCCCTTGACTATTATACAAACAGTATTCGTCTAAGAACGAAAATATGGTAAGTGTTCAACGAAATACTGTAACTGCAAGTAAAAATATTAACACGTGTCCTTTGTGACTGCAAGAAAAATAAACAGGACATTATAGAGAAAACAATTTCGGATGCCAAAAACGAAATTAAGAGAAGAAGAAAAAAGTGAAATTGTCATTAAATAAATATTTACTTAATATCTAACATTGAATTTTTAATATGGACTCGTATGTTTTTACACTGGTTTAAAGAATTATTAAGAGGACAAAAGAGCTCTGACGAAAGCGTTTTCATAAACATAAGAAATTCGAAGAAAACGTGTGTATGTATGTATGTACATATCGTTACCTTAATATAGAAAGGCCCTAACTCATTATTTTTGTGTATTCAAAATTTTTTTACATTTTTCGATACCTCAGATGTTCTTGTATCGAAATATACAAAAAAAAAACTCGATTAAAAAAAAATAATGCTTTAGGGACTTTCTATATTAAGGTAACGATATGTATGTATGTATGTACATATGTATGTAAAATTTTAACTAAAATTTAGTTTAAATCTTTTGAGAGAATTTTATGCATGTGTCTTAAAAGGATTAAAACACAAAACGAACGATCTCTTACTGAGTTAACGTTGCAACTCCCTGTTTCAGTTCTGTTCTGTTGCAATTGCTAATGACTTTCGGTTCCGGTTACTTAGATTTGAGATTTGAAAATGATTTGTAACCATTTAAAAAAAAATATGCAGTATGTAATTTTTTGTCATGTGATTAATGATGTTTGTATTAAAATTGGAAATTATGTACTCTGTTCTCCATGTGATGGTTGGGCATTTGCATGTTAATTGTCGCCAGAGATAATTTTTCATTCCTCATTTAGTGTAACTTAAGATGTGCCTACGTACGTATACGTAAAACCATTAGGAATTTATTTTGTGCCTTAAATAAATGTGAATTTATTTCAAAGTCTTTTGTTATAGAATTTACTGAGTTTTGGAAAATGCACCATTTTCATTGGACGGACACTTCCAATGGCGTTAAATGTTCCTAATTGGGTAATGATTAGCAAATGTTATTTATGTGTTGGCAATTTAAGGAGTTTAACAAAAAAAAATAGAAAACATTTGAAAGCTTTTTTATCTAAAAATTTTCGTTAAAAACTGACAAATTGTAAAATATTTCATATGTATGAGTATGTATATTTTGATTGAGAATTTATTTCGGACTCTTTAAGGGCCAATTTCACCGTTCAGCATTCGCTGAAGTATAGGGTGTTTTTTTAGAGTGTCACAACTTTGAGCACCCATTTAACAGCTGATAGTTGCTTTTTGTTAAGTTTGCTTTAAAGTTTCATTATGAATCGACTTACACTAGAGCAACGCGTGCAAGTTGTTGAAATTTTTAATCAAAATGTAAATTGATATTGATTTTGAATTTCCATTAAAAATTTTCTTTTCTGATCAAGCCCATTTCTGGTTGAATGGATACGTAAATAAGCAGAAGTGTTATTTTCACCCCTTGTAATTTGAATATTTGTTGGATGTCAACACAAATTTTTCAGTAATTTTTTTTTGACATTTAAAGTATAAATATCTCAAAGCGAATTGAGCTGAGTACACGTTATATGACTTTGCCTTGCTCAGAGCTACTAAACACAGCTTAAAAAAGCCTTCAAAATTTACAGTATGATGTAAAATTTTGTTGTGTATCGATCTGTGTACTTAGTTTTTTAATTCATTTTTGCATTTTTGGCCCGCTTTTTGGCTCAAATACTCCTCTGTGCGTTATCGAGTTATATTGAGATAAGTTAGCGTGACCGCCTTATTTAGGGGTCATATAAGCACAGCCCATTTAAAAAAATCTATACGTGAGGGATAAAATCTGAAAACAGATTTTAATTTAGGAAACTAATTTTCCTATATTACACATATTTTTTTTTTTATTTTTTGCAGAACAGTTTAATTAACAAAAACTCGTTCGATGTATTGCATATAATTTGATACTGATATTTTGGGAAACAGTTTCCACACACAATTTGTTTTTCCTTTACGACTGTGTAGATATTTTAAAGAAAATATCATGCTCATTAACAAAACAAACTACATACCTTTATAAAATTTATAATCCCTTTAGTTAATACAAAGTCATAATTCTATTAAATTGAAATTTATGAAAAAGATATACAGGCAAATCTCGGTATAACGAATCTCACTTTAACGAAAATCCGATATAACGAATGTCGAAATTTTTTACATTAACAACCTTATATAGCGAATACTATTTCTTACTGGATATAACGAACGATAAAGAAAAAATCGCAATATAAAATCAAAAATTTAGTTCTACTTTATATAGCGAAAGTTTTGATAAATGTGTGCTCTGTATAACGAACGGCAAAGAAATATTAAACAAAATCTACAGCTGCAATGTCAATGCAAAAAAATGTGATACCATTACCTTGTATTTGGTATCATATTTCCCAGCAAAAGTATTCATCTAGCTGGAAGCAGGTTGGTTAGGGAGAGAGAGCACAACTCTCGTTTACCAACCTGCTTCGGTATCACATGATTTTTGTTCGTGATATCACACTTGGTAGGTCTCCAGGTATGAGCTTGCGAATGCATATAAGATGTGCAGAAAGAAGCCCATACTTCATGCATTTTTCGTATGTATGTATATGATAAAAAAATTTAATGAAATTTGTATCCAGTGCCTCGTTTCTGTTAGGAATTTGAGAACTTTTGGAGTCGAAAAAATTCTTATCATCCTGTGAAACACAAGGTGAGTAAGACAAAAACTATATTTTTTATATATTTTATAAGTTCATTTAAGTATTTATATTTATGAATAACCCTCTGTAAAATAGGACAGCCAATATAATTATTTAATTTTTCTCTATGGGAGAACTTCTCACAAGTTACAGAAACGAGGCACAGGTAAGCGAGAGAGGATGCAATTTAAAAAACTTTGATAATTTTAGTATAAATGGCCGACCAACTTCGTAGTGTTTGGGTTAACTTTTGCCATTCGTTTACATTATTGCATCCTCGTAAGGCAGAGGGCATGGAGTGTGTGCTTTTCCGCGGTTCCAAGCCGCTTCTTTTTGCCTTAGTGCTTACTTGTACCAAATTTATTTTTGCTGTCTTGAAAACAAATTACCCTCATTCTTTTTATTGTATTGTTCATGTCTACAATAATAATAATAATTTAAATAACACTTGAAAAAAACTTATATATATAAATAAAAAATTTTTCGGTATAACGAATTGGTCTGACATTATATCGTTCGTTATACCGGGATTTGCCGCGCATATGTACATATGTATGTATGTATGTATGTATTCCCTAACGCTTACATCAAAGAGTTATGAAATTAAATACTTTTCTCAAAATGTGGGAAATGTCATACACAATTCCGTTATTCAAGTATAAAATTTACCGTTAGTTCTTTCATAATTAATGGCAAACGCACAAGCAGGAAACAAAAGAAGACATGTACATACATACATACATATGTACGAGTATGTATTAACATGTGAACATATTTTTTAACATTAAATACAAGCACGATGACCACTTTTGCAAAAAAAAAAAACAAATAAAAGACATTTTGAAAAGAAGTAAGAAAATGTATACATATTTACATACATATGTATGTATGTACAAAGTTGCCGCCAACAAACAAATGACCACAAATGTTTAAATCAATAATGGGCGACATTAAATGTCTAACGGCAAATGATTGAGACATTATGAGCTGACAAAAAGATCTTAAGATCGAAATGCTTGCCGCATTTGCTGCTGCAAATTAATGGGAATTGTATTGAGCAGAGAACTAAAAAAAAGAGTGAGAAAATTTATATTTTTTTTTTGCATATTTTCTGCTGAGTCAATGTCATTCAAACAATCTAGGAAGAGTCCTTTGAGATTTTTCTTTATTCAGTTTGCACATGTGTAAAATTTGTGGGCGGGTCACCATGCATAAGTTAGAAAATGATTACATTGTATTTAATCAAAGGCATAAAATTTTCATATAAAATATCTTTGATTTTGCAATAGTTAAACAATTTTATGCTGCGGCTGTTAAATTTAAACCACAAATGATGAAATTTAAATATGTACATATGTACGTAAAACTTTTCTGGAAAATGGTTGGTAAGGACGAGTTTACATCTGGCACACATGTGCCCAAAAAAGCGTAACCAGTAATTACTAATGAAAAACTGTTTTGTATAAATTTGGCGTCCTATGCTCCACTGGGAGTTAAAGGAACATATATGTATGTATATTTTCTTCTTCTTCTTCTATATATATAAAATCGCAGTGTGTGTTTGTTCCTAACGCATGATCCCTGGAACTATAAGAGCTGTGGAGCTGAAATTTTCAACACAGGTTTGGGTCAATACCGGCGTAAGGTTTCGTTATGTTTCTGACCCAACAAGTGACCACTGTGTGGAGTAATCTGTAGTTAAAAAAAATAATTGGGGGTAAGACAACGTTTGCCGGGCTCATCTAGTATATCGTGCCATAACCGCCAAAAAAGCTTAAGCGACATTATTTTCGAACTTAATTTTTTTTACCAAAATGGATTATTTGCTATGGTAAATAATCGTTTTTCGAAAAAAAACATGTACAAAATATGTGTCGGTTAAACTTTTTTGGCGTTTATAGCTCGATATATATAAAACTGGAATTAAACTCTTTCAAAAAAAAATTTAAAAATCAGTTGTATAAGAAGTACGTGAAATATAAAATTAAATCTTAATGGGCATGCCTCCGCCCATTTTTTTAAATACAAGATTGTGTGTTTTTCAGACGTCAGTGTGTGTGTGTTTTTGTAAAAAAAGTTTTGTAAAAATCGGTAAAGTAGAACCACTTAAAATAAAAGATTAAATATTAATAGGCGTCACTCCGCCCATTTTTTTAAATGGAAGATTGTGTATATTTTAAAGCTTAAGGTGTGTGGCAAATTTCGTAAAAATCGGTCAAGTAGAAACACCTGAAATATAATAATAAATTTTAATGGGTGTAGCCCCGCCCATTTTTTCAAACTTAAAATTGTGTAATTACAAGAACCAAAGGTGTTTGCTAAATTTCCTAACAACAAAATAAGTAGAATATCATAAAAGCAAATAAAAATTGCGGGAGTGTCCCTTTTTTTTTTGCTATGGGGCCAATTAGAAACTCTACCCTCTCAGATAAAAAAGAGAATTTTTACAATCGATTATGCAGTTATGAAGTAACATTGTAAAAAAAATAGAGACGAATTGATAACCTCCTCCTTTTGTTTTTTTTAAAGTCTGTTAAAAATTAGTGAAGGTTGAACCCCAAGCGTGGCACTTTTAATATACATTTTTTTAAATCTCAAAACGTATGCGGGTTGTAGCGATTTACACATGATTTTGACTAGTTAACCAATAACTACACTTAAAAATATATTTGGAATATATTTTTATCAGTTACATTTTAATGAAAATCGAATAAGAGATTGAAAATTTCAAAACTCTAAAAAGCGGGAAAAATGGGTTACAAATTCAAGGCGGGTTCGACCTCTATAAAAAGAGGGATAACTGCCCTGCAAGAAATGAATGACCGAAACTAATACAAACGTAATTTTTTCACTAACACTTTTACAACAATTTTATATTGAAAGCAACAGTGACAGTCTATTGCTCTAGTTGCTCTACTCTAACATACATGTAAGAGTGGAACATCTAATGTACATATACCAAAAATTTTAAACATCGCATTTTATTGAAAAATGTACAATTTGTTCGGTCTGTGAGAATAAAATTTATGGAAGTGTTACAAAAGTTAAGTAAAAAAAATAGTGAATAAAAGAAATCCCCAAAGTTTAATTAAATATACATATATATCTTTTTCCAAATTTTAGATATTTATAAAAATTAAGGCGTGTTGGAGATTGACAAAAGCGTGAAGAGGATAGTTGACACCTACGTTTTTTTGTGTTTTTGCTTGTTTTTATGCCTTTAAGTATTTAACTTATGTATATCTCTATTATTTTGTAATAAAAACAAATAAAGCTGTGTAAAAATTGGGTTTATTAATATTATTATGCAGGTTTGACTAGTTTGCTATGCCGGTTGTATGCATCAAGTGTGATCAGTCAGACGTGACTACCGCATGCATCATTAATGATAAGTAAAAATACGGCAGAGTAAGCTGGTCAGATATATATGTTCCATAGTAGATATTTTAATTAGTTATATAAAGATGCAAAATCACACATACACAAAAGTTTACATCACTTTTTCCACATTGCCCTTAACAAACTGTTAGAAACTTAGATAGACAAATCCATCACCACTGTCGGTCAAATGACCGGTCATTTGACTGGGAGTCTTCTTGCAGGGTGGTCAGGTTAGGTATACAAGATATTTCTATGAAATTTTTACAAGATCAATTATGCATACTAACTGAAAAATCTATTTTTTTTTAAGTTATGATGCTATTGAAGAAAGTGAACGATATGTACATTAGTAAAGTGCGACATTTTGGAATATAAGACTTAAATCAAAGATATGTACATATACATACATACTTACATGTACATTGTACATACATATATTAAAATCAAACTCCCAACTTTAATTTCCCTCGCAATTGCAATTATTATAGAACCACCACCCTTATTACGTGTTTCTTTGATAATGTTTAAAAATGTTTCTCTCCGCCACAGATGAATATTTGTGTGTCACCCCCTTTATTATGTTTTCATAATGGTTGGCATGTGATGATAGGGTTGTTACTTAATTATTATACCAGTGTTGTCAGTATTAACAATCGTAAAAAGGGGGGGAAGTCTTCTATTCAACAAACATTTCTTTCCGAATTACAAACAACGAGTCACGTGTCTAGAATTAAATATGAAAGCCATTTATTTTAAATAAAACATGGCGTCAAGTGTAATTTTGTCAAAGATTTTTTCTAATTAAACAGGAAATATGTATACCGACATTTTATTTTAATAATATTCATTGAATGACTAACTAGTTTTAATTTTGCGCTTCCATACTCTATAGAAATACCGTATTAAAAGTTAAAATAAAAGTGTTTGAAATTGTGTTCGAAATATCGAACATAGCAGATTTACATTTTCTCACGGAAGTGTTCATTAATCAATTCATGTTAATTAACATTTTTTTTCTGCTTAAATTTTATATCTCGAAATTTCGAACAAATTAATATGGCTTTTATTTTCTGCTTAAGGTTCAGAGTTTTAAGATGTGAATTACTTCATTCATATTGCCTTTAAATTTATACTTCAATTTAAAATTTTGAAATTTCGAACATAGGTTTTTTAATTTTTTTCATAGAAATATTAATTTTTTTTCATTCACTGCTGAAATTTCATAGGATTTTTGTAGTTCCTCATAAAAATATTCTTGTTGTTCCTATTTTGTGCTTAAATATCACAGTTTGAGATCATGTTCGAAATTTCGAACATAGAAATTTTGATACACATAACCATCAATTAATTCATTCATGTCAAGAATAATTTTCTACTTCAATTTCAGAGTTTGAAATTTCGAAAAATTCATCTTTGTATTTTTGATTTTTGACATTTCGAACATGTTTTATTTAACTTTTTTTCATAGAAATATTAATCGATTTTTTAGTTGCTGCTGAAATTTAATAATTTGTAACTATGTACGAAATTTCGAACATGGGATCTTTGTAGTTCCCCACTTAAAAATACTCATGTTGTTCAGAGTTTGAGATAATATTCGGAAATTCGAAAATAGCAATTTTTATACACATAAGTAAGCATAAATTAATTCATTCATATTAAGAAAAATTTTCAGAGTTTGAATTTTCGAAAAACGTATTATTGTAATTTTGATTTTTGATCTCGCGAACATATGATTTTTTAATTTTTTTTTATGTTGTTCCTATTTTATGCTTAAATATCAAAGATTGAGGTTATGTTTGAAATTTCGAACATAGAAATTTTTCATAATTATACTCGTAATTAATTTATATTCAAATTAATTTTCTGCTTAAATTTCAGAGTTTGAAATTTCGAAGAAGGCATTTGTGTGTCTTCTCTTAGAAACATTAATCTTGCTTTTATTTTCTGCTAAAATTTCAGAGTTTGAAATTTCGAAGAAAACTTTTTTGTATTTTACAATAACTGTTTTTTAAATCTTTTTTAATATATCGCTCTTTTACTTTAACAACGTCATAAATAAAAAAAACTTGTTTTACAGAAAACGAGTTTAAGGTTTTCAATTTAAAAAACTTTAATTACAAGATATCGAGACTTATTTTCGATTTTATCGTAAGCGACACTAATTAAATTTTTCAGGAGAAGATTTTTTTTAAATATTCAAATATGTTTTTGTACGTAAATTGTCGCTTACGATAACATTTTACAACCCGTATCTTAAAAGCTATCAATCCCATAAACTTTAAATTTCAATAAAAAAGTACACATGTCGCTTAAGATAAAATCGAAAAAAGGCTCGATATGAATATTTTACACAATACGAATAATGTGAAGATTAACTTTGCATTATTAACTCAAAAATTGCATTTTTTGATTTATTACGTTATTAAAGTGTTAAATGACTGATGTTTTCATTAGTCCTAATTTACACTATGCAAGTCTTATTGCTAAGCTGATTAGTTTGTTAGGAAAGAGGGACGAGGGGAAAAGAAACGTTACTGTTCCCCTCGTCTCTCTCTCCGTCAAACTAATCAGCTTAGCAATAAGACTTGCATAGTGTAAATATGGACTTACGAAAATTTTTATGAAATTTCTTGCAGACATTTTTTCTATTTGCTAATAGCAGCTCTAGAGGAGATAATTTTTTAAGTCAATAAGATGATTTTAATGATCTGAATATATTTCGGAATCATTTCATTATAAAACTGCTTAATGTACAATACGACTGTTGTATTTGAAAATACATATACATGTTCCGAAATCCCAGTGAACAGTCAGAGTGGCCGCGAGATTTCTCAAGTGCTTCCTAGTGAAGTTCATGAGGTTTTTGGTTCTGTCTGGAGTTTAGGCGAGGCCAGAGGATTCACGCTACTGCGCAGGTAGGCTCATTGCGCCAGCTGTTTTGAGCTAGTTCAGGAAAGGCAACATCGAGTGAGGGTGGAAGAGCCACAGATATTATCTATATCGACTTCTCTGAGTAGGGTTCCTCTCTTTGCTAGTTCATCCGCAACTATGTTGCCTGAAATAGTCCCGTATCCACGCACCCAGTTTAATACGATACGTGAGTGCTGCGCGAGCCTATCCAGGGCTTTGCGACATTCTTGGACAAGAAAAGATGTGGTCTACACACCTATGAGGGACTTAATTGCAGACTGGCTATCAATTTTAGTATGGATATCTCTATTTGAAATCCGATAGAACCTTAGTCAGTGTATCGCTCTTTTAATGGCAGATATCTCTGCTTGTAATATACTACATTCATACGGGAGACTGACATTTCAATTCCGTATTCCGGGATATATACGCCCCCACCAATTCTACCCCCCCCCCCCCCGCCACACCTTTTTGAGCCGTGTGTGAAAACCTGTACGCCTCCATTCAGTGGGGAAAAGCCTTCTGTCAATGAAATTGGAAAATTCCTATTGAAGTAGGGTTTCGGAGTGCAGTAGTCAATATGATCCGGTATGTTATCTACTGTATTTAAAATGCTAGCATGACCCCAATATCGGTGGTTCCATTCCATTAAATCCACTGGAAGCCAGCTCAACAACAGCGCCTTTATTGGCGTGGATCTCAGAGCACCTGTTATCATAAGCGTCATTTTGCGGAGAACTCCCACTAGACGGGACTGATTACTGTGCTTCGAGTGCTTTCCAGCAGACTGAAATTCTATAAAATAATATAGATTTTATAACCATTTCTAGTATCCAACCGACTCCCTTAGGAATTATTACCCAAGTAGGGTCGATTGCGTTCCTACAGACGTCGATTGCCGTTGTGGCTTTCGATACTCTTGCCTGAAAATTTTCTCTCCAGGAAAGCTTACTATCGAGGGCAACACCCAGATATTTGGCATTATCCGATAGGGTTAGGGTAATGCCATTTAGTTTTCGTTGGTTGAAATGGGGGACCTTGTGTCTCCCGGACAAGAGTACCAGTTCCGTTTTGGTCGGGTTGACACTGAGACCCTTCCGTGAGCAACAAGCACTAGCCTCATTTAGTGCAGTTTCTAGTCTTTGTGATGTCGTATCTAGGTGAAATCCTGGTATTGTTATCGATACATCATCTGAATATGCAAAGGTTTTAATATTCATGGATTCCAATTTTTTGAGCAGACTATCGACCGTCACATTTCACAACAGAAATGATGGCACACCACCCTGAAGTGTATCTCTGTGGGCCTGCCTGGTGTTGATAGCTGTTCCTATGGTGGAAGTGATGATTCTGCGTAATAGCAAATTTTCAATGAGCTGATAGATCTCTTGGTCTCGGTGTTGAGAGGCTGAGAGTAGAGAGCTATCTAGGTTAGGTTAGGTTAGCAGGCTGCCGGTAAGTAAGGGTGAAATTTAGAGTCCAGCTCATTTGGGTCCAATACAATGATCCCTTTGTGTTACCTGTTAGTTGAAGAGAAGATAGTGAGAGTGGGTGATAGGGAAGGGATAGTGATAAAGAAGACATGGGGTGAAGGAAGAGATGGAGGAAAGCTTCATTCTTTTAAAACTCTGCGCTCTGGTGTTAAATGAGGTGTATTAAATTTTGAAACTGTGTTTAGTAGCCATTTTATTTTATTGAATATTTTACTTCGCCAATGATTCTGCTACACAACGAAGGAAGGCGCTTTGATGTTACATTAGGATTAGTATCTGATGAAGTCGGTGTAGTTTTTAGTGACCAGTGCCTTATGCCTGCATCACTAGAACTTTTCCCGCAACAACTGATACAAAGGACACTAATGCACATCAGAAAAATGCGTGGTGTTATTTTTTTTAATGACTGTCGAAGACCGGGCTCGAACCCAGGACCTTAGGTTTTGTAGTCAACGTGCTAACTACTTCAGCTATCTATGATTGTTCTAATAAGAACATGCATCACTCTCAAGGGTTTTTAGAAGGAAGGAAGTTAAACTTATGGGTCTAAAATCTTTCGCCTTGTTATGTGATGCCTTCCCTCCTGTGGGAAAATCCCTTTTACTTGGACCACTTTCATAATTACGGACACACACAATATCTTGCATATATCGAAAATTCGAAATGATTTTTATGATTATGTCTCCTAAATTGAACCCATTGTCATTAGACGACTTAGACATTAATTGATTATTTCTATGGGTAAAAATGATTAAAAAAATCCTGTTTACAACTTTTTTTTTTTTTTTAAATATTGCATTAATCTTGGCATCTATCTATGAAGCAACATTTGGCTCAAAACTTGCCTCAGACATTTTTATTTGCTGAGTCAAATCACACAGCAAATCTCTTTTATTTTTTGCTCGTTAAGATTCCTTAGAAATGAGATGTAATGCAAGACGTAATCGTTGTGGCTGTGAAAAAGGGCGTAGGGGCGAGACGAAAACTATCCTTAAAGCAAAACAATGCATTTATGCGAATAATGAGCATGCAAAAAAGGAATAAATGAAAAAAAAAAACTATCAATAAAACCACATTAGAGATTAAGACATTCTCGTTAAGATTAAGACTATATACAAAAAGATACTAAAGCGTAAAAATACTTTTCAAATCCTGTTTGTTTATAATGGCATTGTGTAAAGAAGAAAAAAACACAAAGGACACAAACCAAATGAAGAGAAAAAGATAATACTATAAAAAAAAAGAAATTAGGATTTAAAGGTAAATTTGTAATTTACACAAAAAGAGACAATTATTTGGTAAAAATGAAGTTGTTGACTTAAGATTACGAAAACTCAAGTAAAAACATAAAATAAAAATAAAAAAACATTTAATACCTTACAACAAAAAAAAGAAGAAAAAAAAAACAAGAACCAGTGGCAAGTGTAACCAAACAGACAACAAACACTCATAATGGCTTAAAGGGAGAATGTAAATGTGCAGAGCCAAGACGCAACAAGGCCAACAAAATCAATTTGTAATCTTGCAAATGAGCATAAATCCGTTTTTTTCTTCTTGAAAACATAAAAGGAACTGCAATAAAAAAAATACTCGTATATTTATGCATATGAATATTTTATGCATATTTATTATGTATTTATTTCTTTATTACGTGATTTAAATCATATACACCACGAACACATTTAAGCTTAACACCGGGCGTATCCTGCAGACGTCCCACACGACACAATACTATATTGTGTTCCTGTAAATTATGACCAATGCCGGGCACGTAGGCCACCATTTCCTTGCCAGTTGATAGACGCACCAATACACACTTACGATTAGCTGAGTTGGGCTTTTTGGGTTTCTTGATCAGGGTCTTAAGCACAACACCCTTGGCAAAGGGTTTGCCATCTAAAGGCTGACGTGGAGGACGCTTTTTAATGTGAGGTCCGGTGCGATGCATTTGATTAAGTGAGGCCATTTCACGCATTTGTTGGAAAGAATTATTGACAACTGAAAGTAAAAAAAAAATATATTTTAAATATTGCATTAAGCAAAGACTAGTTTTTTTTCTAGTTGAGCAGATAGTAATTTTTCTAAAAACTTAATTGCTAATAGTTTTTATAACTTGTATATATTCCTTTCAAGTTTAAAAAATGCTTTATTTAAAAAAAGTAGATTTTCTTGCAAAAGCCTCTTTAAAAAAAATAAAAATAAAAATGTGGTTTTCATGTTTTTAAAACAATTAGACCTGGATTACACGGCAAGTTTTCTGTCCAAGTTTTGATTTTATACTGAGAAAGAAAAATGGAGATAGACATAATCTGACCAGACATTTCGCTTCTTATAGGCCGATCCCGCCTAGAATTTCTATCCCGCTATTTTAAGTTTTGAAATTATCAATATCTTATTCGATTTTTTTAATATGTACACACAGAGAAAAAACAGCTTAAAATCAATAAAAACCATATCCAATTAATAAGAAACATTAACGAAAGTCTAGTCAGGTGTAAATTTTTTATTTAAATATGGAAAAATATTAATTTACTGTATTAATTTAACTCAATATACATTTTCTATTATATTGAAAATTATTGAATTAATGTGACGCGTTCTTATTTTTAAGTTGCGCAGCTTTTCTCTGAGTGTAACTGATAAAAATTCATTTTCTGTCGACATCGTGGTCCAGGCCATGCATATTTTTATAAGGAAGATATTTTCTTAAAAAAGTATGTCTTAATAAAAAATTTATTTATCCTTAGTCATATTATAAATGTGAAAGTTAATTTGTTTGTTTGTGACGCTTTCACGCCCAAACCGCTAAACTGTCAAATATATGATATTTTTTATCCGGCTCTGAAGCGGTTTTTTTATATTTGGTACAGATTTGTTCCGAAAACCACATTTTTGGGCTGGTTAGGTAATTTTCGTTTAGGGTTTTATTGTTTAACTAGTTTTAAATTAAATTTTAAGTTTATTTTTGTATACAGATCAATGCGAGCGGAGCCACGGGTAAGAGCTAAAATTTTTATAAATAAAATATTTTTTTAGTGTTTTTTTTATTTGGGAATTGTTACAATTTAAGTTTAACATTTGTTAACGCAGTAATAATCCCAAATTATTATTTTACTTGTGCAGTAAAATATTTTTTATTAAAAATACATTGAAATTTATTATTGAGGGCTTTAGCTGGATACTATAAGCATTTCACTGTTGCTAATGCAGATCACCAGAGAGCCTTTACCTAAAAGTTTTTTTTTTTAAACAACTCAAGTTATTATGTTCATTTCATTTAAACAAATGAGAAGTTTAACAGAACTCAATAATCTATTCTTGAGTAGCTGTTGTTGTTTTTTACATTTATTTTCTTTACATACTTCTTAAACCTACAATTCGAGCTGAAAATAATTCTGCAAATTAAAACTATTTTTTTGAGCTATAGGTCTGTTTATATTTTTATTTTTATTTATTTAATCTCGATATTTCGTTAACCTTCGGTTAACTTCTTCAGGATATTTCTTGTTTTTTAATTAATTAATTAATTAATTATCAAAAAACAGATATTTGCATTAAAGTCGGTGTTTTTCTTTGCAGAATTATCAAATTTTTTTATCTAATTTTTCGACCTTTTTTTATATTCAATTAAAACTATTTTTTTGAGCTATAGGTCTGTTTATATTTTTATTTTTATTTATTTAATCTCGATATTTCGTTAACCTTCGGTTAACTTCTTCAGGATATTTCTTGTTTTTTAATTAATTAATTAATTAATTATCAAAAAACAAAAAACAAGAAATATCCTGAAGAAGTTAACCGAAGGTTAACGAAATATCGAGATTAAATAAATAAAAATAAAAATATAAACAGACCTATAGCTCAAAAAAATAGTTTTAATTGAATATAAAAAAAGGTCGAAAAATTAGATAAAAAAATTTGATAATTCTGCAAAGAAAAACACCGACTTTAATGCAAATATCTGATAGAAGAAGATAAGAAGTATGTGATAAATAAAATTAAATTTTAATGGGCGTGCCTCCGCCCATTTTTTGAATGCAAGATTTTGTGTTTTTCAGAGTTCAGGATGCGTGTTAAGTCTTGTAAAAATCCGTACAGTAGAATCACTTAAAATAAATTATTAAATTTTAATGGGCGTGATTCTGCCCACTTTTTCAAATAGAGAATTGTGTCTATTTTAGAGCTCAAGGTGTGTGGTTAGTTTCGTAAAAAATATAAGAATAAATTTTAATGGGCGTAACCCCGCCGCATTTTTTCAACTTTCAAATTGTGTAATTACAAGAACCAAAGGTGTTTGATATGTTTCGCAGCAATCAAATAAGTAGAATATCATAAAATTAAATTAATTAATTAAATTTTTTATAATGCGACCAATGGGAAGCTATACCCTCTCAGACAAAAAAAAGAATTTTTACAATCGGTCTAAAATGTACAGAGTTGTGAAGTAAAAAAAAAATAAAAAAAAAAATAGAGGCGAATTGTTAACCTCCTCCTTTTTTTGAAGTCGGTTAAAAAGTCAGCCAATGTAGCAATGGTAAAAAAAAAAATAAAAAACATGTTGATTATTGTGTTTTATTTAGAGCTTTTTTACTTAAAATCCTTTTTTAAAAGGTATTTTACTAATTAAAAAATTTATTTGTTGTTGGTGGTTTAGCACGTTTAGAAAATCAATAATTTTTTTAGGTTCGTATTCATTTTGACACGTGTTAAATAAAAATAAATATTGAAATGGGTATTTTAGTATCTTACCACACGAAACACTACAATAAATTCAATAAAAATCAAAAATCGTGCTCGACACGCTTAAAAATATTTTCAATGCATTTTTTTGTAATATTTTTTATAAAAACCGCATTTGCCCCCTTTATTTAAACACACGGAAGGGTTGATTTGTGTGATTCTTTTTAAATAAAAATTTGCCATTTCATTCTCAAAAATCTTCTCAAATGAAAACACCTGCCTATGGCGGAGTTCGCATCGTTTCCCAAAAACGGTACATTTTATTTGTCGCATTTTCTAAATTATTATTATTATTATTTTCTTTTTTAAATACGTTCCTATGTATGTAGTATTTGCTGGTATATTAAAATGCTGGAAATTGATTGGCTTTTGCCAAACGTGCTTCTGAAGTACATTGTTTAAGTGGGTAGAAAATACAGCTGGTTGACAGCTCTTAAAATGATTTGACATGATGATTTGGATGACAGCCATATTTACAAATCAAATATTGACAAAAATTAATTTTTATTTTGTGTAAAAATTCATCACCCATACATATGTATGTATGTATGTAAATAATTTGTACTACTCATAAAAGCATTATATGTATGTATGCATGTAAAGGGTGATTTTTTTAGCAACTTTCTTTTTGGCAACACTGTTTTTGGCAGCTCAGCTGTTTTCGTGTATCATGTTGCTGTTAAACATGTCCAGTTTGGTTTATAATTTAACTATGAATCGACTTACAAACGAACAACGCTTGCAGATTATTGAATTTTATTATCAAAATTCATGCCTGGTAAGAAAGTGCATCGTGCACTTCTTCCATTTTATTGTCAGTTTGGGGCGACCTTCCTAGGCGGCTATTCGGAATCTTGTGACTAAATTTTGCACTAAATTTACATTATTGCTCATTAAACCATTAACACGCAGACGTAGATTGCGGACGGGGGAAAGTATCGCAGCTGTATCCTCTAGTGTCGTTGATGGCCGTGAATTATTTAATCGGCGCCGTTCTCAGCACTACCGCGCGATGATTACAAATTTTATTTTGCCTAAAATGGAAACGCGAAACAATGGCTCAATTGAGAGACGAGTTCGGTTAACAGTTTATTTCACGTTTGGGTACAGTCAGGTCAACTGACTGTCTAGATTGTGCGATTTAACGCTTTTAGACTATTTTTTGTGGGGGGGGGGGGGGGTCATGTCTATAGGGACAAGCCCGCAACGGTTGACGCACTGGAAGCCAATATTGAATAATTTAATCGTGAGATACCGCCCGATATGTTCGAGAGAGTATGCCAAAAATGGACCCAGCGTGTGAACCATTTGAGGCATAGCCGCGGTCAACATTTATATGAAATCATCTTTAAACATTGAATTACTTACATATGTACATAGATCGTTCTATCGACTCAAATAAAGATTTCATACATTTCTCTAAGAGATCTTTCTATTAGAGTGTAATATGGTTTTGGAGAATTAGGCAGCATGGAAGCTCAAATTCTCTGTACTCTTAGCACTTATTATATGTAAATATTAAAAGTAAAAATTATACTTTTTAGGAGTGTTTAAAAAACTTAAGTCGAAGTAGCAAAAGTCGTAAAATTTTTACTTTTCTTCTTTCTTTCTTTCTTTTTTTTCATACTGTTTAAAATCAACCAATGCTTTTGCTTGTGCTTATGAAAATCAACAACAGTCGCAGTTAGAAGCAGAAGCAGCAAACGATTTATGAACATTTGCGCAGTATGTCTTGTTTTAGACTCGGCAGTTTTTCTTGAAGCAGTTCTCTTCAATTCTCTTTTAAAATTGCTCGTTTGTTTACACACAGACGGTTTCTTGTTCAATTTTCCTGTTGTTTTAATACAGCGAATGAAATAACAAAAGAGAATTGAAGTAACTTTTCGGTACAAGCAATTCAGTACCCCTCTTCTTTCTTCTCTCCCATTAACTCAGACTTGCTTCAAGAAAAACTGCTGAGTCTAAAACATGAGTATGTACTTTCAACAGTCGACGATTTCAAAAGTTTCAATTTGATTTGCTGTTGCAGTCTGTATGCTTTTGTAAGTACCAAACAGTCACAGTCGAAGAAGCAAAAGCTCTTGCTTTTAAAAGCTTTGTGCAGGTTCAGTCAACTATTTTGTGGTGTTTGTCATGTTTTTGTTGTTGTTTTTGCACAAAAAAAAACACTGTACTGCGATTGCTTAAAACTTCTAAAAGCAAGAGTTTTTGCTTCTTCGACTGTGACTGTTTGCGGCTTCCAAAAGCATATAGACTGCTTCTGCTTTTACTTGCGATACTAACCAAAAGCAAAAGCAAATCAAATTTAAACTTTTCAAATCGTCGACTGCTGAAAGTACTGCGCAATTGGTCATAAATCGTTTTGTGATTTTGCTTTGACTGAAACGGTTGTATTTTTCAAAATGAAAGCAAAATCAATTGAAATGAAAATCATTAGTTTTTTAAACAATGCTTTTTAGTTTCCTGGACCAGAGAAATCTGAGATTATAATATCAATGCGCTGATTTACATGGGCATAGTTGTGCCCGTTTGTAGGTGAGATAGGCAAAAAGAGTGCTTTTGTGGTTGGCATAATTTTTCAACCAGCTACAACCCCGCATTAGAAGCACAAAACCAATACACACACAACTTAAAAAACCGGAAATTTTAAATGAATACGAATGAGGTAGTTTACACGAGAACAATTTTTAAGCCGTACAATTTTTGTAATTTTTCAAATTACACTAGACTAATTCATCTGACACAAAATGTATACGTATACACAGCTTTGTGTGTTAGTGTTTTTCGTATTCATTTAAAATTTGCTGTTTCGTATTCATTTAAAATTTGCTGTTGTGTGTGGATTGGTTTTATGCTGCTAATGCGGGGTTGTAGCTGGTTGAAAAGTTATGCCAACTACAAAACCACTCTCTTTGTCTCTCTCACCATCAAACTGGCATGTTATGCCAGCACAATTATGCCCGTGTAAATCAGCGCAATGACATAAAAATGGAAATCTCAAGCTCAATAAATATAGATAAATACAACTAAACTCAGGTGTTTTTTTAATTAAAAAAATTTTTTGTCTTTTTTTTATTCTTCATAAAACAATAGCCATTGTATATCAGAAATTGACCATTTCCAGCCATCCTTTATTTATTTTTTATACGAATTGATTTAGATTAGTTGTGATATTATTTTTCCCCCTTTTCAGTTTTCAATCACACATGCAAATACTTCATTAATCTCTGTGCGGTTATTTAAGTTGTCAAAAAAAAAAAAAAATCACACAGTTTTCAAATATTTTTCTATTCCCTTTTCTTTTGTTACCAAGTTCATTTTTGGTAATTTTGGTAATTGAAAGGCAACAAAAGAAAAAAAGTGCATCATGGATTAAAATTATTATTGTTGGTTTTCGCACAAATATTTTCCAAATTCATTTACACAACGGGTGGTCATTTATTATTACAAAAATTTGACAAACATGTGCATTTGTTTTATGAATTTTTAATATTGGAAAAAGAAACAAAACAGAAATTTGCGATTATTAAATTCAAAACGTACAATATGTACATGTTTTGTATTAATATACATATGCGCTTACATACAAATGTATTTTTGCAGTAAATATGCTGTCGGAAATTCCGTTAACTTTAAACTAACTTTAAGCTAACTATTTCGCAACTAGTACTGACTGACATTTGGATTACTTTTCAATGGAACCAACTAACTATTTTAACATTGCGATGTCCTAGGCGGTAGTCAATTGTCTCACTCTGAATTACTTTCAACTAACTTCGTACACCAAAGATGAAAAGGGACCCTATTGTTTTAGCTACGACGTCCGTCTGTCTGTCACAGACTGTTTTCTCGAGAACCGTAAGAGGTACGGATCTGAAATTTTTACAGACTACGGAAATTTTAATGTAATATACATTAGACACTTGAAATTTGTAAAGTTGTTGTTTTTCTATGCAGACTACAACAATTAACACTGAAATTTAAAAAAATTAAAAGTAAAGGGTATTCTATCAGTTAATGTAATTTTACTATGTCATTTTGAGAAATTGTTGTATCTTGGAACCCGTGAGAGGCAAAATCTTGAAATTTTCAAAAAACGGCAAAACTAAAAAATCAACAAAACGCAAAAAATCGCCAAAAACTGAAAAAAATCGCCTAAACGAAAACAAGCACCAAAACTAAAATAAAATCACTAAAAGTAAAAAAGTCGCAAAAAAAAACTGAAAACCTCGCCAAAAAGAAATAAAAAAAAAACCAAAGTCCGCTAAAGTTTTTTAAACTATCGAAAACTTTTGATAGTGAAACTATCGATAGTTTTCCACCTCTACACGGAACCCTTCGCGTACGAGACCAAGTTGCCCTTTACTGAATTTATTTTGTGTTATTTTAAGTCGGTTTTGATTAATTTTTTTTAACACAGTCCTTAGTTTTTGATTTTTGATATACATACATACATAAATAAAATTTAATTCTCAAAATATAATTTGCAAACAATTGCTATAAAACATCTATAACCCATTAGTTGAAATAATTAATCGCAAGCCCTTAAAAATTTAAAATAAAAATCAAGCCGCAGAAGCACACACACATACATACATATGTGACAGCGCATAGAGAGAGACCTAAGGGGGAAAAAAATAAATTTTCACTTTTTTTTTTTGATGTGGACAACATCTGAGCATCGAATGAGACCGATCCCATGCCCCAAAAGTGTTCCCTCCCAGAGATATGGGCGTTTTATTCAGTGATGGTACACCAAAGAAACACGTATTTAAATCTTTAAAATGGCTCTCCTGAACAAAACCGGTTTTTACCCTTAGGTCCCTTTCTATTTTGCGCGTCACATATGTACATATTTGCAGCAGTTACATACATTCGAGTATATTCTTTTCTGACCATTGTTTAAAGCAGGGACCGTAACTGTTATGACTTTTATCAAAAAAATTAAGAAATAAGAGTTATTTTTGGTATTTATTATTTTAAATGAAAAATAAAAGTTATTTTTGATTTTTATATTTTTAAATGAAAAATGAAAGTTATTTTCGATTTTTATATTTTTATATCAATAATAAAAGTTATTTTTGATTTTTATATTTTTATATTAATAATAAAAATCAATTCAAAATTCGTGAAATAGGTAATATGTTTATTAATCTTTGTTACGTATTAAAGTAAAAATAAAGTACACATAATATATTATATTCATATAGAAATTTGAATGAAGCAGCATATTATAATACATACGGCATCAACAAATAAATAAGAGTTTTGAATTGATTTTTATTATTGATATAAAAATATAAAAATCAAAAATAACTTTTATTTTTCATTTAAAAATATAAAAATCAAAAATAACTTTTATTTTTCATTTAAAAATATAAAAATCAAAAATAACTTTTATTTTTCATTTAAAAATATAAAAATCAAAAATAACCCTTATTTTTGATTGTTAAAATAAAAATCAAAAATTTAAAAATCATGCAATATGTTGGATGCATTTCGCCTAAAAATCATGATGGTGTAATTAAAAGTTTTCTACGATGTTCATTTATGTATGATTTATTTCTTCAAAAATTGAAAAATAACTCTTATTTCCGGTCCCTGGTTTAAATACTTTTCACACAGATTAGCTGAAAACGCAAAACTATTCATGTTAAACGCAAATGTTGGTTTTTTTCGCATAGAAATATTTATTTATTTTTGATCACTATCTGTTGTCAATTTTACGATCATATTGAGGAAATTAAATTTGATAAATATGTCTGTACATACTTACATACATGCATATGTAGATGGTTGGTATGAATTTTTATTTCATATTTTCTAATGTGTTATTTACCAAAATGTGGCATCTGTGGCGTGTTTCGCATCCCGAGCATCTACCCTTAGTTTTGCACGTGTTTGTCACACTTATTTGTTAATATTTTATAAATATTGCCAATAAAGACGCCCACAATCTATACATTTATGTATGTATGTATGTACATGTATATATACATATCGTTACCTTAATATAGAAAGGCCCTAACTCATTATTTTTGTTATATCGATATTTTTGCATTTTTCGATACATTAACGGCCTGGCCCACGATGTCGACAAGAAAGTTTCTTTCTCTTACTTACATACATTTAAAACAAAAACAAATTCTCTTATTTTGTTTTTGTTTTCAATATAAGCAAGCGAAAGAAACTTTCTTGTCGACATCGTGGGCCAGGCTGTAAATGTTCTTCTATCGAAAAATACCAAAAAAAAAAACGAATAAAAAAATAACGAGTTAACCCCTTTCAATATTAAGGTAACGATATGTATATTAATGCGGCTCGCCTTGTATGAATTTGCTTTATGACAATTCCCAAAACATAATGAGCCTCTAGCGACAATCGTTAAAAAAATCAGTTTCAGAACTTTTTTGCATTTTATCACATTTTTTCATCTAAGAAATTTAAAAAAAATTAAGGTCCTAATTTTGTAAAACGCAACGTTTAGCGTTGACAAATTTTGTACATATGTATGTATTTTGTTTTTGTAATTAAAATTTTTTTCCATACAAAATTAGGCCCTATATATTACTAGCATCTTTCCGCGACTTCGTTTGCATCCAGAAAGAAATTGAAATTGTCCTATAAACTGTATACAAAGTTTGGCAAAAACGGAAAAAGTAGCAAAACTACAAATTTTTACCCCATTTACCCCCTTAAAAGTACATTATTTTTAAATTTGCACCATATACATAGATACTATCCGTCTACCAATTTCCATCCAAATCACAAACATACAAACTTTCACATTTATAATATTATAAACAGGAAGTAGGATATAAATATACCGAAGCATATTTATTTGACTTTAAGAGCCTATTTCACCAATAAAATATTTAAATATCAATTCATATTTAAATGTCGATTTTCATAAATTTTTGTATGGAAAAATCACTTTTAATTATGAATTGATATTTAAATAAGTTGGTGAAATAGGCTCTAAGCGTGTTTCTTTGTTTGGTTTTCTTTAGGATAAAGTTAGTGTTTTCAGGAAGCGTAATTAAATGTGATAATTTGTAACATAGTGTCCACACCTGATGAATTTATATCATGATGAATGTCAAATTGATATCATGATGAAAATTCATCACGTACAGACTCAATTTATTAATATTATGGCAGCGTTATGATATAATCATCAGAGCTCACGGGCTGATAAATTCATCTTGATATCAAATGTCATTTTATGTATCACTGAGCATTTAAAGTTCATTTATGAAACAATTTTCGTTTAAAAAAGCGGCACAACAATTATTTGTGACCTGAAAATTAAACAACTCGCAAATTAGATATTTTTGCAAGTGTTTTGCAAATACTTGTTTGATTCATCATGATATAAAATCATCAGGTGTGGACACTATGTTAAAAATTATCACATTTAATTACGCATCCTGAAAACACTAACTTTATCCTAAAGAAAACCAAACAAAGATACAAAAATAAGTTCGAACAGAAGTTGACTAAAAATTCCTCAAATTAAAACATTATACGCTTTTTTTTGGTTGATATTAATGAAAAAATTACTGTTGCTCTGCCGGCGTTTTCTTACAAGTTATGATATAAGATCGTCATTTGTGGACACTATGTAAGGAACAAATAACAACAAAGAAAACTATCAGAAAATTGCAGTGTAGCATCCTTCGGAAAAAGCAAGTTGCTTCGTTCTGCTCGTGTTTATTAGATTATTTACAATTATCGTTGGTGTTATTTAATCCTTAAAAATCAGTAACTTCCTCTTTATGACAGCGGGAAGTTAAAAATATAGTGAGTTATATATATTGAGTATAATTTTGCTTAAACAAAGAAGAAACACTTATATGTACAATTATTGATTACATCTTGAAATTTATGAGGAGTCTTAAATATTATTTTTGTACTTCAGATTACAAGTCGTTATTGTAAATAATATAGCAAAAAGCATAAGAAAGCGTACGTTGAAATCATGGTGGAGTACCCAACAAAACTCAGAAGAAACAGGAGTGGAACTTGGAAACTCCTAATTCCTATGCGAAGGTATAGGTTGTTTGTAGCTCCCGAAGGAAACTCCTATATGTGGGATACCATGGGAATATTAGCTACAATATGTAATTGAAGAACAAAAACAAATAAACAATATAGCATAGATACATATTCGAATAAGATTAGCAGAAAATCATTATGATCTAAAGCCTGGATCACACTATCGGCACAATGTACCGATTTTCGTCGGCACACTGCAATAAATTCATAAGTAATAAGCTAAAATTGCATTACATATTACTCAATTAATTCTAAACTAAGTCCATATGTCTTTATTACTATTTGCAGTGTGGTGCAACAATGTCCTTATATTTCAGCTTATTACTTATGACTTTATTTCAGTGAGCCGACGAAAATCGGTACATTTTGCCGATAGTGTGATCCAGGCTTAGCTTCTAAGAATCGCCTTAACCCCTAGGAAACTTTTTTCAGTAGTACTTTTAATTTTGAAAATCATTTCAACTTTAGCTTATGTTACCTTAATCACTTTTTCCTTATTAGCGGAAAAATTATTCCACACTTCTTTGATTTGCGGCAAAACTTACCCTGAGCTGTTAATTGTTTCGTAATGCTGAATGTTTGCCTTAGGAAATTCATGGCGTCGGAAAAGCAAAACTTATTTTTTCACTAAATAAAAAGTTATGTTAATTTATATTATTAATTTCCCTACAAGTTTTCTTTCAATGGGAATTGAAATTAGCACAATTTTTTTTAACCAAAACCACAAAAATGTAAACATGCAGTCTATGGCAATAAAAAAATTAGACAGCTGTTTTGTGATTAGCAGTAATGCCAAGTTTTCTTGTCTACAGGTTGGCAGTTTATTAAGAAAAATCAACCGCTGCTATGTAAATATCAAAGAAAAAAATATGCATACTCATAATTTTAGCGCTAATTTTTTGTTTGATTTAATAGTGAGACAAGAAAAATTAAAAAAGCTATGAAGCTAAAAGATATAGGTAATTTAGTAGTATTCGATGAATTCCCTCTTCTATTTGAGGTAAGCTTTTGCTTTTTAAGTATGTGCAATAAATATTTTTTGTATCAATCTCTTCTGGTTCAGCCCAAACAAAAAATTATCTTAACGCACTTACTGCATTTGGAAAAACAAACAATGCCTGAGAAATTACCCATGATATTCACTACACAAAAGCTTGCAGACCAGTTGAAAGAGTATTGTGCAGATAATAATCATAAGGTAAGAAATTTTCAAAGTAATCCTGTGAGCCCTAGTCAGTAAGGCAATGATACAAATATACATATGAATGTATATGCAGGAAGCTTCTGTCCTGCTATGTATGTATGTATGTCCTGTTTTGTTGATCAGAAATAACAATGGTTTTATTATTAAATCTCTTAACTTACAAAACAGAATATTTATGTTTGTCTCATTCGATAGTTCAAACATTCTGATATGGCCACAAATTTATCTGGGCACATATGTACATATTTACTTTAGTATTAAACATTTTCCCAAAAACTAGTCATTGAACTTATCTTAACATCCTACAGTATGGCATTTAAAACTGTGCTGCCTTAATATACATTTTCTAAATGCAATGTTTTAAAAATCTGATTCCATTTTCATCTTCCAATGTTATAAAATCAACTAAAATTTTAGAAACAAAAATAACGTCTTGTTTTTACATATTGTCCGCGAATCGACTTAATTCCATTTCTTGATGAAAAAATTAAAAAAACTTATCTTCTCAAAAATAATTGTGTATTCAATTTGGAAATAAAAATAAAAAATAGGTTTAAAAAAAAAATAAATTTGTTACAAAATAGTAAACTGCACTGTACTAGATATATAGAACCTTTGCTATTTCCAAGTTTTTTTTTATTAAATGTGAAAATATGTTCACATATGTATATCGTATGTATACTTTCAGTGCATCAATAAAAGCAATATAGTTATTGTTAAACCCTATGAATTTATTGATATTTTAATTGATCGTCGTCTTACTTTGCAAATTTTATTTTGTACTTCCGAAGAAGCAGAATCATATAATGTGATAGTGTTAATAAGACAGAGTAAGTGCAAATAGTTTGAAAATTTTTCATAAGCGCGTACTAAAATTTTTTATTGGCTTCTTTAGATGGGAAATTGAATTTCATATATGGAGGCAATTATACCGATATACGATCGGCAGTATTAAATGATACATTTGCGTCTTGGATAACACATGGCGTGGAAAAATTATATATTAATTTAAAGAGAATGGATGAAAATCATATATTTAATGAGGTGGATCAAATGCAAAAAGTGCTGCAAAGCATAGAAAATATTATGAAGTGAGTGTTAAATGCATATATAACGAAAATACGAGTTATAAAAATTGATTTAAAATTTACAGATGCCATCGAAATGCAAAAATTCATATTTATTTGCCATTATTTGGTTTTGAGCGTTTCATATTAAAATTAGCCCAACATTTACCTAATCGCATAAAAATATCATGTCCTAATAAATTTTACATGAATGTTGCGAAATGTGGCGATGCCTCACTAGAAACTTATTTCATAAACGATAACGACACAGAGGAAAAAATTGTTTTATCATTCGGATCATGCAGTCCCTCCGAAGCTAATGGGTAAATCATATAAATTTGTCTTAAACCTTAAAACCTATAATTAATATTACAATGCTGTAAATTAAATTTCAAGTAACTTTCAAAGAACAAAAGATATTACAATCAACATCTACGATGATGCCGCCGATTGTAATAGTTATGAGATACATAACGACCGCGGTTACTATGAGCTATTTTACAGCCCTGAACCCTCACCATTTCAGTTAAAGTTATTATGCATGCTGGTGAAACCAAAACGTATATTCGGCATAGTAGATACTTTTAATAATAAATCAGTTGTACCGAAATATCTGTACGAGCTTTGTGTGGGAGCCAAAGATAGAATATTAAAAAAACAAGAAAGAAAATTAAGGTAATAAAATTTGTAATATAATCTCTCAGAGTTTTTGCTTATATCCAATATTTAATTGATGATTATACAAGCGTACCTGAAGGCAGCAGCAAACAACAGCCAACAACAATTATTTTGGGTGCACTTCCACATGAGATGTTTAAAAAATCGGGACCTTATATAAGTGATACGGAAAGTGATGAGGATAATGATGATCATAGCGATACTTAGCGCAGCATTTAAATTTATGATAACGTTTTAATACTTCAATATTCTAATGAATAAAAATCATGGAAACAATATTGTATTTTTCTTTTGTTTGCTCATATTTTTCAAATTGTTACATTGGGCGAGTTTGTAATAGGAAACTGTAGAAGTCCCAAAAATTAAATTAAAAAAGTTGTTTTTGGAGTACTGTTGGTAAATTTAAACAATTATGCAATTAAATATACAATGACAAGAAAACAACAACATAAAATTAAATTTATAAATACCAATTTATTAAAAAAAAAACTATAAACTATTTAAATATGCTGGTATAATATTCTTCTTCCAAGTCATACAGATCCATGGCCATTTCATCTCTTAATTTCGTTAACTTTTTATCGCAATCTCTCTGCGTGGCGCGAAATAGTTGAGAATTATTTGCAATAGCTTCATTTACCGAATGAAAATCATTCAAAATCAAATACTGTTTTATATCCGAAACCAATTTCATTAAAGATTCTCCAGCTCTTACTAAAATTAAGAAAAAAATATTAAAAAAATAATTGACAAATTATTATTATTAGTCTTGTGCAGGCTTTAAAATGTATAAAGGGACCTAATTATATATATAAAAAAAAAATTAGTTTTCCAGTAAGCTAAGATCGAATAGTATATTTCAAATTTTATAAGAAACGAATATTTCTTGTAGAAATATATCGATGGAAAATGACATATGATTTACAACAATTGTGAGTTGATGTCCACAAATTTTTTATTTGATGTTAACTTTTAATGTTAAATCAATCAGGTATAATTTCTTAATCGGGCTTAAGTTCAGAAATTCGAATTCTTATTGAATGAAATATTTTTATTAATTAATGTGATTTTCTAAAGAAGAGAAGGCTAGCTAGACTTTTTTTTAGCTAAAAAAGTCTAGTTTAATTCACTCACAAGCTCGGTGGTGGGCTGATTTACTTAAACCTACTTGATTTAAAGTCGTTGGAAAAATACTATTATGGTTAAAAACTATAATTTTCAGTTTTAAAGGAAGTTCGAAATTTCTAACTTGTTCCTAAGTTTTCGAAATTACGTACAGTTGCATTTTATAAAATCTAATATTTAAATAAAAATAATTTTTTTTTAATATTGTCTAATTCTTATAATCATGTACATACATACTCGTACATATCGAGCCTTACTTTCGATTTAATCGTGAGCGACAAAAATTAAATTTTTCAGCAGGTTTTTCAAAATATTCAAATATGTTTTTGTACGTAAATTGTTGCTTACGATAAAATTTTACAGACCGTATCTTAAAAGTTATCAACAATGGCAATTGGCATTTTGATAACTCTAAACTATGGGTAGGGCCATACAATTTTAATTTCAATAAAAAAGTCCATTTTCGATTTCATCTCGCTTACGATAAAATCGAAATAAAAGGCTCGATATGTAGTATATGGAAACTTTTTTTTCGAAGAGGTGCATGCACAAGCAAGCCTTTTATATTGAATTTTTATACAAGGGTTTCTTGCAGTCATAAGTAAAAACATATACTTACCAATATTTGCTGCTCGAACTTGCATCTCATAAGTGTCCTGCTCACATTGAGTAGTTTTAGATATTTGTGAATCACCTTCACCACGAGCCAATTTAATTATTTCTAAAAATACAAAAGCAATGATTAATAAATTTCTTCGAAGTTCAATGAAATTTCATCATTTATAGCTTTCGCTAAGATTTATAAACCACGTCATCTCTTAATGACAAGTTGTATAAATGCATAAAAATACATAACAGTGCAGACAAGATATTGACAGTGTAAACACTTAAATAATTGACAAGTTCAAAATTAGTATAAATACATAAATAAATATTTGAATTAATTCCTTAAAAAACATGGGTTTAATAATAGCAAAGCTTTTTGATAGCTTTCTGGGCAAAGAAAACATACGCATGTTAATGCTGGGCTTAGATGGTGCTGGTAAAACTACAATCTTATTTAAACTAAAGCTGGGAGAAATTCTTTCAACTATGCCCACTATTGGGTTCAATGTTGAAACTGTGGAATATAAAAATTTAAATTTCACCGTTTGGGATATTGGCGGCCAAAAAGCCATACGCACACTATGGTATCACTATTTTCCTAATACCTCGGCTATAATTTTCGTTGTCGACTCGTCTGATGTGCAGCGCATTGAAACGGTAAAGGATGAACTTCATGAAATTATGTCACATTATGAATTATTAAATGCTATACTGGTGGTATTTGCCAATAAGCAGGACATGCCTAATGCTTTAAATGTCAATGAGTTGGCCAAACAATTAAATTTGTCCAGTTTAAAGCAAATGTGGCATATACAAGCAACTAGTGCAGTCAATAATGAAGGTATTTATGAAGGGCTGGAACATGTGAGAGAATTGCTGCGAATGCGGAAGAGTAAGAAATAACTTACACATTTTAAAATATAAATACATACACTGGATATTACTAACATACATACGTACATATGTATTCTGTTTACGACTCCAAACTAAATCTCAGGATTGAAAAATATACATATGTATGTATGTATATATTCTGAGATATGTAAATGAAAATAAATGGCTTAATTAGAAGGATGGCTTGATTTTTACACGAGGAGTGTCTTTAAAGGATTTATTTATTTATTTATTTAAGAAATACTTTACAAAGTAAATTTGCAAAGTATTGTTGCACAAATATGGGCGGGGTAGCTAGACCATATGCCCAAGATGTTATTAACAGTTTTTTAAAAAGGCTTTGTGACTGACTGTACACGACCTATGCCTTCACATAGGAAGTAGCAACGTGGTTGTTAAAGAAATTCCTCAAAAGAACCGCAAGAATATACGGTTATCCGTGGCAGATCAGTCAACCAGTGCGAGTGAGACGCAAAACTCTCGAAGGCCAATAAACAACAGTGGCCTGGTTGCACTTAAGAGATAATTGCCAACGACGCTTGATGTTGACTCGCCCAGAGCTGCTTTACGACTGTCTGTCTTTAAAGGATATTTATTAAAATTGGATGAGGCAAAACCACGCATGCTATAGAACAAATAGGCTAATTTTTAATAAATTTCTATTAACCAATAACCAAAATATGTAATAAAGACAAACAAAATTTTTAAATTAAATAAGTTGCAGCAATTTCTTTGGACAATGTGCTTTAGCTCAGGGAACGTTGCTGAGCACACTCTTACCTTCGAAATTTTCCAACATGCTTTTAACATCATCTTTGAGGCGCACTTGATAAGATTTCAGTAAAGCTTCTTTAGATTGTGTTATAGAGCGATTTGAAGTCATTTAGTTGAATTTAAGTGAGATTTAGGATAAAACGACAGAAAAAAATATAAACAAAAATAGTGGATGCACGTATTTTTGATAACTGCACAGATGCTTGAAGAAAGTGCTGCCAATTGTTTTTAAATTAACCGCGGTGAACACAAGGGTGGGTGTTCGGTTTGTGAAAAGTATATCACAGCATTGAAAATTTAAAACCAAACTTCAACTTGATGATTATTTAGAATCTTGAAAATGTCACTCGGTAATCGAATTTGTGAAATTGCAATCCTAGTAAAGGCTGGGAGTCATTATACAATTGTGTCTTGAAAATGTTCATGGGCTTCATTCATCCAGGGTTGTATTTTTAGTAATTCGTGTGATTGTGTTGGATAGTGGATAAAATCCTTGTATCTTACTCGGCAAAGTTCTTTAAGTTAAAAACATGATATGCCTTGAGTGTGTGTATGTGTAAAAAAAGAAAGAAGTGCTTAATGCCACTTAATATGGTTGAAAGCAAATGTTAAAAATGCAAACTCGATGGCGAAGGAAACGTGTAAAACCAGCATTAGTGCTACCAAGTATATAAGTAACTAGCAGCTGGAATTGAGTCTGTATTGTGAATTTGCCAAGTGTTCTATTGTGTATGTTCTATTGTGAATGGTTATAATCTAATAGCAGCTGTTATTGGAAGTTTGGTGAATTTTTGTCTAAAAATTTTCCTAGTAATATCAAATTTTGCAAAGAAATATTTGTTTTAAAAATATAGAAATTATGGCCGCTCGGCGTGATATATCGCCTTTACTTCAGCGCATCAGAGCATTTTTATTAGGTGTAAGTGTATTTTGCAATTAACAAAATATAATCGGTTCCGATTATATAAGGCTGCAGCATCAAATGAATTTTTAAATTTGTATATTTTATGCTTTTAGCGGGAACATACACTAGCTCTGCGTTTCGAAGATGGTTTAGCCGATCGTACACAGCCACCTCCAGATATACCCGGTGGTCCGGCCCATGTGCTATCAGCCAATTATTATTGTGTACGCGACCCACGTCGCCTGGTCGAGCCACCAATTGATTTGGTTCAACAAAAACTTTTGACCGACAATAAAGCTCCAGCTAAATTACCCACACCGGGTCAAGTGTACATGTGGGACTAGAAATAAACAGAAACTTATTAAAAGCTATTATTAAATTTTTAACTTTGACGAAGTGTTTTTTTCCTTAGAGGAATTAGTGTTACTAATAGTAAATGTGTTAGCAAGTGTAACAAGCTTATAGAAGAAACTTAAAGCAAGTTAATTATATTTTATTATAAAGCAAATTAACCATATTGTGTGAAACACTTGGCAGAAACCTAAGAAATTCAGTAAATTTACCATTTTCCAGGTCCAGAGGTAATTTGAATCACTTTGTTATATAGTTTTAATATATTTTATGATTATAACTACGAGTACATGTATACCATTAGAAGCTTCAAGCCCTTGTTGTTCAATTCTCAACTATTCTTTCCACATGTTATTTCGAAAATTATTATAACAATACAAAGTTCGAAGAAAAATATTACAGTCACTGCGCAAAATAGCACGACCAACGGTTGATTTATTTGCATTTACTCCTAACAAATGCTTAATTTTAGAGGTAGAGTGTGCTGATGCAATTCGATGAATTTTTCGCTTGTCTTCTGTCGTCAGCTTTGGAAGTACCTACATTGTTATTTTTGTTGTATGTCTCACAGTTTTTAAGTAAGTCATGACAACGTTATGACTTATTCCAAATTTTCTGGCGATTTCTCGATAGGAATATTTTTCAGAGTGGTAAACATAAATTTTTATGATTTCCGGTGACATTAAATAACTTTTTCTACCCATTTTGATTTGGTTTACTACTTCCACGAGCTGAGACTTTAATATTAATAAGATTTTGTAAAGCTCTATAAAAAAACGCGACTGAATCAAGTTAAACTGAACGTGATTTTGCTTAACAAGTACAAACTTGGTTCTATCCTGATGAATAACAGTGTATACTAGTATATAAGCAAAAAGTGTCTAGCAAAAGCGAAATCTACGCAAAATTCTAAGAACATTACCCTAAAAAACTAGGGTTCTAAAATCAAAACAGCTCCCGCCGAGAGAATTCCAAATTCAAGATTTTCGTTGGGTAAAAACTTATAGCCAAATAACAAAAGTAGTATAGCGACTTCAAAATAAGAAATTTAGCAAAAACCAACTTTACCAAAGATTTACATATATAAAACTACTTGCTTTAGGTGTTCCATTGATGTGTCATGTTAAAGACAAAAAATGGACTCTCAAATGGTATGTGTTATGAGATTGGCTTCCGATATTCAGAGGTCAAACCTAACGGATCAAACCTTATGTTTCCGGGCAATTTTTTCGAAAAATTGTATTTTTAAAATTCTTTAAAAAACAATATGTTGATTAATAACTTCTTATATTTAACGTGGCCAAGTTTAAATTTTGAACTCGCAATAGTTCATGAATAATTGAGAAAAATGTTCAAGAATTGTAATAAGAAAATTAAAAACAACTCATTTTAAATAAAAATTTCCATGTAATGTTAAGTACCGGGTAAACTTTTTTTCGTGTTAGCGCTTTTTCTTGGTTCTGGTCAATTTGTTTTTTTTTTTGAGATTTCTTTTGGTTTTCGCTTTTTTTTAGTTTTGGTTTTTTTCGTTTTAGCGATTTTTTCAGTTTTTGGCGATATATTTTTGTTTAACCGATTTTTTACGACGCTTTTTTTCGTTTTGACGATTTTCTTATTTTGGGATTTTGTAGTATTAGCGTTTTTGAAAATTTTGAGAGTTTTCAAAATTACATAGTCAAAATATCATTAACTGATAGAAAGTACTTTAATAAATTTTTTTAAATTTCAGTGTTAATTGATGTAGCCTACATAAAATTTCACTAATGTCTGATATTACATTAAGATTTCAATATTTTTCGTTGCTCGCTTTAGAACACCCTTTAATTGTTAACCGTCATCTACATATTTGTTGTAGCGACCAAAATTTTACATATTCTGTGAAAATTGCAGGTCCGTAGTTGTTACGGTTCTCGAGAAAACAGTCTGTGACAGACATACGGACATCGTGCCGAAAACAATGGAGTTCTTTTCACTTTTGGTGTACTGAACCCTAAAAAGATAAAAGAAAAGTACTCGGTAAATCACGGTGGTTATTATGTAATTCGATTCGAAAAGAAAACTGTTCGAATTTGTATTTTACATATTAACATTACAATTCTTACACATTTCCGTTCGATTCGGATTACATAATAACCACCCAGGTTAACAACTTAGTTTCCTCAATATACCTATGTTAGATTTTTCAGTCTGAATACCCAAGATATTCCAGGTCTGGTATGTTTTCTAATATTTCTGTTAAATATTGGCACTCTGGTGAATGTGTAAGCGACATTGATCTTCATAACCATTAACATAATGTTAGTGTTAATGTTACTAATTTCATGTCTGTTATATACGCAATAGACGCTGTTATGAATTAAATAGTTTCCCTCTAGTCAGCCTAGAACCATATGTCTCTTTGTCAGCACACTTTTTTCTACCGACAATTGCACTAGTTGAAATCTCGACAACTTTCCTTTTATGCGTGAGTAGACATACGTTAGAGACAACAGCTCTAATATATTTCTGGGACATTGTCAATGAACGCGTCAATAGTTTGTTTTTCTTTTTTTATTATGCTGTGCAATAATGTTAAGAAATACATACATATGTATGTATGTATGTTTTTAAGTTTAATGCTCCAACCATTATAAAATTTTAGACGAGGCTCACTAAAATGTACTAGTGAATATTTAGTTCAAATGTCTTCATAAGATCGTAAAAGAATAGTGCTAAAGTCTACTGGTAGATTTTCAATGACAACCCTATGTTATATGTCAATAGGCGATTACATTGGCTGGGGCACACCTAGTCAGTAGTACTATTGACAATGTCACTAGTAAATCTCTACAATTTTACTATCGACATCGAGCGAAGAAAATATCGGTATTGTAGACTAGAGCCCCTAAAATTTACTAGTGAATCTTTTGTGCCAATGTCTCCATGTAGTCCCAAAAAACTACTTAGTCAGTAGTGCTACAGTCTAGTGGTGGATTTTCAATGACAAGCTAATGTTAAATGTCAATAGATGATTACATTGGATGGAGTAGACCTGGTCAGTAGTACTACCCTCTAGTCAGCGTAGAACCATATGTCTCTATGTCAACACTCTTTTCTATAGCGACAATTGCACTAGTTGAAATGTCGACTACTTTCCTTTTATGCGCGAGTAGTGATACGTTAGAGACATTGTCAATGAACGCGTCAATAGTTTGGTTTTCTTTTTTATTATGTTGTGCAATACTGTTAAAATACACATGTATGTATGTATGTGTTTAAGTTTGTTGCCCTAACATTATGAAATTGTAGATGAGGGTCACTAAAATGTACTACTGAATCTTTGGTGCCAATGTCTCCATGTGGCCCCAAAAAAACTACTTAGTCAGTAGTGCTACAATTTAGTGTTGGATTTTCAATGACAAGCTAATGTTAAATGTCAATAGGCGATTACATTGGCTGGGGTACACCTGGTCAGTAGTGCTACTGACAATGTCACTAGTAAATCACTACATTTTCACTATTCGCATTTTCTGCAGGGTTGCCATTGTAGTCAAAGTGTAGGCATGTGATTTTAATTGCACTAATTATATGTATATGTAAATGGGCATGTATACTATTTACATATAATTATAAGATGAAATAAAATATATTTTGAAATAATTATGAGTGCTAATTTTCAATATCTTGTATGTACATTAAACTTATGTAAATCAGTGTTGCCAGTGAAATTTCGAGAACGATACATTTTAGTTTCCAAAAAGATACATGTGTTCCCAAAAAGATACATTTTGTAAAAAATTTTAAAGTCCATTTTTAACGTTTATTAACATAACATTTTTATTTTATATTTAACGAATATAAAAATACAGTAAAGGCCGTGATACACTAGCCTACACGATCGTTCGATTTTTGAGAAAATACAGCCCTGGTATGAAGGAGTCTATGAACATTTTCAAGAGACAAAAACAATTCATCAGATCAGGGTTGTATTTTTTCGTAGATCGCGCGATTGTGTAGGATAGTGAATCATGGCCTTAAGCAAACTTTAAAATTAATTATATGTAAATAACTATCTTTGGATGTTATCAAAACAAATTCATTTTTGTAAAAATTAATATACGAGATAAGGCCCTTATACTAAGGCGATTATATCAAAAAGTTCATATAAATTTCCTGAAAATAAAAAAGATGTTTATATTTCCTGAAAAAAAGATGTTCATATTTTCTGTACATTTTGCGTACAGATTCAAAAGATACGAAAAATTTCGGGATTACACATGGTACCTGAAGTCTTCAAAAGATACGAAAAATGTATCTTTCGTATCCTAATGGCATCACTGATGTAAATGCAAGTTAAGGCTGTTGCGACTTAAATGGTGACCGATTATCGGCATACGTGTTCGTAATTATTATCGTACCAATTAGAGTAATTACAACTATCGTTTCTAATAAATGAAATTTATTAATTAATATATTTGCCTATGCTCGTAATCTTGTACGCGCAGATAATTTAACTAAAATTTATACCTGCGAGTTTGACTTATAAAATTCATATTTATTTATTTATTCAAATTACAGGCATTAATTAGTCAATTAAATATTGATTCATTTTTAAACAAATTTATTTGTGTTGTCGTATCTATTAGGTGGGCTCATAAATGTACACGGAAATGTCATAACAACGGTATTCATAAACGATTATTAACGGCCTGTCTCACGATGTCAGCAGAAATCGTTCGATCGAATACTTATATTGAAAACAACAAAAAATTTTTCAATGTTATTGTTTTTTACAATACAAGTTGTCGATCGAACGAGTTCTGGTGACATCGTGGGACAGGCCGTAAGTTAAACCAACATTAACTTTAATAATCGTTTATGAATAACGTAGTAAAATTTTAGCTTTAAATACTATTATTTATTATTTATAAAAATTATTAAGGCTTAATAAAGGGTTTATAAAACAGACTTTCATAAAATATTTTTCTTATTAAGCCTTTATAAAGTCTCAATAATTTTTATAAATAAGGCCTTAAGCCGAGTTCCCACTATCGGCGCAATGTAGCGATTTTCGCCGGCTCACTGCAATCAAGTCATAAGTAATAAAGCATAGTAGTAGGGAATTGCCAATTCTAGGACAATTAAAATTGTTAAATTGTGGCTGAAATTGTTAAATTGTGGGCTGAAATTGTGAAATTGTGGGCTGAAATTGTTAAATTGTGGCTGAAATTGTTAAATTGTGGCTGAAATTGTTAAATTTTGGCTGAAATTTTAAAATTCTTGGAAATTTGTGAAATTTGATACCTACGTGTGTGTCCGTCCGTCCGTCTGTGTTTTTTGTTTACATTAGGAGTTTTTTTTATTTATATTAAGTATATGTATGTATGTATGTATGTATGACCGTGGGAACTTGTGCGTGGAATATTTTGTGGGAATACATTAAGGGGGTTTATAGCTTTAAGATTTTTATATTTGTATGATTTTTCCTAATGCCGACGGGAAAACATCTTTATTTTTTCTAATGCCGACGGGAAAGTTATGATTGTTGTTAGACTGAGGAAATTTGTTGATGTCCGTGATTTGGGCAGGTGAGGTTTTTGTAACATGTAACCGTGGGAATTTGCGGGTGTATCTTTAAGGCAGCCTGTGTTTGGTGGGGGCGGGTGTTGTTGTAATATGTATCCGTAGGAATTTGGGTGCGGAATATTTTGTAGGAATACATTAAGGGGTTTATAGGTTTGAGGCTTTTGTATGTGTATGATTTCCTGATGCCAACGGGAAAACATGTTTATTTTTTTCAAATGCCGACGGGAAAACATGTTTAGTTTTTTCAAATGCCGACGGGAAAATCATGGAAATGATTTTTCCTAATGCCGACGGAAAATTTGTGGATGTGTCTTGCTGTAGGAATTGAAGTCTGGCTGTGATTGGTGGAGGGAGGGGTGTGTCTAGCTGTAGGAATTGAAGTCTGGCTGTGATTGGTGGAGGACGGGGTTTGTCTAGATTGTGAGACCTTAAGGTTGACCGTGATTTCGGTAGGTGAGGGTGGTTTGTAATATGTAACCATGAGAATTCGGTGACGTATATGCTTGTTGGAATTTAAGCCAATGTATGGGATGTATTGGAGGTAGATCGACTGGTGGAGGGTGGGGAGTTGTTGTAATATGTATCCGTGGGAATCTGTGTACATGTATATATGTATGTATGTATGTCTGTAAGAGTTTAAGGCTGTCTGTGATTTATGAACGGCGAGGTGAGAGTGTTCATGTAATACGTATCCGTGTTAATCTGTGTATATGTATGTTCGTAGGAGTTTAAGGCTGATTGTGATTTGAGGTGGTGGAGGGTCTTGTTGTGATAGATAGATAGAATGTGCCTATGTGTGTGTGTGTGTGTGTGTATGTATGTATATGTAGGAGTTTAAGGCTGTCCTTGATTTGAGGTAGGCGGGCGGTGTTATTGTAATATGTATCTATAAGAATTTGGGTGTTTATATGTCTGTAGGAATTTTTGTACATGTATGTCTGTACGAGTTTAAGGCTGATCGTAATTTAAATTGTTGAGATTGATCGATTGTATGTGACTTCGAGAATTAGTGTATGTATATCTGTAGGAAACTTAAGGCTTATCGTGATTTATGAGGGGCGAAGTGTTCATGTAATATAACCGCGCAATTTGTGTGTATATATGTAGGAGTTTAAGGCTGATCATGATTAATGAGACGTGAGGTGAAGGTGTTCATGTATATGTATACGTATCTGTGTGCATATATGTATGTCTATATGAGTTTAAGGCTAATCGTGATTTAGGTTGTGAGATTGATAGATTGTATGTTACCTTGAGATTTTGTGTATATATATCTGTAAGAACTTTAGGCTGACTGTGATTTGTGAGGGGAGGGGCGTTGTTGAAATAGGTTTAATTTTTCGTAGATGAATTTTGGTATGTGTGTGTGGGTATGTGATTTTCTCACCCTAGTATTTATATGTACGTTGAAATAAATTATTTCTCATATGAACATTTTTTGCTAGAAAATATTATCATATATCTGAACTTCCCTAATCCTAGTATGTTTTTCATATTGGAGGATGAGATTGCTTTATATTTTATCAAGCTTAAATTTGTCCAGTGTTAAAGTCTGTCGGTCAGAAATTTGTTTATATTTGTATAAATATTAATTTCAGATTTTGCAAAATTCTTGCGTACGATCATGGAGATTTTGTGTGTGTGTATGTGTGTATGCGCGATAGAGTTTGACTGGTCTGTGATAAGTTTGTTTATTTAAGTACATTTGTCTTCTTCGACTTTCGTCTTCAAGCGTCAGTAGCTTGGAGAACGGTTTGTATGTTTTCATGATGTAGATATGTAAGTGTGATTGTTAAAATCCAATAAATACTTGAGCATGGGTAAGAAATTTGAAAATATGTGTACATATGTACATATGGATCTACAAATTGATTTTATGTATGTATGTATGTACATACAAATAAGTCTGGGGCTCCCTGTTTAAATACATTTTTTTTGTCATGTGCTGTTGTTGCTGTTGTAAATATTCGCCTGGTCTTTTGTGTATAGATGTGAAATATCTCGATAGTTTTTTTATTTGAAATTAAAAAAGCGTTCTTTTAATTTTTAGATGTATTTACTTAAAAGTTTGTGAGGAGTTTCTGTTTTAAGTAAAATTTAATTCCTCTCTAGTTGTAGTAAATATAGTATAAATATTTAATATATTTTATTTCCATTTGTTTAAAGTTGATGTATCCTATATAGTCAACGTTAGAAATTTTTCGGTGTAAAATTTTTTCCAACTATCATATTTTTTCTTCACCTTTTTCATATATTTTAGGACATCTTGCATTGGCTTTAAAAAATGATAAACGCTTTGAAATGAAACTGATCCAGCAGTCCAGCTTTTTTTAACCACTTTGCTTCTCTTTCCTTTTTTATTGATAAACATTTAAAATCAAATGGTGGTTTTATAATGAAATTGTTATACTCATTATTGCTAAAAACATCCGCTACTTTTTTTTTTTTTTTTTTTTTTTTTTTTTTTGTAATGAAAATCATTCGAAACCTTACTTAATTTATAAGACTTTCAGGACTTTCTATTATTCGATCATTAGTAAAAATGCAGTAGCTGAGGTCATTGCTTACTGTTTCATATTAAATTTCTATATCAATTGAACCGCTATTGAATAAAAGGAACTTTTATCTTAAACTTTAGTGCATTTGGAAGTGTTTGAGATGCTTTCATATAATAGCTTTGTTGGAATCTTAGATACGAGTACATATAATATAGAATTGTATAACGTTTATTTTTAATTTTTATGTTAAGATCATCATCATTTAGATATGAGACTAAATTTAAATGTACTTTTAAATTAGTTAAATCATAATGAGGAAACTTGTTTTCTTCTTGAATAGCGATCAACAGAAAACGAAATCGTTTTCTTACAATTTAGGTCTGGCCTCTCAACGGTTCCTCTAGTATACAAGATGACTTTCTATGTCAACATATCTGTCTACTCTTTGTCAGCGTTAAGGGACAATTAAATGTTAAAATTTTAATTCCTCAAATTGTGTTACTTCATACTGATAATATATTTTCATTAATAAGATATATGTTTATCTTATGAAGGTTACTCGCCTATGGCTTTTATTTGATGTTCTAGATGATTTTTTTTCTCATTTTATTAAATTTCAGCATATTGTGTATATATTTCTGATATTTTTAAGCGCGCTTTATTTACCTGTCAGACAAAGTGTACGTATCAGTTGATCACTCAGTCTCTCTTTTTAATAATTTTTTTCTTTTAATATGCCACTACTATTTTTTCAGATTTTACTACTTGAAAAAGAGAATATTTATGTAATTTTTAAATATAGGTAAATATATGTATATATGTATAGAGAAATTACTTTATCTAATTTTTACATCGAGTTTTTCTACATGAGGTTTGCTGGTTGACATCCTTGAAGTTATTGTTGACGTAGGCTGGGTTGTATCACATTCAGATGTAATCATTTCCTACTTAAAAAAGGTCCTCATTACTATCAACTATATCTGTATACATTTCGTTCATGAGTTGGGTTGATCCAGATACAATTGCTGTCTACAGATTAATGATTAGAAACAAGTTTCTCATCACCTTCTAACAGATTTATATATTTTGCTAGCATGCATGCCTTAGCATGCTTCTATCGATAGTGACGCGAGAGTCCGACATGTAGTGGTGTTTCAATTAAAAATCTATACTATTAGATTTTACGATTTCGCTCTTTTTATTCTTTTACAAAGTAGATACATATTTATGTATTTCATTTAGCACAGAGTCATAAAATTTCTTTGCTTACAAAATTGTGTGACATTCTTTTAAATTTGCATGCTTAGGCATGCTTTCAATATTTTTTCTGTAAATTTATTTGATACTCATACAGATACAGATATAAAGTAAGATCTACTTACATTGCATTTTACAATTTATGTATGCTTCAGCATGATTCCAGTTGAAGTCCATATTTATTCAGTAAGTTTGTTTGATACTAATTCATACACATATACATTCTTAAAGATTGGAAATCTAAGTCCAATTTATGTAGTTTATCTATATTTTCTAAAGATTTGATAGCTATAGAAATTAATAGAGTAAAGATCTATTATAATAGCCCATGGGCATATTTTAAAATTTCGCTTGCTAGAGCTTTCGAAATGGAAAATGTACAATTTTCACTATAAAAAGTGATAATATTAGGTGTTACTGAATATTACACTGTGTTGTAATTTATTTTGAACACTTAAGTTTTCACAATATTTCATACAGGCCAACAAGTTTAGAGAATTTCCAGTATATTAAGTTAATTATCTTTCTTAAGACCTATCATTCCTTCAAAAATACAAACCAAACTAGATTTTTCCTGTTTAATTTTATTTTTTACTTTCATTAAATTTCAACATTTTGTTCATCTTCAAATTATTATATTTAGCAGCTTTTTCTCATTTGTTGAGTTAACTTTAATCGGAAACATTTAAATAGTGAGATGAACTTTTACATTGTATGCGAGTACATTAAGTAATTCTTTGTATATTTCATTTATATGAACCATCATCATATAATTCCTTTGGATGATCTATTAAATCATTCTACTATTGATGCTTTCATATTAAGTAATGTTTAATATTCTACATATGTATGAATTTTCCAGTGTCTATTAAAAAATTCTTTACAATCATCCATTTGTAAGCTTTTTGGTACTCATAACATTTCAAAAATATTTTCCACAGCCTAGGTTTTTTCGAATGCAACTTTTATTTTCAACGGTATTGACCATAGAAACTTTGTGAATGAATCATTTACAGTCTACAATAATCAATAATTTCTATTTTCTGTAGAATAGTTTCCCATTTCACCTAAATCAGCTCCATAAAAGATCAACTATTCCTTTCATTACATATCTACAATGCACAAAAAATTTTCGAGATTTATTATAGAGTTCGTCTACTAAATTTCTTTTTAAAGACATTGAGTTATTTTAAAGATTTTTTGGAGAGTGTTGTGATCTACTTGATGCACTTTCAGCTATTTATACTATCATGTAGTTCATTTTCCAATCTATAAATTTTATCGTTCAGCTGTTCAATTTGTTTTTTCAAAAGATGATTTGATTTTTAGTATGTATTTTATCAATTTTATAACTATCTTCTATCTCTAATTGTATTTCACGTTGTACTCTATCAATTTGCATTTTAATATATTCTTGATTTATATTAATTCCTTAAGCTATATTATTAATTTGTCCTATAGTTTATCGTTTGGAGTTTCCAGAAACAATTTACTGATAACATCATTCTCTGTCAGTGAATGATGATGATGATTAGTAGAAATTATATATTTTATATAGTTTTCAACATCAAATTTTTCATAGTATTTCCATGTTTTATTATCAATCATTAAAGAAAATAAAGATACTATTAGGGCCTATATTTGACCATCAACTTGTATTTTATCTTCATTTAGTTTTAGATTACTATCACCAAACTTTCATTCATTATTCAAATCTTGATGTGGGCCATAGTTTGTATCTAATTCAATTCTTCCTTCCAAGACTGATAAATGAGTATAAGTGTCTTCAGAATTGGAAGTCTATGAGTAAAAATCATCTTCATCATCCTTATCATCATTCTCAGTATTAGCATCATTAAATAAGACGATATCATCAAATATTGTTCCTTCTGAAAGTTTCTTTGGTGTACTTGTCTCTATATTGACTGATGGCTTTAAACTTGTATTATTTTCAGCTTCTATCTTGATTTTACTTTCTTCTTTCTTGCGAATTCTTTCAATATTTCTAGAACTATTTATGAATTCTTTGAGAGGTTCTGTTATAGGTTTAAATGTATCTTTTATTGCTCACATGTATCTATTTCACCAGTTTTTATACTACGAAGCTTTTTCTTCAAGACATTTCTTGTCAACACCAACTGTTTTAAAATTTTCTCATCCATATTTAATAATAGTAAATAACAGGTATCAGCTATTAGATCAGGTATCAGCTATCAGATCAGCTTATCAGGACCTGGTCTGGTTTTCAGATCAGCTTATCAGGACCTGATCTGGTTTTCAGATCAGCTTATCAGGACCTGGTCTGGTTTTCAGATCAGCTTAATAGGACCTGGTCTGGTTTTCAGATCAGCTTATCAGGACCTGGTCTGGTTTTCAGATCAGCTTTTCAGGACCTGGTCTGGTTTTCAGATCAGCTTATCAGGACCTGGTATGGTTTTCAGATCAGCTTATCTGATTCAGATTGGGTTATCAGTTTACAAGTAGCTGCCCATTTATAACATTTAGATGAATGCAGTTTAAGGTCAGATGAAAAACGAAAAAGTAAACTTTTATGTAGTCAAATTCTCTTTTTTTCTATAACGATCATCGTTCAATTCAATATCGTTGCTTATAATCAAAATCCATATTTATCCTTCCAACATGCTTTATATTTGTCTCATCTTACTTAAAAATTATAATTACATTATGATTATCTATTATCAAATGTTTGGTGATTCTGGTATAAGTTTGACATCAGCAGAATGCATCAACATTCTTATCTCACTCCATACAAAAATATGTTTCTCACATCTAACATCGTTAAATATCATATCGGAATTACTTTTAGCTTTGTTAGGAGAAATAACAGATTCAGTATCTGTAAATGTGTATTATCCCATTCCTTTAATTAATGAAATTATGTAATTTCTTTAAGTATCCATATTTAGGTTGATAGAGAGATTTTGAGTATTAATATGTAGATGTTTTAAAATTTTAGTTCATTAAAACTTTTTAGCAAGCCAATCATATCATATTTTTTATTTTATTTTTTACAATTTGACAGACCAACAATTTTTGCTCAAATAAAATTTGGTAGAAGGGAACTATGACTTGTTTTTGAACTAACGTTTGATGAATCATCAAAAATTTTGTACCATCCTATTTTTAGGTTGTTTTGACTATGAGTATGCACCAATATTTATGAAATGTGTTTCATAAATATTGTCTCTTATATAGGAAAAATAAAATAATACAGCTATACGACACCAGAAAATATTTTCTGGTATCGTATAGCTATATTATTTCATTTTTCCTATATAAGAGATAATGGTCCCTACTCATAGTCAAAACAAAGTATATTTTAAGAGTTTAAAACCAGTATTATCATAAAAAATACTGATTTTAAACTCTTACAGTCTTATTTATAAAAATTATTAAGACTTTATAAAGGTTTTTTTAGACAAATTTTCATAAAAATTTTTCTAAAAAAGCCTTTATAAAGTCTTAATAATTTTTATAAATAAGGCTGTTAAAATATACTTTGTTTCACTAACCACATTTGTGTAACTAATTGCATTTCATAAATATTGACGTATACTCATAATCAAAACAAATGATAGTTTTATGTTGTTTTGAATGTGAGTATACATCATTATCTCTTATTAAATAAATAAAATAATGCAGCTACACGATTTCAGAAAATATTTTCTGATATCGTATAGCTGTATTATTTTATTTTTTTAATAAGAGATAATATTTATAAAATGCATTTAGTTACACAAATGTGGTTAGTGAAACAACCTAAAAATAGGATGGTACAAAATTTTTGATGATTCATCAAACGTTAGTTCAAAAACAAGTCATAGTTCCCTTCTACCAAATTTTATTTGAGCAAAAATTGTTGGTCTGTCAAATTGTAAAAAATAAAATAAAAAATATGATATGATTGGCTTGCTAAAAAGTTTTAATGAACTAAAATTTTAAAACATCTACATATTAATACTCAAAATCTCTCTATCAACCTAAATATGGATACTTAAAGAAATTACATAATTTCATTAATTAAAGGAATGGGATAATACACATTTACAGATACTGAATCTGTTATTTCTCCTAACAAAGCTAAAAGTAATTCCGATATGATATTTAACGATGTTAGATGTGAGAAACATATTTTTGTATGGAGTGAGATAAGAATGTTGATGCATTCTGCTGATGTCAAACTTATACCAGAATCACCAAACATTTGATAATAGATAATCATAATGTAATTATAATTTTTAAGTAAGATGAGACAAATATAAAGCATGTTGGAAGGATAAATATGGATTTTGATTATAAGCAACGATATTGAATTGAACGATGATCGTTATAGAAAAAAAGAGAATTTGACTACATAAAAGTTTACTTTTTCGTTTTTCATCTGACCTTAAACTGCATTCATCTAAATGTTATAAATGGGCAGCTACTTGTAAACTGATAACCCAATCTGAATCAGATAAGCTGATCTGAAAACCATACCAGGTCCTGATAAGCTGATCTGAAAACCAGACCAGGTCCTGAAAAGCTGATCTGAAAACCAGACCAGGTCCTGATAAGCTGATCTGAAAACCAGACCAGGTCCTATTAAGCTGATCTGAAAACCAGACCAGGTCCTGATAAGCTGATCTGAAAACCAGACCAGGTCCTGACAAGCTGATCTGAAAACCAGACCAGGTCCTATTAAGCTGATCTGAAAACCAGATCAGGTCCTGATAAGCTGATCTGAAAACCAGACCAGGTCCTGATAAGCTGATCTGATAGCTGATACCTGATCTAATAGCTGATACCTGTTATTTACTATTATTAAATATGGATGAGAAAATTTTAAAACAGTTGGTGTTGACAAGAAATGTCTTGAAGAAAAAGCTTCGTAGTATAAAAACTGGTGAAATAGATACATGTGAGCAATAAAAGATACATTTAAACCTATAACAGAACCTCTCAAAGAATTCATAAATAGTTCTAGAAATATTGAAAGAATTCGCAAGAAAGAAGAAAGTAAAATCAAGATAGAAGCTGAAAATAATACAAGTTTAAAGCCATCAGTCAATATAGAGACAAGTACACCAAAGAAACTTTCAGAAGGAACAATATTTGATGATATCGTCTTATTTAATGATGCTAATACTGAGAATGATGATAAGGATGATGAAGATGATTTTTACTCATAGACTTCCAATTCTGAAGACACTTATACTCATTTATCAGTCTTGGAAGGAAGAATTGAATTAGATACAAACTATGGCCCACATCAAGATTTGAATAATGAATGAAAGTTTGGTGATAGTAATCTAAAACTAAATGAAGATAAAATACAAGTTGATGGTCAAATATAGGCCCTAATAGTAGCTTTATTTTCTTTAATGATTGATAATAAAACATGGAAATACTATGAAAAATTTGATGTTGAAAACTATATAAAATATATAATTTCTACTAATCATCATCATCATTCACTGACAGAGAATGATGTTATCAGTAAATTGTTTCTGGAAACTCCAAACGATAAACTATAGGACAAATTAATAATATAGCTTAAGGAATTAATATAAATCAAGAATATATTAAAATGCAAATTGATAGAGTACAACGTGAAATACAATTAGAGATAGAAGATAGTTATAAAATTGATAAAATACATACTAAAAATCAAATCATCTTTTGAAAAAACAAATTGAACAGCTGAACGATAAAATTTATAGATTGGAAAATGAACTACATGATAGTATAAATAGCTGAAAGTGCATCAAGTAGATCACAACACTCTCCAAAAAATCTTTAAAATAACTCAATGTCTTTAAAAAGAAATTTAGTAGACGAACTCTATAATAAATCTCGAAAATTTTTTGTGCATTGTAGATATGTAATGAAAGGAATAGTTGATCTTTTATGGAGCTGATTTAGGTGAAATGGGAAACTATTCTACAGAAAATAGAAATTATTGATTATTGTAGACTGTAAATGATTCATTCACAAAGTTTCTATGGTCAATACCGTTGAAAATAAAAGTTGCATTCGAAAAAACCTAGGCTGTGGAAAATATTTTTGAAATGTTATGAGTACCAAAAAGCTTACAAATGGATGATTGTAAAGAATTTTTTAATAGACACTGGAAAATTCATACATATGTAGAATATTAAACATTACTTAATATGAAAGCATCAATAGTAGAATGATTTAATAGATCATCCAAAGGAATTATATGATGATGGTTCATATAAATGAAATATACAAAGAATTACTTAATGTACTCGCATACAATGTAAAAGTTCATCTCACTATTTAAATGTTTCCGATTAAAGTTAACTCAACAAATGAGAAAAAGCTGCTAAATATAATAATTTGAAGATGAACAAAATGTTGAAATTTAATGAAAGTAAAAAATAAAATTAAACAGGAAAAATCTAGTTTGGTTTGTATTTTTGAAGGAATGATAGGTCTTAAGAAAGATAATTAACTTAATATACTGGAAATTCTCTAAACTTGTTGGCCTGTATGAAATATTGTGAAAACTTAAGTGTTCAAAATAAATTACAACACAGTGTAATATTCAGTAACACCTAATATTATCACTTTTTATAGTGAAAATTGTACATTTTCCATTTCGAAAGCTCTAGCAAGCGAAATTTTAAAATATGCCCATGGGCTATTATAATAGATCTTTACTCTATTAATTTCTATAGCTATCAAATCTTTAGAAAATATAGATAAACTACATAAATTGGACTTAGATTTCCAATCTTTAAGAATGTATATGTGTATGAATTAGTATCAAACAAACTTACTGAATAAATATGGACTTCAACTGGAATCATGCTGAAGCATACATAAATTGTAAAATGCAATGTAAGTAGATCTTACTTTATATCTGTATCTGTATGAGTATCAAATAAATTTACAGAAAAAATATTGAAAGCATGCCTAAGCATGCAAATTTAAAAGAATGTCACACAATTTTGTAAGCAAAGAAATTTTATGACTCTGTGCTAAATGAAATACATAAATATGTATCTACTTTGTAAAAGAATAAAAAGAGCGAAATCGTAAAATCTAATAGTATAGATTTTTAATTGAAACACCACTACATGTCGGACTCTCGCGTCACTATCGATAGAAGCATGCTAAGGCATGCATGCTAGCAAAATATATAAATCTGTTAGAAGGTGATGAGAAACTTGTTTCTAATCATTAATCTGTAGACAGCAATTGTATCTGGATCAACCCAACTCATGAACGAAATGTATACAGATATAGTTGATAGTAATGAGGACCTTTTTTAAGTAGGAAATGATTACATCTGAATGTGATACAACCCAGCCTACGTCAACAATAACTTCAAGGATGTCAACCAGCAAACCTCATGTAGAAAAACTCGATGTAAAAATTAGATAAAGTAATTTCTCTATACATATATACATATATTTACCTATATTTAAAAATTACATAAATATTCTCTTTTTCAAGTAGTAAAATCTGAAAAAATAGTAGTGGCATATTAAAAGAAAAAAATTATTAAAAAGAGAGACTGAGTGATCAACTGATACGTACACTTTGTCTGACAGGTAAATAAAGCGCGCTTAAAAATATCAGAAATATATACACAATATGCTGAAATTTAATAAAATGAGAAAAAAAATCATCTAGAACATCAAATAAAAGCCATAGGCGAGTAACCTTCATAAGATAAACATATATCTTATTAATGAAAATATATTATCAGTATGAAGTAACACAATTTGAGGAATTAAAATTTTAACATTTAATTGTCCCTTAACGCTGACAAAGAGTAGACAGATATGTTGACATAGAAAGTCATCTTGTATACTAGAGGAACCGTTGAGAGGCCAGACCTAAATTGTAAGAAAACGATTTCGTTTTCTGTTGATCGCTATTCAAGAAGAAAACAAGTTTCCTCATTATGATTTAACTAATTTAAAAGTACATTTAAATTTAGTCTCATATCTAAATGATGATGATCTTAACATAAAAATTAAAAATAAACGTTATACAATTCTATATTATATGTACTCGTATCTAAGATTCCAACAAAGCTATTATATGAAAGCATCTCAAACACTTCCAAATGCACTAAAGTTTAAGATAAAAGTTCCTTTTATTCAATAGCGGTTCAATTGATATAGAAATTTAATATGAAACAGTAAGCAATGACCTCAGCTACTGCATTTTTACTAATGATCGAATAATAGAAAGTCCTGAAAGTCTTATAAATTAAGTAAGGTTTCGAATGATTTTCATTACAAAAAAAAAAAAAAAAAAAAAAAAAAAAAAAGTAGCGGATGTTTTTAGCAATAATGAGTATAACAATTTCATTATAAAACCACCATTTGATTTTAAATGTTTATCAATAAAAAAGGAAAGAGAAGCAAAGTGGTTAAAAAAAGCTGGACTGCTGGATCAGTTTCATTTCAAAGCGTTTATCATTTTTTAAAGCCAATGCAAGATGTCCTAAAATATATGAAAAAGGTGAAGAAAAAATATGATAGTTGGAAAAAATTTTACACCGAAAAATTTCTAACGTTGACTATATAGGATACATCAACTTTAAACAAATGGAAATAAAATATATTAAATATTTATACTATATTTACTACAACTAGAGAGGAATTAAATTTTACTTAAAACAGAAACTCCTCACAAACTTTTAAGTAAATACATCTAAAAATTAAAAGAACGCTTTTTTAATTTCAAATAAAAAAACTATCGAGATATTTCACATCTATACACAAAAGACCAGGCGAATATTTACAACAGCAACAACAGCACATGACAAAAAAAATGTATTTAAACAGGGAGCCCCAGACTTATTTGTATGTACATACATACATACATAAAATCAATTTGTAGATCCATATGTACATATGTACACATATTTTCAAATTTCTTACCCATGCTCAAGTATTTATTGGATTTTAACAATCACACTTACATATCTACATCATGAAAACATACAAACCGTTCTCCAAGCTACTGACGCTTGAAGACGAAAGTCGAAGAAGACAAATGTACTTAAATAAACAAACTTATCACAGACCAGTCAAACTCTATCGCGCATACACACATACACACACACAAAATCTCCATGATCGTACGCAAGAATTTTGCAAAATCTGAAATTAATATTTATACAAATATAAACAAATTTCTGACCGACAGACTTTAACACTGGACAAATTTAAGCTTGATAAAATATAAAGCAATCTCATCCTCCAATATGAAAAACATACTAGGATTAGGGAAGTTCAGATATATGATAATATTTTCTAGCAAAAAATGTTCATATGAGAAATAATTTATTTCAACGTACATATAAATACTAGGGTGAGAAAATCACATACCCACACACACATACCAAAATTCATCTACGAAAAATTAAACCTATTTCAACAACGCCCCTCCCCTCACAAATCACAGTCAGCCTAAAGTTCTTACAGATATATATACACAAAATCTCAAGGTAACATACAATCTATCAATCTCACAACCTAAATCACGATTAGCCTTAAACTCATATAGACATACATATATGCACACAGATACGTATACATATACATGAACACCTTCACCTCACGTCTCATTAATCATGATCAGCCTTAAACTCCTACATATATACACACAAATTGCGCGGTTATATTACATGAACACTTCGCCCCTCATAAATCACGATAAGCCTTAAGTTTCCTACAGATATACATACACTAATTCTCGAAGTCACATACAATCGATCAATCTCAACAATTTAAATTACGATCAGCCTTAAACTCGTACAGACATACATGTACAAAAATTCCTACAGACATATAAACACCCAAATTCTTATAGATACATATTACAATAACACCGCCCGCCTACCTCAAATCAAGGACAGCCTTAAACTCCTACATATACATACATACACACACACACACACACACATAGGCACATTCTATCTATCTATCACAACAAGACCCTCCACCACCTCAAATCACAATCAGCCTTAAACTCCTACGAACATACATATACACAGATTAACACGGATACGTATTACATGAACACTCTCACCTCGCCGTTCATAAATCACAGACAGCCTTAAACTCTTACAGACATACATACATACATATATACATGTACACAGATTCCCACGGATACATATTACAACAACTCCCCACCCTCCACCAGTCGATCTACCTCCAATACATCCCATACATTGGCTTAAATTCCAACAAGCATATACGTCACCGAATTCTCATGGTTACATATTACAAACCACCCTCACCTACCGAAATCACGGTCAACCTTAAGGTCTCACAATCTAGACAAACCCCGTCCTCCACCAATCACAGCCAGACTTCAATTCCTACAGCTAGACACACCCCTCCCTCCACCAATCACAGCCAGACTTCAATTCCTACAGCAAGACACATCCACAAATTTTCCGTCGGCATTAGGAAAAATCATTTCCATGATTTTCCCGTCGGCATTTGAAAAAACTAAACATGTTTTCCCGTCGGCATTTGAAAAAAATAAACATGTTTTCCCGTTGGCATCAGGAAATCATACACATACAAAAGCCTCAAACCTATAAACCCCTTAATGTATTCCTACAAAATATTCCGCACCCAAATTCCTACGGATACATATTACAACAACACCCGCCCCCACCAAACACAGGCTGCCTTAAAGATACACCCGCAAATTCCCACGGTTACATGTTACAAAAACCTCACCTGCCCAAATCACGGACATCAACAAATTTCCTCAGTCTAACAACAATCATAACTTTCCCGTCGGCATTAGAAAAAATAAAGATGTTTTCCCGTCGGCATTAGGAAAAATCATACAAATATAAAAATCTTAAAGCTATAAACCCCCTTAATGTATTCCCACAAAATATTCCACGCACAAGTTCCCACGGTCATACATACATACATACATACATATACTTAATATAAATAAAAAAAACTCCTAATGTAAACAAAAAACACAGACGGACGGACGGACACACACGTAGGTATCAAATTTCACAAATTTCCAAGAATTTTAAAATTTCAGCCAAAATTTAACAATTTCAGCCACAATTTAACAATTTCAGCCACAATTTAACAATTTCAGCCCACAATTTCACAATTTCAGCCCACAATTTAACAATTTCAGCCACAATTTAACAATTTTAATTGTCCTAGAATTGGCAATTCCCTACTACTAAGCATTCATAAGAAAACAGAAGTCAGACCCACTTTAAAAAATCGCCTCGAAATGGTGTTTTAGGTGCCACACTATCATACAAAAATTATGTAAAACAACATTCTCAGCTGTCAGACAATAAAAACAACTCAGATCGCATGAAATCTATAATTTTATGAAATTTTTCATAAATATTTCTAAAATCGCACAACTTGCCAAAAAATCTGTCACCCAGTTGCATTTTTAGTCCACACTACCCCACTTTTTTTTTAGCATACATGTCATATTTGGCAGATCGCGCGATTGTATAGGATAGTAAATCACGGCCTTTAATAGAGAATATATGTATGTCTCTAAATCGATACTAAACATGCGTACGTTCGAGGTACAGGGATCTTTAAAACTTCATATTCTTTTAATATTTTCTCAGAAACGGTTAAATACTGTCGGCTGAGAGCGTATAACTGCTAACTCGTTTCAAACAAATTTTATAGGAGAGACAAACTACTCTTAAAGTTTTTTAAACATAGGGCGAGATTCTCAAGCCCAATAGGGAAAACAAAAAATTCTAATTTGAAAAGGGAGAAATTTCTCGCGGAATTTTATTCATGATTGCCCTGTGAGTTTTTTTGACTTGAGTTTTAAATTAAAATAAATAATTTACCCTGTCGATGCGGCGTCTCTTTCTCTTTCGCACGGTATTAAAATGTCACATGTTATAAAATGTGTATGTATCAGGCTTACACTCTAACTTTAACTTTAAGAATTTGAAACCAGTATTTTGTATTGAAATACTAGTTTTAAAACTCTTAAGTATACTTTTATTCGTTGTGAAAATGACCGTAAGCCGACGATATATAAATGGAGTCTACTCTGTGTTTTGAAAACGAAAGAAAATGCTTTCGTTTTTACATATACGAGTATGCTATTAACATTACAATTATAGTAGTGCTCGTAGTACACATGCAGGAACTTCATACGAAGGAATACGGCCTGCAACCGTAAACTGGATTTACACATCGTTTGTAAGACCGGTTATTTCCTATAGTTGTGTGAAATGGTGGAAGGCACGGCTCAGTCACAGGTTACTTGCTAAGGTTCAGAGGTGTGCTTCGCTGGGCATCACAGGTGCTCAGAGGAGCGCACCTCAGGCTGCCTTTGACGTCATTCTTCACCAACTTCATATAGAGGACTTTGTGGTTAGAACGGCTTCTAGAAGTCTCCTTGAACTCGTTGAAGCAGGTTTGCTGAGGACAGGAATAACAGGTCACACATCAATCTTAAATGACATCAGTTTTAGTAATTAGGGCCTCGTAACCCCTGGGTTCACGTACTACAAAAGCGTTGAAATTGATTTTAGTAGAACACCCTCACTGGTAATTCCGAATAGGGACTATTGGGTCAATTCCGATGAGCTATATGAAGGTAGACGAGTAAAAATGGGTGAAGGCACAGATGCTATTGTCTAAATCTTGGGAACAAACATTAGTAGTTCTTTCAGACTGACGAAAGAATGCAGCGTTTTCCAAGCTGACATCTTGGCGGTCCTCAGGGCCATCAAACTATTGGCTAGAAATGTAGCTGAAGGCGAGAAGGTAACCTTCTCGAAACTTGTTAGTGTCCGTAGGAGAGCCCTGCTTATGGACAAATGTAGTGTCATACTATGTTGGGTTCCTGGCCACAGCAGTGATGAGGGAAATGAAATTGCCCATGAGCTGCCAAGAATAGGGTCGACGTTAGATGAAGGAATGTTTGACAGATCGGTGAAATTACCAAGAGGTCATTACTACAGGGAACTCAATAATTGGGTGGAGAGCAGGACCTACCGTACATGACGAAGTAGGGAGGATTGCAGATTCTCGAGGGCTATGTGGCCAAAACTTGTCTCAGGAAGATCCAAACTCCTACTGGGCCGGCGATGCGAGTCGTGATACAGCTCGCATTTGGGAAACTGGCGGGGATGTAGAGGAACTAAACACCATTGAACATATTATCTGCCATTTCCCGAAGCTGCAACGTCATAGGTTTAGATAGTTGATGAGATGTTTCCATGAGAACATTTGTGATATCGGTAAGTATAAACTGGAGGATATCAGGGGCTTCATCCCAGCAAAAATTACTGCTTCCCAAAAGCGTTTTTGTAAGGGAGACAATGTTACAGAAACATTTGCTGTTGCGCATGAATAAGGAATTTTTTTTTTATTCGAGATGAGCCAGCTAGAAGCAATACATTTAGCTTCCAAAAAGCCATGGATTTTTCACCATACTAAAGTGCTTTACAGAAGTAATAATCAGCTGCAAAAGTTAGTGGTTTGCAAAATTGTCTGTGATAATTTTTTACTTTGTTAGAGACCTCGCTTTACGTCAGTGCTTTTCAGAAGCAGTTATCGAAGCTTTTGTTTTCACGTAAGCAATGCAATGCCTCCCACAGTTGTAAATGCTTCCAAATCAGAATTCTTTTTTGCTGGGATCATGGGAATTCAGTGACTTAACGGGTCAATAGAAGGGAATCACAATGGACCTAACTCGGCCTCCAGCCTTCCTAACCTAATCTAACCTAACATTACAATTCGAAAGCATTTGCTTCTGTTCCAATTACGACAGATCTTCGTAATTCTCTAAAGTTACAAAACTAAATATCTAATTGGCGATTTTAGGGTGCAGGAAATGCAATTTTGCAATATTGCAATATCTTAAAATTGCATTTCAGTATTAAAGTATTTTCATGTATTTTGGAGCATCAAGTCCCAAGGATGGGTTCCTTCGTTCTTTCTAGCATGAAATCTTTGCGTTTCATTAAAATATTTTTTTTTTGAAAATTTGCTTGTTTTTAAGGTTTAGCAATTGTCTATATGCATTTCGTTCCTGCTTTTGGAACTCGTCAGTAGACTTCAACCCAAAAAATTTTTGAATTTAGTTAACAAACTTCGTATGGGTTGAAGTCTACTGACGAGTTCCAAAAGCAGGAACGAAATGCATATAGACAATTGCTAAACCATAAAAACAAGCAAATTTTCAAATTAAATAAATAACGACTTTATGTCAAATAAATATACTTCGGTATTTCAAATATGAAAATATTTTTTTTTATTATCCAAAATGTTACATAGAAAAAGGAACAAATTAGAATATTTGTGAAAATTTTTCCTAATAAACTCTGTTTCTCAAACCCAAATTAATACCCGTGGCCGAGCGTAAAATCAAATTCATTACGGGCACAACATCCTCACCCAAAGCTAACAACTCATAGTGTCTAATCATTTTGCTAACTGTGCTTTTTAGTTCCAAAATCGCAAACTTTTGGCCAATACAATTGCGTGGTCCCGCCGAAAAGGGCACATAGGCGAAGGTATTAACGTTTTCCAAACTAGAGTCGATAAAACGTTCGGGTATAAAATCATCAGGACTCGCAAAATTTTCAGGATCTCGGCCGGCGGCATAAATTAGTATACCTATGTTTACATTGGCTGGTATTATTTGTCCATCTGAAAAAAAAATAAACAAACAAATACATGAAAGGATTTTCTTAATTATTTTCCAATTTATATATCAATCACTTATTTCCACTTCTTGCTCCGTTATGCGTCCAATCATGGGCACTGGCGGGTACATGCGCAGACTTTCTTTAATCACCGCATCCAAATATTTTAACTCTTGCAGATCTCTCATGGTTATCTGTTTATCTTTATCATTTCCAATCACTTGTAAGATTTCTGCAAAAACTTTTTGCTGCACTTTAGGATGGCGAGCCAATAGATACAGAGTATGTGATATGCTACTGCTGGTAGTGTCGTGACCCTCAAACATAAAGGTATTAACCTCTTCACGTATATCATCATCGCTGAGTGGTTTGCCAGCAATGGAGGATTGCAGCAATACGTCCAGGAAAGCTAAACGCTTCTTAATGCACAAATCATCATTTTCATATGCTGAAAATGATTAAATTATTGGCTGAGTACATAAAGCAAACGTATCTATTGTCGAACAAGAATTTTCCTCTGGCTATTTAATAAAATAAATAAATGGAAATAGATGGAAATAAAAAAAACAAATTCCACCGAAAGATGACTTGTTGAGAATTTTTTTTATTGTTTATTATTCGAACTTAAATTCGACTTCACTGTATCGTGCGATTTACAGAACCTCCTTCCCTATTTCGATATTATTAATTTTGTACAATCGCGCGATTTTAAATGGACCGAATTCCATCACATAAGAGAAATCAAATTATGGCACTCGATTTCGAACAAAATTTTGAAAATATTTCAATTTAGCTTATATGGGAATTGGTGGAAATTTCGATCAGTAGCGAATGCCGTAACTTGTTCAAAAAAAAAAAAAAAAGACAAACGATAATTCTTGTTCGTTTTCTGCAGATTGGATATTTTAGCACTTTGTGCTTTGTGCACACACATCAAGTTCTCTTGCTCGAGTTTTGATTTTGTATTAGAGAGATAGAAGGAACTATTTACATTTATATTTTTATTTATTTACTAAATTCATCAGTTGTGCTTGCAGGTCATGCCTGAAACTTGCCGCTAAGCTAAAAATTTTGATCATATTTGCGACATCTGATACACTTAAAGTCTATAAAAATCACTGAATATCTTAAATAGATTTGACAAAGATTTTTGAAGCTACTTATTACAAAAATAAATTCAATAAAGTGAGACTTTGACACGCACACGAAGGGACACCACATATGGAATACTATACGAACTTTAGCCTATGTAATGGGCCTAAGTTGCGTATTTCGACTTCGACTACAGCGATTTTGTACTACATTAAAGAGATAATGTTGCAATGTTCTTTAGTCTAGTACAAGAACGTTGTAGTCGAAGTGGAAATACGACACTCGTAATTTGGCCCAATATCTTTATCTTACCTGATTCATATTTTTTTTTTTTTACAAAATTTTTTCGGTTTTTTTTTTGGAGTTTTTTTTTCTATATTTAATGAATTGAACAGGCTAATGTTAGTATCGCCTTTTAAGCCAAATTAAAATTTTTTGTTTGTTTTGGGCGCTTTTTCTTAGTTTTGGCGCATATTTTTTGTTTCGTTTTTTTATTTTTCGCGTTTTTTTTTGTGATTTTTTCGGTTTTTGGCAATTTATTTTAGTTTAGCGATTTATTTTTAGTTTTGGAGCTTTTTTTTCGTTTTGGCGATTTTGTTTTGTTTTGGCGATTTTTTTATTTTGCGATTTTTTAGTTTTAGCGTTTTTGTCAAAATGAAATAGACAAAATACCATTAACTGATAGAATACCTTTTAATTTAAATTTTTTTAATTTCAGTGTTAATTGTTGTAGTCCGCATAAAAATACGCAAACTTTGGAAATTTTAAGTGTCTATATATAATTTTCTGTATATTACATTGGAATTTCAATATTTTTTGTTGCTCGCTTTAGAACACCCTTTAATTTTTAACTAATACATATTTGTTGTTGTAGCGGCCAAAATTTTACATATTCTGTGAAAATTTCAGTTTTGGCCTGTAACACAGCAAAGCAAAGCAAAAAGGTTTCTTTTTCTAAATTTTTCGTCTAACGAATTGGCAGCAATCGACGTGTTTTTTGAGGTTAAGATCTGATAAGATTTTGATCGGCTTAGTAGAAGAAATAAACAGCAGTTTTGTGCAAATTTCATTTTCGAATTCTGTCGAACCCAATCGTTTCACTACCTTACGATATGTAAGTGAACTAAACAGGTTCGAATGCAGTAAATTGGCTTTTAATCCGTTGATCCGTTCTTAAGCTATGATATGTTTACAAACACACACACATACACATGCATACATATCGTTGCCTTAATACAGCATAACCCCAACTCATAATTTTTTTTTGATATTAATTTAAAAAAAATATGGAAATTATTAATGGAATATGATGTCGGGCAAATATCCACCTCTGGCACGTTGGCAGACGTCCGCTCTTTTCACAAAACTTTTGACCACATTTTCGCAATGCAGCGCCGAATTTCATCAGAGCGTCAGTTGTGTCTGGTTTGTTCACGTTAACCCGGTCTTTGAAATTAAAATTCCCAAATTTCACGATTAAAATTCCTTCTTCAAGAGTGTAGCGTTCCGCGGTTAAAATTTCCCAACTTTTTACTAAATAAATATCAAAGTATGACAGCTCAATTCCTGACATTTCATCATTTGACAGCCAATTTACTTCCTAACCTCAAATTAGCCCACGCTTTACAAAAAACTCGATTTCTTAAAAATAATGACTTCGAACCTTTCTATATTAAGGTAACGATATGTATGAACCCTAGACTGGCCACACTATTTAATGCGAGAACCTCTTAAAGAACAAATGTTGCAGAGTCCTCTAATCTATTACAAAAACGTTCTAGTCAGAGTCGAAATACGCCAATCACAATAAGCGGAGGGATATCATTCGGGAAATCTAGGTCCACTATGAACTACCTCTCTCTTTCTCCTCTCCTTTTTCTTTCTTAGCATACAATCAAAACTGAAGCAAGAAAACTTAATTTGGGTGAACCAGGTGAAAAAGTTTTTGAAGTTTTAACAGCTTACATACTCGTTGCTTCAAAAGATCCATCGTTAATTGACTTCTCCAAGGTTGCACGTCTTTCTTTTATAACTTTATCCGTAAAGTTGTGCATTATCTGTATGCTGTTCTTCAACTGACGATATTTTTTGTAATTTAGTACTTTGAATATAAATTCGTAACGTAAGATTGGCTTTAGGAAACGAGTGGCAATAATATCAGATACACTGAAAAAATTTTATATACATTGTTATGTATATACATTGTTATGTATATAAATGTATGTATATGTTTTAAATACGAACAAAAAAACTTACTCCGTTACCGCCTTAGCATATGGAAAATTGGGATTTTTCTGGGCATTAATTTTAACACCCATGGCCGTCTCCGCTATGATATCCAAGGCAGTCAAACAAACAATAGGAAATATGTTCAGAACCGTTTTGCCGTCTGCCTTATCCTTTAATCCTTCCACCATAACCGAACTTTGTTGATCGAACACTTGCACAAATTGATCCAAGATTTTGAAATGATAAGAAGGTGTTATAATTTTACGACGACTATGCCATTTGGCACCAAAACTCAATAGCAGACCGTCACAAAGCCAACATCTCAGGAGATCATATATAATGTTTTTTCTTATCACAAATTGGCTGCTAAGTATACTTTCAATATATTTTGCATCTTGTACTATAAGAAAACATTCATCGAAGAGCCAAAAACGAAAAACTTTTCCATGTTTATCTACCAAGTCCGCAAAAAGTTTGAAAATGTCTGGAAAAAAAAAATTTGATATTTTAAGTTCATGGCTATTACATTTCTCCAAACAAAAGCAAAATTTTTTGCCCTTTCAGAGAGAAAGAGATAGAAAAGAAAACCTTGTAAGTAATATGAGTAAAATATAATTATGTGAAAACTTACGCGAGGTGCTATTGCCTATGGATATCAAGATATTACCCAATAAAGGCAAAAGTCTGGGACCTTTAATTCCGGCTCTTACAAATAAATCCTCGCTACGTTTTTTCTTAAAATAGTCCAGCACTAAGAGGAAAATAAGGAAACTTAATGATAATTCCACGATCATTCTGTGGTCGCAAGTAACGGCTGAATGATTTTGTAATTTTGTAATTTTAGAATATTTGTTTTATTTAAACATTACAAATACTTCTTATCGGTGTAACTATGAAAAATTTGGCTAATCAAAAATAAAATTTGGTTAATCTTATCGCCTTCGAATAAATATTGCCTATATTTAAATAAATCTTTGGATTGCGCCAAGAGAATTGTGATAACGTGCGAGAGGTAGAGAGAAAGAAGAAATAAATATATATACACATACATGTCGACATATAAATTCAAATAAATTTAGTAAAGTTCGACTTTGACTCGCACACAAAGGTTTAAGTACGGACACTAGATATGTTATACTATACGGACTTTAGTCTATTTAACCGAATACCTTACATGATGTAGACAATTTTTAAAAAATTTTAAGTACACGGTCAACTCTTTTTCGGTTTTTGGAGATTTTTTTAGTCCTGCCACTTTTTTCGTTTTTGGATTTTTGCCGTTTTTTTCAGTTTTGACGTTTTTGTCGATTTTTTCGGTGTTTGGCGATTTATTTTAGTTAAGAGATTTTTTAGTTTTGGCGATTTTTGATCGTTTTGGCGATTTTTGATCGTTTTGGCGATTTTTTCGGTTTTTGTCAATTTTTTTCATTTCGGCGATTTATTTTATTTTGGGATTTTTTAGTTTTGGCGATTTTTTATCGTTTTGGCGATTTTTTCGGTTTTTGTAAATTTTTTTCATTTCGGCGATTTATTTTATTTTGGAATTATTTAGTTTTTACGTTTTTTGAAAATTTCAAGAGTTTGTCTCTTACGGTTTCCAGGATACAGCAGTTGTCCTTTTCACCTTTGGTGTACGCAACCCCAAAAAGGCGAAGTTATATTTAAAAAATATTTTACAAGAGATGCAAAAACCATTATAAGTTTCATTGTATTTATTAACTTTTAATATTTTTATCGCATTTTTTTTCCAAAATTAATATTTAACTTGTTGAGTAAAATATTAATTGTTTCTTAAAAATACATTGAAATTGATTATTCAGCAGTTGGCTGGATCCTAAGCGCATTTCACTGTTGCTAGTTCAGATCATCAGGGAAATTTTACCCAAAAATTTCTTAGAACAACTAGAGATGTTATGTTAAACTTTCATTTAACCTTATTCACACCGTCCTAGATTTTTAAAATGAAATTTGTGTGTCCTTCTAGATGCAGATGTATCTATGTATGCATACTATGAATTTCATAAAAATCGATTGGAAAACTTCGGGGAGTAGATATTCACCCCTATCGTGAATACATTTTCCCTCGAAATGTTTCCCTTTTCCCTAAATTTGCAATTGTGAATTATTTCTACGTGAAAAAACTCGCATGTTTGAAAACAATATGGCATCGCCGATTTTTATTCCCGTAGGATTTTTCCCCAAAAAGTATGTATGTTTTTCCCCAAACTTTTTGTTTGGGAATACGTAGTTTTCTTCTTGTTTTTAAAAATAGTTATTAATTTATTTCAATATTTTTTATTTATTTTTTTTACGCGGGTCTAAATGAATACGAATTTCAAAAAAATTATTTGTTGATGGTTCAGCAACGAAATGCATTGCATCTAGATACTACTCGTATGCTAAAGCATCATCAAATTTTTTTTTTTAAATATTTTATAAAGGGGCCGCCATCTAACGTTTTTTTTCAACTAGTGCTTATTTCGTGAATGGTAACACTTAGCTCATGTCTGATTTGACAGATAATTAGTTTTATCCTTCCGCTTAACGAATATGGTTGTGTGTACGCTTGAACAATGCTGGGAAATATTGCTACATTACTTTTTTTTTATTTTGCCAAAAAAATCATCTTTTCAGATGAAGCTCATTTTGATCTTGGCGGGCATGTAAACAAGCAAAATTGTCGCATTTGGGGCACAGAAAACCCGCACGCATACATTGAAAAGCCGACGCACCCAAAACGAGTCACAGTTTGGTGCGGAATTTGGTCCAGAGGCATAATTGGGCCATTTTTTTTTTCGAAAATGAGCAAGGAGTGGCCGTTACAGTCAATGGCGATCGTTATCGGGCCATGTTGAACGAATTTTTATTCACAAAAATTGAAGAGGAGGATATTGGCAACATTTGGTTTCAACAGGACGGCGCTACGAGCCACACAGCTGAAGCTACACTCGATGTTTTGCGCCCTGTTTTTCAAGATCGCATTATCAGCCGCAGAGCTGATGTCGTTTGGCCACCTCGGAGCTGCGATTTGACACCGTTGGACTATTATTTGTGGGTTGCCGTCAAAGATAAGTGTTGCGCCGACAAGCCAGAGACAATTGACGCTTTAAAGGACAATATTCGTGAAGCCATTGGTGAAATACAGCTGCACACAATCGATAATGTGCTTAAAAATTGGACCGATCGTGTAGGCTACTGCATGGCCAGCCGAGGCAGCCATTTGAATGAAATTATTATTCATTATTAACCGGAAGGATTGTACTTTCAAATAAAAAAAGAAATTTGAGAAAACATTCAGTAGTTTTTTTTATAGCATTTTCAAAAAAAAAAGTTATCTGGCGGACCCTTTAGTTTCCAAGTGTTTGATTTTATTTTTAAAATGAGTGGAAATGCATGATTTTATTTATATGCATATCGCTCATTTACCCAACAAACAAACGAAGTAAATTTTCCATTCGGACAGAGGACGAAAAGACTGACGGACTAAACGGCGAAAAAATGGACTGTAAGGTGAACAGCATAATCACGTTAACAGGACTATATTTTTTAGTAGGCAACACCATAAAAGCTCTTGCTTAACTAGATCTCTGCTAAAACAATCATAAGTATTGTCTGTATTATGGGGCCTTACCGCTCACGACCCTATGCTAAGCTTTTTATCGAGACACTAAATATCCTATGTCCGTTGGGAGGTTCCATTCTACATTTTGCTGAAAGAATTTTAGAACTTGAATCGGTGCACATTGGGTAGTTTAAGATATTTTTAAGACAGAATTAATTTTAGCCAAAGTTTTGGACCGATATTAAGTTTAAATATATAAAAATAAGCTACAAAAATACTTATTTTTTGAATGCAAGGGAAGAAGGGAAATTTCAAATAAAATAAACACTTTATTTCAAATAAATATACATACTTCGGTATTCTTAATTGTTATTTTATTTAAATAAAATTATTTAACACAAGTTATTTTTTTTATTTCTCTAATAGATAAAGTTTAACTGTGCTGTAAATCATAAATATCTTATACTTTAAAAGATTTTTGTTATACAACAATGAATACGAATCATATAGACTGACTATCAAATAATTTTGTCCAGCTAGATTCGGGATTCGTCCTACTATGCAGCGTTAAGCCCAGATCCCACTATCGGAACAATGTACCGATTTTCGTCGGCTCAATGCAATAAAGTCATAAGTAATAAGTCAAAATGGCATTATTACTCAATTAATTCTGAAATAAGTCGATATGGCCTTATTACCAATGCAGTGTGGTGCAATTATGTCCTTATATTTCAATTAGTTGAGAAATAAGGCAAATTTAGCTTATTACTTATGACATTATTTCAATAAGCCGACGAAAATCGGTACATTGTGCCGATAGTGTGATCCAGGATTTAGTGTGGTGGTAAAATTACATTTTATTAGCTCTTGCGATTAAATTTTATTTTTAACTATAATACTACGCCGGAAATAATAATTTATTTAAAAAATATTTCATTCAACAAGAATTGAAATTACTGAACTTAAGCCCGACTAAGAAATTATTTCTGATTAAAATTCACTATAGTTCAACTAAAAATTTAAAATTGTCTCACTTAAATAATCATGAACACGTGACAAATATATGTTCACTTGGCAATCACAGTCTCATATACTGGAAAGTAAAATCAACTGTAGAAAGGAAAAACAATGTAACATAATATCCACTACATTAATACTTACATGTATGTACCGACGGTACATCGAATAAGTAAAAATAATTAATGTGATGATCGTAAAAGATAAGCAAGAATAGTTAAACATACTTAGGTAGAGTGATATAACTTCGTGCTAACCTGAATAGAAAAATGAAAAAACGGATAAACAGAAATAGAAATGTGTTTACCAAAGGTAATCAATAATTGTATACACAACATTTCTCATATTCCATTTCATTGAAAATTCGCGTTTAATAGATGATGAAGTGCGTGGCTGCACAGAAAAATATCAATATTTCCCCCAGCTAATAAAGTCTAATTTAATTTTTTTTCTCTTCTTTAGAAACTCACATTAATTAATAAAAATATTTTATTCAACAAGAATTGAAATTACTGAACTTAAGCCCGACTAAGAAATTATTTCTGATTAAAATTCACTATAGTTCAACTAAAAATTTAAAATTGTCTCAATTTACTTAAACTATTTTTTTTATATTAGGCAGCCGCATCGGCTTCTGTTTGACCCGACTATATACTCAGTACAGTAATAACCTCCAAAATATAACACGTATGTATATTTTGTTATACGCACCAGTATACAAACGAGTGAATGGTCCATAAAATTGACGAAATATTATTTTGTTCTTATCACATAATAGGCAATTTAGAGTGTTTTTATTATTTGTTTACGTTTTGGCTACAGTTTAGTCATATTTGGAAAGAAAGTATCTACTAGATTTTTGACAAAAAAAAAAAAAATAAATGTAAATAAAAATTTGTATGTGAATTCATGTTTTTTTTTTTAAATTAAGTTTATAAAGAACTAGTTTTTTGCCCGCCACCTTGCTAGAAAAAGAAATTAAATTAATTTTCAAACAATATACTATTTATGAAAAATTATGTCTTCTCACAAAGATGATATTTTAAAGAAGAAACATTTAATAGATTCAGTAAAAAGTGCGACTTTGACTCGCACACGAAAGGTTCTGTACGGACACTACACTACACTTTTTACTATTTTACAGGACTTTTAAGGCTATTTATTTGTTAGGTGTCAAATAACATAATAAATCAAATAAATTAAAATAAGTAAAATTTTAATCACATCATAATCAATCAAAGAGTGTATTTTGAATTTTTCGGTTTTACGGCCTTTTGAATTTTAGGTGACGATAAGAATTACTATGCGAACTTTAGCCTATATAATCGAATATCTTACCGTATGTATATAGATATTTAAAAAAAATTAAAATTTTTAGAGATTTTTTTTCGGTTTTTTGTTTTTTTTTGTTTTTGGCAATTTTTTCGGTTTTTGGCGCTTTTCGGTTTTTGGCGATTTATTTTACTCTAAGCGTTTTTTTTTAATTTTGGCGTTCTTTTTTTCATTGTACGTTCATATTTTTCAAAAATTTCTTAAATCATTTTAAAGAGCATTTAAAATACAACAACAATTTGACATCATAAACTCGAAATGAGAAATACGTAACATCCCAGCAAAAATAAAGAGATGAAAAAGAAGTAGAAAAGCACCAAAACTACTGATACGAACCACTTCAAACTCCGAGCAAAAATTAGTGAATTTTACATTAACGTGTCATTGCAGCGAAGTGGTTTGTTTCTGCCAACCTGTGAGCTAATAAAATTGACTTTTTATTTGATTTTTGATTTTTTATTGGTGAAGTAAATACAATATATTTTACATTTAGGATGTGGTTATTAACCACCTTTTCAAAGCGATTAAATCTATGATTTAGGAAGTGATGCTTATTCACTGGTTTATAAACCCACTTGGAAAGCCTTTTCATTCCTAAAAGTATTCTACTCATTAAAATAATTGTCTCACAAAAAGAAAAGAAGGAAATCCTGCTCTAGTTTGCGTTCATTTTGGAAGTTGAATAAATTGTACCTTTAAGCATTTAAATCAATCAGTCAATTTCATTACCTTGCGGGCTTGCTTGGAGTTTGAAGTGATTCGTATCAGTAGTTGTGGTGCCTTTTCTACTTCCTTTTCATCACTTATTTTACTGGGTTTTTATTTTAGAGAATAATAATAAAATAGGTGATTTAATATTACCTTAGATATGTGATTAAGAATAACTTCTTTGAACCAGAAAAAAATGAATAACCTACCTTGGAGTAATTAAGAAGTGGTTGCTAAAGAAGTAGTCATTTTATTTTTTGCTGGGATAGTTTGTTATGCTGGGATGTTTAGGTTAGGATTTCATTTCTTAATATTTTTTTTTAAATTAATTATTATTTTCCAGATTTTACCCACGGCTCCGCTCGCGTTGATCTGTTTCAAAATACATTTTAAATTTAATTTAAAACTGGTTAAACAATCAAATCCGAAACGAAAGTTACCCTAACCGGCCCAAAAATGTATTTTTTCGGAAAAAATCCGTACCAAATGTAAAAAACCTATTCCGAACCGGATAAAAAATATCCTATAATAGACGCTGGTAATGTAACTTTCTATTGGTGAAAGAATTTTCAAAATCAATTTACCTGTTTGGCCGTGAAAGCGTAGCAAAGAAACAAACTCACTTTGACATTTATAATTACCCCTATCGGGAATACAAGTTCACGTGAAATATGATCGCTAATGTTTGCGCTGTTGTTGTATCAGTAATTTGCTATTTTGCTAATTTTGTTCACCAGTTTTTGTTCGCGGGAAATATTTGACGTGAACAAAATGGTCGCCTTTTATTCCGGATAAGGGTAATATCGACCCACAACCGCCAAAAGAGCTTAATCGATACATCGATTATTTACGATCGCAAATGATCGATTGTGGTCAAAAAAACTGAGTTCAAAAATTATGTCGCTTAAGATTTTTTGGTGGTTATGGCACGATATTAGTAAAGATTTTTACTATTTTCATGAAATGGATTGTATTGGAAAAGTACAAAAAATGAGCAGCATTTCGCGCCTTATTTTTTTATAATATTAAAAAAATCCTAAAACATTGTTTTGCTATCTAAAAATATTTTTTTTACTCTTATGTGACAGAAGATATAAGTAAAAAGTGAAATTAATTCATGATCGGCAATAAGAATTTCGAAAATTTAAAAATGTAAGGGATAGACAAAATAGTTCAAAACATTAAAGATCTTTTAAATCGGTTATCGTTTGTAAGACAGTAACGAGATTGGAAAGGTTTTCATAACGCAAGGTGGTCAACTACTTCGACACTCTCTGTCTAAACTTACATACATTGTAAGAGATTCTCCAGAAAATAACAAGTTTCTGAAAACTTAATTAAAAATTTTTGCATAAATCGTTATGTAAGCGTTCAGAAGAAAGAAGCACTGCGAACCGTAGTGTAGTAGTAGTACACACCAGAGAATGACAATGAGTACTCAAAAAAAAAAAAAAAATAAATATACATACATACATAAGTAAATAGTCTTAATTTTAGCAACTGTGCATAATCCTAATTGTAGCGCAAACAATTCGTACGCTCACATATTTGATCTCAAGTAACTATGATTATAGCCGATTCCAACATACAAAAGCATCTACTTCGCTTATGGGAAAAATTAAAATACGCTACAACTAAAAATAAAAAGGCACATGCGTATCAAGCGCATTGACCCTCTCTCTCTCTCTCGCATACTTACAGTCGGAGTATGTTTATACTCAGGCTATGGATATTTAGCCGGACAAAAAAAAAATACTCTGATACTCGATACGGATGATAGCTATTCATCATTCGCCAACGTATACATATAGTATTTGTGTATATAAAATGGAATAAAAAATGTGTGGGTGATTGTGTGGCTGTATGAAAACATGTTTTATGTGCGTGTATATAATAATAAAATAGCCCCGTATATACGCTTGTATAGCCGATTAATAGTCAGAGTATTTTTATACTCATGCGTGTGATTTTAACTCATACGCTCTAAAGAGTTGATTTTGTAAATTCAAACGATTTTTTTTTTGGAAATTTTTATGGAAAAAATATTTTTTGAAACGAATTTTCGATATTTTTTTATACAAATTTGAACCGTTTAGTAACGATTTTTTTTTTTACAAAACCTGCCCATAAATTTTACCTGTTGTCGTTGTTGGTTGTTGGTTGTTTATATAGGGTGTTTTTTAGAGGTATAGAACTTCGAATTGAAATAAAACACAAGAAAATCGTTTTACTGTCCATCAATTTGGCTTTATTGGAAGGATAATTTTATGCCATTAACGTTTAAATATGATTTCGGGCATGTGGCCGCCGCGGCTGGCTCGAATAAAGCCAATTCTACAGGTCAAATTTTCAACCACTTTTTCTAGCATATGGGGCCGTATGTTGGCAATAACGCCACGAATGTTGGCTTCCAAGTCCCCTAACGTTTCTGGTTTGTTGGCGTAGACGAGCGACTTCACATATCCCCAAAGAAAATAATCCAATGGTGTCAAATCACACGATCTTGGTGGCCAATTGACCGGTTAACCGAATTAATTGCTCTGATGGACGATTATGTCGACCATAAAATGGACGGAGCTTGCGGTAAACTTCGCGAACTGAACCATTATTTTCGAAATAAATTTGCACGATTTGCAAGCGTTGTTCTTTTGTCAACCTGTTCATGATGAAATGGCAAACCAAACTAAATATTAATCACTTGACAGCTGACAAAATGGCCGCCAGTTAAAAAAGTGATGCCAACTTAAAGTTCTATACCTCAATAAAAAACACCCTATAGTTATATGTACGTATTCGAGCTAAAATTAATGCGCATTCATAGTTATTTGAAGACAAATAGTCAAAGAGTACTTAAAAGGATACTTTTGTCATTTTATTGTACATACATACATACATATGTATATCTGTAGACATACTTACATATCTTTACTCAAAAGCTTACACATGAACATGCATACGTGCCCATAATTATGAAAGTGGTATAAGTCATATATTTTTTGTTTCGAGATATTTTCTGGATTTTAATAGATAAAATATTGGATTGGATATTGGAGTTGCATTCGTCTCGATTAATAAAAATTTATTTAAAATTTCTTCAATATTTATTTACTAAATCGAAGCAAAAATGTAAAGTATATGACTTAGAATACTTTCATAATTATGGGCTGCACAAATAGCTAATCTTTCACATTTCTTTAAAACAAATACCTTTCTCCTTTATTTAAACTTCTTTTTGTAAGAGTATGGAAAAGTTTTATCATTAGTTTACTTTTTGCGTTGCCTTAAACCCATTTGTATGCCATTAGCTGAACGATAAATTACATTTGCTTGAGGTATAACATCCTCGCCCAGCGGTAAAAGCTCAAAATTTCTTAATACATGACTTATGGTGCTTTTCATTTCGAGCATGGCAAATTTTTGGCCAATACAATTACGCGGTCCAGCCGAAAAGGGAACGTAGGCAAAAGGATTGATACTGGCGGCTGTTTCGCTATAAAAACGATCAGGATTGAAATCGTTGGGTGCATCAAAATAGTCACCATCCCTTCCTGCAGCATAAACGAGTAATACAATGTTGGTATTCGCTGGTATAATTTGATCACCTACACGCAAAAGAAAAAAAAAACACACAAAAATATGCCTGAGGAAACTTGAAACTTTTAATTAAATACTGGTGAACTTACCGATTTTAATATCTTGCAAAGATTCGCGAGCAAGTAAGGGCACCGCAGGATACATTCTTAAACTCTCTTTTATAACAGCCTCTAAGTACTTAAGTTCTTGCAAATCAGTCATGCTAATGGGTCTGTCTTCGTCTGGCCCCAATATGTTTACGGTTTCCTCAATTGCTTTTTGCTGAACAGCCTCATGACGTGACAATAGATACAGACAAAATGATATGGCACTTGTGGTAGTATCATGGCCCTCAAACATAAACGTGTCAACTTCTTCACGTATATCCTCCTGACTCAAGGGTTTACCGTCTACAGTGCTCTGCAGAAGAACATCGAGAAAGGCCATACGTTTCTTTTGGCCGACATCCAAATCCTGGGCTACTTAAATTAATACGAAAGTACACAGAAAAAATATTCACTAGTTAATATTTAATTCACAAACTTTAATTGCTGCAATTAATTCAAGTGTAAAAATTCATTTCACATTATTACTGGGCCCGATTATTCCAAAAAATCGCAACAACAAAGTGATAGTCCACATGCAAAACAAAAATAAAACGTCTAACAATTTTTAAATGTGTTTTTGGTTTTCCTTGCATTACAAAAATCAAGTACGCATTTTGATTTTTCTCTCCTAAACCGTACATGTTTCCTGATACGCCTTCCACTTCATAATTCGGTACATTTTACACCGATTGTAATTTTTTTTTGTCTGAGAGGTTATAGCTTCCAATTGGTCACATTGTAAAGTGGACGGGGACACGCCAAAATTTTTTTTATTTGATTTTATGATATTCTACTTATTGGATTGCTGCGAAACCTAGCAAACACTTGTGGTTCTTGTAATTATACAATTCTAAAGTTAAAAAAAAAAATGGGCGGGCTACGACCAGTAAAATTAGTTATTATATTTGACGTGGTTCTGCTTAACCGATTTTTACCAAACTTACCACAGACCTTGAGCTCTTAAATAGACATAGTTTTAAAAAAAACGGGCAGAGTCACGTCCATTAAAATTTAATATTTTATTTTAAGTGGTTCTGCTTTACCGATTTTTACAACACTTAACACACACCCTGAGCTCTGAAAAACACACCCTCTTGCATTAAAAAAATGGGAGGAGTCGCGCCTATTAAAATGTAATTTTATATATCAGGTACTTCTTCTTAACCAACAGATTTTCAAATTTTTTTTGTGTGAAAGAGTTTACTACCAGTTTGGTCCCATAAACTTCTTCCGAAAATGTTCTATCAGATCTTTGCATGGAAGTTGGTTTTTTGGCAGAATTATTTTTTTTTTACTATTTTATGTGTAACTGTGTCATTTATAAACCGATTTTCTGCGGCGGAAATCGGAGGGGAAAATTCTCTCCCCTTATGCACAACTCTGTAATTTGTAAACCGATTTACAAAATTCTTTTTTTTATTTGAAAGGGTTTGCTTGCAGTTTGGTGCTTTAATTTTTTTTCGGAAATGGAAGGGGGAAATTCTCTCCCCTTATGCACAGCTCTGTCATTTCTAAAGCTATTGGCAAAAGCCTTTTGTTTGTTTGAAAGTATTTGCCTGCGATTTGGTGCTTTAATTTTTTTTTTCGGAAATCGGAGGGGAAATTGCTTCTCTTATGCATAACTCTGTAATTTTTAAACCAATTTTCCAAATTATATTTTTTAAGGGGTTTGTCCGCAGTCGGGTCTCATAGTTTTTTTTTCGAAACTCGGAGGGGGAAATTTTCTCCCCTTGTGTATAACTCTGTCATTTTTAAAGCGATTTTCAAAATTCTTATTTTTTTTATTTGAAAGGGTTTGCTTGCAGTTTGGTGCTTTATTTTTTTCGGAAATGGAAGGGGGAAATTTTTTCCCCTTATAACATTAGCATAACTCTGTCATTTGTAAAGCGATTTGCCAATATTTTTTTTTTGAAAGCTGTTGTTCGTAGTTGGGGCTCATATTTTTTTTCTGTCATTTGTCAACCGATTTTCTATTTTTTTTATTTGAAAGTGTTTGCTTACAGTTTGCTCATACAATTTTTTTTTCGAAAATCGATAGGAAATATGTTGTTGTTACTGGGAATATGTTATTGTTATTGAACGATACATTTTGTTAATATTTTGCTTTTGTTTTGTGAGTGAACTCTTATAACTTCGTCTTTGTGTTTTTGAGAACGGGGCTGGCCCAACATTTTTACTAGAGCAAATTTAATTAACTAATTCATTGATATTACAAAATGCTGCATACTATTTTTTTTATTCAGTATAAATAAAACTTACTGTCTGTTGCTAAATTTTTTTGCGAAGCCATTTGAGCTCTGCGCTCATTTATGACTTTATTGGTGAAATCGTGTAAAATTTTTAAACTTTTTCTTAGTTCAAGATATGATGGAAATGCTGTTAATATAAAGCTGCTCTCATAATATTGCAGCGGCTTTACGTTGCGACTGGCAATTATATTTGTAACGCTAAAATTATTAAAATGCGCATACAGCTAGCTTTACCATCACAAAAAATATATATATAAAAAAAAGTGTACCACTCACGTTTTGACCGCTTTCGCATAGGGAAATTCAGAATGTTCTTGCGCATTGATTTTTACGCCCATGGCCGTTTCTGCTATAATATCCAAAGCCGTTAGACACACTATAGGAAACATATCGAATGCCGTTTTACCATCAGCTTTCGCTTCGAGCTTTTTAACTAACACTTTGCTTTGGCGATCGAACACTTCAACAAAATCTTTTAAAATATTAAAGTGATACGTTGGTGTAATAATTTTCCGACGTGCATGCCACTTTGGTCCATAGCTGAGGAGAAGTCCATCACCCAGCCAACATGAAATCATTTGGTAAAGGAAAGGCTTTTTAATTAACTGCTGACTGCTGAGTATAACTTCGAAATATTTGGGATCTCTGACAATTAAAAGTAGACGGTGAAATAACCATAAACGAGATACTTTGCCAAATTTTACGTAAAGCCTTTCGAAGAGATCGAAAATATCTGGAAGTATATAAAAATCATTTGTATTTGGCACTATTTTTAATAAAAATTACCAAAAAACGCGAAATTTTCTAAAACCAAAATATTCTATTGACTGATTCTGTCAATGTACCGTAATTTAGCGCATTTTTCACTTAGACTTGCGTTTTTTTTTTTTCAAAAACATTTACTTAATGTATTATTTCCTATGGTTTCTATAACGTCTCCTATTAAAGGCAGCGTAAAAGGACCGGATATTTGAGAAGATTTCAGTACATGATAACGTCTCCTTTTAAATAAATAATCCCATAATAAAATTGCCACTAGACATGTTAAACCGTATAAAAGCCACATTTTATAATAACGTCTAATATCCTTCAAATTATATACTCGTAATTTATTTTCACTTTAAGCGCTTTTACAATAATTTTAATGTTATCTGGGTAAACACGTTTCATAAACTAAATTCTATAAAAAGTTGTAAAGAAAGGTTTCAGCACAATAAAGCGATTATAAACAAAAATTTATTTTATTCGTTAATTGAATTAAAATTAATTTTATAAACTCATGTGTTTGTTATCATTGTTTTTTTCCGAGTAGTTAATGACTTATTAGCAAAACCTTGTCATTAATTTTCCGCTGATTAGAATATGTATGTACATATGTACACATATTTAATAAAATTTCTACAGCTTCTCGACTATCTACTATAGTTGTATTGAGCATGTAAGTAAGTGTCATGATGGTTATCAAGTTTGAAATAAAACCTGTCTCAATCTGAATTGGTTTAAAAGTTGCAATTGGCATGCGCTTTTTGTTATTGAAGTTCATTTAACAAATTCACTTTTATGATTAATTAATTAAAATTAATTGCATGATTTTTAAGTTACATTTAGCAAAGTTTTATAATAGAAATATGTTTGTAAACATAATATGGCACAAAATCTATAATTAATTAAAAAAAAAAATACGGAGAAATTAAGTTATTAATTTAACAACTCCAGTGTTGCACAGTGGCGCCTAAGGCACAAATGCTGCTATCGTCAAAATTAACAAAAAAAAAAAAAAAAAGAATTAAAAATCTTCCAAATGAAAAATTAACAAAAAATTAAGCCAAAAATAAGAAAAATAAAACTTAAAATAAATTCAGCAAAGTGCGACTGTGACTCGCACACGAAGGGTTCCGTACGTACACTATACTCGTATATCGCTGTTAACAAGTGGAACGGCCCTAACTCGTATTTTCACGAAATTGAGTTTTCAATGATTCCAATACATTTCACACAAATACACTTCATAACAAAAATTTATTGCAATAGTTTAAAAAATAGCGCCTTTACAAGCAATTTTACAAAGCAGTTTGTACAAGCAGTTGTACTGTTTATATTATGTTTTTACCTTCTCCTGTAAAGTTACAATTATTTGAGTTAGGGCCTTTCTACTTGTTAACAGCGATATGTAATACTATACGAACTTTTGCCTATTTAATCGAATATCTTACCTGATGTTTATTTTTTTTTAAATTTAAGTACCCGGTAAACTTTTTTTCTTGTTTTCGTTTTATGGAATTTTTTTCGGTTTTTGCCGTTTTTAAGTTTTACAGTTTTTTTTAGTTTTTGACCTTTTTTCGGGTTTTTCAGCGATTTGTTCGGTTTCTGGCGATTTTTCGTAGTTTTGGCGATTTTTTTTGGTTTTTGGCGATTTTTTTCGGTTTTGACGTTTTTTTCGGTTTTGGCGATTTTTATGTTTCGGCAATTTTTCTGTTTTTGGCGATTTAGTTTAGTTTTAGTGATTTTTTTTAGTTCTGGCGCTTTTTTTCCTTTTGGCGATATTTTCAATTTTTGACGATTGTTTTTATTTTGGAATTTTTTAGCTTTAGCGTTTTTGAAAATTTCAAGAGCTGGTCCCCGTGCAGTTTCCAAGATACAGCAAGTTGTCAAAATTTCATTAAGTGATAAAAAATTCCCCTTACTTTTTACTTTTTTTTTTTTAATTTCACAAACTTTGAAAATTTCAAGTGTCTGTAAAATAATTGTGTGTATATTACATTAGTATTTCAAAATTTTTCGTGGCTCGTTTTAGAACACCTTTCAATTTTCAACTGCCATATTTTTACATATTCTGCCAAAGTTCTACATATTCTGTTTAAATTTCAGGCCCGTAGCTCTCACGGTTCTGTGACAGACAGACAGACTGACGGACATCGTTGCGAAAACAAATTTGCGCATTTACTAAAACAACGTCATAACTCAAAAAATTAGTTTGCCAGAAAACGCGTTTAAAGCTTTCAATTTACGTACAACTTAATGAGAAACGAACATTTTATTTTTCTCTCAAGCGTGGAGTAAACAAGATATTTGTATGAAATATTTACACAATATGAAGATCGATATGAAAAAGTAATTCTGCTTCACTAAATCAAAATTTCCATTCTTTGAGTAAATGAGCGAAATGGGTTCCTTTTCACCTTAACGAAGAAAATAACCAACAAAATACCAAAAATGATATTTAACAAAATTATATTTATATGAAAATTATTTATATTAAGCATGTACATTAATAGCTTATATTTATTAAATTATTTCATACATATACATATAGTCAAAAGAAAACTAAAAAAACAAAAAAATTACATTGAATAAATGGGCGCATCCCCTAAAACACAACTTATCGCTATGAAATTTTTTTGTATTTTTTTTTTACATAAAACTGAACATATTGTACATATGTACATATTTATTCTGCTGAAACTTTAACCAAACGTAAACGATAAAAAATAAAAACACATGTTTTTACCTTTAAACACATTTATGTATACATATATATTATAATTTTTTATTTATATTTAACTCCTAGTCTTTATGACTACGGATCCAAAAAGGTTTCTTAATTGTGGGTTAAGCAACGAAGTGCATATAGACTTGCTTAATATTTACATAATTACATACTTGTATATTGAGCCACAACCGCCAAAAAAGCTTAACCGACACATATTTGTATGTTTTTTTGTGACGAGAATCGATTACTTGCGATACGAAATAATAGATTTTGGTAAAAAATCAAGCTCGAAAGTTATGTCGCTTAACCTTTTTTTTGGCGGTTATGGCACTATATTATACATATTAAGTTAACAGATTCTAATATATATTTATAAACATGACAACAACATGAATTTCATGCAAGCTTGACACACATGTTTGAGCATGTTTACACACATGTTTGAGAATGTCTTTTTTTTGCTATTTTATTCATTCATACATTTCGTGGTATTAAGCCAATGTGAATGCCCGTTGTTGAGCGTAAAATAATATTTACCACCGGCTTAACATCTGGTCCCAGTTGCAACAATTCAAAATGACGCAACATTTTCGATATCGTACTTTTCATTTCCAGCATTGCAAACTTTTGGCCAATACAGTTGCGTGACCCAGCAGAAAATGGAGTATAGGCAAACGGGTGAATTTTCTGTTCACTTTCATTCTCAAAACGTTCTGGCTTAAAGTCATGCGGGCTTTCAAAATAATCAGGATCACGTAGCACCATAAATAAGGGTATGTTGATATTGGTTTTAGCCGGTAAAATAATGTCGCCTAAAAGAAGATTTCTCTTATCAGTAACAATAATTTAGAGCAAGAGATTTCACAAAAGTGTACTATTGAGTGTTGTGTCGGTTGTATTAACGCAGGAGTATAACTGTTGTTGCAAAACCGCGGACACCAGCTCCATAAAATTTGTATGAGAAAAATTTTGAAGAAGATTAACGCCTTCCATGTCTGACTTCTCATTTAAATGGACTTATAATTCGGCAGTCGGTAGCCTTGCGAAAGAAATTCGTCGTATTATGGCTTAAAAAGTTACTAAAAAGCTTATGACCATTGTGGCAGCTGTTTAGGCGATGAAAACTCATTTTCGTAGGAAGAAAATGTCTACTTTTTATATCGAACCGTCTCTGATTACACAATACAACACGAAAAAAATTATGCAGTTCTAGTAATGGTTTCTAGTAGAGGTGATAAAAAATAAAGGAATTTAATTTATATAAAGTTTCCCCTCCCTTGGGTCTGTTCGTACAGCATATTGGTATATGAAACTATGTATGTGTTTTTTTCATCTGAGGTATAGGGTATGTTTAGCAAGTTTGTAGAAAATACAGGGTGTCCGCCGGGAAGGTATACTACTTTGTTTGCTTATAATTTTTGATTAAATTGGCATATGTACGGCGGCGTAAATGGTCTTGTGGAAGAAACTCTTGTGTCAAATGAATCTTATATGAAAACAAATGTGCAAAATTGTGGCCAAAGTTGTTCTATGAATACCAAGTTCCTGAGCACGGCGTCGAATTGAGGTAATGTTTTCAGCCGATCTTGCAGTACGTTGTGGTTCATGCTTGGGCCTATCACCTACATACCCTCTTCCTTCGAAATCATTCACTACACGATAAGTGCACGTGTTGGCACGTTGTTTCTCCAAAAAATTTCACGTAACTTGCTCATCGTCACAGTAATCGACGATTGATTTTGATAAAATGTTTTAACGATTACAACACGTTTCCATAATAAATTTGCCACGACTTCACGACTGCCAAATATGAACTGTGAAGACTAATGTTTACCAAAATGGTGGCAAAACCAAGTAGTACACGTTAATGTTAATCCTCGTCTCTCTCTCTCTCTCTCTCTCTCCTGCTCTCCCACATAATGGTAATTTTTGCTTCTATTAAAAATTCAAAAAAACACCCCTAAAAAGGGGAAGGGCGGGCACTACTCGTATATGTTCCGTAAAAATGTTGGCCATACAATTTTACCTAAGCTCCAAACTCAACTTGAAAGCCAGAAATCATTTTCAAAATGTCTTTAAGGTTAAATTTCTTGCATATCGTCATCTAAAATCCAAACGGCCGTAAGTACACTTTTTACTTTAGTTACTGGACAAGCAAAAAACCTTATAAATTTAAGACTATTTATTTCTTAACGTGTTTTGAATTTAAGGAAAAATAATTTTGAACATATGTGAAAAAATTTTTAAGGAAAGATGTATTTTGGCTAATCACATCATAATCAATCACAAATTCTGTTTTGAATTTTTTATTTGTTACAGCCTTTTGGATTTTAGGTGACGATATGTACATGTATACAATTAGTACTCATCATACGAATCTTTTAGATCCTACGTTTAAGGTAAATATGTGTTTTTTGAGTTTGAGTTTGGCTGGTTTTTGCTGTTTTTGTTAAGTTTTGTTGTACAGTGTTATGTGATCGATTACACTGTAAAAAAATAAAGTAAATAATGTTCTGCCAACTGATTCTTGTAGAGGAGACTAAAAAAAGATACAGGCGTATCGGCGTTTTAAAAGTTTACATCTGAAACTCATTTTACGGCTTATTTAAAGTTGCATCTTTGTGTAGTAAGAAAATGTAGAAAATTGTGTGATAATTAGGTTTTTGGTATACATTGTCCTTAACAAATTTATTGAGAACATTACAAGCAACATTTTGTTTTCATACATGAGCCGTCTCTTCGGAAAATGGGTCTTTTTTACAATTCTTAAAAAAAAACAAAAATCACATGTAAAACAGTGTATGTAGTTGAAATATTCTGCAAAAATATTTGTCATGAAATTCTACTATAGTTTTCAGTACACACGAAAAATTCAACTTTAATATCAGAAATAACCAAAAACTTAAAGGGAGGTTCAAGGGTTAATATACAAAAAAAAAAAAATTCGAAAAATTATATTATTTTTTATTTTTGCTTATTTCTGGTATTAAAGTTGAATTTTCGACCTGAGACCAAGAGTAGAATTTCATGACAAATATTTTCGCAGAATATTTCAACTACATACATTACTTTTTAAAGGTGATTTTTGGTTAAAAAAAATTTTAAGAAATACCCATTTTCTGAAGAGTTAGAGGGTTAATGTATACCAACAAAATGTTGCTTGTATGTTCTGAATAAATGTTTTAAGGACAATATGTACCAAAAACCTAAGTATCACACGATTTTCTAAATTTTCTTACTACATAAGGGTGAAACCTTAAATACAGCGTAAAATGAGTTTCAGATGTAAGCTTTTAAAACACCGTATATCACGTGTACACGTACATATATCTTTTTTTAGTACCCTCAACAAGAATCAGTTGGTAGAACATTGTTATTTAAAAAAAAATAATTTTGCCGTACAGTGTTATTGGTGAGGTTTCCCTTGGGGGTATATGTGGAGGCTGTGGCTAAAATTTAAATCGCAGGGAATGAGAACTTGTATCTTTAGAAAAGATACGGGCTGAAAATGGTGTTGCACAGCAAGAGAAGGCAACGAGTAAGTAGATCGGCTCGCACCCTCATCGAGAGTCACGTTCATAGTCACGCCTACCAGGGTTGTCAGACACAGCAATTTCTCGCCAAACGTGTCGATTTTTCAACTTGTATGGCGCCCAAATTTTTCATTAAGCGACAATATTTTTTTTTAACAAAACTGAACTTAAAAATTTTTGTAATTCAGGGAAATTAGTTTATTGAAGGAATAGTTTCAAAAATAAATCCTACCAAAACTCGTCTGCAAGAAATTAAAACAATTTGATTTTGTTGACTTTTCTTATATTAATTATAGTAATTATGTAATGCCTTTTCAATTTTGATGAGAAAAATTTATAAGAAATAATTTTTAGCGCTACTCTGGGCGATTTTTTTCTCAGATTTTTTACTGTTGTTTTATAAAAATTTATATTAAAAAAGTGTTATATAAAAATAAATTTATTATCAAATATATATTAAGAAAAACTACATAAAATTAATTTTGGCGATTTTTTAAATCAATTTGGCGAAACAGGTCGAAAAAAAAATCTGACAACCCTGACGTGGGCGTATTTTAAAACTACACAAGAGAAAATTAGTGCACTCGCAAGTATACTCGACATTAAAAACTTCGTACGACCACAACTGCATAAATTGTAGACACATCGGCTGTTGTTCTTCATACAAATGTTCTCAACTTTAGCGCATAGATACATAAATACAACCGATACAACTATTAATTAGTGCAGCTTCGTAGTCATTTTCATTCTGAGGCCACATGAACGTTTCAAAATCCCATGTACCATAGTAAAAATAAAGTATACTTTAAAACTTAAGAACCCGCATTTTGTGTGGTAATACTGGTTTTAAATTATTAAAGTACTCGTATACTTTGTTTTGACTAACTATGAATATGCGCATATGGCTTTAAACATGAACTGTTGAAATGATATTTTTAATAAGTCCAAAAAACGTGAAAACGAACGTGGCTCCAGTCTTAATTTTTTGTTTTTTTGCGTAAACCTACCCACTGTTACATCTTCTTCTATTCTTCTGGCAATAATAGGAACCGAGGGATATAATCTTAGACTTTCTTTAATAACCAATTCCATGTATTTCAATTCCTGCAAATCACGATAACTCACTGGCCTATTTTTGTCATTACCAAGAGTCTGTTTGATCTCTGCAACCAACTTCGCTTGAACCTCAGGATGGCGGGCAATCAAATAAAGGGTAAAACATATGCCACTAGTAGTGGTATCGTGACCCTCAAACATAAATGTATCAACTTCCTCGCGTATATCATCATTGGACAAAGGAGCTCCATTGATGGTCGATTTCAATAAAACATCCAGTAGAGCCATACGTTTTTTGCTGTTTAAATCGCTATCGCCAGTTTCTTCTGTAAACAAAAATTTAATTTATTATAATTTGTTTAATGCAAAGTTATTCAAGATGTGTTACTTTTAAAAGAGCCATCCTTAATCGATTGTTCCAAAGCCAAACGTCTTTGTTCTATTACATTTGTGGTAAATTTATGTAAAACTTTAATGCAACGCTGAGATTCTTGATACTCTTTGGGGGCGGATACACGAAATAGAAAATTAATTGTGTGCAAAGGTTTAATAAAGCGATTGGCCGTTATACGCGAAAGTCTAAAATGAAAATGTATGATTTATGATAAATTTATTAGGGAACCTTAATATTTTTAATAGAGAGTTATTTTGAATGCACATACATACTTGCTTCTCAAGTTGAAACACAAAAACTTACGTGGCTATGGCTTGAACATACTGTAGGCCAGGTTGATCTTGGGCATTGACTTTAACACCCATGGCAGTTTCTGTAAAGAAAATACGAAAAAGTAAATCGTAAGATTGTAAAAATTTACTTGAAAAACTGAACTCTGAAAAAAGTTCTCAGTTCGGTTGTATTGTGCAAATAAAATATGTATGTTATTTTATAGAGGTATAGAAGTTTGAAATTTGAAATATACTTTTTTCGAAAGATAACCTTCTGGCATTATAGTTTAAATATAACTTCTGGTATATGTCGGCCATGGCGGGATCGGACGTAGTCTACTCTTGACATTAAATTTTCCATGACTTTTTCCAACATTTGGCAATAACGCGGCGAACGTTGTCATCCAAGTAGTTAATTGTTTCGGGCTTATCGGCGTATCCCCACAGAAAATAGTCTAGCGGCGTTAAATCGCACCATCTTGGAGGCCAATTCACGCGTCAGAAACGTGAAACTATGCAATTACCAAACCTTTCCTTCAATAAATCAATTGTGGCACGAGCTGTGTGACATGTTGCGCCGTCCTGTTCTACGGCTACGCTATACAGCAGCAATGATTTCTTCTGTACGTACTGTACGACATCTCTGTGGATGCGTATTATCATTTAGAGTAAACGCGGTGCGAAAACGTTCCATAGTTAATCGAATTAATTGCTCTGATAGTCGATTATGTTGATCGTGAAATGGATGTAGTACGCGTTACGTATTTCGAACAGAACTATTACTACGTTTATAGGCGCACTATTTGCAAATAAAAATATTTGCAAATAAATTAACTCACTGTTTATACGGCATATTAAGTGTACTTGGTAGCACTTCCATAGAAAAGTTACTTATGTTTACAAAAAAAAATTGTGTAAATGTATAAAGTAACAAATAATCATTTGTTTTTATTGCCATTATTTTCTTCAATCAATGTTTTTTGTGCAATATTTACCAATTTTTTGTCTTTTATTAGCAAACATTTGTAAGTGTGGCAACCTCAAGCATTTTATTTGCAAATAGTGCGTTAATCGTGAATAGTTTTCTAAATTAGTTAGGGAGTTCACAATAGCATTTTAAAATGTGTGTTAATATTGCAACGTTTCAACTTTAATACTTTAATATGGTCTGGCAAGTTTGTTGTTTTTGTTTGTGTGTAAATCAAATTTATTACCAGGTGGCAAATTTAAAAGTATAAAAAGCATGTCATTTTCTATATGGCAATACATTTTAAAACTGTCAATTGATGAAAAAATATTTGTATTTTTCGCAGGGCAAAAATTACTTTGAAAAATTTATCCAACAATAATTTCTAATTTAACAAATTTTGTTATTTTAATAGGTACGTACGGAAGAAAATAATTCAGTCTCTCATAAGCATTCGTACAAACATGCATTTTACTCTCTCTCTCTCTCTCACACATATTATAAACAGTGTTGCCATTTTAGCATTTTCACTGCCAGATCTGGCATTTTCATTAGTTAAAAAGCATTTAACTTTCAAAAAATTCTGCTAGATCCCTTCTGGCAGAATTTGTCGAAAATAAAAACTTGTAATTTGCTAAAAAAAAATCTTCTCATAAATGTACATGTATTGCAGGCTAAAGGTTCCCTGATGATCTGCACTAGCAACAGTGAATGCGCATAGGATCCAGATAACCCCTCAATAATCAAATTCAATGCATTTATAATTAAGAAAAATATTTTACTGAATGAGTAAAATAATATTTTGGAATTATAGCGCGTAAAAAATTTTTAAACGTAATTTTAACATTTCCAAAAAATATCAATTATTAACTATTTTATATTTGTATGTGCTCTAAATATACCTGCAAATACTAATAAGTTTGTATAAACATGAAATTCAAAGCCATTTCAATAATTTTTTCTGTAGAACATTTTAGCAGAATTTTTTGACCAATTTAGCATTCTCTCATCATCAATTTCTGGCAACACTGATTATAAACTAATATGCAAATAATATAAAGATGTACGTGTGTTTGCCTGATTTTAAAAAATTGAGATGGCTCAATGTTGCCATATTAAAATTTTAATATACTCATTGTGAATTCCCTAAGTAAGTCACAATAAAAACAATAATACGGCAACAATTTACAGTTTTATTTGCAAATAAGCCGTGCGTATAAACGTACACAGAAAAAAGTATTCACCCATTAATGTTTTCAATTAAGAATTTAATTGATTCAATTAAATTTTTAATTGTATTAATTAATTTGAGTGCAAAACCTTACTTGATATTATCAAATTGCTTATAGTTGAAAATTTAATTAATTTTTTAATTGATATTACAAATATTTTAACTGATATTGCAAAATTGTTCATATTTCATGGAAGACACTCCTACTTCCGGTAACGTTTTATACTAGAAAAATATTATCACTTACCTGCTATTATATCCAAAGCACATAAGCACACCGCTGGAAATATATCAATGGCCGTTTCACCATCTGCCTTTTCATACAATTTCTTTACCAAAACATCACTTTGCTGATCAAATATCTCTACGAATTGTTCGAGAACTTGGAAATGAAATGTTGATGTTATAATTTTACGTCTCGAATGCCATTTTGCTCCCCAACTTAAAAGCAGTCCATGGCCTAACCAATCCACTAGAAAATCATAAAAATTGCTCTTTTTATTCATTTTTTGACTGCTGAAAATATTCTCCAAATATTTGGGATCCATTATATAAACATCCAAATTATGAAAAATCCACAATCTAGCAATTTTGCCATATATTCTTTTCAAATCGCGCGTATATTCAATGGAATCTTATCAAAGGAAAATGAAAAGTGTGCTTTTACTTTTGTTAAATTTTTGCTTACATATTTATTTACTTACTGTCACTGTTGACATCTTTGAGTGAGAGAGCATTGCCTAAAACCGGCAAAGCTTTAGGGCCTGGTATATTGAATTTTTCCAATACAGCATTACGATTTCTTTTATTGAAATAATCCCATACGAAAAGAATAGCTAGAAATCCCAATACAAATTCTAATATCATGTTCTAACTTTTTGTGATGTTTTCAGCTGCGGAACGAAACTGTAACTAAAGATGCAAATAGTTATAAAGTGCATTTAATTAAAGGCACAATAATATTAGTCAGTGATGCAATTTGTAGGGAAATTTTTGGAGTTATTTCATTGTGTGTTTTTGGGTGTCTTTTTTTGTACGTATACATAAATATTGGAACACGACTTAATTTAATGTGACAATAAAGCTGAATTTATTTCAAACAAAGTTTAAATTTTTTTTCGAGAACTGCTTATGACTTGTTTTGTAATTTTTTTACTCAGTATGCTTATTTTGTAACTTTTCTTCATATTTAAATTTAATATTTTGTTTGGGTTCTGAAAGAGCATTTTCAAATCCCATCACTGTTCAGAGCGATAACAAATTTCTTTCTCATTTACACAGTTTAAATGGAAAATATTGTATTAGACATAAAATGCGGATATCAGTGTTGCCGCTACCTTCTGATTGCACTATAGGTCAAATAGAGTCTTTTGCAGTAAGAATTTAATTAATAATGATTTTAAACATTGTACTGTTCAAGGCTGAAATTGAAGCACAGATAAAGCTGTAGAAAAATAAAATGAATTATTATCGCATATAAATTATTTGCTTATTTTTCTTTTGTCATTTTCAAAAATATTATTATTTGTGAATTTTCAAATAGTTTTTGAAAGTCTGTGCCTAACATAAGACGTTTGTGACTGTTCAAAATATGTGGTTAAAGTCTACTGATGCTTTGAAGGCTTCCGTAAGGACACTACATATGTAATACTATACGATATTTAGTATATATAATCGAATATCTTACCTACACGGAAAACTTTTTTTCGGTTTTAGGCGATTTTTTAGTTTTGGTGCTTGTTTTTGTATATGGCGATTTTTTTAGTTGTGGCTCTTTTTTTCTTAGTTTGGCTCTTTTTACATTTGTGGTGATTTTTTCGTTTTGTAGCGATTTTTCATCTTGGCGATTTTTTTATTTTGTGAGTTTTCGGTTTGTTGCGTTTTCTTAGATCTGGCGTTTTTTTTTAAATTTTTTTGCCTCTTACGGTTTCCAAGATACAGCAAGTTGCCAGAATTACAATGTCAAAATTACCTTAACTGATAGAATTCCCTTTAATTTTGATTTTTTTAAATTTCAGTGTTAATTGTTGTAGTCTGCATAACAATACACTTACTTTGAAAATTTCAGGTGCCTATATACATATAATTGTCTGTATATTATATTAGGATTTCAAAACAATAGAGTTCCTCCTTTGGTGTTCGGAATAATAATTTATTTTATAGCACCAAAATTTATTTACATAAAAAGATTGAAATTTCACGGGATTATAGAAAATTTTTAATAAGAAAAAAAAAATGTGGCAACACTGACTGTTATCTATTTCAATGACTATGCAAGATTGCAATGATTACAAGTCAGACTTTGTGACACCATTTTAATTTCGAATGCCAGCCATCGTTGTTGTTTTCTGAATGCAACCTACTTCAAACGGCAATTAATAAGAATGTGCAAAAGAACAAAGAATTGTCAACGACTGATGCTAGTTGAGTAGGGGTTCCCGCCAAATTCCTAATCACTAGTTGCAAGGAAAAAAGACCAAAGTAAAAATTTAATATATAAAAAAAACAAAAAATAAGAAATATCCGGAAGAAGTTAACCGAAGGTTAATGAAATATCGAACTAAAAAATAAAAATATAAACAGACCTAAAGCTTAAAAAAATAGTTAAATTGAATAAATACATAACTCGCCTTTATTGCAGCAGAGCCATAACTCAAAAAACCGGTTTTGCGGAAAATAAGTTTTAAATGTTCAAGTTACGTATATAACTCAATGAAGATATAAAAATATTTTCTTTACTCAAGAGGTGCGTTTCCAAGCATTTTATATGAACTTTTTACAGAAGATTAAATATGATATAATGATTTTGAAATTTTTTCCCTAAATGGGGATATAACGGGTCTAATTATGCTGCAAAAATATTTGCCGTACACAATAAGTCCCTAAAATCTGCCAAATCTCCAAATTTGACTTAAACATCAGAAATTTGTAAAAAAAAAAATTAAATGCGTTTAAGGGTTAATTTCGTACTTGTTCATGTATGTACATATCATGTATGTACATATCGCTCATTTACTCAAAGAACGTCATAACTCAAAAATTTGGAGTTTTTGAGTTACTGATGCAGAATTATTCCTCATATCGTTATTCATGTTGTGTAAAAATTTCATACACTTATCTTGTTTACTCAACTCTTGAAGGCAAAATAAAACTTTATTTTTCCATTGAGTTGTGTGTAAATTGAAGACTTTAAACTTGTTTTCTGACAAACTAGTTTTTTTGAGTTATGATGTTCTTTGAGTTTTATGTAAAGTCCTACTAGCAGTAGTGTTGTGGAATATTTTAAATCTCAATTTTTTTTCCTAATGGATTTTTATGTTCCTTTTGTAAAAATTAATCGAATACACTAAAATATTCTACGCAACTAACTATTCGCCATAAAAAGTTATTATAAATCCCTAAATACAGTAAAGCTCGAAATTCAACTTAAACACCGAGTCATTTAATTTTTATATGTATTTATTACTTTTAAGATAGGGACAAAAAATACCCATTCGGCGAAGAGTTAGAGTGTTAAAATATTCTAAAAAATTATATATGCTGTACGTATGTAAGTAGCAAGGGTTTCATGGTTTCCTATTCCGACTCACCATAACAAAGAGCAAAAGCACCTATACTCCTAAATATATTTCTTTTTTATCTCTTCTACCGGAGTCAGTCGTTAAAATCTTATATTTTCTTCCTATTTGCATTTTTTTTTATTAAAAAAACTTTTGGTGACCTTTATCGTTCCACTACTGTATTTTAGATATGCATGTGTACATTGTTATTAGAATTTAATTACAGAATAAGTAACTTAATAGAACTGCATATTATAAATTCCGCGATCTAAGTCCAGCAACTGCTATACATTCAGAAGTTGTTGATCGTAAGAGTAGACTTTGTACTGAAATTCTGAACCCAATATGCGAGGAGTTCAAAGTGACGTTTAACAAAATGGGCCTGCATTTTTGCAACAACAAATATATTTTTTTATTTTCGTTTCCACTAGCAAAACATTCGACTTTCAGATTAAAATTATTCTGCATCACACACACAGATGTACATAATTGTTTTGTACTTGGCGGCTTGCGTAATATCGCCCAGAAAAATATAATTAATTACACTGTGTGACAAAAAAATCAATACCTCTGACGTGTTACTACTTTTATGGTAGGTATTGTCTGTATTTGAAATTTTCCAAACATTCTCAAAATCTTGAGTTAAGGGTAAAAACCGGGTTTTCATACCCGTATGCACTTATCAACCTCTAACTAAGTTGAGTATCAACCGATTTTAAATTTATAAATGAATTTATAAAAAAGAGATTAACACCTTTCGAACCATATATACGAGTATTTTGTTTCAGTATATTTCAGATATACGAGTACATATGTCTGTATTTTTTCACCAGATATAATTTTTTCGGTTTTTTCGTCACTTTTCTACTTTGGATTCGTTCTTAGAAAAAATAAAAGCAATTTGTTTATAATAAATCTTTTTTGTTTTGGGAAATTTTAGTTGAAACTGTCTTTTCAGATACAACTTTAAACGATAAAACATGAGTTGTGAATTGGGCAATTGTTTCACACAAATACCTTGAAATTTATTATTTAGGGGCTAGCTGGTTCCTATGCAGACCATCAGGGAACCTTTACCCATAAATTTCTTAGAACAACTACAGATATTGTATTTCATACTAAATATTAATTATTTTTTTTGTGATAACTGTCACCTGATTTCTGCATGCTTCATAAGATTTATGAATCACTATAAATTAAATAATAGATTTGAGATGGTATGGTTTGCAAATTTTCATTCACGATCATACTCTTTTACGATAAAAACTTTTTACCATACAATGTCTTTCATATGGGAGTTACAGGATCAAGTGAGTGTAAACTAAATTTTTAAGTGATTTCTAAACAAATTTTCTAGACAAGTCGCATTGTAAAAATGCATCTGATATCAGTAGAGATGTGAGCGTAGATATTTTTTTTATTCACGTTAATTTCGAAATTTTTCGCAATCACACATGCCTGCAATATTTTCAATCACGCAAGCTCACGCACGATGGATATAAAAGTATTCACGACCATTTGGAAATGGTTTCTATTTTAGTGTAATATTTGTAAAAAAAATAATTGATTGTAATGTCGTGTACACATCTGGCATTTCTTGTGTTGTCATTGTTGTAATTTTCAAAATGTGTGCAACGCCGTTCCCATTATGTTTTTTATATGGAAAGCAACGCCACACAACGAAAAATATCGGAAATGACTAACGTTGCCACCAGTATACACTATTGCGATGTCACAAAATGCCATAGTGTGTACTGGGCATTAGGAGGGAATAGCGATTTAGAGCTGTGTACTCTATACATGTACATACATATATAAAATATAATTTTTTGGAAGCAGTAAAAAAGTCAAAATTTCCAAACGCGTTGTCTGGAAGCGCTTCCGAGAACACACGAATAAAATGGAGAGATTTCTGAAATTGGTCGGCTATTTGAAATGAACATCAAAATAATCAATCTGTTTTAACAAAAAATTTATTTTTTCACTTCAGCTCAAATCATATATTTATTCTTCCACTGGAAAATATGACGATGTTGAATATTAAAACATGTCTTCGATGCTTTAAAAGAAGCACAGTCTTAGATCGAAACAGGGAGCTCCCAAGTGGGACATGGCGAACATTTTCAAATAGTAGACAACTCATCTCTCGCTTGCAGGCCTGCTACGGCGAAGCAATAGTGTTTGTTGGTTCACCATTTTTAGGATTCCGTCAAAAATCTAAAAAAAAATCGCCGAAACGAAAAAAGGGCTAAACGAAAAAAAATCGATAAAACTAAAATAAATCGCCAAAACTAAAAAAAAAATCACCAAAAACCAACAAAAGTTTACCGGGTATTTAAAATTAAAAAAAATAAATGTCTACATCAGGTAAGATATTCGATTATATATCGCGCCATAACCGCTAAAAGAGCTTAAGCGACACATTTTTTGGAGCTCGTTTCTTTTGACGAAAATCGACTATTTACGATCGCAAATAATCGATTTTGGTCAAAAAATGAAGTTCTTAATTTATGGCGCTTAAGCTTTTTTGGCGGTTATTGTACGACATGTAGGCTAAAGTGCGTATAGTATTACAGATGTAGTGTTCGTACTGAACCCTTCGTTGTGAGTCAAAGTCGCACGTTATTGAATTTATTTCCAATTTGCTTTGCAATGTCCTGGAGCATACTCGATTGTAACAACAATTTACTTAAAAGCATGCGTTCTTTCTTAGGTATAACTCAAGCAAAACCCGTGAGTGGTGCCCCTATCTTAATGAAAAATTTAAATTATATCTACAACATGTTTAAACGTAAATTTCCCTTTAATCAAAATAAATAACGATTGATTTCAAGAGGTTCTAAACTAAAACATGATTCAGAATTTCAGTAATTAGCTCTATAAAACAAATTGTGTGCCAGTTTCAATTTGTTATACCGATTATTAAAATAGTATGGTATGATAAATGTTTTACAGTAGTCCCCGCATAAGTGCTTAAGTGTTAAAAAGCAATTTTTTTTTGGTGCATTTAAACGGGAAAACATTTAAGTGAACTTCGGATAAATGCGCAATTCACGCATTTACAAAACCCCGTGTAAATAATAGCTGGGTTCCAAAAGAAATTCTGATCAGCTGTTAGTAAGAAACTCTTCCCATATTTTTTTATTGACAATCCCCAAAGCCCAGGCTTCAATAACATCAAGTGGGAAAGTTACGCTAGTTACATATGCTAATATCGTTACCTTAATGTAGAAAGGCCCTAACTCATTATTTTTTTGAAATTCAGTTTTTTGTGTATTTCGATAGAAGAACATTTAATGTATCGAAATATGCAAAAATCTCGATTTCAAACAAATAATTGTACGATATGTTTTTTCTCTTTTTTTTTTAAACAGGCGCACTAAGTTAAATCAAATACATTGTTAGTTTTTCAACACTACTTCCTTAAAATGAGAAAGATCAAAGTATAAATAACAACGATAAGAAATAATATAAATAATGTTGATTGATAATATGGGTCCAAAATGCTAAAACAATGTGTAAATCTTTAAATTCATTTGTATGTATTTTACTACTACAAAATGTTGGCCGATATAAAGTTGTTATTGGAACAGAACAGGGAAAATGTCTGTATAAAAGATATTTCATTTCATTTCATTTTGGCGTTTTTTCGGTTTTTTACGACTTAGTTTGAGTTTAAGCTTTTTTTTAGTTCTGGCGCTTTTGCTTTGTTTTGGCGAATTTTTCGGCCTTTGGCCTTTTTTTAGTTTTGGTTTTTTTTTAGTAGTTGGTGATTGTTCAGGTTTTTAGCGCTTTAGTTTAAGTTTTAGCATTTTTTTTAGTTCTGGCGTTTTTTCTTTATTTTGACGAACCGAAAAATGGGTTTGGCGCTAGTTCCGTTTTGGTGTTTTTTTTAGTTTGGCAATTTTCTTTAGTTTAAGCGATTTTTGTAGGTTTGGTGCTTTTTTCGTTTCTGGCGATTGTTTATTAAGTTTTGGCTATTTATTTAACTTGTAGCAATTTTGTTAAGTTTTGGCGCTTTTTTCGTTTTGGCGATTTTTTCCGGTTTCTTACGATTTTTTCCTTCTGGAGATTTTTTTAATTTTGGTATTTTTTGTTTTAGCGTTTTTTAAAATTTCAAGAGTTTCACTTTCACGGTTTCCAAGATACAGCAAAATGTCAAAATTACATGGTCAAAATGACATTAACTGATAGAATACCCTTTAATTTTGATTTTTTAAATTTTAGTGTTTATTCATGTAGTCTGCATAAAAATTAGTGTATTTTTTAAAATTTCAGGTGTCTATTGCATTAGGATTTAAAAATTTTTCGTGTCTCGCTTTAGAACAGCCTTTAATTTTTTTTTAACTGTCATATATTGTTGTAGTGGCCAAAGTTCTAGATATTCTGTGAAAATTTCAAGTCCGTAGCCTTAACGGCTCTTGAGAAGTCTGTGACGGACAGACGGACATCGTAGCGAAAACAATAGGGTTCTCTTTTTCGCCATATTTTCCTGAACAAGTAACTTAAAAAAGATTTTGATAAATTTTCTTTAAATTAAAATCTTATTTCGAAAATATTTATTAAATATAATTTTGCCTTAATGTTACAAAAAATAATAATTTATGAACACAATTATAAAAATATAATTGAAAGTAGTCCTTTGATTGTATATGTATATAAGCTTTACAAGTCTCTCGGTCTTAGACCAATGTGAACTCCAGTGGAAGAGCGTAAAATAAGATTAATTATCGGCCTGGCGTCGGGACCCAAGGGTAGTAATTCAAAATGTCTCAGAACTTTTGAGATAGTACTCTTCATTTCTAAGGTAGCAAACTTTTGGCCAATGCAGTTACGTGGCCCGGCAGAAAAGGGTGTATAGGAAAATGGATTAACCTTTTCGCTGCTTTCATCCGAGAAGCGTTCTGGCTTAAATACATTTGGCTCACTGAAATAATCCGGATCACGCATGATGGCAAAAAGATTCATGCTAACGCCGGTGTTGGCAGGTATGATGATATCACCGAGCGCTATATCCTCCGTTGTGTCTCTACCTATCACTGGCACCGAGGGATATAATCTTAAGGTTTCCTTTATCACCAGCTCCATATATTTGAGATCTTGCAAGTCTCTCAAGGTCACTGGTGTATGCTTGTCGGTGCCCAATACCTGTTTGATTTCTTCCACTAATCTGTCTTGCACAGCTGGATGCCGAGCAATCAAATAAAGAGCAAACGATATGCCGCTGGTGGTGGTGTCATGGCCCTCAAACATAAATGTATCAACCTCTTCACGTATATCTTCATTGCTCAAAGGAGCTCCATTGATGGTCGATTGCAATAGAACATCTAAGAAAGCCATACGTTTTTTGGTATTTAAATCCGATTCCTCAACTTGTGGTGCTAAAATAAAAAAATAAATTACCATGAGGTAGAAAAAAATGTTAAGAAGTTCTGTGAATTTTTTTGCTATGCCTCAAAACTTACTGCCATGTTTTAAGGATTCCTCCAGAGCTTTACGGCGTCGTTCTATAACATCTATGGTAAATTTATGCAAGATGTCTATTAATTTTCTAGTTTCCATATATAATTTGGGAGAAGATAATAGGAATAGAAAATCAGTTCTTTGCAGGGGACTTAATATACGATCAGCCGAAATCCGAGACATTCTAAGAAAAGTTTCATAATTATAAAAAAATTATTTAAATTTTTTTGGGTAAATATTATAAAAAAACGTACTTGGCTATGGCCTGTACATATTCCAAACCAGGTTTCTCTTGAGCATTAACTTTAACGCCCATGGCAGTTTCTAAAAGACAAAGAGAATATTATTTTACACCCTGTTTACTGTGTAGAAAATTTGTATGAAAATTACTAAAAGAAAATATTAATGGTTTCCTTATAAATTTTCAACTTAAGTCAAACTCGTCTGAGTTTTGTGTGTAAACATGAGGTTAATTCAGAAAAAAGTATTTATATACACAGAAACAAATTTTTCACCAATTAAAATTTTCAATTAAGAACGTAAATGATTTAATCAAATTTTTAATGCTTGTACAAAAATTTAATTAATATTATCAACTTGTTTCTAGCTGAAAATTTAATTAATTTTCTTTATTGATATTTCAAAATTTCAATTGATATTATAAAATTTTTCATATTGATTTTTTCTGTACTATTTGAAAAAATTCCAATAAAAAAATATATAAAAAAATTTAAATTCAAAATGAAAATTGTTTAACAATTTAAAAAAAAATATTCATATATTTTTTCAATCAACACCTTAATATTCGAAGACGAAATAGCCTTAAAATTAAAAATAAAATTTTATATATTTTTTCAATAAACTCCTTTAATTAACAAAAATAAAACCAATTAAAAATTTAATTGCTTAAATTAAACTTGTGTTTAAACATTTAATTGATTAAAACTTTAATTAAAAAATTTCATTGCGTCAATAAAACTTTTGTTTAAAAATTCAGCTCATTAATAAGATTAAACGACACAATTAAATGTTTAATTGACTTATTTTCAATTAAATGTGTGGTTATTGGAGAAATATTTTTTTGTGAACGATTCAGGTTTTTTGAAAAAAAGTTGCACTTAGGTAAAAGGAATTGCATAATTACATTATTATTACGAATTTACTTCATAATTATAAAAGCTATTGAATGAATATATTAAAGCTCCATTCACAATTGCATACTCTGTCTATGAATCAACTTTTTTTTATAGCAAGAGAATGTCATGAAATTCTAAAATATGAATTGGCACTGCTTTTCTTTTAATTTGTTTAATTCGCCACTTAAATAATCATTAGTAGGCAGCTAGTGGGAGGGTCACAAGTTCGATTCCAGCCCGAGCCTCTGTGTATTGCTGCAGGCAAGCCAAAGTAGCTTTGCAGTTTGTGTTTGTTTCATAAAAAAAATATAAAAATATAACAATAATAATAAAAAAAAATACCCAACAACTTTGGTAAGCAAATCGAGTTCACACCGTATACTTATCTTTGCTAAATATAATATTATTGCTTTATAAATGATTTATTAGAAAAATGGAAAATCTTTTTCATAACTCCTTTATAAAGCAGTGAAACTAAAAAAAGGCCCCTAGTAAATAAAAAGCGAAAACCAAACCCAACTTACCCGTAATAATATCCAAAGCACACAAACACACCACCGGGAAAATGTCAATCTTCGTTTTGGCATCCGCCTTCTCGTACAATTTCTTCACCATGACTGTACTTTGTTGATCGAAAATCTCCACGAACTGTTCCAGGATCTTAAAATGAAATGTGGGTGTAATAATCTTACGCCTCGAATGCCATTTCTTTCCCCAACTCATGAGTAGACCGCGGCCCAACCATCCTTCAATAAAATCATACACACGCGATTTCTTTATCAACTGTTGGCTGCCCAAAACAACTTCCAAATATTTCACATCCAATATGAAAACAGCCGGTTGATGCAACATCCAGAAACGATAAACTTTACCATATTTTCGCTTACAATCTTGCACGAAATCTATCAAATCTAAAAGAATTGCATAGATAAAACAAACGCTTTAAAAATATGTCACTCGTATTAATTTTCTACAACTACTGCTATTTGCCGCTCACTCACTTTCTGTAGTTACATTTTTAATTTCCAAAGCATTTCCCAATATGGGCAATGCCTTTGGTCCTGATATTTTGAATTTAGCAAAGGTATCGTTGCGATGTTTTTTACTTAAATAATCCCAGACCAGCAGAAAGCCTATTAAGAGCAAGACCAACTCTACGAACATGTTATTGACCAATGTCTAGTATTGCAGGCGCACAACTGAATTTGGAGGCTCGACTACAATGGTTTTTAATGTCTTAAGAGCTGCTACAACCATTTTGTAGATGTATGAAAGATAAGCGGTTTTTTACCCCACCTCACCACCTTTACATACATATAAATTTACTGATTATGATTTTGTGCAGCAACTTAAACGTATCATTTGTATGATACAAAATTTTCATAATACAAAAATTTAATCAAACAACTCGATGTCCACAATTTTACAAGAGCTCATGGTAAAAAAAAAAATTGAAAATTGTAGGCAAAAATTATTTAATTTCACAATATATGTATACAAAAATACTTACCATGAACTTCGGTAGACTTTTATCCCAGCAAAGAGTACAACTTGATCTTAAGTATAGACTCTAAAATGGGGAAAAGAGAATGACAAGGAGAAAGGAAGGAGTGTTTGTTGCAAAAAGTATGTTTGTGTGTGAGAGAGAGATAGAGAGAGAGAGCAGATTCCACACAACAAATATTCTACGTCTACGTCACAAGCAGAAAATAAAAGAACTGACCTGCGCAATGCGCGATCTTGTTTTTTTTATTCATGGGCTATAAATACATATGTACAGTGAACTCTCGCTAATGAAAACCTTTATTGCAGTGAAATATCCAGTATATATAAAAGAGTAAGGTTATTGAGTGACTGAATGACTGATTCGTAATCGCCCAGCCCAAACGGCTATAGCTAGAGAGCTTAAATTTGGTGTGTAGGTTCACCTTCCGATATATAGATCCACTAAGAAGGGATTTTCGGAAATTCGAATGCTATAGATGGACTCAAAATTTTAAAAGCATACAAATGCTGCTGAAAAATAAGCCGACATGTGCTTGGTACTTTTTCGATATGTGTACATTTAGGGATTAACTCCTAAAGAGTGTAAAATCTGAATTTTGTTACCTTTTTTACACTCGTCACATCTTCTAAAGTATTGAACATAGCAGAAAGCTTCTTGGTGCGTTCTTTTCATCTGGGCAGAATCTCGAACAAGTTTTGGCTCTTTCTGAAATTTGGTACTTATAAGGGGTAAAATCGTATTCGTTTTTAGTACTTTTTTTTGTTAATAGGGTACATACATACATGTAAAAATAATTTACTATGACTTCGTACCCCTGAGTAGAAGCTAAGGTAATAAAGTGTATATTTTTTTTCGAAGCGCCTAAAAATGGTACCAAAAAAGGACAAGTACGGAAAACGGTGCTAAAACTTAAAAATTCGAGAGAATTCATATAATTGAAACATTTTAAACCTGAGTTATGCATATTTTATTAACCGATATTGTGTATTCTTTAACATTGACGTTTAAAAGGGTACTTTAAATATTAATTTGGTACCTCTGAAAAAACATTTTTCGCTAAAGGTACTCTTCGGAAAAAGTACTTTTTCCACAAAAATTTTAATTTTTTATATACTTTTTGAAAAGAGCACTTTTTTGAAAGGGGGCTTTTGCGAAACGGAACTTTTTTGAAATGTGATTTTTTTAAAATATAATTTTTGAAAATGTACTTTTAGGATATGAAAACTTTGGATAAGGAACTTTTTGAGTAATGTACATTTTGAGAATGGTATTTTATAAAAAGAGCTTTCAAAAAAAGTACTTTTAAGAAAAGATACTTATATAATTAAAAAAGTGCATCAAGAAAATTGTTGGGAAAAGTATTTATTTAAGAAGAGTATGTAAAGGGTATTTTTCATAGAATGACACAAGTTTAAATCATAATAAAACAAGGAAATATATTTTTAATTTCAATGAAACGGGCTTTATTGGAAATAAAATTTTATGAAATTATTGTTCAGATAAGATTTCTGCAACGTGGCCGCCATGGCTGTCGCCTAAAAAGAGCAATCTGGAACACTAATTTTCAAAAATTTTTCGCATCATTTGCGTTCGTATTTGGCCGATAACTCTTCGAATATTGATTTCCTGGAGTTCAATTGTTTGTGGTTTATTGACGCAGACAAGTGACTTAACATAACCCCAAAGAAAATAATCCAATGGGGTTAAATCACACGATCTTGTTGGCCAATTAGTTGGGCCATTACGTGAATTTTTTTCGTCAAAAGTTTCTTGGAGTAAATCAATTGAAGCGCCCGCTGTGTGGCATGTGGCTCCGTCCGTCCGTCCACATATCAGCAAGATTAATGCAACATAATTAAGGTACGAAAAAACTTCGAATCATGTTCCTATACCGTTCACCATTGACAATAACATTCTGATCATCATCGTTTTTGAAGACATATGGGCCACTGACTCCGCCAGCCCATAAAGCGCACCAAACAGTAATTTTCTCTGAATGTAAAGGTGTTTCGCAAAAGCTTGTGCATTCTTGTACTCCATATGCGACAATTCTGCTTATTTACGTACACATTCAACAAGAAATTGGTTTCATCGGAAAATAAAATTTTGAATGGAAATTCAAAATCAATCAATTTGAGTTTGACGAATAGAACAATTTATTTTGATTAAAAATTTCAACAATTTGCGCTGCTCTGGTGTAAGTCGATTCATAATGAAATTTCAAAGCAAACTAAACAAAAAGCATTTATCAGCTGTTAAATGTGTGCTCAAATAAAGCAGTGATGCCAACTCAAAATTGTGACACTCTAAAAAAACATGCTTTACTTTTAAAGAAAAAATATTTTTTCCCAAAAAAAAATGTACTTTCTTTAAAAAGTGGTTTTTGAAAAAGGTACTAAATGGAAAAAGTGATTTTTGAAAAATATGTACTTACTTTTTGAAAATAGTACTTTTTGGAAAAAAAGTACTTTTAAAAAAGTAGTGTGAACATAAAATTATTTTGTGGCACCAAATAGTGGAACAATATTACTCGTGATTTTGAGATAGCCCACACTTAATATGAACACAAGTGGAACGAACAATGGGTTTTTGAATTTTTCGTGCCAAACTTTTGCGATTGGAACGTAAACACATTAACTATATATATGATATATATTATATGAAAATTAGGGATGTAGCGAATGTCAATTTAGCGTAAGCGAATAATAAATTTAAATTTTTGCGAAAGCAAAAGTGAATGCCTACAATACATTCAAATACCACATGAGAATAAATTTGTATAAGAACATGAATACGTATTGTACGAGTATACAGAGATGTACGAGTACTACATAAAACATTTTATTTAAATTGAATCTTGAATGGAGAAAATATTTATCCCCCTTATCGTGCTTTCACAGGAGTGTTTCGATTACGACGTCTTTGTAATAGATTAAAAACACTTCGACACATTTTTATTTTATTTTTTAAACAAACACAACCCCGCAAAGCGATTAGCTTGTCTGCAGAAAACACCCAGGGTCAATGGCGGGAATCGAACCCACGACCTCTAGACTGAGAGGTTAGCATCGCTACCACTCAGCCACAGGGGCTTGACCAAATTATGGTAGTCGAAGTCGAAGTCCATTATTATTGCTATAATTTTTATAACTTTGCTAAGTTCCTTTTTAATATCATCAAGCATTGCAATCCCTATGCTCAAGTGTCTTAAAGGAATTTTCTTAATTTCTTTTTGCTGCTTATGGGTATTTGTGATATACATACATATATACACTATATGCTTAATCAAAGACAGTGATAAATTTTCCAGACAAAGAAAAAAAAAACAAAAGAATTAATTCCTTTAGTCATCTGGCCTACTTCACTATAGATACGTTTAAGCAGTTTAAAGTTCAAATTAAAAAAATGTACTTGCATATCAATCGATTACTTTAACAACGCCACAACTCTAAAAATTTGACCTTAAAAAATCAGGGTGAAATTTTTTTTTTCATAACTTCATTTAAGTAGTTGTCATAATCTGGTCATAGTTAAAGGTGTCATATACACGACATGTTTTTTACATCTGACATCACATTTCCCACTGATATTTTTAGAGCTGTGCCAAATCGTTCATTCAAGTGATCGCTCACTTTCTAAAAAAGAACGAGTTCGTTCATTTCGTTTATCCGCTCTTTTCAAGAAATAGCACGAAATAAAAACAAACAAACAAACAGTTGATTCGTCAAATAAAAAGTTACAAATGCAGTGAGCAAAATAATCGAAAACAATCAACAGAAAATATAAGAAACAAAAAAAAAACAGGTAAAAATTTTTACATATTAAATAAAGTACTTTATATATTTAGGAATAAGAAATCATAAAAGATTCATGTTGCGAAAAGACCCACATATAAGGAATAAAAATAAACTGTTTATAGTATCTACGCATATATTTATATCAAATTAAAACAAAAAAAAACTCTTAACATGTTCCTAAAACTTAAGAAATATTAATGGCAATTTTATTAATTTCATGATGGTCATACTGTTACTAAAAGCACGCAAAAAGGCAAAAGAAAACGAGAATTTGACAAAAAATCACACATGAATAACGAAAAAGCAAAATTAAAACAAAACAAAAACACCCAAATGCGCTCGTTCGTTCATTTCGTTCAATTGTACTTTTTGTCAGTGCTGCTGACCGGCTCACTTCGTTCATTTTACTGAGTCCTTCAATTGCACTCGTTCGTTCATGAACGACACAGCTCTACTATTTTCTTCCGAAAATCTATGCCGCGAGAAAACAGTCAGCGGCGATTTACTATTGGCGTTAGTATTAGCCGCCTGACGATATTCACCCTTATCGGGAATAAAAGTTCACGTGAAATGTGTTCCCTTTCCCTAAAATTGTGACCGCCAATGTTTGCGTTGTTGTTGTGTCAGTGTACTATTTTTTAGTTTTGTTCACCATTTTTTGTTCACGTGAAATATTTCGCGTTTCGCCTTTTATTCCCGATGAGGGCGATTGTATTAATACGTATATCAATATATGAATGTGTCTTTAAAATATTTATTAATAATTATCTATATGAATATTGAATCATTATTATTATACAAAACATAAAATATTCGAATTAATAGAAAAAAAAAGTAAAAAAATAAAATCTTGTGTGCATTCGTGAATACAACGACCTTACGACAAAATGATATTTTGATTTAAAAAAAACGCTCATACGTCAAAAATGGGTTTTCTCGAAACCATATTTATCGACTTACCCTATTATCGCTTGTGACCACAGAATAAATGTTCGTTAGATTATTAATATTTTGGCATTTGTATTTAGTCTGGCATATTATCAATTGATTATTGCAAATATATATATATATATATATATATATATGTTATTTTATTTTGTTATCAAAGTCCGTCTACTAAATGTCTATAATTACTTTTTTTAACATTATAAATACAATTAATAATATATCGCTCATTTACTCAAACAACGTCATAACTCACAAAAACAAGTTTGCCAGAAAACTAGCAAACAAGTTTTCAATGTACACACAACTCAATGGAAAAAGAAAATTTAATTTTGTTTTCAAGAGTTAAGTAAACAAGATATTTGTAAAGGAAATTTTTACTCAATATGAAGAACGATATGAGAATTAATTCTGCATCACTATCCCAAAAATTCCATTTTTTGAATTATGATGTTGTTTGAGTAAATGAGCGATATGTATGCATGTACACTCAAAAAAAAAAGACATGTACTATTATTAAGAAAAATTATTTTTCTAAATTTAATAAAAAAATATCTAAATTTAAGTAAATTTTTCCAAAAATTTAGTAAAAATTACTTAGGCCCAATAATTGGCTTATCAATTATGTGTCATTTATCTTTAAGTGCCATTTAAAGCCTGGTACTCTGTTCAACATTTCAGGTGAAACGCCGTCAAAATACATACATATACAAAAATTGGCACGAATTGTTCATGAAAAAATGTTGCAGAAATAGAACTCTGTTTATCTTGTTAAAAACGTATGATATGTATCTTCAATATTTTAAGTTTTCACTCGACATAAGATAGGTGACACTTATTTGGCGTGGAATTTACAAAAAAAAAAAAAACATGGGACGTTTTTAAAAGCATAAGAAATTGTAGCATAGTTTCAGGGCTAGTTAATATTATTTACATGTCAAATTTTTCGTATGAAATAATCAATGTTGCTCAACATTTTTCACAAATTTGAACAGAGTACTAGCTTAAGTAACAAATTCATTTTTTTAGTGCAAAGTTGAGACACATTTAAATAATATTTAAGTGCCCAACCTTGCGTATATACATATGTAAGTTCTATTTAAGTTTTTCGAGCATACCATATGTTTTTTGTGTGTGTTTATTGAAAACATGTACATGAACATCATGTGGTCGTATTAAAAGAATTTCGTTTAGATTTCATAAATATAAAACATATGCAGTAAATAGTTTCATATCATGGAATATGTTTCATAAAATATGTTTTTATGCAATTTTAACTTTCTACATGTTGATAACCTAACTTTTTTATTTACATTGAACATCTGTTTTCGTTTAGAACTATCGACATTTCACAGTGCTACCATACTTTTAAAATATTTAAGTGAGCATTTAATTTTATGAGTGAAAAAATTAAACTGCATTTAAGTGCAACTTAAATTTAAGTAGCAATTAGCTTAGTAAAAAAATAAAAAGTTCATATCCTTAAAAATAGTTTATAAAAATACAGACAAAATTTCTTACATTTAAGGAAATGTTTAGTGACTTAAAGGAATTATTTACCAAAAATGAGTCAATAGTTTTAGACCTAAGAAAAATGTTTTCTAAGAACTAATCAATTTCGTTTTAAATCAAAAAATAAATTTAAGCAAATAACTTATTCTTGATTAGTTCATTAAATTTGACTTACTTGAAAGATGTAAAAAGGTATTCTAAATTTCAGAAAAATATTTATCAGTTTCAAGTATTTATTTTTTTTATGGGAAAATTTTACTTAATTTTAGAAAAATTTTACTTAAATATAAAAATATAATTACTATAAATTAGTTCATTACTGAACAAAAAAGTTAGTAAATATTTTACTGGTTTCAAGTAAAAAACAGCTTTTGGCGCCATACGACAACATTTTTTAATCAAATTTAGAAAATTTTTGAAAATTTAAGTTAATTTTTTTTAGTGTATGTATGCATGTAATAATTAATTTTGTTTGTTTTAAATATATTTATTTCTAGTGCGCAGTCATTTTTAGTTTTACCTGAAAAGTTTTCCGTTAGTGTCTATTCCGCTCGTGCCGCCATATTGAACAAACTGAGGGCTAGAAACGGTTAATTTTTGACAAAATCTGCTCTCCAATGCAGTTGACGGTGACAACCTTTACATGATGAACCCTTCATTTTGAAAGTTAGGTAAGTCGAGCTTTGTAAATTGTTTGCAAATAAAATGATCATAACAAGGATGACTCAAAAGAAAGTGTATATTTGGTGGATTGATTGAAAATAAATAAATTCAGTAAAGTGTGACTGTGACACGCACACGAAGGGTTCCGTACGCAAACTGCATATGTACATACATACATATGTATGTAAAACTATACGAACTTTAGCCTATATAATCCAATATTTTACCTGATGCAGACATTTGAACAAAATTGTAAGTATACGTTTAAATTTTTTCGGTTTTGGCGATTTTTGTTTGTTTTGGTTCTTGTTATTTTTGGTGTTTAGCTTTGGCTTTTTTTCGATCTAGCGATTTTTTAGTTTTTGGCGATTTTTTAATTTTGGCGATTTATTTTAGTTTTGGCGTTTTTTCGTTCTGGGAATTTTTTTTCGGTTTTTGGCGATTTATTTTAGTTTTATCGATTTTTTAGTTTTGTTTTTTTTCGTTTTTTGGCGATTTTTTAGTTTTGGGTCTTTCTTATTTTTGGCGTTCTTTAGCTTTGGCGTTTTTTTCGTTCTAGCGTTTTTTTTTCGTTTTTTTATCGATTTATGTTAGTTTTAGCGTTTTTTTAGGGTTTTTGAAAATTTCCAGAGTTTGCCTCTTAGGGTTTCCAAGATACAGCAAGTTGTCAAAATTACATTAACTAATCGATTACTCTTTAGTTTTAGTTTTAATTTAAATTTTTTTATTTTTTATTGTTGTAGTCTGCATAAAACTACAAAAACGTTACAAAATTTCAAGTGTCTATATGTAATTGTTTGTATATTACATTGAATTTCAACATTTAACTGTCATATATTTAACTGTCATATATGTGTTGTTGTAGCGGTCAAAGTTTTATATATTCAGTAAAAATTTCATGTTCGTATCTCTTACAGTTCTCGAGAAAACAGTATGTGACGGGCAAACCGACATCGTACCCAAAATAATAGGGTTCCTCTTCACCTTTGGTGAATATTCAATTCACAGGCTCAGTCGTATGGTGTATGCGCTTCTGAACCGAGAAATTTGATGTATCGATATTTTATAGTATTTTTAAATGTCAGAAATTGAAGTTAATATTCATTTGATAGCACGAAATTAATTAAATACTCGTATGTTCACACGGAAATATAATTTTCGTTCTTCGCTCTTTTCATTCATGTTTCGCATCCCAATCATGATGACAACTACGTGCTTCGCCATATAAAATTTTGAGAGCGAATCGCCTTATTTTAAGCAAGCTGAATTGAGAAACAGATGACCTCATCAGACCTGATGATGATAATCAGCTGTTTGATGCCTAATTGAACTGCTTTCAAAATCTGTTCTTCTATAATACATTTTAGATGGCAAACAATTCAAAAGCGTCTGTCAAAATTTTAAATTGTGCTTTATTTTGTGTTAGGAAAGGAAATTTATATAATCGTATTAAACATATTGTTGGTAGATGCAGATAGTAGAATATTGTTATTTAAGTCCACTTTTTTTTGACAGATCGAATTATTTAAAGCCGGACGAATTACATGTTGTTTCTGGTATTGTTGAGTACATGTTGTAGCGATAAGGTCACCTGTTTACCAATTCGCCTTGGTTTCAAGGTGCTTTGTTTTGAAACTACTTGCGACGCACGAAGAAATTACTATCTTCCCTATTTTTATCGCAGCTTATCGCTAGTTGTATTAGCTGCCAAAACAAAATAACTATGAGTAAATAAAAAATTTAAATAAAAACAAACAAGCAACCAAAAAATATGTACGTGTTTAAAATTAAAAAAGTTAAAATAATATTATAATATTAAATGGAAATGTTAACAGAAAATAGTCTACATATTTTGTTAACAATTTATACCCAATTTTTTTATCCATTCTAAAAATGAAAATGACACAAATGACAGAAAACAAGTAGCAATTAAAAAATAAAAAACCCGACTGCGACCTACTTTTTACGGTTAAATGTCCTAAATGGTCATTCGAAATGAAAAATCATAAGAGAAACCTAAAGATGATTTTAAAATACCTGTCGAATGATACTCAGTTTGATATAGTTTGCCGACTTCTTGCTTTTTTCGTATTTAAAAAATGGCGTCTGTTGGCCGCCATATTGAGTTTTTACTACTGTCATTATTAAGACAAATCGATTGATGTAAGAATCATCAAAATCGGTCCACGCGTTCGGTTCATATGGTATCGCAAACGAGCACACATATACATACATGTATACACGCATACATACACACATACATACATACATATATACATACATAGGCTGATAAACACAATACCCTTCTATGCGTCGCGCAGTCGTGTAATAAACTTCGTGTCAACTTTTTCATGTACATACATATTTAGGTACATAAAAAAAACGAAGAAAGAATGCGTCATGCGAACGGCACGATCGCAATCGTGGTGGATCGAGCGAAGTAAGTGCGTCATTGTGTTGTGAGAACATAGTCCAAACCAGATATGGGAATTTTAATTTCATGCAAAATAATTAATATGTTTTTTGCGATAAGCAATTTTTGACTAAAATAGTTTGAAAATTAAATTGAAATGAATTAAATACATACGAGTACATATATATTTATAATTAATACGAATTTATTTTGTATTGTTAGTTGGCACATATTTAAAAGATTTACACAAATTAATCTAACAAATAGAATATTTTCCCAGACCTGTTCTCAATACAATTATTTGAAAAACATAATTAAATTAAATCGTATAATTAGAACACACTTTTGTATGAAAAGTACCAATACAAAAACACAATATTGTATAATTAGACGATCACGCAACACATACTCCTATGACTCGTTAATGGGACCTTGTGAATTGAATAAATTTTTATTTGAGACAATTTAAAATTTTTAGTTGAACTATAGTGAATTTTAATCAGAAATAATTTTTTAGTCGGGCTTAAGTTCAGTAATTTCAATTCTTGTTGAATGAAATATTTTTATTAATTAATATGACTTTCTAAAGAAGAGAAGAAAAATTAAATTAGACTTTATTAGCTGGGGGAAATATTGATATTTTTCTGTGCAGCCACGCACTTCATCAGCACCCAAGTCTATCTACTCGGGTAGAGATTGTTATTAACATCAGCTATTTAACGCAAATTTTCAATGAAATGGAATATGAGAAATGTTGTGTATACAATTATTGATTTACCTTTGGTAAATACATTAGTAAGTATCACTTATTCATTTTTCTGTTTATCCGTTTTTCAATTTTCTATTCAGGCTAGCACGAAGTTATATCAGTCTAGGGCTTAAGTTCAGTAATTTCAATTCTTGTTGAATGAAATATTTTTATTAATTAATGTGACTTTCTAATAAAGTATAATTTAATTTTTCTTCTCTTCTTTAGAAAGTCACATTAATTAATAAAAATATTTCATTCAACAAGAATTGAAATTACTGAACTTAAGCCCGACTAAGAAATTATTTCTGATTCAAATTTTTATTTATTAGTTGTTTAAATACAATTTTGGGCTAATTTACTTTAAAACAAACAAAAAATATTGTGATGGAATATTTTCTTTTAGAAGCATACACTTCCTTCTGTTTAGTGTCATAATCTTTGAATTTGAGATTAATGCTGAGATGACAAATGATGGTTTTAAGATTTTAAGGACACTTGGTTCTTTTAGCAAACATTTTTCTTATTAACCGAGTTCAAAAAAAGGAAGAGATTCTCAATTCGTTTGTATTTTCTTTTATGTGTGTTACTTTATAACTCTGTCGTTTGTAAATCGATTTACAATTTTTTTTATTTTTTGTGTGAAAAGGTATAGTTAAAGGTATAGTCCCTTCCATTGCCCCAAAAAAAGCGCTGACCCACATCACACAATTGTTTGCCTAGATTTTATATACATACTTTGCTTTAACCGATTGGTACGAAATTTGCACACACCTTGTGCTTTTATAATGACATAATTTTGTGCTTAAAAAAAATGGGCGGTACCACGCCTGCTTAACCTGAATATTATATTTCACACGCTTATACTAATCCAACTTCCGAGAAATTTGGCAAACACTGGGTTTTCAACATAACATAATTTTAATATTGAAAAATTGGGCGGGGTCACGCCCATTAATATTTAATGTTATATTTCACGTGCCTCTACTTAACCGCTTTTTGCGAATCTTGAGCTCTGAAAGTGGCACGATATGGTATTTAAAAAAGTGGGCGGGATCAGGCCCATTAATATTTACTTTTGCATTATATGTACATACTTCTACTCATACACGCCTGTAATGAAGTCTGGGCTTTTGCAATGACATGACTTTAAGCTCAAAAAAGGGGGTGAGGCCACGCCCCATCAAAATTCAGTGTCATTTTTTATATATGTATGTATTGATGCTCTACCTATACTCACACAACTTGGCTCTTGTAATGATGCAATCTGTTGTTTCCAAAAGTGGGCGGGGTCACGCCCCTTAAAATTTAATATTGGCACTAAAAAGCTAAAGAGGATATGAAAAAAAGTTTACCGATAAATTAAAAATAATTTGGATTCAATGAAATAAAATATTTTATTAAAATGAGTTTCCCATAGTGCTATTCGAAGTCGGTGCAAAATATATGTGTATTATATATATATATATTTTATTTAACAGATTCTAAATTATCATTTCATGGTGACCAAAAACTTCACACCTTGACATTATTATTAAATTGGTTACCAAGTAGACGAAACGTTTAGTTTATATACATATGTATGTATGTACGAGTATGTATGCATATGTATGTATATAATTCGATATATATTGACGAAATAAATGATGTTATAAATTTAAGTTTTTTTTTCGATAATAATGTTATTAAAATTTTGTTGAATTTTTTATTATAAGCTTTGTTATTGATAAAAAAAAATAATTCAAGAAATTTATTATTCGACATAAAAAAAATAATGCACAAAAATTTTGGAAATTTTACTAATCAACTTTAGTAACAAATCTTTATTATGATTATAAAATCCGTTTCCAATCTTTACTTATTTTTTTTCTTTTAGTGTCACCTTTCACTATTTATCAACCACCAATACAAACAAGTTCAATAATTTTCAATGTCGCTGTGTGTTGTGTTAATTTACAACCCAGTTAAAAGAACTAGTTAAGGGAAGAAGATAACTCAAATCTGTTCTTTTACATTGAATTGATTTGATTGATTAATTTATTACTTTTATAACTATTTTCAGATTTTCAATCAACGCTGGGCAATTGTTGTAGCATTCAAACACATTCAAACAACGCATTTTAATATTCCATCCACAACTGAAATACGTACATTAAAAAAAAAGACATATATGTACTATTATTAATAAAAAAATTTCTAAATTTAGTGAAGAAAACTGTTCTAGGTTTAAGTAATTTTTTCTAAGTTCAAGTAAATTTATACAAAAATCTTGTAAAAATTAGTTAATATGAGTAAAAAATAAATAGTTCATATCCTTAAAAATAGTTCATAAAAATACACAAAATATAAGGACTGAGAAAAGAGAAGAGCTAGAAGGGAATGGCAACAGCACAGATCACCCCCACATAAATACAAATTTAAGGAGTGCACTAAACGACTCCCAAGAGTTGCTGGCATCGGGAAAAACTCTCTTAAAAACTATCTGGAAAATCTCGATGTCACACCAGCATCTAATTACTCCTTGTGACGCGCTGCGAGAAAGCCTAAAACACCCGTTGAGTTTAAACCACCTCTGCGCACTTCTAACGGAGGTTGGGCAAGAAGCGATACTGAAAAATGTAACATATTTGTTGAGCATTTCAAATCTGTATTTACCCCAAACACATGAACTGGTGCAGTTGATTTGCCGTGTGTAGTTGCTCTACTCCTTCGACCCTTAAAGTTTAAGATGCGTGATGTACAAAAACTAATTGCTGAACTCAATACAAAGAAAGCTCCGGGTATTGATGAAATTAGTAATAAGATGCTGATGAAGTTGCCCCCTATTGCAATTAAAATCCTGTTATTAATTTTTAATGCTGCTTTACAACTGGAGTATTATCTATACAGCTGGAAGGTTGCCAAGGTCAAAATGATTCCAAAGCCGGGCAAAGATCTTACCAAGGCTGAGTCATATAGGCCTATAAGCTTACTATCAACAATCTCAAAGCTTTTCGAAAAGCTGCTTATGTTAAAATTGTCCCCAATTCTAACTGATAATAGGTGCATACTGTGCCATCAATTTGGTCTTAGAACTCAGCATAGAACCATTGAACAAACACATAGATTGGTTCAATTTATAAGAAGAAAATTTGAAGAAAAGATGTATTGTTCTGCCCTCTTTATTGATGTTTCTCAGGCATTTGATAAAGTGTGGCATGGAAGCCTAATTTTAAATTGAAGACATATCTACCAATAAACATTCTAAATCTTTTGGAAAGTTACATTCTTGCCCGGAAGATCACTGTTGTGGAAGGAGACTTCATGAGTGTGCTTGAATCTATATCGTCCGGTGTGCCACAGGGGGCATACTGGGTCCAGTTTTTTATTTGATTTATACTTGTGATATGCCTTTGATCAGTAATATCCACACTTCTACATTTGCCGATGATACAACTTGCCTTAGTATGCACGAAAACTCTGACGAGGCAACCCAATATCTTCAGAAATATATTACCCAGCTAGAACTATGGTTAAACTTATGGAGAACAAAAGTATACGAACAAAAGTGTGCTCAGGTAACATTTACCTAACGAAAAGTTGCTCCTCAACATTCACATGTAAAATACCTTGGTATACAACTTGGTCGATGGCTTACATGGAAACACCATATTGACTCTAAGCTAACACAAATTAATGAACTTATTTTTAGTAAATATATCACTCGGCTCAAGTAAAAAACGGCTTTGGCGCCATACGACAACTTTATTTACTCAAATTTAGAAAATGTGCCCAAGTTTTAGTTAATTTTTCTTTTGAGTATAAAAAACAAAATCTTAGTTGCAGCGGTAAGGGCATTGACTACCACGCGATGAGTTCCGAGTTCAAACCCTGGCATAGCCGGGGATGCCAGTTATACACATACCAACATTTTTTATTGATGCCTGTGCCCCAATATACACACGTAAGTTAAATAATAAATAAAATATAATGACTGCGTTAAATTAAATTCACGTTGTTTCAACTTGAAATAACTTTGATTCAACATGATTGTTCAGTTTGATAGAGTATGAGAATGTTAAATAAACATGAAATGAAGCTATTTTCTTTGAAAATTACTGTAAATTATGTTAGATTGACATGAAACACATATGTAAGAAAATCATAGCCGAAATAGGTTAAATTAACCTTGTTTATACGTAGATTTTAAGTTGAAATTCTTCTGTGTGTATAACTTTATCCATCGCTGGTGATAATTATTCTAGTCAAAGCAATTATTGGTTTTATATATCTAAAGCATTAGCAAAATCTAAAACAAAACCTAAATATTCAGGCTTATCCTAAATAAAATTTCACATAGAAATTTCCGAACGTGTGAAAAATCGGTATCAAAAAACATCATACGATTGTGGAACAATAAAAATCATTCACATAGATTTGTCTGTTAGAAAAAAGGAAATATGTTAGTTTTTAATGTTATTGGAATTGATTAAACGAAATTAAAATCCTTTTGAACGAAAAATTTGATCCGGAAATTTTCAGATGTGAAATTCATGATAAGGCTGATTAATTAATTTAAAGTTAAACTTTGATTTGTTAAAAAATTTAAACCAACACTTTAAATACAAATGAGACTTTCTTGAAAGTTCTATGTATTTACGTATTATCAGCGAAAATTTCCAGAAGAAAAATGCCCGATTGACTGAAAGTGCCAAGTAGAGATGAGCCATATTTCGAAACCTGATACTTTTTCACAGCGATTGAAAAATCCGTAATTAAAACTGTGACTGAATTTATCAAGTAACAGGTTTGGAAAAATAGTTCTTTGATAAAACCAGTGTTGCCAGTTTTTTTCAGAGCTTATCCCCAATTTTTGATTTGTCATCCCCGAAAATCCTCAAATTGAGTTTTTTTATTAAAATTTTTCATTTGTGAAAAAATAAATTTTTTTCATTTTATTTAAAAAAAAATCACAAAAATAGCAATACTTATAAAACTTGTAAAGAAAAAATTACACATAGTTTAATATACACAAGATAAAAAAAGTTTTAACCAAAGTTTAACTTCAGAATAAAAATCTTCTGATTCATCAGCCTCAGAAATTTGGTTGTACATAGTACTTGTATTAAAAAGCTTTAGCATTTCAGCAAAAGGATTAAATTTGTCACAACAAATTGAATTATTTTTAAAGTGTGTGTTTATTCTAAGAAGTGCTTCCACGAAGCATTTTGTTACGTATATTTGTTTGGTAGTGTTCATTATTTGTTAATCTGCCTTGATACTTCTTTATTAGAAACCATTCACTATGAATAATAACACACATTTTCAGACTTGCCAAACGCACATTTCCTAGCTCAAAAATCATTCTTGTTACCATCAGTTATAAAAAAATTCCAAAAAAATCCTCTAAAATTTGGTTATCATCCCCAACAAATCCCCTGATCCCCAACACGAAATTTTTATCCCAATCGCAAAAAAAAAATCCCCAATTTGGGGATGATTGTTCTTGTATGCTTTCTCTACACTAAACAAAGCAACCACATTAAATTTTTTCAAATCTTCAGATTATGTCGAGAAAAAAATCGTCAAATCGTCTTTTCTGGCAACTATGTACAGCTCTCACATTTTTGTATTTGCAATTTTATTGTCTCTCTGCCTCTTAATGATGAAACAGAGTAAAGTCTGCAACTTCAGGAAAATCGCTGACAAATTAATAAAGCTCATAATAACAAATTCGGCAGTAACTTATTTTTTATTTTTTTTGTGCTTATTTTTCTTTTTAGTTTTGTTTACAAAATGTATGAAATTTATTGAAAGTATCGTAACATTTTTGAGAGAATAACTATTTATATGTGAGAGCATAAGAAAAAACGCTCCCAAAATAAAATAGATTCTATCTCACGACTGCTTTCTGGGGCTGCTTTTTTGCTCCAATTTGTATGGAAAATGTGTTTATGCCGGTATTCTGTTTAATCATTTATACGACAATTCTCAATATTTGGATGGGGTTGATTGCTTATTGTTTGTTCTTGTCGCTCTTCTTATTAGTATTTAAAAATGCTAATACTAATGCATTAAATACAGCTATTTAATTATTTTGGAGACGGCAGCAGCACCATCTGCATCTCATATTTAAGTATAAATACATAGTTCAGTATTGCCACCTTCAAATATTTCGCATTTATAAAAATTAAATTACTCTTTCAAAATGTACTTATATGACTTAAAGGTATAAGAATTAATCACATTATGCTTTACATCAATTTTTGGATATTGTTTTTGTTAAATAATACGAAATTATTGTACGATATCATATATTCAACATTTTGTATTATACTGGCAACACTGAATTTTCTCATTGTAGCCAAATAAATAGAAATTAGTTTAATTGGACTACAACGACAAAATCAGCATAGACAACAACTTGCCGCCCTGTTGCCTTGCTGTCTTCAATAGAATCACTCTCATATAAACATGTGTATTCTATCCTTGACATTTTGTAGTCGGTAGCTTGCTGTGGTGAATGTGTTTAATGCATAACACACACTTTTAAAGCAGAAGTGCTGAAATGGGTAAAATCACTGTCACTGTTTAATTTCACTGCTAAAGAAGAATAGCAGTGAAATTTTCGCAAAATAACAGAACTACTAGAAACAAAATACTGCTAAAGTGTGATCACAGTCAGTTTTTTTATATTTTTATTTTTTAAATTTTTATTTATTAATAGATATGTATTCAAGTACAAAAAATTATTCAGACAGACTGGCTACAACTCAAGTACATTGTATAGTTAAAAGAATTATTATAAAAAAATTAATTTATAATAAAATATGAAATAGAATAAAAATTATAAAATAAAAATAAAAGAAGTACTAAAATCCAATTTAATATCAGAAAACTTTACATTAGAAGCGTTTCAGTATTTTCACACAAGTATACTTTTAAATTCGACTTAAATACTGATATTCTATTTGTGGTTATTATATAAGCTGGCAGCTGATTGTCTTCATAAATGCCCAAATACTCAATGCGTTGCTTGCTGATTTTTAATCTACATCTAGTTGTCCAGAGATTTTGCTGGTTCCTAGTGTTGAAAACTGATTTTTAACAAAGTTAATGGTATGGTATCCTATATTATGCAAGGATTTACATATATAAGTACATTAATGCTTGATATCTATACAATACATGCACAGGTAAAATTAACTTACAAACATTATTAAATATCTCTTGTGTATGAAAAGTTCTTGGCAAGTTATATACTGCTCTCAATGCCTTATTCTGAATACTTTGCAATGTTTTTAAAACATTTGTATTTTTATGTGCATAAATTATTGCCATATAATTCAAACGACTTTCTATTAATCCATAATACAATAAAAGCTTCGACTTTCCATTAAGCTTGAATTTCATTTTGTACAGCATACTTATCGCTGGAGCTATTTTGTTTTTAATTTCAGATATATGTAACTCCCAAGAAATATTACTTTGCAGCGTAATGCCTAGATACTTTTCCGCCTGCGTTTCATATATGCTTTTACCATCAAAAAAAATGCTAAAATTATTATCTGAAGAAGCATGAGGTCTAAATCTAATTAATTTGGTTTTTCTGCATTTAAAACTAATTTATTTAACCTAGCAAACTCAAAATTTAAGGAAACATCTCGTTCTATTGCTATTTTTAGAGTCAAGTCATACGAATACGGGTAAAACAGGCATACGTCATCGGCAAACATATATATCTTACCACTTAAGTCTAAATTAGCTATATAATTCAGATAAATACAAAATAGAAGAGGCCCCAAACAGCTACCTTGTGGCACTCCACACTCAACATTTAATAAATCACTCTTAGCTCTGTTAATCTGAAAGTACTGCTTACGATTTATAAAATAGTCTTCGAAAAGATTCAATTCTCGTCCAGTAATACCTTAGTAATTCATTTTACGTATCATTATCTGATGATCAACAAAATCAAAAGCTTTTGAAGAGTCTAAAAACAGTCCCGCTACCCCTTTTGAACCCTTATCTAAACCATTACAAATATAATTGACAATGTTCAAAACTGCATCATTAGTTCCGCAACATTTTCTAAAACCAAATTTTCATAAAAAAGATGATGCATAGTCCAATAATTTTTTGCATAAAAAACACGTTGTACATATAGTCCATTAATTTTTGCATAAAAAGACGATCTATAGTCCATTAACTTTTGCATCAAAAAGATGATGTATAGTCCATTATATTTTTTTCATGGAAAAAATTTTCGCATGAAAAATGGACGATGTATAGTTCATTAATTTTCGCATAAAAAGACGATGTATAGTCCATTATATTTTTTGCATGAAAAAAATTTTGGCATGAAAAATGGACGATGTATAGTCCATTAATTTTTGCATAAAAAGACGATCTATAGTCCATTAATTTTTGCATAAAAAAAGCGATGTATAGTTTATTAACTTTTGCGTAAAAAAGACGATGTACAGTCCATTATATTTTTTGCATGAAAAAATGTTTAACAAGAACAAAGACGATGTATAGTTCATTAATATTTGCATAAAAGGACGATTTATAGTCCATTATATTTTCATGAAAAAAAATTTGCCTTGAAAGATGGACGATGTATAGTCCATTAATTTTTTCCATAAAAAGACGATGTATAGTCTATTATATTTTTTTCATGAAAAAATTTTGGCATGAAAAATGGACGACGTTCATTTTTGCATAAAAAGACGATGTATAGTCTATTATATTTTTTTCATGAAAAAATTTTGGCATGAAAAATGGACGATCTATTATATTTTTTGCATGAAAAAAATTTTGGCATAAAAAATGGACGATGTGTAGTCCATTAATTTTTTCCATAAAAAAGACGATGTTCAGTCCATTATATTTTTTGCATGAAAAAATTTTTAACAAGAACAAAGACGATGTATAGTTCATTAATGTTTGCATAAAAAGACGATGTATAGTCCATTATATTGTTTTCATGAAAAAAAATTTGCCTTGAAAGATGGACGATGTATAGTCCATTAATTTTTGCTTAAAAAAGTCGATGTATAGTCCATTATATTTTTTTGCATGAAAAAAATTTTGGTATGAAAAATGGACGATGTATAGTCCATTAATTTTTGCAGAAAAAAGACGATGCATAGTCCATTATATTTTTTCGATGAAAAAAATTTTGGCATGAAAAATGGACGATGTATAGTCCATTAATATTTGCAGAAAAAAGACGATGCATTAATTTTTTGCATAAAAAAGACGATGTATAGTCCATTATATTTTTTCATGGAAAAAATTTTCGCATGAAAAATGGACGATGTATAGTTCATTAATTTTCGCATAAAAAGACGATGTATTATAGTCCATTATATTTTTTGCATGAAAAAAATTTTGGCATGAAAAATGGACGATGTATAGTCCATTAATTTTTGCATAAAAAGACGATCTATAGTCCATTAACTTTTGCATCAAAAAGATGATGTATAGTCCATTATATTTTTTGCATGAAAAAAATTTTGGCATGCGAAATGGACGATGTGTAGTCCATTAATTTTTGCATAAAAAAGACGATCTATAGTCCATTAACTTTTGCATAAAAAAGATAATGTATAGTCCATTATATTTTTTGCATGAAAAAAATTTTGACAAGAATAAAGACAATGTATAGTCCATTATTTTTTGCATAAAAAGACGATGCATTATCCATAAATTTTTTCCATAAAAAATACGATGTATAGTCTATTATATTTTTTTCCATGAAAAAAACTTTGGTATGAAAAATGGACGATGTATAGTCCATTAATTTTTGCATAAAAAAAGGCGATGTATAGTTTATTAACTTTTGCGTAAAAAAGACGATGTATATCCATTATATTTTTTGCATAAAAAAAATTTTGGTAAGAAAAATGGACGATGTATAGTTCATTAATTTTCGTATTAAAAAGACGATGTATAGTCCATTAATTTATGCATAAAAAAAATTTTTACAAGAAAAAAGACGATGTATAGTCCTTTAATTTTTACATAAAAAACACGATGAATAGTCCATTAATTTTTGCATAAAAAGACGATGCATAGTCCATTATATTTTTTTCATGAAAAAAATTTTGGTATGAAAAATGGACGATGTATAGTTCATTAATTTTTTGCATAAAAAAACGATGTATAGTCCATTATATTTTTTCCATGAAAAAAATTTTGGCAAGAAAAATGGACGATGTTGCATGAAAAAAATTTTGAGAAGAACAAAGACGATGTACAGTTCATAAATGTTTGCATAAAAAGACGATGTATAGTCCATTATATTTTTTTCATGAAAAAAATTTTGCCTTGAAAAATGGACCATGTATACTCCATTAATTTTTGAATAAAAAAGTCGATGTATAGTCCATTATATTTTTTGCATGAAAAAAATTTTGACAAGAAAAAAGACGATGCATAGTCCATTAATTTTTTCCATAAAAAATACGATGTAGAGTCCATTATATTTTTTGCATGAAAAAAATTTTGGTATGAAAAATGGACGATGTATAGTCCATTAATTTTTGCATAAAAAAGGCGATGTATAGTTTATTAACTTTTGCGTAAAAACGACGATGTATAGTCCATTATATTTTTTCCATAAAAAACACGATGTACAGTCCATTATATTTTTTTGCATGAAAAAAATTTTTGCATGAAAAATGGACGATGTATAGTCCGTTCATTTTTGCATAAAAAGACGATGTATAGTCCATTATATTTTTTGCACGAAAAAAATTTTTGCATGAAAAATGGACGATGTATAGTTCATTAATTTTTGCATAAAATAGACGATGTATAGTCCATTATATTTTTTGCACGAAAAAAATTTTTGCATGAAAAATGGACGATGTATAGTCCATTAATTTTTGCATAAAAAAAGCGATGTATAGTTTATTAACTTTTGCGTAAAAAAGACGATGTACAGTCCATTATATTTTTTGCATGAAAAAATGTTTAACAAGAACAAAGACGATGTATAGTTCATTAATGTTTGCATAAAAAGACGATTTATAGTCCATTATATTTTCATGAAAAAAAATTTGCCTTGAAAAATGGACTATGTATAGTCCATTAATTTTTGCATAAAAAAGACGATTTATAGTCCATTATATTTTTTGCATGAAAAAATTTTCGCATGGAAAATGGACGATGTATAGTCCATTAATTTTTGCATAAAAAAGACGATCTTTAGTCCATTAACTTTTGCATAAAAAAGACGATGCATATTCCATACATTTTTTCCATAAAAAATACGATGTATAGTCCATTATATTTTTTGCATGAAAAAAATTTGGCATGAACGATGTAGAGTCCATTAACTTTTGCATAAAAAGACGATGTATAGTCCATTATATTTTTTTAAGAATAAAATTTTGGTATGAAAAATGGGCGATGTATAGTTCATTAATTTTCGCACAAAAGACGATGTATAGTACATTATATTTTTTGCATGAAAAAAATTTTTGCATGAAAAATGGACGATGTATAGTCCGTTCATTTTTGCATAAAAAGACGATGTATAGTCTATTATATTTTTTTCATGAAAAAAATTTTGGCATGAAAAATGGACGATGTATAGTCCATTAATTTTTGCATAAAAAAGACGATGTATAGTCCATTATATTTTTTGCATGAAAAAAATTTTGGCATGAAAAATGGACGATGTATAGTCCATTAATTTTTGCATAAAAAAGACGATGTATAGTCTATTATATTTTTTGCATGAAAAAAATTTTGGCATAAAAAATGGACGATGTATAGTCCATTAATTTTTTGCATAAAAAAAAGATGTATAGTCCATTATATCTTTTTCATGAAAAAAATTTTGGCATGAAAAATGGACGATGTGTAGTCCATTAATTTTTTCCATAAAAAAGACGATGTACAGTCCATTATATTTTTTGCATGAAAAAATTTTTAACAAGAACAAAGACGATGTATAGTTCATTAATGTTTGCATAAAAAGACGATGTATAGTCCATTATATTGTTTTCATGAAAAAAAATTTGCCTTGAAATATGGACGATGTATAGTCCATTAATATTTGCAGAAAAAAGACTATGCATAGTCCATAAGTTTTTTCCATAAAAAATTCGATGTATTGTCCATTATATTTTTTGCATGAAAAAAATTTTGGCATGAAAAATGGACGATGTATAGTCCATTAATTTTTGCATAAAAAGACGATCTATAGTCCATTAACTTTTGCATCAAAAAGATGATGTATAGTCCATTATATTTTTTTCATGGAAAAAATTTTCGCATGAAAAATGGACGATGTATAGTTCATTAATTTTCGCATAAAAAGACGATGTATAGTCCATTATATTTTTTGCATGAAAAAAATTTTGGCATGAAAAATGGACGATGTATAGTCCATTAATTTTTGCATAAAAAGACGATCTATAGTCCATTAACTTTTGCATAAAAAAAGCGATGTATAGTTTATTAACTTTTGCGTAAAAAAGACGATGTACAGTCCATTATATTTTTTGCATGAAAAAATGTTTAACAAGAACAAAGACGATTTATAGTTCATTAATGTTTGCATAAAAAGACGATGTATAGTCCATTATATTTTCATGAAAAAAAATTTGCCTTGAAAAATGGACTATGTATAGTCCATTAATTTTTGCATAAAAAAGACGATTTATAGTCCATTATATTTTTTGCATGAAAAAATGTTCGCACGGAAAATGGACGATGTATAGTCTATTAATTTTTGCATAAAAAAGATGATCTTTAGTCCATTAACTTTTGCATAAAAAAGACGATGCATATTCCATAAATTTTTTCCATAAAAAATACGATGTATAGTCCATTATATTTTTTGCATGAAAAAAATTTGGCATGAACGATGTAGAGTCCATTAACTTTTGCATAAAAAGACGATGTATAGTCCATTATATTTTTTCATGAATAAAATTTTGGTATGAAAAATGGGCGATGTATAGTTCATTATTTTTCGCACAAAAGACGATGTATAAGTCCATTATATTTTTTGCATGAAAAAAATTTTTGCATGAAAAATGGACGATGTATAGTCCGTTCATTTTTGCATAAAAAGACGATGTATAGTCTATTATATTTTTTTCATGAAAAAAATTTTGGCATGAAAAATGGACGATGTATACTCCATTAATTTTTGCATAAAAAAGACGATGTATAGTCCATTAACTTTTGCATAAAAAAGATAATGTATAGTCCATTATATTTTTTCCATGAAAAAAATTTTGCCATGAAAAATGGACGATGTATAGTCCATTAATTTTTGCATAAAAAAGACGATGTATAGTCCATTATGATTTTTGAATAAAAAAATTTTCGCATGAAAAATGGACGATGTATAGTCCATTAATTTTTGCATAAAAAAGACGATGTATAGTCCATTAACTTTTGCATAAAAAAGATAATTATAGTCCATTATATTTTTTCCATGAAAAAAATTTTGGCATGAAAAATGGACGATGTATAGTCCATTAATTTTTGCATAAAAAAGACGATGTACAGTCCATTATATTTTTTGCATGAAAAAATGTTTAACAAGAACAAAGACGATGTATAGTTCATTAATGTTTGCATAAAAAGACGATGTATAGTCCATTATATTTTCATGAAAAAAATTTGCCTTGAAAAATGGACTATGTATAGTCCATTAATTTTTGCATAAAAAAGTCGATGTATAGTTCATTATATTTTTCTCATGATAAAAATTTTGGCATGAAAAATAGACGATGTATAGTCCATTAATTTTTGCATAAAAAAGACGAGGTATAGTCTATTATATTTTTTGCTTTAAAAAAATTTTGGCATGAAAAATGGACGATGTATAGTCCATTAATTTTTTGCATAAAAAAGACGATATATAGTTTATTATATTTTTTTCATGAAAAAAATTTTGGCATGGAAAATGGACGATGTGTATCCATTAATTTTTTCCATAAAAAAGACAGAAGTAAGAAGTACAGTCCATTATAGTTTTTGCATGAAAAAATTTTTAACAAGAACATAGACGATGTATAGTTCATTAATGTTTGCATAAAAAGACGATGTATAGTCCATTATATTTTCATGAAAAAAAATTTGCCTTGAAAGATGGACGATGTATAGTCCATTAATTTTTGCTTAAAGAAGTCGATGTATAGTCCATTATATTTTTTTCATGAAAAAAATTTTCGCATGAAAAATAGACGATGTATAGTCCATTAATTTTTGCATAAAAAAGACGATGTATAGTCTATTATATTTTTTGCATGAAAAAAATTTTGGCATGAAAAATGGAGGATGTATAGTCCATTAATATTTGCAGAAAAAAGACTATGCATAGTCCATAAGTTTTTTCCATAAAAAATTCGATGTATTGTCCATTATATTTTTTGCATGAAAAAAATTTTGGCATGAATAATGGACGATGTATAGTCCATTAATATTTGCAGAAAAAAGACGATGCATAGTCCATTAATTTTTTGCATAAAAAAGACGATGTATAGTCCATTATATTTTTTTCATGGAAAAAATTTTCGCATGAAAAATGGACGATGTATAGTTCATTAATTTTCGCATAAAAAGACGATGTATAGTCCATTATATTTTTTACATGAAAAAAATTTTGGCATGAAAAATGGACGATGTATAGTCCATTAATTTTTGCATAAAAAGACGATCTATAGTCCATTAACTTTTGCATCAAAAAGATGATGTATAGTCCATTATATTTTTTGCATGAAACAAATTTTGGCATGCAAAATGGACGATGTATAGTCCATTAATTTTTGCATAAAAAAGACGATCTATAGTCCATTAACCTTTGCATAAAAAAAGCGATGTATAGTTTATTAAGTTTTGCGTAAAAAAGACGATGTACAGTCCATTATATTTTTTGCATGAAAAAATGTTTAACAAGAACAAAGACGATATATAGTTCATTAATGTTTGCATAAAAAGACGATGTATAGTCCATTATATTTTCATGAAAAAAAATTTGCCTTGAAAAATGGACTATGTATAGTCCATTAATTTTTGCATAAAAAAGACGATTTATAGTCCATTATATTTTTTGCATGAAAAAATGTTCGCACGGAAAATGGACGATGTATAGTCTATTAATTTTTGCATAAAAAAGGCGATCTTTAGTTCATTAACTTTTGCATAAAAAAGACGATGCATATTCCATAAATTTTTTCCATAAAAAATACGATGTATAGTCCATTATATTTTTTGCATGAAAAAAATTTGGCATGAACGATGTAGAGTCCATTAACTTTTGTATAAAAAGACGATGTATAGTCCATTATATTTTTTGCATGAATAAAATTTTGGTATGAAAAATGGGCGATGTATAGTTCATTATTTTTCGCACAAAAGACGATGTATAGTCCATTATATTTTTTGCATGAAAAAAATTTGGCATGAACGATGTAGAGTCCATTAATTTTCGCATAAAAAGACGATGTATAGTCCATTATATTTTTTGCATGAAAAAAATTTTTGCATGAAAAATGGACGATGTATAGTCCGTTCATTTTTGCATAAAAAGACGATGTATAGTCCATTAACTTTTGCATAAAAAAGATAATGTATAGTCCATTATATTTTTTCCATGAAAAAAATTTTGGCATGAAAAATGGACGATGTACAGTCCATTATATTTTTTGCATGAAAAAATGTTTAACAAGAACAAAGACGATGTATAGTTCATTAATGTTTGCATAAAAAGACGATGTATAGTCCATTATATTTTCATGAAAAAAATTTGCCTTGAAAAATGGACCATTAATTTTTGCATAAAAAAGTCGATGTATAGTCCATTATATTTTTCTCATGATAAAAATTTTGGCATGAAAAATAGACGATGTATAGTCCATTAATTTTTGCATAAAAAAGACGAGGTATAGTCTATTATATTTTTTGCATGAAAAAAATTTTGGCATGAAAAATGGACGATGTATAGTCCATTAATTTTTTGCATAAAAAGACGATATATAGTTTATTATATTTTTTTCATGAAAAAAATTTTGGCATGGAAAATGGACGATGTGTAGTCCATTAATTTTTTCCATAAAAAAGACGATGTACAGTCCATTATATTTTTTGCATGAAAAAATTTTTAACAAGAACATAGACGATGTATAGTTCATTAATGTTTGCATAAAAAGACGATGTATAGTCCATTATATTTTCATGAAAAAAAATTTACCTTGAAAGATGGACGATGTATAGTCCATTAATTTTTGCTTAAAGAAGTCGATGTATAGTCCATTATATTTTTTTCATGAAAAAAATTTTCGCATGAAAAATAGACGATGTATAGTCCATTAATTTTTGCATAAAAAAGACGATGTATAGTCTATTATATTTTTTGCATGAAAAAAATTTTGGCATGAAAAATGGAGGATGTATAGTCCATTAATTTTTGCATAAAAAGACGATGTATAGTCCATTAATTTTCGCATAAAAAGACGATGTATAGTCCATTATATTTTTTGCATGAAAAAAATTTTGGCATGAAAAATGGACGATGTATAGTACATTAATTTTTGCATAAAAAAGGCGATGTCTAGTCCATTAACTTTTGCATAAAAAAGACGATGTATAGTCTATTAATTTTTGCATAAAAAGATGATGTATAGTCTATTATAATTTTTTCATGAAAAAGATGTTGGCATGAAAAATGGACGATGTATAGTACATTAATTTTTGCATAAAAAAGGCGATGTATAGTCCATTAAATTTTGCATAAAAAAGACGATGTATAGTCTATTAATTTTTGCATAAAAAGATGATGTATAGTCTATTATAATTTTTTCATGAAAAAGATGTTGGCATGAAAAATGGACGATGTATAGTCCATTAATTTTTGCATAAAAAAGACGATATGAAGTCCATTATATTTTTTGCATGAAAAATGGACGATGTATAGTCTATTAATTTTTGCATAAAAAGATGATGTATAGTCCATTATATTTTTTCCATGAAAAAAATTTTGGCATGAAAAATGGACGTTGTATAGTCCATTAATTTTTGCTCAAAAAGACGATGTATATCCATCATATTTTTTGCATGAAAAAAATTTTGACATGAAAAATGGACGATGTATAGTCCATTAATTTTTTGCATAAAAAAGACGATGTATAGTCCATTAACTTTTGCATAAAAAAATTTTTGACAAGAAACAAGATGATGTATAGTCCATTAATTTTTTGCATAAAAAAGACGATGTATATATAGTCCATTATATTTTATGCATGAAAAAAATTTTGGCATATAAAATGGACGATATATAGACCATAGGCAAATTTTATGCAAAAATTAATGGACTATACATCGTCCATTTTTCGTGCCAAAATTTTTTTCATGCAAAAAATATAATGGACTATACATTATCTTTTTTATGCAAAAGTTAATGGACTATACATCGTCTTTTTTATGCAAAAATTAATGGACTATACATCGTCCATGTTTCATGCCAAAATTTTTTTCATGCAAACAATATAATGGACTATACATTGTCTTTTTTATGGAAAAAAATAATGGACTATACATCGTCCATTTTTCGTGGCAAAATTTTTTTCATGCAAAAAATATAATGGACTATACATTATCTTTTTTATGCAAAAGTTAATGGACTATACATTATCTTTTTTATGCAAAAGTTAATGGACTATACATCGTCCATTTTTCATGCCAAAATTTTTTTTCATGCAAAAAATATAATGGACTATACATTGTCTTTTTTATGGAAAAAAATAATGGACTATACATCGTCCATTTTTCGTGCCAAAATTTTTTTCATGCAAAAAATATAATGGACTATACATGATCTTTTTTATGCAAAAGTTATTGGACTATACATCGTCTTTTTATGCAAAAATTAATGGACTATACATCGTCCATTTTTCATGTCAAAATTTTTTTATGAAAAAAATTAAATAAACTATACATAGTCTTTTTATGCAAAAATTAATGGACTATACATCTTCTTTAATCTTGTCAAAATTTTTTTCATGGAAAAAATATAATGGACTATATATACATCGTCTCTTTTATGCATAAAATTAATCGTCCATTTTTTATGCCAAATTTTTTTCATGCATAAAATATAATGGACTGTACAACGTCTTTTTTATGCAAAAATTAATGGACTATACATCGTATTTTTATGCAAAAATTAATGGACTATACATCGTCCATTTTTCATGCCAAAATATTTCTCATGCAAAAATTATGATGGAATATACATCGTCTTTTTGAGCGAAAATTAATGGACTATACATCGTCCATTTTTTATGCCAAAATTTTTTTCATGAAAAAAATATAATGGACTATACATAGTCTTTTTTATGCAAAAATTAATGGACTATACATCTTCCATTTTTCATGTCAAAATTTTTTTCATGCAAAAAATATAATGGACTATACATCGTCTTTTTAAGCGAAAATTAAGAGACTATACATCGTCCATTTTTCATGCCAAAATTTTTTTCATGCAAAAAATATAATGGACTATACATTATCTTTTTTATGCAAAAGTTAATGGACTATACATCGTCTTTTTATGCAAAATTTAAAGGACTATACATCGTCTTTTTTATGCAAAAAAATAATGGACTATACATCGTCCATTTTTCATGCCAAAATTTTTTTCATGCAAACAATATAATGGACTATAGAATATCTTTTTTATGCAAAAGTTAATGGACTATACATCGTCTTTTTATGCAAAAATTAATGGACTATACATCGTCCATTTTTCATGCAAAAAATATAATGGACTACATATCGTCTTTTTTATGCAAAAATTAATGGACTATACATCGTCCATTTTTCATGCCAACATCTTTCTCATGAAAAAATTATAATAGACTATACATCATCTTTTTATGCAAAAATTAATAGACTATACATCGTCTTTTTTATGCAAAAGTTAATGGACTATACATCGCATTTTTTATGCAAAAATTAATGTACTATACATCGTCCATTTTTCATGCCAAAATTTTTTTCATGAAAAAATATAATGGACTATACATAGTCTTTTTTATGCAAAAATTAATGGACTATACAACGTCCATTTTTCATGCCAAAATTTTTTTCATGGAAAAAATATAATGGACTATACATCGTCCATTTTTCATGCCAACATCTTTTTCATGAAAAAATTATAATAGACTATACATCATCTTTTTATGCAAAAATTAATAGACTATACATCGTCTTTTTTATGCAAAAGTTAATGGACTATACATCGCCTTTTTTATGCAAAAATTAATGTACTATACATCGTCCATTTTTCATGCCAACATCTTTTTCATGAAAATATTATAATAGACTATACATCATCTTTTTATGCAAAAATTAATGGACTATACATCGTCTTTTTTATGCAAAAATTAATTAATTAATTTTTCAAGCCAAAATTTTTTTTTATGAAAAAAATATTATAGACTATACATCATCTTTTTATGCAAAAATTAATGGACTATACATCGTCCATTTTTCATGCCAAAATTTTTTTCATGAAAAAATATAATGGACTATACATAGTCTTTTTTATGCAAAAATTAATGGACTATACAACGTCCATTTTTCATGGCAAAATTTTTTTCATGCAAAAAATATAATATACATCGTCTTTTTTATGCAAAAATTAATGGACTATACATCGTCCATTATTCATGCCAAACTTTTTTTCATGAAAAAAATATAATGGACTATACATCGTCTTTTTTCTGCATATATTAATGTACTATACATCGTCTTTGTTCTTGTCAAAATTTTTTTATGCAACATCGTCCATTTTTCTTGGCAAAATTTTTTTCATGAAAAAAATATAATGGACTATGTATGCATCGTCTTTTTTCTGCAAATATTAATGGACTATAATCGTCCATTTTTCATGCGAAAATTTTTTTTATGCAAAAAATATAATGGACTATACATCATCTTTTTATGCAAAAATTAATAGACTATACATCGTCCATTTTTCATGCAAAAAATATAATGGACTACATATCGTCTTTTTTATGGAAAAATTAATGGACTATACATCGTCCATTTTTCATGCCAACATCTTTTTCATGAAAAAATTATAATAGACTATACGTCATCTTTTTATGCAAAAATTAATAGACTATACATCGTCTTTTTTATGCAAAAGTTAATGGACTATACATCGCCTTTTTTATGCAAAAATTAATGTACTATACATCGTCCATTTTTCATGCCAACATCTTTTTCATGAAAAAATTATAATAGACTATATATCATCTTTTTATGCAAAAATTAATAGACCATACATCGTCTTTTTTATGCAAAAGTTAATGGACTATACATCGTCTTTTTTATGCAAAAATTAAGGCACTATACATCGTCCATATTTGATGGCAATATTTTTTTCATGGAAAAAATATAATGGACTATACATCGTCTTTTGTATGCAAAAAATTAATGGACTATACATCGTCCATTTTTCATGCCAAAATTTTTTTCATGCAAAAAGTATAAGGGAATATACATCGTCTTTTTGAGCGAAAATTAATGGACATCGTCCATTTTTCATACCAAAATTTTTTTCATGCAAAAAATATAATGGACTATAGATCGACTTTTTTATGCAAAAATTAATGGACTATACATCGTCTTTTTTCTTGTCAAAAATTTTTTTTATGCAAAAGTTAATGGACTATACATCATCTTTTTTATGCAAAAAATAATGGACTATACATCGTCCATTTTTCATGCCAAAATTTTTTTCATGTAAAAAATATTATGGGCTATACATCGTCTTTTTTATGCAAAAATTAATGGACTATACATCGTCTTTTATCTTGTCAAAATTTTTTTCATGCAAAAAATATAATGGACTATACATCGTCTCATTTATGCAAAAGTTAATGGACTATACATCGCCTTTTTTATGCAAAAATTAATGTACTATACATCGTGCATTTTTCATGCCAAATTTTTTTCATGCATAAAATATAATAGACTATACATCGTATTTTTTATGCAAAAATTAATGGACTATACATCGTCCATATTTGATGGCAATATTGTTTTCGTGAAAAAAATATAATGGACTATACATCGTCTTTTTTATGCAAAAAATTAATGGACTATACATCGTCATTTTTCATGCCAAAATTTTTTTCATGCAAAAAAAAATATAATGGACTATACATCATCTTTTTATGTAAAAATTAATAGACTATACATTGTCTTTTTTATGCAAAATTTAATGGACTATACATCGCCTTTTTTATGCAAAAATTAATGTACTATACATAGTCCATTTTTCATGGCAAAATTTTTTTCATGCAAAAGATATAATTGACTGTACATCTTCTTTTTTATGCAAAAATTAATGGACTATACATCGTCCATTTTTCATGCCAAAATTTTTTTCATGCAAAAAATATAATGGACTATACATTATCTTTTTTATGCAAAAGTTAATGGACTATACATCGTCTTTTTTATGCAAAAATTAATGGACTATACATCGTCCATTTTTCATGCCAAAATTTTTTTCATGCAAAAAATATAATGGACTGCATATCGTCTTTTTTATGGAAAAATTAATGGACTATACATCGTCCATTTTTCATGGCAAACATTTTTTCATGCAAAAAATATAATGGACTGTACATCTTCTTTTTTATGCAAAAATTAATGGACTATACATCGCCTTTTTTATGGAAAAATTAATGTACTATACATAGTCCATTTTTCATGGCAAAATTTTTTTCATGCAAAAGATATAATGGACTATACATTATCTTTTTTATGCAAAAGTTAATGGACTATACATCGTCTTTTCATGCAAAAATTAATAGACTATACATCGTCCAGTTTTCATGCAAAAAATATAATGGACTACATATCGTCTTTTTTATGCAAAAATTAATGGACTATACATCGTCCATTTTTCATGGCAAAAATTTTTTCATGCAAAAAATATAATGGACTGTACATAGTCTTTTTTTATGGAAAAAATTAATGGACTATACATCGTCCATTTTTCATGCCAACATCTTTTTCATGAAAAAATTATAATAGACTATACGTCATCTTTTTATGCAAAAATTAATAGACTATACATCGTCTTTTTTATGCAAAAGTTAATGGACTATACATCGCCTTTTTTATGCAAAAATTAATGTACTATACATCGTCCATTTTTCATGCCAACATCTTTTTCATGAAAAAATTATAATAGACTATATATCATCTTTTTATGCAAAAATTAATAGACTATACATCGTCTTTTTTATGCAAAAGTTAATGGACTATACATCGTCTTTTTTATGCAAAAATTAATGCACTATACATCGTCCATATTTGATGGCAATATTTTTTTCATGGAAAAAATATAATGGACTATACATCGTCTTTTGTATGCAAAAAATTAATGGACTATACATCGTCCATTTTTCATGCCAAAATTTTTTTCATGAAAAAAGTATAAGGGAATATACATCGTCTTTTTGAGCGAAAATTAATGGACATCGTCCATTTTTCATACCAAAATTTTTTTCATGCAAAAAATATAATGGACTATAGATCGACTTTTTTATGCAAAAATTAATGGACTATACATCGTCTTTTTTCTTGTCAAAAATTTTTTTTATGCAAAAGTTAATGGACTATACATCATCTTTTTTATGCAAAAAATAATGGGCTATACATCGTCCATTTTTCATGCCAAAATTTTTTTCATTTTAAAAATATTATGGGCTATACATCGTCTTTTTTATGCAAAAATTAATGGACTATACATCGTCTTTTATCTTGTCAAAATTTTTTTCATGCAAAAAATATAATGGACTATACATCGTCTCTTTTATGCAAAAGTTAATGGACTATACATCGCCTTTTTTATGCAAAAATTAATGTACTATACATCGTGCATTTTTCATGCCAAATTTTTTTCATGCATAAAATATAATAGACTATACATCGTATTTTTTATGCAAAAATTAATGGACTATACATCGTCCATATTTGATGGCAATATTGTTTTCGTGAAAAAAATATAATGGACTATACATCGTCTTTTTTATGCAAAAAATTAATGGACTATACATCGTCATTTTTCATGCCAAAATTTTTTTCATGCAAAAAAAAATATAATGGACTATACATCATCTTTTTATGTAAAAATTAATAGACTATACATTGTCTTATTTTTTCAAAATTTAATTGACTATACATCGCCATTTTTATGGAAAAATTAATGTACTATACATAGTCCATTTTTCATGGCAAAATTTTTTTCATGCAAAAGATATAATTGACTGTACATCTTCTTTTTTATGCAAAAATTAATGGACTATACATCGTCCATTTTTCATGCCAAAATTTTTTTCATGCAAAAAATATAATGGACTATACATTATCTTTTTTATGCAAAAGTTAATGGACTATACATCGTCTTTTTTATGCAAGAATTAATGGACTATACATCGTCCATTTTTCATGCCAAAATTTTTTTCATGCAAACAATATAATGGACTATACATTATATTTTTTATGCAAAAGTTAATGGACTATACATCGTCTTTTTATGGAAAAATTAATGGACTATACATCGTCCATTTTTCATGCCAAAATTTTTTTCATGCAAAAAATATAATGGAATATACATCGTCTTTTTGAGCGAAAATTAATGGACTATACATCGTCCATTTTTCATGGCAAAAGTTTTTTCATGGAAAAATAATAATGGACTATACATTATATTTTTTATGCAAAAGTTAATGGACTATACATCGTCTTTTTATGCAAAAATTAATGGACTATACATCGTCCATTTTTCATGCCAACATCTTTTTCATGAAAAAATTATAATAGACTATACATCATCTTTTTATAAAAAAATTAATAGACTATACATCGCCTTTTTTATGCAAAAATTAATGTACTATACATAGTCCATTTTTCATGCCAAAATTTTTTTCATGCAAAAAATATAATGGACTGTACATCGTCTTTTTTATGCAAAAATTAATGGACTATACATCGTCCATTTTTCATGCCAAAATTTTTTTCATGCAAAAAATATAATGGACTGCATATCGTCTTTTTTATGGAAAAATTAATGGACTATACATCGTCCATTTTTCATGGCAAACATTTTTTCATGCAAAAAATATAATGGACTGTACATCTTCTTTTTTATGCAAAAATTAATGGACTATACATCGCCTTTTTTATGGAAAAATTAATGTACTATACATAGTCCATTTTTCATGGCAAAATTTTTTTCATGCAAAAGATATAATGGACTATACATTATCTTTTTTATGCAAAAGTTAATGGACTATACATCGTCTTTTCATGCAAAAATTAATAGACTATACATCGTCCAGTTTTCATGCAAAAAATATAATGGACTACATATCGTCTTTTTTATGCAAAAATTAATGGACTATACATCGTCCATTTTTCATGGCAAAAATTTTTTCATGCAAAAAATATAATGGACTGTACATAGTCTTTTTTTATGGAAAAAATTAATGGACTATACATCGTCCATTTTTCATGCCAACATCTTTTTCATGAAAAAATTATAATAGACTATACGTCATCTTTTTATGCAAAAATTAATAGACTATACATCGTCTTTTTTATGCAAAAGTTAATGGACTATACATCGCCTTTTTTATGCAAAAATTAATGTACTATACATCGTCCATTTTTCATGCCAACATCTTTTTCATGAAAAAATTATAATAGACTATATATCATCTTTTTATGCAAAAATTAATAGACTATACATCGTCTTTTTTATGCAAAAGTTAATGGACTATACATCGTCTTTTTTATGCAAAAATTAATGCACTATACATCGTCCATATTTGATGGCAATATTTTTTTCATGGAAAAAATATAATGGACTATACATCGTCTTTTGTATGCAAAAAATTAATGGACTATACATCGTCCATTTTTCATGCCAAAATTTTTTTCATGCAAAAAGTATAAGGGAATATACATCGTCTTTTTGAGCGAAAATTAATGGACATCGTCCATTTTTCATACCAAAATTTTTTTCATGCAAAAAATATAATGGACTATAGATCGACTTTTTTATGCAAAAATTAATGGACTATACATCGTCTTTTTTCTTGTCAAAAATTTTTTTTATGCAAAAGTTAATGGACTATACATCATCTTTTTTATGCAAAAAATAATGGGCTATACATCGTCCATTTTTATGCAAAAATTAATGGACTATACATCGTCTTTTATCTTGTCAAAATTTTTTTCATGCAAAAAATATAATGGACTATACATCGTCTCTTTTATGCAAAAGTTAATGGACTATACATCGCCTTTTTTATGCAAAAATTAATGTACTATACATCGTGCATTTTTCATGCCAAATTTTTTTCATGCATAAAATATAATAGACTATACATCGTATTTTTTATGCAAAAATTAATGGACTATACATCGTCCATATTTGATGGCAATATTGTTTTCGTGAAAAAAATATAATGGACTATACATCGTCTTTTTTATGCAAAAAATTAATGGACTATACATCGTCATTTTTCATGCCAAAATTTTTTTCATGCAAAAAAAAATATAATGGACTATACATCATCTTTTTATGTAAAAATTAATAGACTATACATTGTCTTATTTTTTCAAAATTTAATTGACTATACATCGCCTTTTTTATGGAAAAATTAATGTACTATACATAGTCCATTTTTCATGGCAAAATTTTTTTCATGCAAAAGATATAATTGACTGTACATCTTCTTTTTTATGCAAAAATTAATGGACTATACATCGTCCATTTTTCATGCCAAAATTTTTTTCATGCAAAAAATATAATGGACTATACATTATCTTTTTTATGCAAAAGTTAATGGACTATACATCGTCTTTTTTATGCAAGAATTAATGGACTATACATCGTCCATTTTTCATGCCAAAATTTTTTTCATGCAAACAATATAATGGACTATACATTATATTTTTTATGCAAAAGTTAATGGACTATACATCGTCTTTTTATGGAAAAATTAATGGACTATACATCGTCCATTTTTCATGCCAAAATTTTTTTCATGCAAAAAATATAATGGAATATACATCGTCTTTTTGAGCGAAAATTAATGGACTATACATCGTCCATTTTTCATGGCAAAAGTTTTTTCATGGAAAAATAATAATGGACTATACATTATATTTTTTATGCAAAAGTTAATGGACTATACATCGTCTTTTTATGCAAAAATTAATGGACTATACATCGTCCATTTTTCATGCCAACATCTTTTTCATGAAAAAATTATAATAGACTATACATCATCTTTTTATAAAAAAATTAATAGACTATACATCGCCTTTTTTATGCAAAAATTAATGTACTATACATAGTCCATTTTTCATGCCAAAATTTTTTTCATGCAAAAAATATAATGGACTGTACATCGTCTTTTTTAAGCAAAAAATTAATGGACTATACATCGTCCATTTTTCATGCCAAAATTTTTTTCATGCAAAAAATATAATGGACTTGCATATCGTCTTTTTTATGGAAAAATTAATGGACTATACATCGTCCATTTTTCATGGCAAAAATTTTTTCATGCAAAAAATATAATGGACTGTACATCTTCTTTTTTATGCAAAAATTAATGGACTATACATCGCCTTTTTTATGCAAAAATTAATGTACTATACATAGTCCATTTTTCATGGCAAAATTTTTTTCATGCAAAAGATATAATGGACTGTACATCTTTTTTTTTATGCAAAAATTAATGGACTATACATCGTCCATTTTTTAGGCCAACATTTTTTTCATGCAAAAAATATAATGGACTATACATTATCGTTTTTATGCAAAAGTTAATGGACTATACATCGTCTTTTCATGCAAAAATTAATAGACTATACATCGTCCATTTTTCATGCAAAAAATATAATGGACTACATATCGTCTTTTTTATGCAAAAATTAATGGACTATACATCGTCCATTTTTCATGGCAAAAATTTTTTCATGCAAAAAATATAATGGACTGTACATAGTCTTTTTTTATGGAAAAAATTAATGGACTTTACATCGTCCATTTTTCATGCCAACATCTTTTTCATGAAAAAGCTATAATAGACTATACATCATCTTTTTATGCAAAAATTAATGGACTATACATCGTCTTTTTTATGCAAATGTTAATGGACTATACATCGCCTTTTTTATGCAAAAATTAATGTACTATACATCGTCCATTTTTCATGCCAACATCTTTTTCATGAAAAAATTATAATAGACTATACATCATCTTTTTATGAAAAAATTAATAGACTATATATCGTCTTTTTTATGCAAAAGTTAATGGACTATACATCGCCTTTTTTATGCAAAAATTAATGTACTATACATAGTCCATTTTGCATGCCAACATTTTTTTCATGCAAAAAATATAATGGACTATATATCGTCTTTTTTATGCAAAACTTAATGGACTATACATCGTCCATATTTTATGGCAATATTTTTTTCATGGAAAAAATATAATGGACTATACATCGTCTTTTGTATGCCAAAAATTAATGGACTATACATCGTCCATTTTTCATGCCAAAATTTTTTTCATCCAAAAAATATAATGGACTATATATCGTCTTTTTTATGCAAAACTTAATGGACTATACATCGTCCATATTTGATGGCAATATTTTTTTCATGGAAAAAATATAATGGACTATACATCGTCTTTTGTATGCAAAAAATTAATGGACTATACATCGTCCATTTTTCATGGCAAAATTTTTTTCATCCAAAAAATATAATGGACTATATATCGTCTTTTTTATGCAAAACTTAATGGACTATACATCGTCCATATTTGATGGCAATATTTTTTTCATGGAAAAAATATAATGTACTATACATCGTCTTTTGTATGCAAAAAATTAATGGACTATACATCGTCCATTTTTCATGCCAAAATTTTTTTCATGCAAAAAATATAATGGAATATACATCGTCTTTTTTATGCAAAAATTAATGGACTATACATCGTCTTTTTTCTTGTCAAAAAATTTTTTATGCAAAAGTTAATGGACTATACATCATCTTTTTTATGGAAAAAGTAATGGACTATACATCGTCCATTTTTCATGCCAAAATTTTTTTCATGGAAAAAATATAATGGACTATACATCGTCTTTTTTATGCAAAAATTAATGGATATACATCGTCCACATTTGGTGGCAAATATTTTTTTCATGGAAAAAATATAATGGACTATACATCGTCTTTTTTATGCAAAAAATTAATGGACTATACATCGTCCAATTTTAATGCCAAAATTTTTTTCATGCAAAAAATATAATGGACTATACATCTATGCAAAAATTAATGGACTATACATCGTAAATTTTTCATGCCAAAATTTTTTTCATGGAAAAAATTAATGGACTATACATCGTCTTTTTATGCAAAAATTAATGGACTATACATCGTCCATTTCTCATGGCAAAATTTTTTTCATTACAAAAAATATAATAGACTATACATCGTCTTTTTATGCAAAAATTAATGGACTATACATTTTTTTCATGCAAAAAATATAATGGACTATAAATCTATGCAAAAATTAATGGACTATACATCGTCCATTTTTCATGCCAAAATTTTTTTAATGCAAAAAATATAATGGACTATACATTATCTTTTTTATGGAAAAATTAATGGACTATACATCGTCTTTTTTATGCAAAAATAAATGGACATTGTCCATTTTTCATGCCAAAATTTTTTTAATGCAAAAAATATAATGGACTATACATTATCTTTTTTATGCAAAAGTTAATGGACTATACATCGTCTTTTTTATGCAAAAATTAATGGACTATACATCGTCCATATCTGATGGCAATATTTTTTTCTTGCAAAAAATATAATGGACTATACATCGTCTTTTTTATGCAAAAATTAATGGACTATACATCGTCCATATCTGATGGCAATATTTTTTTCTTGCAAAAAATATAATGGATTATACATCGTCCATTTTTCGTGCCAAAATTTTTTTCATGCAAAAAATATAATGGAATATATATCGTCTTTTTGTGTGAAAATTAATGAACTATACATCCTCCGTTTTTCATGCCAAAATTTTTTTCATGACTATACATCGTCAATTTTTCATGCCAAAATTTTTTTCATGCAAAAAATATAATGGACGATACATCGTCTTTTTATGGAAAATTTAATGGACTATACATCGTCTTTTTTCTTGTCCAAATTTTTATCATGCAAAAAATATAATGGACTATACATCGTCCATTTTTCATGCCAAAATTTTTTCCATGCAAAAAATATAATGGAATATACATCGTCTTTTTCATGCAAAAATTAATGAACTATACATCGTCCATTTTTGATGGCAATATTTTTTTCATGCGAAAGTTAATGGACTATATATCGTCCATTTTTCATGCCAAAATTTTTTTCATGAAAAAAATATAATGGACTATACATTATCTTTTTTATGCAAAAATTAATGGACTATACATCGTCTTTTTTATGCAAAAATTAATGGACTATACATCGTCCATTTTTTATGGCAAAATTTTTTTCATTAAAAAAATATAATAGACTATACATCGTCTTTTTATGCAAAAATTAATGGACTATACATCGTCCATTTTTCATGACAAAATTTTTTTCATGCAAAAAATATAATGGACTATACATTATCTTTTTTATGCAAAAATTAATGGACTATACATCGTCTTTTTTATGCAAAAATTAATGGACTATACATCGTCCATTTTTCATGCCAAAATTTTTTTCATTAAAAAAATATAATAGACTATACATCGTCTTTTTATGCAAAAATTAATGGACTGTACATCGTCCATTTTTCATGCCAAAATTTTTTTCATTAAAAAAATATAATAGACTATACATAGTCTTTTTATGCAAAAATTAATGGACTATACATCGTCCATTTTTCATGCCAAAAGTTTTTTCATGCAAAAAATATAATGGAATATACATCGTCTTTTTTATGCAAAAAATATATGGACTAGACATCGTCCATTTTTCATGGCAAAATTTTTGTCATGCAAAAAATATAATTGAATATACATCGTCTTTTTGAGCGAAAATTAATGGACTATACATCGCCCATTTTTCATGGCAAAATTTTTTTCATGCAAAAAATATAATGGACTATACATACATCGTCTTTTTTATGCAAAAAATTAATGGACTATACATCGTCTTTTTTCTTGTCAAAAATTTTTTTATGCAAAAAATATAATGGACTATACGTCGTCTTTTTATGCAAAAATTAATGGACTATACATCGTCCATTTTTCATCCCAAAATTTTTTTCATGAAAAAAATATTATACATCGTCTTTTTATGCAAAAATTAATGACTATACATCGCCCATTTTTCATGACAAAATTTTTTTCATGCAAAAAATATAATGGACTATACATTATCTTTTTTATGCAAAAATATAATGGACTACATCGTCTTTTTTATGGAAAAATTAATGGACTATACATCGTCCAATTTTAATGCCAAAATTTTTTTCATGCAAAAAATATAATGGACTATACATCTATGCAAAAATTAATGGACTATACATCGTCAATTTTTCATGCCAAAATTTTTTTCATGGAAAAAATTAATGGACTATACATCGTCTTTTTTATGCAAAAAATATATGGACTAAACATCGTCCATTTCCCATTTTTCATGCCAAAATTTTTTTCATGCAAAAAATATAATAGACTATACATCGTCTTTTTATGCAAAAATTATTGGACTATACATCATCCATTTTTCATGCCAAAATTTTTTTCATGCAAAAAACATAATGGACTATACATCGTCTTTTTTATGCAAAAATTAATGGACTTATACATCGTCCATTTTTGATGGCAATATTTTTTTTCATGGAAAAAATATAATGGACTATACATCGTCCATTTTTCATGCCAAAATTTTTTCCATGCAAAAAATATAATGGAATATACATCGTCTTTTTCATGCAAAAATTAATGAACTATACATCGTCCATTTTTGATGGCAATATTTTTTTCATGCGAAAGTTAATGGACTATATATCGTCCATTTTTCATGCCAAAATTTTTTTCATGAAAAAAATTTAATGGACTATACATTATCTTTTTTATGCAAAAATTAATGGACTATACATCGTCTTTTTTATGCAAAAATTAATGGACTATACATCGTCCATTTTTTATGGCAAAATTTTTTTCATTAAAAAAATATAATAGACTATACATCGTCTTTTTATGCAAAAATTAATGGACTATACATCGTCCATTTTTCATGACAAAATTTTTTTCATGCAAAAAATATAATGGACTATACATTATCTTTTTTATGCAAAAATTAATGGACTATACATCGTCTTTTTTATGCAAAAATTAATGGACTATACATCGTCCATTTTTCATGCCAAAATTTTTTTCATTAAAAAAATATAATAGACTATACATCGTCTTTTTATGCAAAATTTAATGGACTGTACATCGTCCATTTTTCATGCCAAAATTTTTTTCATTAAAAAAATATAATAGACTATACATAGTCTTTTTATGCAAAAATTAATGGACTATACATCGTCCATTTTTCATGCCAAAAGTTTTTTCATGCAAAAAATATAATGGAATATACATCGTCTTTTTTATGCAAAAAATATATGGACTAGACATCGTCCATTTTTCATGGCAAAATTTTTGTCATGCAAAAAATATAATTGAATATACATCGTCTTTTTGAGCGAAAATTAATGGACTATACATCGCCCATTTTTCATGCCAAAATTTTTTTCATGCAAAAAATATAATGGACTATACATCGCCTTTTTTATGCAAAAAATTAATGGACTATACATCGTCTTTTTTCTTGTCAAAAATTTTTTTATGCAAAAAATATAATGGACTATACGTCGTCTTTTTATGCAAAAATTAATGGACTATACATCGTCCATTTTTCATCCCAAAATTTTTTTCATGAAAAAAATATTATACATCGTCTTTTTATGCAAAAATTAATGGACTATACATCGCCCATTTTTCATGACAAAATTTTTTTCATGCAAAAAATATAATGGACTATACATTATCTTTTTTATGCAAAAATTAATGGACTATACATCGTCTTTTTTATGCAAAAATTAATGGACTATACATCGTCCATTTTTCATGCCAAAATTTTTTGCATTAAAAAAATATAATAGACTATACATCGTCTTTTTATGCAAAAATTAATGGACTATACATCGTCCATTTTTCATGCCAAAATTTTTTTCATGAAAAAAATATAATGGACTATACATCGTCTTTTTTACGCAAAAGTTAATGGACTATACATAGTCCATTTTTTATGCCAAAATTTTTTTCATTAAAAAAATATAATAGACTATACATCGTCTTTTTATACAAAAATTAATGGACTATACATCGTCCATTTTTCATGCCAAAATTTTTATCATTAAAAAAATATAATAGACTATAATACATAGTCTTTTCATGCAAAAATTAATGGACTATACATCGTCCATTTTTGATGCCAAAAGTTTTTTCTTGCAAAAAATATAATGGACTATATATGGTCTTTCTGATGCAAAAATTAATGGACTATACATCGTCCATATCTGATGGCAATATTTTTTTCTTGCAAAAAATATAATGGATTATACATCGTCCATTTTTCATGCCAAAATTTTTTCCATGCAAAAAATATAATGGACGATACATCGTCTTTTTATGGAAAATTTAATGGACTATACATCGTCTTTTTTCTTGTCCAAATTGTTATCATGCAAAAACTATAATGGACGATACATCGTCTTTTTATGGAAAAATTAATGGACTATACATCGTTAATTTTTCATGCCAAAATTTTTTTCATGCAAAAAATATAATGGACTATACATCGTCTTTTTCATGCAAAAATTAATGGACTATACATCGTCCATTTTTCATGGCAATATTTTTTTCATGGAACAAATGTAATAGACTATACATCGTCTTTTTTATGCAAAAAATTAATGGACTATACATCGTCCATTTTTCATGGCAAATTTTTTTTTAAGCAAAAAATATAATGGACTATAAATTATCTTTTTTATGCAAAAATTAATGGACTATACATCGTCTTTTTTATGCAAAAATTAATGGACTATACATCGTCCATTTTTCATGCCAAAATTTTTTTCATTAAAAAAAATATAATAGACTATACATCGTCTTTTTATGCAAAAATTAATGGACTATAAATCGTCCATTTTTCATGACAAAATTTTTTTCATGCAAAAAATATAATGGACTATACATTATCTTTTTTATGCAAAAATTAATGGACTATACATCGTCTTTTTTATGCAAAAATTAATGGACTATACATCGTCCATTTTTCGTGGCAAAATTTTTTTCATGCAAAAAATATAATGGACTATACATTATCTTTTTTACGCAAAAAATATAATAGACTATACATGGTCTTTTTTGTGCAAAAAATTAATGGACTATACATCGTCCATTTTTCATGCCAAAATTTTTTTCATTAAAAAAATATAATAGACTATACATCGTCTTTTTATGCAAAAATTAATGGACTATATATACATCGTCCATTTTTCATGGCAAAATTTTTTTCATTAAAAAAATATAATAGACTATACATGGTCTTTTTTGTGCAAAAAATATATGGACTATACATCGTCCATTTCCCATTTTTCATGCCAAAATTTTTTTCATGCAAAAAATATAATAGACTATACATCGTCTTTTTATGCAAAAATTATTGGACTATACATCGTCCATTTTTCATGCCAAAATTTTTTTCATGCAAAAAATATAATGGACTATACATCGTCTTTTTTATGGAAAAAATTAATGGACTATACATCGTCCATTTTTCATGCCAAAATTTTTTTCATGCAAAAAATATAATGGAATATACATCGTCTTTTTGAGCGAAAATTAATGGACTATACATCGTCCATTTTTCATGCCAAAATTTTTTTCATTAAAAAAAATATAATAGACTATACATCGTCTTTTTATGCAAAAATTAATGGAATATAAATCGTCCATTTTTCATGACAAAATTTTTTTCATGCAAAAAATATAATGGACTATAAATTATCTTTTTTATGCAAAAATTTATGGACTATACATCGTCTTTTTTATGCAAAAATTAATGGACTATACATCGTCCATTTTTCATGCCAAAATTTTTTTCATTAAAAAAAATATAATAGACATCGTCTTTTTATGCAAAAATTAATGGACTATAAATCGTCCATTTTTCATGACAAAATTTTTTTCATGCAAAAAATATAATGGACTATACATTATCTTTTTTATGCAAAAATTAATGGACTATACATCGTCTTTTTTATGCAAAAATTAATGGACTATACATTGTCCATTTTTCATGCCAAAATTTTTTTTCATGGCAAAAAATATAATGGACTAGACATTATCTTTTTTATGGAAAAAATATAATGGACTATACATTATCTTTTTTATACAAAAATTAATGGACTATACATCGTCCATTTTTCATGCCAAAATTTTTTTCATTAAAAAAATATAATAGACTACACATCGTCTTTTTATGCAAAAATTAATGGACTATACATCGTCCATTTTTCATGCCAAAATTTTTTTCATTAAAAAAATACAATAGACTATACATCGTCTTTTTTATGCAAAAAATATATGGACTATACATCGTCCATTTCCCATTTTTCATGGCAAAATTTTTTTCATTAAAAAAATATAATAGACTATACATTGTCTTTTTATGCAAAAATTAATGGACTATACATCGTCCATTTTTCATAACAAAATTTTTTTCATGGAAAAAATATAATGGACTATACATCGTCTTTTTTATGCAAAAAATTAATGGACTATACATCGTCCACTTTTCATGCCAAGATTTTTTTCATGCAAAAAATATAATGGACTATACATCGTCTTTTTATGCAAAAATTAATGGACTATACATCGTCTTTTTTTATGAAAAAATTAATGGACTATACATCGTCCATTTTTCATGCCAAAATTTTTTTCATGCAAAAAATATAATACATCGTCTTTTTGAGCGAAAATTAATGGACTATACATCGTCCATTTTTCATGGCAACATTTTTTTCATGCAAAAAATATAATGGACTATATATCGACTTTTTGTGCAAAAATTAATGGACTATACATCGTCCATTTTTCATGCCAAAATTTTTTTCATGAAAAAAATATAATGGACTATACATCGTCTTTTTTACGCAAAAATTAATGGACTATGCATCGTCTTTTTTATGCAAAAATTAATGGACTGTACATCGTCCATTTTTAATGGCAATATTTTTTTCATGCAAAAAATATAATGGACTATACATCGTCTTTTTCATGCGAAAGTTAATGAACTATATATCGTCCATTTTTCATGCCAAAATTTTTTTCATGAAAAAAATATAATGGACTATAAATTATCTTTTATATGCAAAAATTAATGGACTATACATCGTCTGTTTTATGGAAAAATTAATGGACTATACATCGTCCATTTTTCATGCCAAAATTTTTTTCATTAAAAAAAATATAATGGACTATACATCGTCTTTTTATGGAAAAATTAATGGACTATACATCGTCTTTTTTATGAAAAAATTAATGGACTATACATCGTCCATTTTTCATGCCAAAATTTTTTTCATGCAAAAAATATAATACATCGTCTTTTTGAGCGAAAATTAATGGACTATACATCGTCCATTTTTCATGGCAACATTTTTTTCATGCAAAAAATATAATGGACTATATATCGACTTTTTGTGCAAAAATTAATGGACTATACATCGTCCATTTTTCATGCGAAAGTTACACATCGTCCATTTTTCATGGCAACATTTTTTTCATGCAAAAAATATAATGGACTATACATCGTCTTTTTCATGCGAAAGTTAATGAACTATATATCGTCCATTTTTCATGCCAAAATTTTTTTCATGAAAAAAATATAATGGACTATAAATTATCTTTTATATGCAAAAATTAATGGACTATACATCGTCTGTTTTATGCAAAAATTATTGAACTATACATCGTCCATTTTTCATGCCAAAAGTTTTTTCATGCAAAAAATATAATGGAATATACATCGTCTTTTTTATGCAATAAATATATGGACTATCGTCCATTTTTCATGCCAAAATTTTTTTCATGCAAAAAATATAATTGAATATACATCGTCTTTTTTATGCAAAAATTAATGGACTATACATCTCCATTTTTGATGGCAATATTTTTTTCATGGAAAAAATATAATACATCGTCTTTTTGAGCGAAAATTAATGGACTATACATCGTCCATTTTTCATGGCAAAATTTTTTTCATGCAAAAAATATAATGGACTATATATCGACTTTTTGTGCAAAAATTAATGGACTATACATCGTCCATTTCCCATTTTTCATGCCAAAATTTTTTTCATGCAAAAAATATAATAGACTATACATCGTCTTTTTATGCAAAAATTATTGGACTATACATCGTCCATTTTTCATGCCAAAATTTTTTTCATGCAAAAAATATAATAGACTATACATCGTTTTTTTTATGCAAAAATTAATGGACTATACATCGTCCATTTTTGATGGCAATATTTTTTTCATGGAAAAAATATAATACATCGTCTTTTTGAGCGAAAATTAATGGACTATACATCGTCCATTTTTCATGGCAAAATTTTTTTCATGCAAAAAATATAATGGACTATATATCGACTTTTTGTGCAAAAATTAATGGACTATACATCGTCCATTTTTCATGCCAAAATTTTTTTCATGAAAAAAATATAATGGACTATACATCGTCCTTTTTACGCAAAAGTTAATGGACTATGCATCGTCTTTTTTATGCAAAAATTAATGGACTAGACATCGTCCATTTTTCATGACAAAATTTTTTTCATGCAAAAAATATAATGGACTATACATTATCTTTTTTATGCAAAAATTAATGGACTATACATAGTCTTTTTTATGCAAAAATTAATGAACTATACATCGTCCATTTTTCATGCCAAAATTTTTCTCATTAAAAAAATATAATAGACTATACATCGTCTTTTTATGCAAAAATTAATGGACTATACATCGTCCATTTTTCATGCCACAATTTTTTTCATTAAAAAAATATAATAGACTATACATAGTCTTTTTATGCAAAAATTAATGGACTATATACATCGTCCATTTTTCATGGCAAAATTTTTTTCATTAAAAAAATATAATAGACTTTACATCGTCTTTTTTATGCAAAAAATATATAAACTATACATCGTCCATTTCCCATTTTTCATGCCAAAATTTTTTTCATGCAAAAAATATAATAGACTATACATCGTCTTTTTTATGGATAAAATTAATGGACAATACATCGTCCATTTTTCATGGCAAAATTTTTTTTCATGCAAAAAATATAATGGACTATACATCGTCTTTTTTATGCAAAAATTAATGGACTATACATCGTCCATTTTTGATGGCAATATTTTTTTCGTGGGAAAAATATAATGGACTATACATCGTCTTTTTTATGCATAAAATTAATGGACTATACATCCTCCATTTTTCATGACAAAATTTTTTTTATGCAAAAAATATAATGGAATATACATCGTCTTTTTGAGCGAAAATTAATGGACTATACATCGTCCATTTTTCATGCCAAAATTTTTTTCATGCAAAAAATATAATAGACTATACATCGTCTTTTTATGCAAAAAGTAATGGACTATACATCGTCTTTTTTATGCAAAAAATATATGGACTATACGTCGTCCATTTCCCATTTTTCATGCCAAAATTTTTTTCATGCATAAAATATAATAGACTATACATCGTCTTTTTTATGGAAAAAATTAATGGACTATACATCGTCCATTTTTCATTCCAAAATTTTTTTCAGCAAAAAATATAATGGAATATACATCGTCTTTTTGAGCGAAAATTTTTTTCATTAAAAAAATATAATAGACTATACATTGTCTTGTTATGCAAAAATTAATGGACTATACATCGTCCATTTTTGATGGCAATATTTTTTTCATGGAAAAAATATAATGGACTATACATCGTCTTTTTTATGCAAAAAATTAATGGACTATACATCGTCTTTTTACTTGTCAAAAATTTTTTATGCAAAAAATATAATGGACTATACGTCGTCTTTTTATGCAAAAATTAATGGACTATACATCGTCCATTTTTCATGCCAAAATTTTTTTCATTAAAAAAAATATAATGGACTATACATCGTCTTTTTATGGAAAAATTAATGGACTATACATCGTCTTTTTTATGAAAAAATTAATGGACTATACATCGTCCATTTTTCATGCCAAAATTTTTTTCATGCAAAAAATATAATACATCGTCTTTTTGAGCGAAAATTAATGGACTATACATCGTCCATTTTTCATGGCAAAATTTTTTTCATGCAAAAAATATAATGGACTATATATCGACTTTTTGTGCAAAAATTAATGGACTATACATCGTCCATTTTTCATGCCAAAATTTTTTTCATCAAAAAAATATAATGGACTATACATCGTCTTTTTTACGCAAAAGTTAATGGACTATGCATCGTCTTTTTTATGCAAAAATTAATGGACTATACATCGTCCATTTTTCATGACAAAATTTTTTGCATGCAAAAAATATAATGGACTATACATTATCTTTTTTATGCAAAAATTAATGGACTATACATAGTCTTTTTTATGCAAAAATTAATGAACTATACATCGTCCATTTTTCATGCCAAAATTTTTGTCATTAAAAAAATATAATAGACTATACATCGTCTTTTTATGCAAAAATTAATGGACTATACATCGTCCATTTTACATGCCAAAATTTTTTTCATTAAAAAAATATAATAGACTATACGTAGTCTTTTTATGCAAAAATTAATGAACTATACATCGTCCATTTTTCATGCCAAAAGTTTTTTCATGCAAAAAATATAATGGAATATACATCGTCTTTTTTATGCAATAAATATATGGACTATCGTCCATTTTTCACGCCAAAATTTTTTTCATGCAAAAATTATAATTGAATATACATCGTCTTTTTGAGCGAAAATTAATGGACTATACATCGCCCATTTTTCATGCCAAAATTTTTTTCATGCAAAAAATATAATGGACTATACATCGTCTTTTTTATGCAAAAAATATATGGACTATACATCGTCCATTTCCCATTTTTCATGCCAAAATTTTTTTCATGCAAAAAATATAATAGACTATACATCGTCTTTTTATGCAAAAATTATTGGACTATACATCGTCCATTTTTCATGCCAAAATTTTTTTCATTAAAAAAATATAATAGACTATACATAGTCTTTTTATGCAAAAATTAATGGACTATACATCGTCCATTTTTCATGGCAAAATTTTTTTCATTAAAAAAATATAATAGACTTTACATCGTCTTTTTTATGCAAAAAATATATGGACTATACATCGTCCATTTCCCATTTTTCATGGCAAAATTTTTTTCATGCAAAAAATATAATAGACTATACATCGTCTTTTTTATGGAAAAAATTAATGGACTATACATCGTCCATTTTTCATGGCAAAATTTTTTTTCATGCAAAAAATATAATGGACTATACATCGTCTTTTTTATGCAAAAATTAATGGACTATACATCGTCCATTTTTGATGGCAATATTTTTGTCATTAAAAAAATATAATAGACTATACATCGTCTTTTTATGCAAAAATTAATGGACTATACATCGTCCATTTTACATGCCAAAATTTTTTTCATTAAAAAAATATAATAGACTATACGTAGTCTTTTTATGCAAAAATTAATGAACTATACATCGTCCATTTTTCATGCCAAAAGTTTTTTCATGCAAAAAATATAATGGAATATACATCGTCTTTTTTATGCAATAAATATATGGACTATCGTCCATTTTTCACGCCAAAATTTTTTTCATGCAAAAATTATAATTGAATATACATCGTCTTTTTGAGCGAAAATTAATGGACTATACATCGCCCATTTTTCATGCCAAAATTTTTTTCATGCAAAAAATATAATGGACTATACATCGTCTTTTTTATGCAAAAAATATATGGACTATACATCGTCCATTTCCCATTTTTCATGCCAAAATTTTTTTCATGCAAAAAATATAATAGACTATACACCGTCTTTTTATGCAAAAATTATTGGACTATACATCGTCCATTTTTCATGCCAAAATTTTTTTCATTAAAAAAATATAATAGACTATACATAGTCTTTTTATGCAAAAATTAATGGACTATACATCGTCCATTTTTCATGGCAAAATTTTTTTCATTAAAAAAATATAATAGACTTTACATCGTCTTTTTTATGCAAAAAATATATGGACTATACATCGTCCATTTCCCATTTTTCATGGCAAAATTTTTTTCATGCAAAAAATATAATAGACTATACATCGTCTTTTTTATGGAAAAAATTAATGGACTATACATCGTCCATTTTTCATGGCAAAATTTTTTTTCATGCAAAAAATATAATGGACTATACATCGTCTTTTTTATGCAAAAATTAATGGACTATACATCGTCCATTTTTGATGGCAATATTTTTTTCGTGGGAAAAATATAATGGACTATACATCGTCTTTTTTATGCAAAAATTAATGGACTATACATCCTCCATTTTTGATGACAAAATTTTTTTCATGCAAAAAATATAATGGACTATACATTATCTTTTATATGCAAAAATTAATGGACTTATACATAGTCTTTTTTATGCAAAAATTAATGAACTATACATCGTCCATTTTTCATGCCAAAATTTTTTTCATTAAAAAAATATAATAGACTATACATCGTCTTTTTATGCAAAAATTAATGGACTATACATCGTCCATTTTTCATGCCAAAATTTTTTTCATTAAAAAAATATAATAGACTATACATAGTCTTTTTATGCCAAAATTAATGAACTATACATCGTCCATTTTTCATGCCAAAAGTTTTTTCATGCAAAAAATATAATGGAATATACATCGTATTTTTTATGGAAAAAATATATGGACTATACATTGTCCATTTTTCATGCCAAAATTTTTTTCATGCAAAAAATATAATTGAATATACATCGTCTTTTTGAGCGAAAATTAATGGACTATACATCGTCCATTTTTCATGCCAAAATTTTTTTCATGCAAAAAATATAATGGACTATACATCGTCTTTGTTATGCAAAAATATATGGACTATACATCGTCCATTTCCATTTCCCATTTTTCATGCCAAAATTTTTTTCATGCAAAAAATATAATAGACTATACATCGTCTTTTTTATGGAAAAAATTAATGGACTATACATCGTCCATTTTTGATGGCAATATTTTTTTCATGGAAAAAATATAATGGACATCGTCCATTTTTCATGCCAAAATTTTTTCCATGCAAAAAATATAATGGACTATACATTATCTTTTTTATGCAAAAATATAATGGACTGTACATCGTCTTTTTTATGCAAAAATTAATGGACTATACATCGTCCAGTTTTGATGGCAATATTTTTTTCATGGAAAAAATATAATGGACTATACATTATCTTTTTTATGCAAAAATTAATGGACTATACATCGTCTTTTTTATGCAAAAATTAATGGACTATACATCGTCCATTTTTCATGCCAAAATTTTTTTCATTAAAAAGATATAATAGACTAGACATAGTCTTTTTATGCAAAAATTAATGGACTATACATCGTCCATTTTTCATGGCAAAATTTTTTTCATTAAAAAAATATAATAGACTATACATTGTCTTGTTATGCAAAAATTAATGGACTATACATCGTCGATTTTTGATGGCAATATTTTTTTCATGGAAAAAATATCATGGACTATACATCGTCTTTTTTATGCAAAAAATTAATGGACTATACATCGTCTTTTTACTTGTCAAAAATTTTTTATGCAAAAAATATAATGGACTATACGTCGTCTTTTTATGCAAAAATTAATGGACTATACATCGTCCATTTTTCATGCCAAAATTTTTTTCATGAAAAAAATATAATAGACTATACATCGTCTTTTTATGCAAAAATTAATGGACTATACATCGTCTTTTTTATGAAAAAAGTAATGGACTATACATCGTCCATTTTTCATGCCAAAATTTTTTTCATGCAAAAAATATAATAGACTATACATCGTCTTTTTTATGCAAAAATTAATGGACTATACATCGTCCATTTTTGATGGCAATATTTTTTTCATGGAAAAAATATAATACATCGTCTTTTTGAGCGAAAATTAATGGACTATACATCGTCCATTTTTCATAGCAAAATTTTTTTCATGCAAAAAATATAATGGACTATATATCGACTTTTTGTGCAAAAATTAATGGACTATACATCGTCCATTTTTCATGCCAAAATTTTTTTCATGAAAAAAATATAATGGACTATACATCGTCTTTTTTACGCAAAAGTTAATGGACTATGCATCGTCTTTTTTATGGAAAAATTAATGGACTATACATCGTCCATTTTTCATGACAAAATTTTTTTCATGCAAAAAATATAATGGACTATACATTATCTTTTTTATGCAAAAATTAATGGACTATACATAGTCTTTTTTATGCAAAAATTAATGAACTATACATCGTCCATTTTTCATGCCAAAATTTTTCTCATTAAAAAAATATAATAGACTATACATCGTCTTTTTATGCAAAAATTAATGGACTATACATCGTCCATTTTACATGCCAAAATTTTTTTCATTAAAAAAATATAATAGACTATACATAGTCTTTTTATGCAAAAATTAATGAACTATACATCGTCCATTTTTCATGCCAAAAGTTTTTTCATGGAAAAAATATAATGGACTATACATCGTCTTTTTTATGCAAAAAATATATGGACTATACATCGTCCATTTCCCATTTTTCATGCCAAAATTTTTTTCATGCAAAAAATATAATAGACTATACATCGTCTTTTTATGCAAAAATTATTGGACTATACATCGTCCATTTTTCATGCCAAAATTTTTTTCATGCAAAAAATATAATAGACTATACATCGTCTTTTTTATGCAAAAATTAATGGACTATACATCGTCCATTTTTGATGGCAATATTTTTTTCATGGAAAAAATATAATACATCGTCTTTTTGAGCGAAAATTAATGGACTATACATCGTCCATTTTTCATGGCAAAATTTTTTTCATGCAAAAAATATAATGGACTATATATCGACTTTTTGTGCAAAAATTAATGGACTATATATACATCGTCCATTTTTCATGCCAAAATTTTTTTCATGAAAAAAATATCGTCTTTTTTACGCAAAAGTTAATGGACTATGCATCGTCTTTTTTATGCAAAAATTAATGGACTATACATCGTCCATATTTCATGACAAAATTTTTTTCATGCAAAAAATATAATGGACTATACATTATCTTTTTTATGCAAAAATTAATGCACTATACATAGTCTTTTTTTATGCAAAAATTAATGAACTATACATCGTCCATTTTTCATGCCAAAATTTTTCTCATTAAAAAAATATAATAGACTATACATCGTCTTTTTATGCAAAAATTAATGGACTATACATCGTCCATTTTACATGCCAAAATTTTTTTCATTAAAAAAATATAATAGACTATACATAGTCTTTTTATGCAAAAATTAATGAACTATACATCGTCCATTTTTCATGCCAAAAGTTTTTTCATTAAAAAAATATAATAGACTTTAGTATACATCGTCCATTTCCCATTTTTCATGCCAAAATTTTTTTCATGCAAAAAATATAATAGACTATACATCGTCTTTTTTATGGATAAAATTAATGGACAATACATCGTCCATTTTTCATGCCAAAATTTTTTTTCATGCAAAAAATATAATGGACTATACATCGTCTTTTTTATGCAAAAATTAATGGACTATACATCGTCCATTTTTGATGGCAATATTTTTTTCGTGGGAAAAATATAATGGACTATACATCGTTTTTTTATGGAAAAAATTAATGGACTATACATCCTCCATTTTTCATGACAAAATTTTTTTTATGCAAAAAATATAATGGAATATACATCGTCTTTTTGAGCGAAAATTAATGGACTATACATCATCCATTTTTCATACCAAAATTTTTTTCATGCAAAAAATATAATAGACTATACATCGTCTTTTTATGCAAAAAGTAATGGACTATACATCGTCTTTTTTATGCAAAAAATATATGGACTATACGTCGTCCATTTCCCATTTTTCATGCCAAAATTTTTTTCATGCAAAAAATATAATAGACTATACATCGTCTTTTTTATGGAAAAAATTAATGGACTATACATCGTCCATTTTTCATTCCAAAATTTTTTTCAGCAAAAAATATAATGGAATATACATCGTCTTTTTGAGCGAAAATTAATGGACTATACATCGTCCGTTTTTTGTCTTGTTATGCAAAAATTAATGGACTATACATCGTCCATTTTTGATGGCAATATTTTTTTCATGGAAAAAATTTTTTTCATGCAAAAAATATAATGGACTATATATCGACTTTTTGTGCAAAAATTAATGGACTATACATCGTCCATTTTTCATGCCAAAATTTTTTTCATGAAAAAAATATAATGGACTATACATCGTCTTTTTTACGCAAAAGTTAATGGACTATGCATCGTCTTTTTTATGCAAAAATTAATGGACTATACATCGTCCATTTTTCATGACAAAATTTTTTTCATGCAAAAAATATAATGGACTATACATTATCTTTTTTATGCAAAAATTAATGGACTATACATAGTCTTTTTTATGCAAAAATTAATGAACTATACATCGTCCATTTTTCATGCCAAAATTTTTCTCATTAAAAAAATATAATAGACTATACATCGTCTTTTTATGCAAAAATTAATGGACTATACATCGTCCATTTTACATGCCAAAAGTTTTTTCATGCAAAAAATATAATTGAATATACATCGTCTTTTTGAGCGAAAATTAATGGACTATACATCGCCCATTTTTCATGCCAAAATTTTTTTCATGGAAAAAATATAATGGACTATACATCGTCTTTTTTATGCAAAAAATATATGGACTATACATCGTCCATTTTTGATGGCAATATTTTTTTCATGGAAAAAATATAATACATCGTCTTTTTGAGCGAAAATTAATGGACTATACATCGTCCATTTTTCATGGCAAAATTTTTTTCATGCAAAAAATATAATGGACTATATATCGACTTTTTGTGCAAAAATTAATGGACTATATATACATCGTCCATTTTTCATGACAAAATTTGTTTCATGCAAAAAATATAATGGACTATACATTATCTTTTTTATGCAAAAATTAATGCACTATACATAGTCTTTTTTATGCAAAAATTAATGAACTATACATCGTCCATTTTTCATGCCAAAATTTTTCTCATTAAAAAAATATAATAGACTATACATCGTCTTTTTATGCAAAAATTAATGGACTATACATCGTCCATTTTACATGCCAAAATTTTTTTCATTAAAAAAATATAATAGACTATACATAGTCTTTTTATGCAAAAATTAATGAACTATACATCGTCCATTTTTCATGCCAAAAGTTTTTTCATGCAAAAATTATAATGCACTATACATTGTCTTTTTTTTGCAATAAATATATGGACTATACATCGTCCATTTTTGATGGCAATATTTTTTTCATGGAAAAAATATAATGGACTATACATCGCCCATTTTTCATGCCAAAATTTTTTTCATGGAAAAAATATAATGGACTATACATCGTCTTTTTTATGCAAAAAATATATGGACTATACATCGTCCATTTCCCATTTTTCATGCCAAAATTTTTTTCATGCAAAAAATATAATAGACTATACATCGTCTTTTTATGCAAAAATTATTGGACTATACATCGTCCATTTTTCATGCCAAAATTTTTTTCATGCAAAAAATATAATAGACTATACATCGTCTTTTTTATGCAAAAATTAATGGACTATACATCGTCCATTTTTGATGGCAATATTTTTTTCATGGAAAAAATATAATGGACTATACATCGTCCATTTTTCATGCCAAAATTTTTTTCATGCAAAAAATATAATGGACTATACATTATCTTTTTTATGCAAAAATTAATGGACTATACATCGTCTTTTTTATGCAAAAATTAATGGACTATACATCGTCCATTTTTCATGCCAAAATTTTTTTCATTAAAAAAATATTATAGACTATACATCGTCTTTTTATGCAAAAATTAATGGACTATACATCGTCCATTTTTCATGCCAAAATTTTTTTCATTAAAAAAATATAATAGACTATACATAGTCTTTTTATGCAAAAATTAATGGACTATACATCGTCCATTTTTCATGGCAAAATTTTTTTCATTAAAAAAATATAATAGACTTTACATCGTCTTTTTTATGCAAAAAATATATGGACTATACATCGTCCATTTCCCATTTTTCATGGCAAAATTTTTTTCATGCAAAAAATATAATAGACTATACATCGTCTTTTTTATGGAAAAAATTAATGGACTATATATCGTCCATTTTTCATGCCAAAATTTTTTTTCATGCAAAAAATATAATGGACTATACATCGCCTTTTTTCTGCAAAAATTAATGGACTATACATCGTCCATTTTTGATGGCAATATTTTTTTCGTGGGAAAAATATAATGGACTATACATCGTCTTTTTTATGCAAAAAATTAATGGACTATACATCCTCCATTTTTCATGACAAAATTTTTTTCATGCAAAAAATATAATGGACTATACATTATCTTTTATATGCAAAAATTAATGGACTTATACTTAGTCTTTTTTATGCAAAAATTAATGAACTATACATCGTCCATTTTTCATGCCAAAATTTTTTTCATTAAAAAAATATAATAGACTATACATCGTCTTTTTATGCAAAAATTAATGGACTATACATCGTCCATTTTTCATGCCAAAATTTTTTTCATTAAAAAAATATAATAGACTATACATAGTCTTTTTATGCCAAAATTAATGAACTATACATCGTCCATTTTTCATGCCAAAAGTTTTTTCATGCAAAAAATATAATGGAATATACATCGTCTTTTTTATGGAAAAAATATATGGACTATACATTGTCCATTTTTCATGCCAAAATTTTTTTCATGCAAAAAATATAATTGAATATACATCGTCCATTTTTCATGCCAAAATTTTTTTCATGCAAAAAATATAATACATCGTCTTTTTGAGCGAAAATTAATGGTCTATACATCGTCCATTTTTCATGGCAAAATTTTTTTCATGCAAAAAATATAATGGACTATATATCGACTTTTTGTGCAAAAATTAATGAACTATACATCGTCCATTTCCATTTCCCATTTTTCATGCCAAAATTTTTTTCATGCAAAAAATATAATAGACTATACATCGTCTTTTTTATGGAAAAAATTAATGGACTATACATCGTCCATTTTTGATGGCAATATTTTTTTCATGGAAAAAATATAATGGACTATACATCGTCCATTTTTCATGCCATAATTTTTTCCATGCAAAAAATATAATGGACTATACATTATCTTTTTTATGCAAAAATATAATGGACTAGACATCGTCTTTTTTATGCAAAAATTAATGGACTATACATCGTCCATTTTTGATGGCAATATTTTTTTCATGGAAAAAATATAATGGACTATACATCGTCCATTTTTCATGCCAAAATTTTTTCCATGCAAAAAATATAATGGACTATACATTATCTTTTTTATGCAAAAATTAATGGACTATACATCGTCTTTTTTATGCAAAAATTAATGGACTATACATTCATTAAAAAAATATAATAGACTAGACATAGTCTTTTTATGCAAAAATTAATGGACTATACATCGTCCATTTTTCATGGCAAAATTTTTTTCATTAAAAAAATATAATAGACTATACATTGTCTTGTTATGCAAAAATTAATGGACTATACATCGTCCATTTTTGATGGCAATATTTTTTTCATGGAAAAAATATCATGGACTATACATCGTCTTTTTTATGCAAAAAATTAATGGACTATACATCGTCTTTTTACTTGTCAAAAATTTTTTATGCAAAAAATATAATGGACTATACGTCGTCTTTTTTATGCAAAAATTAATGGACTATACATCGTCCATTTTTCATGACATAATTTTTTTCATGCAAAAAATATAATGGACTATACATTATCTTTTTTATGCAAAAATTAATGGACTATACATAGTCTTTTTTATGCAAAAATTAATGAACTATACATCGTCCATTTTTCATGCCAAAATTTTTCTCATTAAAAAAATATAATAGACTATACATCGTCTTTTTATGCAAAAATTAATGGACTATACATCGTCCATTTTACATGTCAAAATTTTTTCATTAAAAAAATATAATAGACTATACATAGTCTTTTTATGCAAAAATTAATGAACTATACATCGTCCATTTTTCATGCCAAAAGTTTTTTCATGCAAAAAATATAATGGAATATACATCGTCTTTTTTATGCAATAAATATATGGACTATCGTCCATTTTTCAGGCCAAAATTTTTTTCATGCAAAAAATATAATTGAATATACATCGTCTTTTTGAGCGAAAATTAATGGACTATACATCGCCCATTTTTCATGGCAAAATTTTTTTTCATGCAAAAAATATAATGGACTATACGTCGTCTTTTTATGCAAAAATTAATGGACTATACATCGTCCATTTTTCATGCCAAAATTTTTTTCCTGCCAAAAATATAATAGACTTTACATCGTCTTTTTTATGGAAAAAATTAATGGACTATACATCGTCCATTTTTCATGCCAAAATTTTTTTTCATGCAAAAAATATAATGGACTATACATCGTCTTTTTATGCAAAAATTAATGGACTATACATCGTCCATTTTTCATGCCAAAATTTTTTTCATTAAAAAAATATAATAGACTATACATAGTCTTTTTATGCAAAAATTAATGGACTATACATCGTCTTTTTTATGCAAAAAATTAATGGACTATACATCGTCTTTTTTCTTGTCAAAAATTTTTTTATGCAAAAAATATAATGGACTATACGTCGTCTTTTTATGCAAAAATTAATGGACTATACATCCTCCATTTTTCATGCCGAAATGTTTTTTATGAAAAAAATATAATAGACTATACATCGTCTTTTTATGCAAAAATTAATGGACTATACATCGTCTTTTTTATGAAAAAATTAATGGACTATACATCGTCCATTTTTCATGCCAAAATTTTTTTCACGCAAAAAATATAATACATCGTTTTTGTGAGCAAAAATTAATGGACTATACATCGTCCATTTTTCATGGCAAAATTTTTTTCATGCAAAAAATATAACGGACTATATATCGACTTTTTGTGCAAAAATTAATGGACTATACATCGTCCATTTTTCATGGCAAAATTTTTTTCATGAAAAAAATATAATGGACTATACATCGTCTTTTTTACGCAAAAGTTAATGGACTATGCATCGTCTTTTTTATGCAAAAATTAATGGACTATACATCGTCCATTTTTCATGACAAAATTTTTTTCATGCAAAAAATATAATGGACTATACATTATCTTTTTTATGCAAAAATTAATGGACTTATACATAGTCTTTTTTATGCAAAAATTAATGAACTATACATCGTCCATTTTTCATGCCAAAATTTTTTTCATTAAAAAAATATAATAGACTATAAATCGTCTTTTTATGCAAAAATTAATGGACTATACATCGTCCATTTTTCATGCCAAAATTTTTTTCATTAAAAAAATATAATAGACTATACATAGTCTTTTTATGCCAAAATTAATGAACTATACATCGTCCATTTTTCATGCCAAAAGTTTTTTCATGCAAAAAATATAATGGAATATACATCGTCTTTTTTATGCAAAAAATATATGGACTATACATCGCCCATTTTTCATGCCAAAATTTTTTTCATGCAAGAAATATAATGGACTATACATCGTCTTTTTTATGCAAAAAATATATGGACTATACATCGTCCATTTCCCATTTTTCATGCCAAAATTTTTTTCATGCAAAAAATATAATAGACTATACATCGTCTTTTTATGCAAAAATTATTGGACTATACATCGTCCATTTTTCATGCCAAAATTTTTTTCATGCAAAAAATATAATGGACTATACATCGTCTTTTTTATGCAAAAATTAATGGACTATACATCGTCCATTTTTGATGGCAATATATTTTTCATGGAAAAAATATAATGGACTATAATACATCGTCCATTTTTCATGCCAAAATTTTTTCCATGCAAAAAATATAATGGACTATACATTATCTTCATTATTGTCTTGTTATGCAAAAATTAATGGACTATACATCGTCCATTTTTGATGGCAATATTTTTTTCATGGAAAAAATATAATGGACTATACATCGTCTTTTTTATGCAAAAAATTAATGGACTATACATCGTCTTTTTACTTGTCAAAAATTTTTTATGCAAAAAATATAATGGACTATACGTCGTCTTTTTTATGCAAAAATTAATGGACTATACATCGTCCATTTTTGATGGCAATATATTTTTCATGGAAAAAATATAATGGACTATACATCGTCCATTTTTCATGCCAAAATTTTTTTCATGAAAAAAATATAATAGACTATACATCGTCTTTTTATGCAAAAATTAATGGACTATACATCGTCTTTTTTGTGAAAAAATTAATGGACTATACATCGTCCATTTTTCATGCCAAAATTTTTTTCATGCAAAAAATATAATACATCGTCTTTTTGAGCGAAAATTAATGGTCTATACATCGTCCATTTTTCATGGCAAAATTTTTTTCATGCAAAAAATATAATGGACTATATATCGACTTTTTGTGCAAAAATTAATGGACTATACATCGTCCATTTTTCATGCCAAAATTTTTTTCATGAAAAAAATATAATGGACTATACATCGTCTTTTTTACGCAAAAGTTAATGGACTATGCATCGTCTTTTTTATGCAAAAATTAATGGACTATACATCGTCCATTTTTCATGACATAATTTTTTTCATGCAAAAAATATAATGGACTATACATTATCTTTTTTATGCAAAAATTAATGGACTATACATAGTCTTTTTTATGCAAAAATTAATGAACTATACATCGTCCATTTTTCATGCCAAAATTTTTCTCATTAAAAAAATATAATAGACTATACATCGTCTTTTTATGCAAAAATTAATGAACTATACATCGTCCATTTTACATGCCAAAATTTTTTTTTTTTTATGCAAAAATTAATGGACTATACATCATCCATTTTTCATGGCAAAATTTTTTTCATGCAAAAAATATAATAGACTATACATCGTCTTTTTATGCAAAAAGTAATGGACTATACATCGTCTTTTTTATGCAAAAAATTAATGGACTATACATCGTCTTTTTTCTTGTCAAAAATTTTTTTATGCAAAAAATATAATGGACTATACGTCGTCTTTTTATGCAAAAATTAATGGACTATACATCGTCCATGTATAATAGACTATACATCGTCTTTTTATGCAAAAATTAATGGACTATACATCGTCTTTTTTATGAAAAAATTAATGGACTATACATCGTCCATTTTTCATGCCAAAATTTTTTTCACGCAAAAAATATAATACATCGTCTTTGTGAGCAAAAATTAATGGACTATACATCGTCCATTTTTCATGGCAAAATTTTTTTCATGCAAAAAATATAACGGACTATATATCGACTTTTTGTGCAAAAATTAATGGACTATACGTCGTCTTTTTATGCAAAAATTAATCGTCCATTTTTCATGGCAAAATTTTTTTCATGAAAAAAATATAATGGACTATACATCGTCTTTTTTACGCAAAAGTTAATGGACTATGCATCGTCTTTTTTATGCAAAAATTAATGGACTATACATCGTCCATTTTTCATGACAAAATTTTTTTCATGCAAAAAATATAATGGACTATACATTATCTTTTTTATGCAAAAATTAATGGACTTATACATAGTCTTTTTTATGCAAAAATTAATGAACTATACATCGTCCATTTTTCATGCCAAAATTTTTTTCATTAAAAAAATATAATAGACTATACATCGTCTTTTTATGCAAAAATTAATGGACTATACATCGTCCATTTTTCATGCTAAAATTTTTTTCATTAAAAAAATATAATAGACTATACATAGTCTTTTTATGCCAAAATTAATGAACTATACATCGTCCATTTTTCATGCCAAAAGTTTTTTCATGCAAAAAATATAATGGAATATGCATCGTCTTTTTTATGCAAAAAATATATGGACTATACATCGCCCATTTTTCATGCCAAAATTTTTTTCATGCAAAAAATATAATGGACTATACATCGTCTTTTTTATGCAAAAAATATATGGACTATACATCGTCCATTTCCCATTTTCCATGCCAAAATTTTTTTCATGCAAAAAATATAATAGACTATACATCGTCTTTTTATGCAAAAATTATTGGACTATACATCGTCCATTTTTCATGCCAAAATTTTTTTCATGCAAAAAATATAATGGACTATACATCGTCTTTTTTATGCAAAAATTAATGGACTATACATCGTCCATTTTTGATGGCAATATATTTTTCATGGAAAAAATATAATGGACTATACATCGTCCATTTTTCATGCCAAAATTTTTTCCATGCAAAAAATATAATGGACTATACATTATCTTTTTTATGCAAAAATTAATGGACTATACATCGTCTTTTTTATGCAAAAATTAATGGACTATACATATATATATATATCGTCCATTTTTTATGCCAAAATTTTTTTCATTAAAAAAATATAATAGACTATACATTGTCTTGTTATGCAAAAATTAATGGACTATACATCGTCCATTTTTGATGGCAATATTTTTTTCATGGAAAAAATATAATAGACTATACATCGTCTTTTTATGCAAAAATTAATGGACTATACATCGTCCATTTTTCATGCCAAAATTTTTTTCATAAAAAAAAAATATAATAGACTGTACATAGTCTTTTTATGCAAAAATTAATGGACTACACATCGTCCATTTTTGATGGCAATATTTTTTTCATGGGAAAAATATAATGGACTATACATCGTCTTTTTTATGCAAAAAATTAATGGACTATACATCGTCCATTTTTCATGCCAAAATTTTTTTCATGAAAAAAATATAATAGACTATACATCGTCTTTTTATGCAAAAATTAATGGACTATACATCGTCTTTTTTATGAAAAAATTAATGTACTATACATCGTCCATTTTTCATGCCAAAATTTTTTTCATGCAAAAAATATAATACATCGTCTTTTTGAGCGAAAATTAATGGACTATACATCGTCCATTTTTCATGGCAAAAGTTTTTTCATGCAAAAAATATAACGGACTATATATCGACTTTTTGTGCAAAAATTAATAGACTATACATCGTCCATTTTTCATGCCAAAATTTTTTTCATGAAAAAAATATAACGGACTATATATCGACTTTTTGTGCAAAAATTAATGGACTATACATCGTCCATTTTTCATGCCAAAATTTTTTTCATGAAAAAAAGTTAATGGACTATGCATCGTCTTTTTTATGCAAAAATTAATGGACTATACATCGTCCATTTTTCATGACAAAATTTTTTTCATGCAAAAAATATAATGGACTATACATCGTCTTTTTTACGCAAAAGTTAATGGACTATGCATCGTCTTTTTTATGCAAAAATTAATGGACTATACATCGTCCATTTTTCATGACAAAATTTTTTTCATGCAAAAAATATAATGTACTATACATTATCTTTTTTATGCAAAAATTAATGGACTTATACATAGTCTTTTTTATGCAAAAATTAATGAACTATACATCGTCCATTTTTCATGCCAAAATTTTTTTCATTAAAAAAATATAATAGACTATACATCGTCTTTTTATGCAAAAATTAATGGACTATACATCGTCCATTTTTCATGCCAAAATTTTTTTCATGAAAAAAATATAATGGACTATACATAGTCTTTTTAGGCCAAAATTAATGAACTATACATCGTCCATTTTTCATGCCAAAAGTTTTTTCATGCAAAAAATATAATGGAATATACATCGTCTTTTTTATGCAAAAAATATATGGACTATACATTGTCCATTTTTCATGGCAAAATTTTTTTCATGCAAAAAATATAATTGAATATACATCGTCTTTTTGAGCGAAAATTAATGGACTATACATCGCCCATTTTTCATGCCAAAATTTTTTTCATGCAAAAAATATAATGGACTATACATCGTCTTTTTTATGCAAAAAATATATAGACTATACATCGTCCATTTCCCATTTTTCATGCCAAAATTTTTTTCATGCAAAAAATATAATAGACTATACATCGTCTTTTTATGCAAAAATTATTGGACTATACATCGTCCATTTTTCATGCCAACATTTTTTTCATGCAAAAATATAATGGACTATACATCGTCTTTTTTATGGAAAAATTAATGGACTATACATCGTCCATTTTTGATGGCAATATATTTTTCATGGAAAAAATATAATGGACTATACATCGTTCATTTTTCATGCCAAAATTTTTTCCATGCAAAAAATATAATGGACTATACATTATCTTTTTTATGCAAAAATTATTGGACTATACATCGTCTTTTTATGCAAAAATTAATGGACTATACATATATATATATATCGTCCATTTTTTATGCCAAAATTTTTTCATTAAAAAAATATAATAGACTATACATCGTTTTTTTTATGCAAAAAATATATGGACTATACATCGTCCATTTCCCATTTTTCATGGCAAAATTTTTTTCATGCAAAAAATATAATAGACTATACATCGTCTTTTTTATGGAAAAAATTAATGGACTATACATCGTCCATTTTTGATGGCAATATTTTTTTCATGGAAAAAATATAATGGACTATACATTATCTTTTTTATGGAAAAATATAATGGACTATACATCGTCTTTTTTATGCAAAAATTAATGGACTATACATCGTCCATTTTTGATGGCAATATTTTTTTCATGGAAAAAATATAATGGACTATATATACATCGTCCATTTTTCATGCCAAAATTTTTTCCATGCAAAAAATATAATGGACTATACATTATCTTTTTTATGCAAAAATTAATGGACTATACATCGTCTTTTTTATGCAAAAATTAATGGACTATACATCGTCCATTTTTCATGCCAAAATTTTTTTCATTAAAAAAATATAATAGACTAGACATAGTCTTTTTATGCAAAAATTAATGGACTATACATCGTCCATTTTTGATGGCATTATTTTTTTCATGGAAAAAATATAATGGACTATACATCGTCCATTTTTCATGGCAAAATTTTTTTCATACAAAAAATATATGGACTATACATCGTCCATTTCCCATTTTTCATGCCAAAATTTTTTTCATGCAAAAAATATAATAGACTATACATCGTCTTTTTATGCAAAAGTTATTGGACTATACATCGTCCATTTATCATGCCAAAATTTTTTTCATGCAAAAAATATAATAGACTATACATCGTGTTTTTTATGCAAAAATTAATGGACTATACATCGTCCATTTTTGATGGCAAAATTTTTTCATAGAAAAAATATAATGGACTATACATCGTCCATTTTTCATGCCAAAATTTTTTTCATGCAAAAAATATAATGGACTATACATTATCTTTTTTATGCAAAAATTAATGGACTATACATCGTCTTTTTTATGCAAAAATTAATGGACTATACATCGTCCATTTTTCATGCCAAAATTTTTTTCATTAAAAAAATATAATAGACTATACATCGTCTTTCTATGCAAAAATTAATGGACTATACATCGTCCATTTTTCATGCCAAAATTTTTTTCATAAAAAAAAAATATAATAGACTATACATAGTCTTTTTATGCAAAAATTAATGGACTATACATCGTCCATTTTTCATGGCAAAATTTTTTTCATTAAAAAAATATAATAGACTTTACATCGTCTTTTTTATGCAAAAAATATATGGACTATACATCGTCCATTTCCCATTTTTCATGCCAAAATTTTTTTCATGCAAAAAATATAATAGACTATACATCGTCTTTTTCATGGCAAAAATTAATGGACTATACATCGTCCATTTTTCATGCCAAAATTTTTTTTCATGCAAAAAATATAATGCACTATACATCGTCTTTTTTATGCAAAAATTAATGGACTATACATCGTCCATTTTTGATGGCAATATTTTTTTCATGGGAAAAATATAATGGACTATACATCGTCTTTTTTATGCAAAAAATTAATGGACTATACATCCTCCATTTTTCATGACAAAATTTTTTTCATGCAAAAAATATAATGGCATATACATCGTCTTTTTGAGCGAAAATTAGTGGACTATACATCATCCATTTTTCATGCCAAAATTTTTTTCATGCAAAAAATATAATAGACTATACATCGTCTTTTTATGCAAAAAGTAATGGACTATACATCGTCTTTTTTATGCAAAAAATTAATGGACTATACATCGTCCATTTTTGATGGCAATATTTTTTTCATGCAAAAAATATAATGGACTATACGTCGTCTTTTTATGCAAAAATTAATGGACTATACATCGTCCATTTTTCATGCCAAAATTTTTTTCATGAAAAAAATATAATAGACTATACATCGTCTTTTTATGCAAAAATTAATGGACTATACATCGTCTTTTTTATGAAAAAATTAATGGACTATACATCGTCCATTTTTCATGCCAAAATTTTTTTCATGCAAAAAATATAATACATCGTCTTTTTGAGCGAAAATTAATGGACTATACATCGTCCATTTTTCATGGCAAAAGTTTTTTCATGCAAAAAATATAACGGACTATATATCGACTTTTTGTGCAAAAATTAATGGACTATACATCGTCCATTTTTCATGCCAAAATTTTTTTCATGAAAAAAAGTTAATGGACTATGCATCGTCTTTTTTATGCAAAAATTAATGGACTATACATCGTCCATTTTTCATGACAAAATTTTTTTCATGCAAAAAATATAATGGACTATACATTATCTTTTTTATGCAAAAATTAATGGACTATACATCGTCTTTTTTATGAAAAAATTAATGGACTATACATCGTCCATTTTTCATGCCAAAATTTTTTTCATGCAAAAAATATAATACATCGTCTTTTTGAGCGAAAATTAATGGACTATATATACATCGTCCATTTTTCATGGCAAAAGTTTTTTCATGCAAAAAATATAACGGACTATATATCGACTTTTTGTGCAAAAATTAATGGACTATACATCGTCCATTTTTCATGCCAAAATTTTTTTCATGAAAAAAATATAATGGACTATACATCGTCTTTTTTACGCAAAAAATTAATGGACTATACATCGTCCATTTTTGATGGCAATATTTTTTTCATGCAAAAAATATAATAGACTATACATTATCTTTTTTATGCAAAAATTAATGGACTATACATCGTCTTTTTTATGAAAAAATTAATGGACTATACATCGTCCATTTTTCATGCCAAAATTTTTTTCATGCAAAAAATATAATACATCGTCTTTTTGAGCGAAAATTAATGGACTATACATCGTCCATTTTTCATGGCAAAAGTTTTTTCATGCAAAAAATATAATGGACTATACATCGTCTTTTTTACGCAAAAGTTAATGGACTATGCATCGTCTTTTTTATGGAAAAATTAATGGACTATACATCGTCCATTTTTCATGACAAAATTTTTTTCATGCAAAAAATATAATGGACTATACATTATCTTTTTTATGCAAAAATTAATGGACTTATACATAGTCTTTTTTATGCAAAAATTAATGAACTATACATCGTCCATTTTTCATGGCAAAATTTTTTTCATTAAAAAAATATAATAGACTATACATCGTCTTTTTATGCAAAAATTAATGGACTATACATCGTCCATTTTTCATGCCAAAATTTTTTTCATTAAAAAAATATAATGGAATATACATAGTCTTTTTATGCCAAAAGTTTTTTCTTGCAAAAAATATAATGGAACATACATCGTCTTTTTTATGCAAAAAATATATGGACTATACATTGTCCATTTTTCATGCCAAAATTTTTTTCATGCAAAAAATATAATTGAATATACATCGTCTTTTTGAGCGAAAATTAATGGACTATACATCGCCCATTTTTCATGCCAAAATTTTTTTCATGCAAAAAATATAATGGACTATACATCGTCTTTTTTATGGAAAAAATATATGGACTATACATCGTCCATTTCCCATTTTTCATGCCAAAATTTTTTTCATGCAAAAAATATAATAGACTATACATCGTCTTTTTATGCAAAAATTATTGGACTATACATCGTCCATTTTTCATGCCAAAATTTTTTTCATGCAAAAAATATAATGGACTATACATCGTCTTTTTTATGCAAAAATTAATGGACTATACATGGTCCATTTTTGATGGCAATATATTTTTCATGGAAAAAATATAATGGACTATACATCGTCCATTTTTCATGCCAAAATTTTTTCCATGCAAAAGTATAATGGACTATACATTATCTTTTTTATGCAAAAATTATTGGACTATACATCGTCTTTTTATGCAAAAATTAATGGACTGTACATATATATATATATCGTCCATTTTTTATGCCAAAATTTTTTCATTAAAAAAATATAATAGACTATACATCGTCTTTTTTATGCAAAAAATATATGGACTATACATCGTCCATTTCCCATTTTTCATGCCAAAATTTTTTTCATGCAAAAAATATAATAGACTAGACATAGTCTTTTTATGCAAAAATTAATGGACTATACATCGTCCATTTTTGATGGCAATATTTTTTTCATGGAAAAAATATAATGGACTATACATCGTCCATTTTTCATGGCAAAATTTTTTTCATGCAAAAAATATATGGACTATACATCGTCCATTTCCCATTTTTCATGCCAAAATTTTTTTCATGCAAAAAAAAATAAAATAATAGACTATACATCGTCTTTTTATGCAAAAATTATTGGACTATACATCGTCCATTTTTCATGCCAAAATTTTTTTCATGCAAAAAATATAATAGACTATACATCGTCTTTTTTATGCAAAAATTAATGGACTATACATCGTCCATTTTTGATGGCAATATTTTTTTCATGGAAAAATATAATAATATATAATATAATACATCGTCCATTTTTCATGCCAAAATTTTTTTCATGCAAAAAATATAATGGACTATGCATTATCTTTTTTATGCAAAAATAATGGACTATACATCGTCTTTTTTATGCAAAAATTAATGGACTATACATATATATATATATCGTCCATTTTTCATGGCAAAATTTTTTTCATTAAAAAAATATAATAGACTATACATCGTCTTTTTTATGCAAAAAATATTTGGACTATACATCGTCCATTTCCCATTTTTCATGCCAAAATTTTTTTCATGCAAAAAATATAATAGACTATACATCGTCTTTTTTATGGAAAAAATTAATGGACTATACATCGTCCATTTTTCATGCCAAAATTTTTTTCATGCAAAAAATATAATGGACTATACATCGTCTTTTTTATGCAAAAATTAATGGACTATACATCGTCCATTTTTGATGGCAATATTTTTTTCATGGGAAAAATATAATGGACTATACATCGTCTTTTTTATGCAAAAAATTAATGGACTATACATCCTCCATTTTTCATGACAAAATTTTTTTCATGCAAAAAATATAATGGTATATACATCGTCTTTTTGAGCGAAAATTAATGCGTCTTTTTATGCAAAAATTAATGGACTATACATCGTCCATTTTTCATTGCAAAATTTTTTTCATGAAAAAAATATAATAGACTATACATCGTCTTTTTATGCATAAATTAATGGACTATATATACATAGTCTTTTTTATGAAAAAATTAATGGACTATACATCGTCCATTTTTCATGCCAAAATTTTTTTCATGCAAAAAATATAATACATCGTCTTTTTGAGCGAAAATTAATGAACTATACATCGTCCATTTTTCATGGCAAAATGTTTTTCATGCAAAAAATATAATGGACTATATATCGACTTTTTGTGCAAAAATTAATGGACTATACATCGTCCATTTTTCATGGCAAAATTTTTTTCATGAAAAAAATATAATGGACTATACATTATCTTTTTTATGCAAAAATTAATGGACTCTACATAGTCTTTTTTATGCAAAAATTAATGAACTATACATCGTCCATTTTTCATGCCAAAATTTTTTTCATTAAAAAAATATAATAGACTATACATCGTCTTTTTATGCAAAAATTAATGGACTATACATCGTCCATTTTTCATGCCAAAATTTTTTTCATGCAAAAAATATAATAGACTATACATCGTCTTTTTATGCCAAAATTAATGAACTATACATCGTCCATTTTTCATGCCAAAAGTGTTTTCATGCAAAAAATATAATGGAATATACATCGTCTTTTTTATGCAAAAATTAATGGACTATACATCGTCCATTTTTGATGGCAATATATTTTTCATGGAAAAAATATAATGGACTATACATCGTCCATTTTTCATGCCAAAATTTTTTCCATGCAAAAAATATAATGGACTATACATTATCTTTTTTATGCAAAAATTAATGGACTATACATCGTCTTTTTTATGCAAAAATTAATGGACTATACATATATATATATATCGTCCATTTTTTATGCCAAAATTTTTTTCATTAAAAAAATATAATAGACTATACATCGTCTTTTTTATGCAAAAAATATATGGACTATACATCGTCCATTTCCCATTTTTCATGCCAAAATTTTTTTCATGCAAAAAATATAATAGACTATACATCGTCTTTTTTATGGAAAAAATTAATGGACTATACATCGTCCATTTTTGATGGCAATATTTTTTTCATGGAAAAAATATAATGGACTATACATCGTCCATTTTTCATGCCAAAATTTTTTCCATGCAAAAAATATAATGGACTATACATTATCTTTTTTATGCAAAAATATAATGGACTATACATCGTCTTTTTTATGGAAAAAATAATGGACTATACATCGTCCATTTTTGATGGCAATATTTTTTTCATGGAAAAAATATAATGGACTATACATCGTCCATTTTTCATGCCAAAATTTTTTCCATGCAAAAAATATAATGGACTATATCATTATATATATAACATTATCTTTTTTATGCAAAAATTAATGGACTATAGATCGTCTTTTTTATGCAAAAATTAATGGACTATACATCGTCCATTTTTCATGCCAAAATTTTTTTCATTAAAAAAATATAATAGACTAGACATAGTCTTTTTATGCAAAAATTAATGGACTATACATCGTCCATTTTTCATGCCAAAATTTTTTTCATGCAAAAAATATAATGGAATATACATCGTCTTTTTGAGCGAAAATGATGGACTATGCATCGTTTGTTTTATGCAAAAATTAATGGACTATACATCGTCTTTTTTATGCAAAAATTAATGGACTATACATCGTCCATTTTTCATGCCAAAATTTTTTTTATTAAAAAAATATAATAGACTAAACATCGTCTTTTTATGCAAAAATTAATGGACTATACATCGTCCATTTTTCATGCCAAAATTTTTTTCATTAAAAAAATATAATAGACTATACATAGTCGTTTTATGCAAAAATTAATGGACTATACATCGTCCATTTTTCATGCCAAAAGTTTTTTCATGCAAAAAATATAATGGAATATACATCGTCTTTTTTATGCAAAAAATATATGGACTATACATCGTCCATTTTTCATGCCAAAATTTTTTTCATGCAAAAAATATAATACATCGTCTTTTTGAGCGAAAATTAATGGACTATACATCGTCCATTTTTCATGACAAAATTTTTTTCATGCAAAAAATATAATGGACTATACATTATCTTTTTTATGCAAAAATTAATGGACTACACATCGTCTTTTTTATGCAAAAATTAATGGACTATACATCGTCCATTTTTCATGCCAAAATTTTTTTTATTAAAAAAATATAATAGACTATACATAGTCTTTTTATGCAAAAATTAATGGACTATACATCGTCCATTTTTCATGCCAAAAGTTTTTTCATGCAAAAAATATAATGGAATATACATCGTCTTTTTTATGCAAAAAATATATGGACTATACATCGTCCATTTTTTATACTAATTTTTTTTCATGGAAAAAATATAATTGAATATACATCGTCTTTTTGAGCGAAAATTAATGGACTATACATCGCCCATTTTTCATGCCAAAATTTTTTTCATGCAAAAAATATAATGGACTATACATCGTCTTTTTTATGCAAAAAATATATGGACTATACATCGTCCATTTCCCATATTTCATGCCAAAATTTTTTTCATGCAAAAAATATAATAGACTATACATCGTCTTTTTATGCAAAAATTAATGGACTATACATCGTCTTTTTTATGAAAAAATTAAAGGACTATACATCGTCCATTTTTCATGCCAAAATTTTTTTCATCCAAAAAATATAATACATCGCCTTTTTGAGCGAAAATTAATGGACTATACATCGTCCATTTTTCATGCCAAAATTTTTTTCATGCAAAAAATATAATGGACTATACATCGTCTTTTTTACGCAAAAATTAATGAATTATACATCGTCCATTTTTGATGGCAATATTTTTTCCATGCAAAAATATAATGGAATATACATCGTCTTTTTGAGCGAAAATTAATGGACTATACATCGTCCATTTTTCATGGCAAAATTTTTTTCATGCAAAAAATATAATGGACTATACATCGTCTTTTTTATGCAAAAAATATATGGACTATACATCGTCCATTTCCCATATTTCATGCCAAAATTTTTTTCATGCAAAAAATATAATAGACTATACATCGTCTTTTTATGCAAAAATTAATGGACTATACATCGTCCATTTTTCATGGCAAAATTTTTTTCATTAAAAAAATATAATAGACTATACATCGTCTTTCTATGGAAAAATTAATGGACTATACATCGTCCATTTTTCATGCCAAAAGTTTTTTCATGCAAAAAATATAATGGAATATACATCGTCTTTTTTATGCAAAAAATATATGGACTATACATCGTCCATTTTTTATGCCAAAATTATTTTCATGGAAAAAATATAATTGAATATACATCGTCTTTTTGAGCGAAAATTAATGGACTATACATCGCCCATTTTTCATGCCAAAATTTTTTTCATGCAAAAAATATAATGGACTATACATCGTCTTTTTTATGCAAAAATTAATGGACTATACATGGTCCATTTTTGATGGCAATATATTTTTCATGGAAAAAATATAATGGACTATAATACATCGTCCATTTTTCATGCCAAAATTTTTTCCATGCAAAAAATATAATGGACTATACATTATCTTTTTTATGCAAAAATATAATGGACTATACATCGTCTTTTTTATGCAAAAAATAATGGACTATACATCGTCCATTTTTGATGGCAATATTTTTTTCATGGAAAAAATATAATGGACTATACATCGTCCATTTTTCATGCCAAAATTTTTTCCATGCAAAAAATATAATGGACTATATCATTATATATATAACATTATCTTTTTTATGCAAAAATTAATGGACTATAGATCGTCTTTTTTATGCAAAAATTAATGGACTATACATCGTCCATTTTTCATGCCAAAATTTTTTTCATTAAAAAAATATAATAGACTAGACATAGTCTTTTTATGCAAAAATAATGGACTATACATCGTCCATTTTTCATGCCAAAATTTTTTTCATGCAAAAAATATAATGGAATATACATCGTCTTTTTGAGCGAAAATTAATGGACTATACATCGTCCATTTTTCATGCCAAAATTTTTTTTATTAAAAAAATATAATAGACTATACATCGTCTTTTTTATGCAAAAAATATATGGACTATACATCGTCCATTTCCCATATTTCATGCCAAAATTTTTTTCATGCAAAAAATATAATGGAATATACATCGTCTTTTTGAGCGAAAATTAATGGACTATACATCGTCCATTTTTCATGCCAAAATTTTTTTCATGAAAAAAATATAATGGACTATACATCGTCTTGTTTACTCAAAAAGTAATGGACTATGCATCGTTTGTTTTATGCAAAAATTAATGGACTATACATCGTCTTTTTTATGCAAAAATTAATGGACTATACATCGTCCATTTTTCATGCCAAAATTTTTTTTATTAAAAAAATATAATAGACTAAACATCGTCTTTTTATGCAAAAATTAATGGACTATACATCGTCCATTTTTCATGCCAAAATTTTTTTCATTAAAAAAATATAATAGACTATACATAGTCGTTTTATGCAAAAATTAATGGACTATACATCGTCCATTTTTCATGCCAAAAGTTTTTTCATGCAAAAAATATAATGGAATATACATCGTCTTTTTTATGCAAAAAATATATGGACTATACATCGTCCATTTTTCATGCCAAAATTTTTTTCATGCAAAAAATATAATACATCGTCTTTTTGAGCGAAAACTAATGGACTATACATCGTCCATTTTTCATGACAAAATTTTTTTCATGCAAAAAATATAATGGACTATACATTATCTTTTTTATGCAAAAATTAATGGACTACACATCGTCTTTTTTATGCAAAAATTAATGGACTATACATCGTCCATTTTTCATGCCAAAATTTTTTTTATTAAAAAAATATAATAGACTATACATAGTCTTTTTATGCAAAAATTAATGGACTATACATCGTCCATTTTTCATGCCAAAAGTTTTTTCATGCAAAAAATATAATGGAATATACATCGTCTTTTTATGCAAAAAATATATGGACTATACATCGTCCATTTTTTATACTAATTTTTTTTCATGGAAAAAATATAATTGAATATACATCGTCTTTTTGAGCGAAAATTAATGGACTATACATCGCCCATTTTTCATGCCAAAATTTTTTTCATGCAAAAAATATAATGGACTATACATCGTCTTTTTTATGCAAAAAATATATGGACTATACATCGTCCATTTCCCATATTTCATGCCAAAATTTTTTTCATGCAAAAAATATAATAGACTATACATCGTCTTTTTATGCAAAAATTAATGGACTATACGTCGTCTTTTTTATGAAAAAATTAAAGGACTATACATCGTCCATTTTTCATGCCAAAATTTTTTTCATCCAAAAAATATAATACATCGCCTTTTTGAGCGAAAATTAATGGACTATACATCGTCCAATTTTGATAAGAAAATTTTTTTCATGTAAAAAATATAATGGACTATACATCGTCTTTTTATGCAAAAATTAATGGACTATACATCGTCCATTTTTCATGCCAAAATTTTTTTCATGAAAAAAATATAATGGACTATACATCGTCTTTTTTACGCAAAAATTAATGAATTATACATCGTCCATTTTTGAAGGCAATATTTTTTCCATGCAAAAATATAATGGAATATACATCGTCTTTTTGAGCGAAAATTAATGGACTATACATCGTCCATTTTTCATGGCAAAATTTTTTTCATGCAAAAAATATAATGGACTATACATCGTCTTTTTTATGCAAAAAATATATGGACTATACATCGTCCATTTCCCATATTTCATGCCAAAATTTTTTTCATGCAAAAAATATAATAGACTATACATCGTCTTTTTATGCAAAAATTAATGGACTATACATCGTCCATTTTTCATGGCAAAATTTTTTTCATTAAAAAAATATAATAGACTATACATCGTCTTTTTATGGAAAAATTAATGGACTATACATCGTCCATTTTTCATGCCAAAAGTTTTTTCATGCAAAAAATATAATGGAATATACATCGTCTTTTTTATGCAAAAAATATATGGACTATACATCGTCCATTTTTTATGCCAAAATTATTTTCATGGAAAAAATATAATTGAATATACATCGTCTTTTTGAGCGAAAATTAATGGACTATACATCGCCCATTTTTCATGCCAAAATTTTTTTCATGCAAAAAATATAATGGACTATACATCGTCTTTTTTATGCAAAAATTAATGGACTATACATGGTCCATTTTTGATGGCAATATATTTTTCATGGAAAAAATATAATGGACTATACATCGTCCATTTTTCATGCCAAAATTTTTTCCATGCAAAAAATATAATGGACTATACATTATCTTTTTTATGCAAAAATTATTGGACTATACATCGTCTTTTTATGCAAAAATTAATGGACTATACATATATATATATATCGTCCATTTTTTATGCCAAAATTTTTTCATTAAAAAAATATAATAGACTATACATCGTCTTTTTTATGCAAAAAATATATGGACTATACATCGTCCATTTCCCATTTTTCATGCCAAAATTTTTTTCATGCAAAAAATATAATAGACTAGACATAGTCTTTTTATGCAAAAATTAATGGACGATGTATAGTCCATTTTTCATGGCAAAATTTTTTTCATTAAAAAAATATAATAGACTATACATCGTCTTTTTATGGAAAAATTAATGGACTATACATCGTCCATTTTTCATGCCAAAAGTTTTTTCATGCAAAAAATATAATGGAATATACATCGTCTTTTTTATGCAAAAAATATATGGACTATACATCGTCCATTTTTTATGCCAAAATTATTTTCATGGAAAAAATATAATTGAATATACATCGTCTTTTTGAGCGAAAATTAATGGACTATACATCGCCCATTTTTCATGCCAAAATTTTTTTCATGGAAAAAATATAATGGACTATACATCGTCTTTTTTATGCAAAAATTAATGGACTATACATGGTCCATTTTTGATGGCAATATATTTTTCATGGAAAAAATATAATGGACTATACATCGTCCATTTTTCATGCCAAAATTTTTTCCATGCAAAAAATATAATGGACTATACATTATCTTTTTTATGCAAAAATTATTGGACTATACATCGTCTTTTTATGCAAAAATTAATGGACTATACATATATATATATATCGTCCATTTTTTATGCCAAAATTTTTTCATTAAAAAAATATAATAGACTATACATCGTCTTTTTTATGCAAAAAATATATGGACTATACATCGTCCATTTCCCATTTTTCATGCCAAAATTTTTTTCATGCAAAAAATATAATAGACTAGACATAGTCTTTTTATGCAAAAATTAATGGACTATACATCGTCCATTTTTGATGGCAATATTTTTTTCATGGAAAAAATATAATGGACTATACATCGTCCATTTTTCATGGCAAAATTTTTTTCATGCAAAAAATATATGGACTATACATCGTCCATTTCCCATTTTTCATGCCAAAATTTTTTTCATGCAAAAAATATAATAGACTATACATCGTCTTTTTATGCAAAAATTATTGGACTATACATCGTCCATTTTTCATGCCAAAATTTTTTTCATGCAAAAAATATAATAGACTATACATCGTCTTTTTTATGCAAAAATTAATGGACTATACATCGTCCATTTTTGATGGCAATATTTTTTTCATGGGAAAAATATAATGGACTATACATCGTCTTTTTTATGCAAAAAATTAATGGACTATACATCCTCCATTTTTCATGACAAAATTTTTTTCATGCAAAAAATATAATGGTATATACATCGTCTTTTTGAGCGAAAATTAATGCGTCTTTTTATGCAAAAATTAATGGACTATACATCGTCCATTTTTCATGGCAAAATTTTTTTCATGAAAAAAATATAATAGACTATACATCGTCTTTTTATGCATAAATTAATGGACTATATATACATCGTCTTTTTTATGAAAAAATTAATGGACTATACATCGTCCATTTTTCATGCCAAAATTTTTTTCATGCAAAAAATATAATACATCGTCTTTTTGAGCGAAAATTAATGGACTATACATCGTCCATTTTTCATGGCAAAATGTTTTTCATGCAAAAAATATAATGGACTATATATCGACTTTTTGTGCAAAAATTAATGGACTATACATCGTCCATTTTTCATGGCAAATTTTTTTCATGAAAAAAATATAATGGACTATACATTATCTTTTTTATGCAAAAATTAATGGACTCTACATAGTCTTTTTTATGCAAAAATTAATGAACTATACATCGTCCATTTTTCATGCCAAAATTTTTTTCATTAAAAAAATATAATAGACTATACATCGTCTTTTTATGCAAAAATTAATGGACTATACATCGTCCATTTTTCATGCCAAAATTTTTTTCATGCAAAAAATATAATAGACTATACATCGTCTTTTTATGCCAAAATTAATGAACTATACATCGTCCATTTTTCATGCCAAAAGTGTTTTCATGCAAAAAATATAATGGAATATACATCGTCTTTTTTATGCAAAAATTAATGGACTATACATCGTCCATTTTTGATGGCAATATATTTTTCATGGAAAAAATATAATGGACTATACATCGTCCATTTTTCATGCCAAAATTTTTTCCATGCAAAAAATATAATGGACTATACATTATCTGTTTTATGCAAAAATTAATGGACTATACATCGTCTTTTTTATGCAAAAATTAATGGACTATACATATATATATATATCGTCCATTTTTTATGCCAAAATTTTTTTCATTAAAAAAATATAATAGACTATACATCGTCTTTTTTATGCAAAAAATATATGGACTATACATCGTCCATTTCCCATTTTTCATGCCAAAATTTTTTTCATGCAAAAAATATAATAGACTATACATCGTCTTTTTTATGGAAAAAATTAATGGACTATACATCGTCCATTTTTGATGGCAATATTTTTTTCATGGAAAAAATATAATGGACTATACATCGTCCATTTTTCATGCCAAAATTTTTTCCATGCAAAAAATATAATGGACTATACATTATCTTTTTTATGCAAAAATATAATGGACTATACATCGTCTTTTTTATGCAAAAAATAATGGACTATACATCGTCCATTTTTGATGGCAATATTTTTTTCATGGAAAAAATATAATGGACTATACATCGTCCATTTTTCATGCCAAAATTTTTTCCATGCAAAAAATATAATGGACTATATCATTATATATATAACATTATCTTTTTTATGCAAAAATTAATGGACTATAGATCGTCTTTTTTATGCAAAAATTAATGGACTATACATCGTCCATTTTTCATGCCAAAATTTTTTTCATTAAAAAAATATAATAGACTAGACATAGTCTTTTTATGCAAAAATTAATGGACTATACATCGTCCATTTTTCATGCCAAAATTTTTTTCATGCAAAAAATATAATGGAATATATATACATCGTCTTTTTGAGCGAAAATTAATGGACTATACATCGTCCATTTTTCATGCCAAAATTTTTTTTATTAAAAAAATATAATAGACTATACATCGTCTTTTTATGCAAAAATTAATGGACTATACATCGTCCATTTTTCATGCCAAAATTTTTTTCATGAAAAAAATATAATGGACTATACATCGTCTTGTTTACTCAAAAAGTAATGGACTATGCATCGTTTGTTTTATGCAAAAATTAATGGACTATACATCGTCTTTTTTATGCAAAAATTAATGGACTATACATCGTCCATTTTTCATGCCAAAATTTTTTTTATTAAAAAAATATAATAGACTAAACATCGTCTTTTTATGCAAAAATTAATGGACTATACATCGTCCATTTTTCATGCCAAAAGTTTTTTCATGCTAAAAATATAATGGAATATACATCGTCTTTTTTATGCAAAAAATATATGGACTATACATCGTCCATTTTTCATGCCAAAATTTTTTTCATGCAAAAAATATAATACATCGTCTTTTTGAGCGAAAATTAATGGACTATACATCGTCCATTTTTCATGACAAAATTTTTTTCATGCAAAAAATATAATGGACTATACATTATCTTTTTTATGCAAAAATTAATGGACTACACATCGTCTTTTTTATGCAAAAATTAATGGACTATACATCGTCCATTTTTCATGCCAAAATTTTTTTTATTAAAAAAATATAATAGACTATACATAGTCTTTTTATGCAAAAATTAATGGACTATACATCGTCCATTTTTCATGCCAAAAGTTTTTTCATGCAAAAAATATAATGGAATATACATCGTCTTTTTTATGCAAAAAATATATGGACTATACATCGTCCATTTTTTATACTAATTTTTTTCATGGAAAAAATATAATTGAATATACATCGTCTTTTTGAGCGAAAATTAATGGACTATACATCGCCCATTTTTCATGCCAAAATTTTTTTCATGCAAAAAATATAATGGACTATACATCGTCTTTTTTATGCAAAAAATATATGGACTATACATCGTCCATTTCCCATATTTCATGCCAAAATTTTTTTCATGCAAAAAATATAATAGACTATACATCGTCTTTTTATGCAAAAATTAATGGACTATACATCGTCTTTTTTATGAAAAAATTAAAGGACTATACATCGTCCATTTTTCATGCCAAAATTTTTTTCATCCAAAAAATATAATACATCGCCTTTTTGAGCGAAAATTAATGGACTATACATCGTCCAATTTTGATAAGAAAATTTTTTTCATGCAAAAAATATAATGGACTATACATCGTCTTTTTATGCAAAAATTAATGGACTATACATCGTCCATTTTTCATGCCAAAATTTTTTTCATGAAAAAAATATAATGGACTATACATCGTCTTTTTTACGCAAAAATTAATGAATTATACATCGTCCATTTTTGATGGCAATATTTTTTCCATGCAAAAATATAATGGAATATACATCGTCTTTTTGAGCGAAAATTAATGGACTATACATCGTCCATTTTTCATTTCAAAATTCTTTTCATTAAAAAAATATAATAGACTATACATCGTCTTTTTATGCAAAAATTATACATCGTCCATTTTTCATGCCAAAATTTTTTTCATGCAAAAAATATAATACATCGTCTTTTTGAGCGAAAATTAATGGACTATACATCGTCCATTTTTCATGGCAAAATTTTTTTCATGCAAATAATATAATGGACTATACATCGTCTTTTTATGGAAAAATTAATGGACTATACATCGTCCATTTTTCATGCCAAAATTTTTTTCATGCAGAAAATATAATGGACTAGACATCCTCTTTTTTATGCAAAAATTAATGGACTATACATCGTCCATTTTTCATGGCAAAATTTTTTTCGTTAAAAAAATATAATAGACTATACATCGTCTTTTTATGCAAAAATTAATTGACTATACATCGTCCATTTTTCATGACAAAATTTTTTTCATGCAAAAAATACAATGGACTATACATCGTCTTTTTATGCAAAAATTAATGGACTATACATCGTCTTTTTTATGCAAAAATTAATTTACTATACATCGTCTATTTTTCATGCCAAAATATTTTTCATGCAAAAAATATAATGGACTATACATCGTCTTTTTATGCAAAAATTAATGGACTATACATCGTCTTTTTTATGCAAAAATTAATGGACTATACATCGTCCATTTTTCATGCCAAAATTTTTTTCATGCAAAAAATATAATGGACTATATATACATCGTCTTTTTTACGCAAAAGTTAATGGACTATGCATCGTCTTTTTTATGCAAAAATTAATGGACTATACATCGTCCAATTTTCATGCCAAAATTTTTTTCATGAAAAAAATATAATGGACTATACATCGTCTTTTTATCCAAAAATTAATGGACTATACATCGTCCATTTTTCATGCCAAAATTTTTTTCATGAAAAAAATATAATGGACTATACATCGTCTTTTTTACGCAAAAGTTAATGGACTATGCATCGTCTTTTTTATGGAAAAATTAATGGACTATAAATATAATGGACTATACATTATCTTTTTTATGCAAAAATTAATGGACTATACATCGTCTTTTTTATGCAAAAATTAATGGACTATACATCGTCCATTTTTCATGGCAAAATTTTTTTCATTAAAAAAATATAATAGACTATACATCGTCTTTTTATGGAAAAATTAATGGACTATACATCGTCCATTTTTCATGCCAAAAGTTTTTTCATGCAAAAAATATAATGGAATATACATCGTCTTTTTTATGCAAAAAATATATGGACTATACATCGTCCATTTTTTATGCCAAAATTATTTTCATGGAAAAAATATAATTGAATATACATCGTCTTTTTGAGCGAAAATTAATGGACTATACATCGCCCATTTTTCATGCCAAAATTTTTTTCATGCAAAAAATATAATGGACTATACATCGTCTTTTTTATGCAAAAAATATATGGACTATACATCGTCCATTTCCCATATTTCATGCCAAAATTTTTTTCATGCAAAAAATATAATAGACTATACATCGTCTTTTTATGCAAAAATTAATGGACTATACATCGTCTTTTTTATGAAAAAATTAATGGACTATACATCGTCCATTTTTCATGCCAAAATTTTTTTCATGCAAAAAATATAATACATCGCCTTTTTGAGCGAAAATTAATGGACTATACATCGTCCAATTTTAATGGGAAAATTTTTTTCATGCAAAAAATATAATGGACTATACATCGTCTTTTTATGCAAAAATTAATGGACTATACATCGTCCATTTTTCATGCCAAAATTTTTTTCATGAAAAAAATATAATGGACTATACATCGTCTTTTTACGCAAAAGTTAATGGACTATGCAACGTCTTTTGTATGCAATAATTAATGAATTATACATCGTCCATTTTTGATGGCAATATTTTTTTCATGGAAAAAATATAATGGACTATACATCGTCTTTTTATGCAAAAATTAATGGACTATACATCGTCCATTTTTCATGCCAAAATTTTTTTCATGCAAAAAATATAATGGACTATATATACATCGTCTTTTTTACGCAAAAGTTAATGGACTATGCATCGTCTTTTTTATGCAAAAATTAATGGACTATACATCGTCCAATTTTCATGCCAAAATTTTTTTCATGAAAAAAATATAATGGACTATATATACATCGTCTTTTTTACGCAAAAGTTAATGGACTATGCATCGTCTTTTTTATGCAAAAATTAATGGACTATACATCGTCCATTTTTCATGCCAAAATTTTTTTCATGAAAAAAATATAATGGACGCAAAAGTTAATGGACTATGCATCGTCTTTTTTATGGAAAAATTAATGGACTATACATCGTCCATTTTTCATGACAAAATTTTTTTCATGCAAAAAATATAATGGACTATACATTATCTTTTTTATGCAAAAATTAATGGACTATACATCGTCTTTTTTATGCAAAAATTAATGGACTATACATCGTCCATTTTTCATGCCAAAATTTTTTTCATGAAAAAAATATAATGGACGCAAAAGTTAATGGACTATGCATCGTCTTTTTTATGGAAAAATTAATGGACTATACATCGTCCATTTTTCATGACAAAATTTTTTTCATGCAAAAAATATAATGGACTATACATTATCTTTTTTATGCAAAAATTAATGGACTATACATCGTCTTTTTTATGCAAAAATTAATGGACTATACATCGTCCATTTTTCATGCCAAAATTTTTTTCATGAAAAAAATATAATGGACTATACATCGTCTTTTTATCCAAAAATTAATGGACTATACATCGTCCATTTTTCATGGCAAAATTTTTTTCATGCAAAAAATATAATGGACTATATATACATCGTCTTTTTTACGCAAAAGTTAATGGACTATGCATCGTCTTTTTTATGCAAAAATTAATGGACTATACATCGTCCAATTTTCATGCCAAAATTTTTTTCATGAAAAAAATATAATGGACTATACATCGTCTTTTTATCCAAAAATTAATGGACTATACATCGTCCATTTTTCATGCCAAAATTTTTTTCATGAAAAAAATATAATGGACTATACATCGTCTTTTTTACGCAAAAGTTAATGGACTATGCATCGTCTTTTTTATGGAAAAATTAATGGACTATACATCGTCCATTTTTCATGACAACATTTTTTTCATGCAAAAAATATAATGGACTATACATCGTCTTTTTATGCAAAAATTAATGGACTATACATCGTCTTTTTTATGAAAAAATTAATGGACTATACATCGTCCATTTTTCATGCCAAAATTTTTTTCATGCAAAAAATATAATACATCGCCTTTTTGAGCGAAAATTAATGGACTATACATCGTCCAATTTTGATGGGAAAATTTTTTTCATGCAAACAATATAATGGACTATACATCGTCTTTTTATGCAAAAATTAATGGACTATACATCGTCCATTTTTCATGCCAAAATTTTTTTCATGAAAAAAATATAATGGACTATACATCGTCTTTTTTACGCAAAAATTAATAAATTATACATCGTCCATTTTTGATGGCAATATTTTTTCCATGCAAAAAATATAATGGAATATACATCGTCTTTTTGAGCGAAAATTAATGGACTATACATCGTCCATTTTTCATGGCAAAATTCTTTTCATTAAAAAAATATAATAGACTATACATCGTCTTTTTATGCAAAAATTAATGGACTATACATCGTCCATTTTTCATGACAAAATTTTTTTCATGCAAAAAATATAATACATCGTCTTTTTGAGCGAAAATTAATGGACTATACATCGTCCATTTTTCATGACAAAATTTTTTTCATGCAAATAATATAATGGACTATACATCGTCTTTTTATGGAAAAATTAATGGACTATACATCGTCCATTTTTCATGCCAAAATTTTTTTCATGCAGAAAATATAATGGACTATACATCCTCTTTTTTATGCAAAAATTAATGGACTATACATCGTCCATTTTTCATGGCAAAATTTTTTTCGTTAAAAAAATATAATAGACTATACATCGTCTTTTTATGCAAAAATTAATGGACTATACATCGTCTATTTTTCATGCCAAAATTTTTTTCATGCAAAAAATATAATGGACTATACATCGTCTTTTTATGCAAAAATTAATGGACTATACATCGTCTTTTTTATGCAAAAATTAATTGACTATACATCGTCCATTTTTCATGCCAAAATTTTTTTCATGCAAAAAATATAATGGACTGTACATCGTCTTTTTATGCAAAAATTAATGGACTATACATCGTCCATTTTTCATGGCAAAATTTTTTTCATGCAAAAAATATAATGGACTATATATACATCGTCTTTTTTACGCAAAAGTTAATGGACTATGCATCGTCTTTTTTATGCAAAAATTAATGGACTATACATCGTCCAATTTTCATGCCAAAATTTTTTTCATGAAAAAAATATAATGGACTATACATCGTCTTTTTATCCAAAAATTAATGGACTATACATCGTCCATTTTTCATGCCAAAATTTTTTTCATGAAAAAAATATAATGGACGCAAAAGTTAATGGACTATGCATCGTCTTTTTTATGGAAAAATTAATGGACTATACATCGTCCATTTTTCATGACAAAATTTTTTTCATGCAAAAAATATAATGGACTATACATTATCTTTTTTATGCAAAAATTAATGGACTATACATCGTCTTTTTTATGCAAAAATTAATGGACTATACATCGTCCATTTTTCATGGCAAAATTTTTTTCATTAAAAAAATATAATAGACTATACATCGTCTTTTTATGCAAAAATTAATGGACTATACATCGTCCATTTTTCATGCCAAAAGTTTTTTCATGCAAAAAATATAATGGAATATACATCGTCTTTTTTATGCAAAAAATATATGGACTATACATCGTCCATTTTTTATGCCAAAATTATTTTCATGGAAAAAATATAATTGAATATACATCGTCTTTTTGAGCGAAAATTAATGGACTATACATCACCCATTTTTCATGCCAAAATTTTTTTCATGCAAAAAATATAATGGACTATACATCGTCTTTTTTATGCAAAAAATATATGGACTATACATCGTCCATTTCCCATATTTCATGCCAAAATTTTTTTCATGCAAAAAATATAATAGACTATACATCGTCTTTTTATGCAAAAATTAATGGACTATACATCGTCTTTTTTATGAAAAAATTAATGGACTATACATCGTCCATTTTTCATGCCAAAATTTTTTTCATGCAAAAAATATAATACATCGCCTTTTTGAGCGAAAATTAATGGACTATACATCGTCCAATTTTGATGGGAAAATTTTTTTCATGCAAAAAATATAATGGACTATACATCGTCTTTTTATGCAAAAATTAATGGACTATACATCGTCCATTTTTCATGCCAAAATTTTTTTCATGAAAAAAATATAATGGACTATACATCGTCTTTTTACGCAAAAGTTAATGGACTATGCAACGTCTTTTGTATGCAAAAATTAATGAATTATACATCGTCCATTTTTGATGGCAATATTTTTTTCATGGAAAAAATATAATGGACTATACATCGTCTTTTTTATGGAAAAAATTAATGGACTATACATCGTCCATTTTTCATGCCAAAATTTTTTCCATGCAAAAAATATAATGGAATATACATCGTCTTTTTGAGCGAAAATTAATGGACTATACATCGTCCATTTTTCATGGCAAAATTCTTTTCATTAAAAAAATATAATAGACTATACATCGTCTTTTTATGCAAAAATTAATGGACTATACATCGTCCATTTTTCATGCCAAAATTTTTTTCATACGAAAAATATAATACATCGTCTTTTTGAGCGAAAATTAATGGACTATACATCGTCCATTTTTCATGGCAAAATTTTTTTCATGCAAATAATATAATGGACTATACATCGTCTTTTTATGGAAAAATTAATGGACTATACATCGTCCATTTTTCATGCCAAAATTTTTTTCATGCAGAAAATATAATGGACTATACATCGTCTTTTTTATGCAAAAATTAATGGACTATACATCGTCCATTTTTCATGGCAAAATTTTTTTCATTAAAAAAATATAATAGACTATACATCGCCTTTTTATGCAAAAATTAATGGACTATACATCGTCCATTTTTCATGCCAAAATTTTTTTCATGCAAAAAATATAATGGACTATACATCGTCTTTTTATGCAAAAATTAATGGACTATACATCGTCTTTTTTATGCAAAAATTAATGGACTATACATCGTCCATTTTTCATGCCAAAATTTTTTTCATGCAAAAAATATAATGGACTATACATCGTCTTTTTATGCAAAAATTAATGAACTATACATCGTCCATTTTTCATGCCAAAATTTTTTTCATGCAAAAAATATAATGGACTATATATACATCGTCTTTTTTACGCAAAAGTTAATGGACTATGCATCGTCTTTTTTATGCAAAAATTAATGCAGTATACATCGTCCAATTTTCATGCCAAAATTTTTTTCATGAAAAAAATATAATGGACTATACATCGTCTTTTTATGCAAAAATTAATGGACTATACGTCGTCCATTTTTCATGCAAAAATTTTTTTCATGCAAAAAATATAATGGACTATACATCGTCTTTTTTATGCAAAAATTAATGGACTATACATCGTCCATTTTTCATGGCAAAATTTTTTTCATTAAAAAAATATAATAGACTATACATCGTCTTTTTTACGCAAAAGTTAATGGACTATGCATCGTCTTTTTTATGCAAAAATTAATGGACGATGCCATTATTTATTTTCATGCCAAAATTTTTTTCATGAAAAAAATATAATGGACTATACATCGTCTTTTTATGCAAAAATTAATGGGCTATACATCGTCTTTTTTCTTGCCAAAATTTCTTGCATGCAAAAAATATAATGGACTATACATCGTCTTTTTGATGCAAAAGTTAATGGACTATACATCGTCTTTTTTATGCAAAAATTAATGGACTATACATCGTCCATTTTTCATGCCAAAATTTTATTCATGCAAAAAAAATAATGGACTATACATCGTCTTTTTATGCAAAAATTAATGGACTATACATCGCCCATTTTTCATGCCAAAATTTTTTTTATGCAAAAAATATAATGGACTATATATACATCGTCTTTTTTACGCAAAAGTTAATGGACTATGCGTCGTCTTTTTTGTGCAAAAATTAATGGACTATACATCGTCCATTTTTTATGCAAAAATTTTTTTCATGCAAAAAATATAATGGACTATACATCGTCTTTTTTATGCAAAAATTAATGGACTATACATCGTCCATTTTTCATGGCAACATTTTTTTCATTAAAAAAATATAATAGACTATACAACGTCTTTTTATGCAAAATTTAATGGACTATACATCGTCCATTTTTCATGCCAAAATTTTTTTCATGCAAAAAATATAATGGACTATACATCGTCTTTTTTATGCAAAAAATTAATGGACTATACATCGTCTTTTTTCTTGTCAAAAATTTTTTTATGCAAAAGTGAATAGACTATACATCGTCTTTTTTACGCAAAAGTTAATGGACTATACATCGTCTTTTTTATGCAAAAATTAATGGACTATACATCGTCCATTTTTCATGCCAAAATTTTATTCATGCAAAAAATATAATGGACTATACATCGTCTTTTTTATGGAAAAATTAATGGACTATACATCGTCCATTTTTCATGACAAAATTTTTTTCATTAAAAAAATATAATAGACTATACATCGTCTTTTTATGCAAAAATTAATGGACTATACATCGTCCATTTTTCATGCCAAAATTTTTTTCATGAAAAAAAAATATAATGGACTATATATACATCGTCTTTTTTACGCAAAAGTTAATGGACTATGCATCGTCTTTTTTATGCAAAAATTAATGGACTATACATCGTCCATTTTTCATGACAAAATTTTTTTCATGCAATAAATATAATGAACTATACATTATCTTTTTTATGCAAAAATTAATGGACTATACATTGTCTTTTTTATGCAAAAATTAATGGACTATACATCGTTCATTTTTCATGCCAAAATTTTTTTCATTAAAAAAATATAATAGACTATACTTCGTCTTTTTATGCAAAAATTAATAGACTATACATCGTCCATTTTTCATGCAAAAATTTTTTTCATGCAAAAAATATAATGGACTATACATCGTCTTTTTTATGCAAAAATTAATGGACTATACATCGTCCAGTTTTGATGGCAATATTTTTTTCATGGAAAAAATATAATGGACTATACATCGTCGTTTTTATGCAAAAAATTAATGGACTATACATCGTCCATTTTTCATGGCAAAATTTTTTTCATTAAAAAAATACAATAGACTATACATCGTCTTTTTATGCAAAAATTAATGGACTATACATCGTCCATTTTTCATGGCAAAATTTTTTTTATGCAAAAATTAATGGACTATACATCGTCCATTTTTCATGCCAAAATTTTTTTAATGCAAAAAATATAATACACTATACATCGTCTTTTTATGCAAAAATTAATGGACTATACATCGTCTTTTTTATGCAAAAAATTAATGGACTATACATCGTCCATTTTTCATGGCAAAATTTTTTTCATTAAAAAAATACAATAGACTATACATCGTCTTTTTATGCAAAAATTAATGGACTATACATCGTCCATTTTTCATGGCAAAATTTTTTTTATGCAAAAATTAATGGACTATACATCGTCCATTTTTCATGCCAAAATTTTTTTAATGCAAAAAATATAATACACTATACATCGTCTTTTTATGCAAAAATTAATGGACTATACATCGTCCATTTTTCATGCCAAAATTTTTTTCATGAAAAAAAAATATAATGGACTATATATACATCGTCTTTTTATGCAAAAATTAATGGACTATACATCGTCCATTTTTCATGCCAAAATTTTTTTCATGCAAAAAATATAATGGACTATATATACATCGTCTTTTTTACGCAAAAGTTAATGGACTATGCATCGTCTTTTTTATGCAAAAATTAATGGACTATAGTCCAATTTTCATGCCAAAATTTTTTTCATGAAAAAAATATAATGGACTATATATACATCGTCTTTTTTACGCAAAAATTAATGGACTATACATCGTCCATTTTTCATGCCAAAATTTTTTTAATGCAAAAAATATAATGGACTATACATCGTCTTTTTATGCAAAAATTAATGGACTATACATCGTATTTTTTATGCAAAAATTAGTGGACTATACATCGTCCATTTTTCATGACAAAATTTTTTTCATGCAAAAAATATAATGGACTATACATTATCTTTTTATGCAAAAATTAATGGACTATACATCGTCTTTTTTATGCAAAAATTAATGGACTATACATCGTCCATTTTTCATGGCAAAATTTTTTCCATTAAAAAAATATAATAGACTATACATCGTCTTTTTATGCAAAAATTAATGAACTATACATCGTCCGGTTTTCATGCCAAAATTTTTTTCATGCAAAAAATATAATGGACTATACATCGTCTTTTTTATGCAAAAATTAATGGACTATACATCGTCCATTTTTCATGGCAAAATTTTTTTCATGCAAAAAATATAATGGACTATACATCGTCTTTTTATGCAAAAATTAATGGACTATACATCGTCCATTTTTGATGGCAATATTTTTTTCATGGAAAAAATATAATGGACTATACATCGTCTTTTTTATGCAAAAAATTAATGGACTATACATCGTCCATTTTTCATGGCAAAATTTTTTCCATTAAAAAAATATAATAGACTATACATCGTCTTTTTATGCAAAAATTAATGAACTATACATCGTTCATTTTTCATGCCAAAACTTTTTTCATGCAAAAAATATAATGGACTATACATCGTCTTTTTTATGCAAAAATTAATGGACTATACCTCGTCCATTTTTCATGCCAAAATTTTTTTCATGCAAAAAATATAATGGACTATACATCGTCTTTTTATGCAAAAATTAATGGACTATACGTCGTCTTTTTTACACAAAAGTTAATGGACTATGCATCGTCTTTTTTATGGAAAAATTAATGGACTATACATCGTCCATTTTTCATGCCAAAATTTTTTTCATGCAAAAAATATAATGGATTATACATCGTCTTTTTATGGAAAAATTAATGGGCTATACATCGTCTTTTTTCTTGCCAAAATTTCTTGCATGCAAAAAATATAATGGACTATACATCGTCTTTTTGATGCAAAAGTTAATGGACTATACATCGTCTTTTTTATGCAAAAATTAATGGATTATACATCGTCCATTTTTCATGCCAAAATTTTTTTCATGCAAAAAATATAATGGACTATACATCGTCTTTTTATGCAAAAATTAATGGACTATACATCGTCTTTTTTATGCAAAAATTAATGGAGTATACATCGTCCATTTTTCATGCAAAAATTTTTTTCATGCAAAAAATATAATGGACTATACATCGTCTTTTTTATGCAAAAATTAATGGACTATACATCGTCCATTTTTGATGGCAATATTTTTTTCATGGAAAAAATATAATGGACTATACATCGTCGTTTTTATGCAAAAAATTAATGGACTATACATCGTCCATTTTTCATGGCAAAATTTTTTTCATTAAAAAAATACAATAGACTATACATCGTCTTTTTATGCAAAAATTAATGGACTATACATCGTCCATTTTTTATGGCAAAATTTTTTTTATGCAAAAATTAATGGACTATACATCGTCCATTTTTCATGCCAAAATTTTTTTAATGCAAAAAATAAAATACACTATACATCGTCTTTTTATGCAAAAATTAATGGACTATACATCGTCTTTTTTATGCAAAAATTAATGGATTATACATCGTCCATTTTTCATGCCAAAATTTTTTTCATGCAAAAAATATAATGGACTATACATCGTCTTTTTTACGCAAAAGTTAATGGACTATGCATCGTCTTTTTTATGCAAAAATTAATGGACTATACATCGTCCAATTTTCATGCCAAAATTTTTTTCATGAAAAAAATATAATGGACTATATATACATCGTCTTTTTTACGCAAAAATTAATGGACTATACATCGTCCATTTTTCATGCCAAAATTTTTTTAATGCAAAAAATATAATGGACTATACATCGTCTTTTTATGCAAAAGTTAATGGACTATGCATCGTCTTTTTTATGGAAAAATTAATGGACTATACATCGTCCATTTTTCATGCCAAAATTTTTTTCATGCAAAAAATATAATGGATTATACATCGTCTTTTTATGCAAAAATTAATGGGCTATACATCGTCTTTTTTCTTGCCAAAATTTCTTGCATGCAAAAAATATAATGGACTATACATCGTCTTGTTGATGCAAAATTTAATGGACTATACATCGTCTTTTTTATGCAAAAATTAATGGACTATACATCGTCCATTTTTGATGGCAATATTTTTTTCATGGAAAAAATATAATGGACTATACATCGTCGTTTTTATGCAAAAAATTAATGGACTATACATCGTCCATTTTTCATGGCAAAATTTTTTTTATGCAAAAATTAATGGACTATACATCGTCCATTTTTCATGCCAAAATTTTCTTAATGCAAAAAATATAATACACTATACATCGTTTTTTAAGCAAAAATTAATGGACTATACATCGTCTTTTTTATGCAAAAATTAATGGATTATACATCGTCCATTTTTCATGCCAAAATTTTTTTCATGCAAAAAATATAATGGACTATACATCGTCTTTTTTACGCAAAAGTTAATGGACTATGCATCTTCTTTTTTATGCAAAAATTAATTTTTTTCATGAAAAAAATATAATGGACTATATATACATCGTCTTTTTTACGCAAAAATTAATGGACTATACATCGTCCATTTTTCATGGCAAAATTTTTTCCATTAAAAAAATATAATAGACTATACATCGTCTTTTTATGCAAAAATTAATGAACTATACATCGTCCGTTTTTCATGCCAAAATTTTTTTCATGCAAAAAATATAATGGACTATACATCGTCTTTTTTATGCAAAAATTAATGGACTATACATCGTCCATTTTTCATGCCAAAATTTTTTTCATGCAAAAAATATAATGGACTATACATCGTCTTTTTATGCAAAAATTAATGGACTATACATCGTCCATTTTTGATGGCAATATTTTTTTCATGGAAAAAATATAATGGACTATACATCGTCTCTTTTATGCAAAAAATTAATAGACTATACATCGTCCATTTTTCATGGCAAAATTTTTTCCATTAAAAAAATATAATAGACTATACATCGTCTTTTTATGCAAAAATTAATGAACTATACATCGTTCATTTTTCATGCCAAAACTTTTTTCATGCAAAAAATATAATGGACTATACATCGTCTTTTTTATGCAAAAATTAATGGACTATACCTCGTCCATTTTTCATGCCAAAATTTTTTTCATGCAAAAAATATAATGGACTTATACATCGTCTTTTTATGCAAAAATTAATGGATTATACGTCGTCTTTTTTACGCAAAAGTTAATGGACTATGCATCGTCTTTTTTATGGAAAAATTAATGGACTATACATCGTCCATTTTTCATGCCAAAATTTTTTTCATGCAAAAAATATAATGGATTATACATCGTCTTTTTATGCAAAAATTAATGGGCTATACATCGTCTTTTTTCTTGCCAAAATTTCTTGCATGCAAAAAATATAATGGACTATACATCGTCTTTTTGATGCAAAATTTAATGGACTATACATCGTCTTTTTTATGCAAAAATTAATGGACTATACATCGTCCATTTTTCATGCCAAAATTTTTTTCATGCAAAAAATATAATGGACTATACATCGTCTTTTTATGCAAAAATTAATGGACTATATACATCGTCTTTTTTATGCAAAAATTAATGGACTATACATCGTCCATTTTTCATGCCAAAATTTTTTTCATGCAATAAATATAATGGAATATACATCCTCTTTTTGAGCGAAAATTAATGGACTATACATTGTCCATTTTTCATGCCAAAATTTTTTTCATGCAAAAAAAATAATGGACTATACATCGTCTTTTTATGCAAAAATTAATGGACTATACATCGCCCATTTTTCATGCCAAAATTTTTTTCATGCAAAAAATATAATGGACTATATATACATCGTCTTTTTTACGCAAAAGTTAATGGACTATGCATCGTCTTTTTTGTGCAAAAATTAATGGACTATACATCGTCCATTTTTTATGCAAAAATTTTTTTCATGCAAAAAATATAATGGACTATACATCGTCTTTTTTATGCAAAAATTAATGGACTATACATCGTCCATTTTTCATGGCAACATTTTTTTCATTAAAAAAATATAATAGACTATACAACGTCTTTTTATGCAAAATTTAATGGACTATACATCGTCCATTTTTCATGCCAAAATTTTTTTCATGCAAAAAATATAATGGACTATACATCGTCTTTTTTATGCAAAAAATTAATGGACTATACATCGTCTTTTTTCTTGTCAAAAATTTTTTTATGCAAAAGTGAATAGACTATACATCGTCTTTTTTACGCAAAAGTTAATGGACTATACATCGTCTTTTTGAGCGAAAATTAATGAACTATACATCGTCCAATTTTCATGCCAAAATTTTTTTCATGAAAAAAATATAATGGACTATACATCGTCTTTTTTACGCAAAAGTTAATGGACTATGCATCGTCTTTTTTATGCAAAAATTAATGGACTATACATCGTCGATTTTTCATGACAAAATTTTTTTCATTCAAAAAATATAATGGACTATACATTATCTTTTTATGCAAAAATTAATGGACTATACATCGTCTTTTTTATGCAAAAATTAATGGACTATACATCGTCCATTTTTCATGCCAAAATTTTTTTCATGGAAAAAATATAATACATCGTCTTTTTGAGCGAAAATTAATGGACTATACATCGTCCATTTTTCATTGCAAAATTTTTTTTCATGCAAAAAATATACTGGACTATACATCGTCTTTTTATGCAAAAATTAATGGACTATACATCCTCTTTTTTATGGAAAAATTAATGGACTATACATCGTCCATTTTTCATGCCAAAATTTTTTTCATGCAAAAGATATAATGGAATATACATCGTCTTTTTGAGCGAAAATTAATGGACTTTACATCGTCCATTTTTCATGCCAAAATTTTTTTCATGCAAAAAATATAATGGACTATACATCGTCTTTTTATGCAAAAATTAATGGACTATACATCGTCCATTTTTCATGCCAAAATTTTTTTCATGAAAAAAATATAATGGACTATATATACATCGTCTTGTTTACGCAAAAGTTAATGGACTATGCATCGTCTTTTTTATGCAAAAATTAATGGACTATACATCGTCCATTTTTCATGCCAAAATTTTTTTCATGCAAAAAATATAATGGACTATACATCGTCTTTTTTATGCAAAAATTAATGGACTATACATCGTCCATTTTTCATGGCAAAATGTTTTTCATTAAAAAAATATAATAGACTATACATCGTCTTTTTTATGGAAAAAATTAATGGACTATACATCCTCCATTTTTCATAACAAATTTTTTTTCATGCAAAAAATATAATGGACTATACATTATCTTTTTTATGCAAAAATTAATGGACTATACATCGTCTTTTTTATGCAAAAATTAATGGACTATACATCGTTCATTTTTTTCATTAAAAAAATATAATAGACTATATATCGTCTTTTTATGCAAAAATTAATGGACTATACATCGTCCATTTTTCATGCCAAAATTTTATTCACGCAAAAAATATAATGGACTATACATCGTCTTTTTTATGCAAAAATTAATGGACTATACATCGTCCATTTTTGATAGCAATATTTTTTTCATGGAAAAAATATAATGGACTATACATCATCTTTTTTATGCAAAAATTAATGTACTATACATTGTCCATTTTTCATGCCAAAATTTTTTTCATTAAAAAAATATAATAGACTATACATCGTCTTTTTGAGCCAAAATTAATGAACTATACATCGTCCAATTTTCATGGCAAAATTTTTTTCATGAAAAAAATATAATGGACTATAAATCGTCTTTTTATCCAAAAATTAATGGACTATACATCGTCCATTTTTCATGCCAAAATTTTCTTCATGAAAAAAATATAATGGACTATACATCGTCTTTTTTACGCAAAAGTTACTGGACTATGCATCGTCTTTTTTATGCAAAAATTAATGGACTATACATCGTCTAATTTTCATAACAAAATTTTTGTTATGCAAAAAATATAATGGACTATACATTATCTTTTTTATGCAAAAATTAATGGACTATACATCGTCTTTTTTATGCAAAAATTAATAGACTATACATCGTCTTTTTTATGGAAAAATTAATGGACTATACATCGTCCATTTTTCATGCAAAAATTTTTTTCATGCAAAAAATATAATGGACTATACATCGTCTTTTTTATGCAAAAATTAATGGACTATACATCGTCCATTTTTCATGCCAACATTTTTTTCATGCAAAAAATATAATGGACAATATATACATCGTCTTTTTTACGCAAAAGTTAATGGACTATGCATCGTCTTTTTTATGCAAAAATTAATGGACGATGCCATTATTTATTTTCATGCCAAAATTTTTTTCATGAAAAAAATATAATGGACTATACATCGTCTTTTTATGGAAAAAAAATAATGGACTATACATCGTCTTTTTATGCAAAAATTAATGGACTATACATCGCCCATTTTTCATGCCAAAATTTTTTTCATGCAAAAAATATAATGGACTATATATACATCGTCTTTTTTACGCAAAAGTTAATGGACTATGCATCGTCTTTTTTGTGCAAAAATTAATGGACTATACATCGTCCATTTTTTATGCAAAAATTTTTTTCATGCAAAAAATATAATGGACTATACATCGTCTTTTTTATGCAAAAATTAATGGACTATACATCGTCCATTTTTCATGGCAACATTTTTTTCATTAAAAAAATATAATAGACTATACAACGTCTTTTTATGCAAAATTTAATGGACTATACATCGTCCATTTTTCATGCCAAAATTTTTTTCAGGCAAAAAATATAATGGACTATACATCGTCTTTTTTATGGAAAAAATTAATGGACTATACATCGTCTTTTTTCTTGTCAAAAATTTTTTTATGCAAAAGTGAATAGACTATACATCGTCTTTTTTACGCAAAAGTTAATGGACTATACATCGTCTTTTTTATGCAAAAATTAATGGACTATACATCGTCCATTTTTCATGCCAAAATTTTATTCATGCAAAAAATATAATGGACTATACATCGTCTTTTTTATGGCAAATTAATGGACTATACATCGTCCATTTTTCATGGCAAAATTTTTTTCATTAAAAAAATATAATAGACTATACATCGTCTTTTTTATGGAAAAATTAATGGACTATACATCGTCCATTTTTCATGCAAAAATTTTTTTCATGCAAAAAATATAATGGACTATACATCGTCTTTTTTATGCAAAAATTAATGGACTATACATCGTCCATTTTTCATGCCAACATTTTTTTCATGCAAAAAATATAATGGACAATATATACATCGTCTTTTTTACGCAAAAGTTAATGGACTATGCATCGTCTTTTTTATGCAAAAATTAATGGACGATGCCATTATTTATTTTCATGCCAAAATTTTTTTCATGAAAAAAATATAATGGACTATACATCGTCTTTTTATGGAAAAAAAATAATGGACTATACATCGTCTTTTTATGCAAAAATTAATGGACTATACATCGCCCATTTTTCATGCCAAAATTTTTTTCATGCAAAAAATATAATGGACTATATATACATCGTCTTTTTTACGCAAAAGTTAATGGACTATGCATCGTCTTTTTTGTGCAAAAATTAATGGACTATACATCGTCCATTTTTTATGCAAAAATTTTTTTCATGCAAAAAATATAATGGACTATACATCGTCTTTTTTATGCAAAAATTAATGGACTATACATCGTCCATTTTTCATGGCAACATTTTTTTCATTAAAAAAATATAATAGACTATACAACGTCTTTTTATGCAAAATTTAATGGACTATACATCGTCCATTTTTCATGCCAAAATTTTTTTCAGGCAAAAAATATAATGGACTATACATCGTCTTTTTTATGGAAAAAATTAATGGACTATACATCGTCTTTTTTCTTGTCAAAAATTTTTTTATGCAAAAGTGAATAGACTATACATCGTCTTTTTTACGCAAAAGTTAATGGACTATACATCGTCTTTTTTATGCAAAAATTAATGGACTATACATCGTCCATTTTTCATGCCAAAATTTTATTCATGCAAAAAATATAATGGACTATACATCGTCTTTTTTATGGCAAATTAATGGACTATACATCGTCCATTTTTCATGGCAAAATTTTTTTCATTAAAAAAATATAATAGACTATACATCGTCTTTTTATGCAAAAATTAATGGACTATACATCGTCCATTTTTCATGCCAAAATTTTTTTCATGCAAAAAATATAATGGACTATACATCGTCTTTTTTATGCAAAAATTAATGGACTATATACATCGTCCATTTTTCATGGCAAAATTTTTTTCATGCAAAAAATATAATGGACTATACATCGTCTTTTTATGCAAAAATTAATGGACTTATACATCGTCTTTTTTATGCAAAAATTAATGGACTATAACTCGTCCATTTTTCATGCCAAAATTTTTTTCATGCAAAAAATATAATGGAATATACATCGTCTTTTTGAGCGAAAATTAATGGACTATACATCGTCCATTTTTCATGCCAAAATTTTTTTCATGCAAAACATATAATGGACTATACATCGTCTTTTTTATGCAAAAAATTAGTGGACTATACATAGTCCATTTTTCATGGCAAAATTTTTTCCATTAAAAAAATATAATAGACTATACATCGTCTTTTTATGCAAAAATTAATGAACTATACATCGTCCATTTTTCATGCCAAAATTTTTTTCATGCAAAAAATATAATGGACTATATATCGTCTTTTTTATGCAAAAATTAATGGACTATACATCGTCCATTTTTCATGCCAAAATTTTTTTCATGCAAAAAATATAATGGACTATACATCGTCTTTTTATGCAAAAATTAATGGACTATACATCGTCTTTTTATGGAAAAATTAATGAACTATACATCGTCCATTTTTGATGGCAATATTTTTTTCATTAAAAAAATATAATAGACTATACATCGTCTTTTTATGCAAAAATTAATGGACTACACATCGTCCATTTTTCATGGCAAAATTTTTTTCATGCAAAAAATATAATGGATTATACATCGTCTTTTTATGCAAAATATTAATGGACTATACATCGTCCATTTTTCATGCCAAAATTTTTTTCATGCAAAAATTAATGGACTATACATCGTCTTTTTTACGCAAAAGTTAATGGACTATGCATCGTCTTTTTTATGGAAAAAATTAATGGACTATTCATCGTCTTTTTTCTTGTCAACATTTTTTTCATGCAAAAAATATAATGGAATATACATCGTCTTTTTGAGCGAAAATTAATGGACTATACATCGTCCATTTTTCATGCGAAAATTTTTTTCATGCAAAACATATAATGGACTATACATCGTCTTTTTTATGCAAAAAATTAATGGACTATACAACGTCCATTTTTCATGGCAAAATTTTTTCCATTAAAAAAATATAATAGACTATACATCGTCTTTTTATGCAAAAATTAATGAACTATACATCGTCCATTTTTCGTGCCAAAATTTTTTTCATACAAAAAATATAATTAACTATACATCGTCTTTTTTATGCAAAAATTAATGGACTATACATCGTCCATTTTTCATGCTAAAATTTTTTTCATGCAAAAAATATAATGGACTATACATCGTCTTTTTATTCAAAAATTAATAAACTATACATCGTCTTTTTTACGAAAAAGTTAATGGACTATGCATCGTCTTTTTATGCAAAAATTAATGGATTATACATCGTCCATTTTTCATGCCAAAATTTTTTTCATGGAAAAAATATAATTGATTATACATCGTCTTTTTATGCAAAAATTAATGGACTATACATCGTCTTTTTTCTTGCCAAAATTTTTTGCATGCAAAAAATATAATGGACTATACATCGTCTTTTCGATGCAAAAGTTAATGGTCTATACATCGTCTTTTTTATGCAAAAATTAATGTACTATACATTGTCCATTTTTCATGCCAAAATTTTTTTCATTAAAAAAATATAATAGACTATACATCGTCTTTTTGAGCCAAAATTAATGAACTATACATCGCCCATTTTTCATGCCAAAATTTTTTTTATGCAAAAAGTATAATAGACTATACATCGTCTTTTTATGCAAAAATTATTGGACTATACATCGTCCATTTTTCATGCAAAAATTTTTTTCATGCAAAAAATATAATGGACTATACATCGTCTTTTTATACAAAAATTAATGGACTATACATCGTCCATTTTTCATGCCAAAATTTTTTTCATGCAAAAAATATAATGGACTATACATCGTCTTTTTATGCAAAAATTAATGGACTATACATCGTCTTTTTTACGCAAAAGTTAATGTACTATGCATCGTCTTTTTTATGCAAAAATTAATGGACTATACATCGTCCATTTTTCATGCCAAAATTTTTTTCATGCAAAAAATATAATTGATTATACATCGTCTTTTTATTCAAAAATTAATGGACTTTACATCGTCTTTTTTCTTGCCAAAATTTTTTCCATGCAAAAAATATAATGGACTATACATCGTCTTTTTGATGCAAAAGTTAATGGACTATACATCGTCTTTTTGATGGAAAAATTAATGTACTATACATTGTCCATTTTTCATGCCAAAATTTTTTTCATTAAAAAAATATAATAGACTATACATCGTCTTTTTGAGCCAAAATTAATGAACTATACATCGTCCAATTTTCATGCCAAAATTTTTTTCATGAAAAAAATATAATGGACTATACATCGTCCATTTTTCATGGCAAAATTTTTTTCATGGAAAAAATATAATGGACTATACATCGTCTTTTTTATGCAAAATATTAATGGACTATACATCGTCCATTTTTCATGCCAAAATTTTTTTCATTCAAAAAATATAATGGAATATACATCGTCTTTTTGAGCTAAAATTAATGGACTATACATCGCCCATTTTTCATGCCAAAATTTTTTTTATGCAAAAAGTATAATAGACTATACATCGTCTTTTTATGCAAACATTATTGGACTATACATCGTCCATTTTTCATGGCAAAATTTTTTTCATTAAAAAAATATAATAGACTATACATCGTCTTTTTATGCAAAAATTAATGGTCTATACATCGTCCATTTTTCATGCAAAAATTTTTTTCATGCAAAAAATATAATGGACTATACATCGTCTTTTTATGCAAACATTATTGGACTATACATCGTCCATTTTTCATGGCAAAATTTTTTTCATGGAAAAAATATAATGGACTATACATCGTGTTTTTTATGCAAAAATTAATGGACTATACCTCGTCCATTTTTCATGCCAAAATTTTTTTCATGCAAAAAATATAATGGAATATACATCGTCTTTTTATGCAAAAATTAATGGACTATACATCGTCTTTTTTATGCAAAAATTAATGGACTATACATCGTCCATTTTTCATGCCAAAATTTTTTTCATGCAAAAAATATAATGGCCTATACATCGTCTTTTTTATGCAAAAAATTAATGGACTATACATAGTCCATTTTTCATGGCAAAATTTTTTCCATTAAAAAAATATAATAGACTATACATCGTCTTTTTATGCAAAAATTAATGAACTATACATCGTCCATTTTTCATGCCAAAATTTTTTTCATGCAAAAAATATAATGGACTATGCATCGTTTTTTTATGCAAAAATTAAAAATCGTCTTTTTTCTTGCCAAAATTTTTTGCATGCAAAAAATATAATGGACTATACATCGTCTTTTTGATGCAAAAGTTAATGGACTAGACATCGTCTTTTTTATGCAAAAATTAATGTACTATACATTGTCCATTTTTCATGTCAAAATTTTTTTCATTAAAATAATATAATAGACTATACATCGTCTTTTTGAGCCAAAATTAATGAACTATACATCGTCCAATTTTCATGCCAAAATTTTTTTCATGAAAAATATATAATGGACTATACATCGTCCATTTTTGATGGCAAAATTTTTTTCATGGAAAAAATATAATGGACATCGTCTTTTTTATGCAAAAAATTAATGGACTATACATCGTCCATTTTTCATGCCAAAATTTTTTTCATTCAAAAGATATAATGGAATATACATCGTTTAATGGACTATACATCGCCCATTTTTCATGCCAAAATTTTTTTCATGCAAAAAGTATAATAGACTATACATCGTCTTTTTATGCAAAAATTAATGGACTATACATCGTCCATTTTTGATGGCAATATTTTTTTCATGGAAAAAATATAATGGACTATACATCGTTTTTTTTATGCAAAAAATATAATGGACTATACATCGTCTTTTTTATGCAAAAAATTAATGGACTATACATCGTCTTTTTTCTTGTCAAAATTTTTTTCATGCAAAAAATATAATGGACTATAAATCGTCTTTTTATGCAAAAATTATTGGACTATACATCGTCCATTTTTCATGCCAAAATTTGTTTCATGCAAAAACTATAATGGACGATACATCGTCTTTTATATGCAAAAAATATAATGGACTATACATCGTCTTTTTTATGCAAAAAATTAATGGACTATACATCGTCTTTTTTCTTGTCAAAATTTTTTTCATGCAAAAAATATAATGGACTATAAATCGTCTTTTTATGCAAAAATTATTGGACTATACATCGTCCATTTTTCATGCCAAAATTTGTTTCATGCAAAAACTATAATGGACGATACATCGTCTTTTTTATGCAAAAATTAATGGACTATATATCGTCTTTTTTATGCAAAAAATTAATGGACTATACATCGTCTTTTTTCTTGTCAAAATTTTTTTCATGCAAAAAATATAATGGACTATAAATCGTCTTTATATGCAAAAATTATTGGACTATACATCGTCCATTTTTCATGCCAAAATTTGTTTCATGCAAAAACTATAATGGATGATACATCGTCTTTTTTATGCAAAAATTAATGGACTATACATCGTCCATTTGTGATGGCAATATTTTTTTCATGGAAAAAATATAATGGACTATAAATCGTATTTTTATGCAAAAATTAATGGACTATACATCGTCCATTTTTCATGCCAAAATTTTTTTTGTGAAAAAATATAATGGACTATACATCGTATTTTTTACGCAAAAGTTAATGGACTATACGTCGTCTTTTTTCTTGTCAAAAATTTTTTTATGCAAAAGTTAATGGACTATATATACATCGTCTTTTTTATGCAAAAAATTAATGGACTATACATCGTCCATTTTTCATGGCAAAATTTTTTTCATTAAAAAAATATAATAGACTATACATCGTCTTTTTATGCAAAAATTAATGGACTATACATCATCCATTTTTCATGCCAAAATTTTTTTCATGCAAAAAATATAATGGACTATAAATCGTCTTTTTATGCAAAAATTAATGGACTATACATCGTCCATTTTTCATGCCAAAATTTTTTTCATGAAAAAATATAATGGACTATACATCGTATTTTTTACGCAAAAGTTAATGGACTATACATCGTCCATTTTTTATGGGAAAATTTTTTTCATTAAAAAAATATAATAGACTATACATCGTCTTTTTATGCAAAAAGTAATGGACTATACATCGCCCATTTTTCATGCCAAAATTTTTTTCATGCAAAAAATATAATGGACTATAAATCGTGTTTTTATGCCAAAATTAATGGACTATACATCGTCCATTTTTCATGCCAACATTTTTTTCATGAAAAAAATATAATGGAATATACATCGTCTTTTTGAGCGAAAATTAATGGACTATACATCGTCCATTTTTCATGCCAAAATTTTGTTCATGCAAAAAACATAATGGACTATACATCGTCTTTTTTATGCAAAAAATTAATGGACTATACGTCGTCTTTTTTCTTGTCAAAAATTTTTTTATGCAAAAGTTAATGGACTATATATACATCGTCTGTTTTATGCCAAAATTAATGGACTATACATCGTCCATTTTTCATGCCAACATTTTTTTCATGAAAAAAATATAATGGAATATACATCGTCTTTTTGAGCGAAAATTAATGGACTATACATCGTCCATTTTTCATGCCAAAATTTTGTTCATGCAAAAAACATAATGGACTATACATCGTCTTTTTTATGCAAAAAATTAATGGACTATACATCGTCCATTTTTCATGCCAAAATTTTTTTCATGCAAAAAATATAATGGACTATAAATCGTCTTTTTATGCAAAAATTAATGGACTATACATCGTCCATTTTTCATGCCAAAATTTTTTTCATGAAAAAAATATAATGGACTATACATCGTCTTTTTTACGCAAAAGTTAATGGACTTTACATCGTCCATTTTTCATGGCAAAATATTTTTCATTACAAAAATATAATGGACTATACATCGTCTTTTTATGCAAAAATTAATGGTCTATACATCGTCCATTTTTCATGCAAAAATTTTTTTCATGCAAAAAATATAATGGACTATCCATCGTCTTTTTATGCAAACATTATTGGACTATACATCGTCCATTTTTCATGGCAAAATTTTTTTCATGGAAAAAATATAATGGACTATACATCGTGTTTTTTATGCAAAAATTAATGGACTATACCTCGTCCATTTTTCATGCCAAAATTTTTTTCATGCAAAAAATATAATGGAATATACATCGTCTTTTTGAGCGAAAATTAATGGACTATACATCGTCCATTTTTCATGCCAAAATTTTTTTCATGCAAAAAATATAATGGACTATATATCGTCTTTTTTATGCAAAAAATTAATGGACTATACATAGTCCATTTTTCATGGCAAAATTTTTTCCATTAAAAAAATATAATAGACTATACATCGTCTTTTTATGCAAAAATTAATGGACTATACATCGTCTTTTTTATGCAAAAATTAATGGACTATACCTCGTCCATTTTTCATGCCAAAATTTTTTTCATGCAAAAAATATAATGGAAAATACATCGTCTTTTTGAGCGAAAATTAATGGACTATACATCGTCCATTTTTCATGCCAAAATTTTTTTCATGCAAAAAATATAATGGCCTATACATCGTCTTTTTTATGCAAAAAATTAATGGACTATACATAGTCCATTTTTCATGGCAAAATTTTTTCCATTAAAAAAATATAATAGACTATACATCGTCTTTTTATGCAAAAATTAATGAACTATACATCGTCCGTTTTTCATGCCAAAATTTTTTTCATGCAAAAAATATAATGGACTATATATCGTCTTTTTTATGCAAAAATTAATGGACTATACATCGTCCATTTTTCATGCCAAAATTTTTTTCATGCAAAAAATATAATGGACTTATGCATCGTTTTTTTATGCAAAAATTAAAAATCGTCTTTTTTCTTGCCAAAATTTTTTGCATGCAAAAAATATAATGGACTATACATCGTCTTTTTGATGCAAAAGTTAATGGACTAGACATCGTCTTTTTTATGCAAAAATTAATGTACTATACATTGTCCATTTTTCATGCCAAAATTTTTTTCATTAAAATAATATAATAGACTATACATCGTCTTTTTGAGCCAAAATTAATGAACTATACATCGTCCAATTTTCATGCCAAAATTTTTTTCATGAAAAATATATAATGGACTATACATCGTCCATTTTTGATGGCAAAATTTTTTTCATGGAAAAAATATAATGGACATCGTCTTTTTTATGCAAAAAATTAATGGACTATACATCGTCCATTTTTCATGCCAAAATTTTTTTCATTCAAAAGATATAATGGAATATACATCGTTTAATGGACTATACATCGCCCATTTTTCATGCCAAAATTTTTTTCATGCAAAAAGTATAATAGACTATACATCGTCTTTTTATGCAAAAATTAATGGACTATACATCGTCCATTTTTGATGGCAATATTTTTTTCATGGAAAAAATATAATGGACTATACATCGTTTTTTTTATGCAAAAAATATAATGGACTATACATCGTCTTTTTTATGCAAAAAATTAATGGACTATACATCGTCTTTTTTCTTGTCAAAATTTTTTTCATGCAAAAAATATAATGGACTATAAATCGTCTTTTTATGCAAAAATTATTGGACTATACATCGTCCATTTTTCATGCCAAAATTTGTTTCATGCAAAAACTATAATGGACGATACATCGTCTTTTTTATGCAAAAAATATAATGGACTATACATCGTCTTTTTTATGCAAAAAATTAATGGACTATACATCGTCTTTTTTCTTGTCAAAATTTTTTTCATGCAAAAAATATAATGGACTATAAATCGTCTTTTTATGCAAAAATTATTGGACTATAGATCGTCCATTTTTCATGCCAAAATTTGTTTCATGCAAAAACTATAATGGACGATACATCGTCTTTTTTATGCAAAAATTAATGGACTATATATACATCGTCTTTTTTATGCAAAAAATTAATGGACTATACATCGTCCATTTTTCATGGCAAAATTTTTTTCATTAAAAAAATATAATAGACTATACATCGTCTTTTTATGCAAAAATTAATGGACTATACATCATCCATTTTTCATGCCAAAATTTTTTTCATGCAAAAAATATAATGGACTATAAATCGTCTTTTTATGCAAAAATTAATGGACTATACATCGTCCATTTTTCATGCCAAAATTTTTTTCATGAAAAAATATAATGGACTATACATCGTATTTTTTACGCAAAAGTTAATGGACTATACATCGTCCATTTTTTATGGGAAAATTTTTTTCATTAAAAAAATATAATAGACTATACATCGTCTTTTTATGCAAAAAGTAATGGACTATACATCGCCCATTTTTCATGCCAAAATTTTTTTCATGCAAAAAATATAATGGACTATAAATCGTGTTTTTATGCCAAAATTAATGGACTATACATCGTCCATTTTTCATGCCAACATTTTTTTCATGAAAAAAATATAATGGAATATACATCGTCTTTTTGAGCGAAAATTAATGGACTATACATCGTCCATTTTTCATGCCAAAATTTTGTTCATGCAAAAAACATAATGGACTATACATCGTCTTTTTTATGCAAAAAATTAATGGACTATACGTCGTCTTTTTTCTTGTCAAAAATTTTTTTATGCAAAAGTTAATGGACTATATATACATCGTCTTTTTTATGCAAAAATTAATGGACTATACATTGTCCATTTTTCATGGCAAAATTTTTTTCATGCAAAAAATATAATGGACTATACATCGTCTTTTTATGCAAAAATTAATGGACTATACATCGTCCATTTTTCATGCCAAAATTTTTTTCATGAAAAAATATAATGGACTATACATCGTATTTTTTACGCAAAAGTTAATGGAATACATCGTCCATTTTTTATGGCAAAATTTTTTTCATTAAAAAAATATAATAGACTATACATCGTCTTTTTATGCAAAAAGTAATGGACTATACATCGTCCATTTTTCATGCCAAAATTTTTTTCATGCAAAAAATATAATGGACTATAAATCGTCTTTTTATGCAAAAATTAATGGACTATACATCGTCCATTTTTCATGCCAAAATTTTTTTCATGAAAAAAATATAATGGACTATACATCGTCTTTTTTACGCAAAAGTTAATGGACTTTACATCGTCCATTTTTCATGGCAAAATATTTTTCATTACAAAAATATAATGGACTATACATCGACTTTTTTATGCAAATATAAATGGACTATACATCATCCATTTTTAATGGCAATATTTTTTTCATGCAAAAATATAATGGAATATACATCGTCTTTTTTATGCAAAACTTAATGGACTATACATCTTCCATTTTTCATGCCAAATTTTTTTTCATGCAAAAAATATAATGGACTATACATTATCTTTTTTATGCAAAAATTAATGGACTATACATCGTCTTTTTTATGCAAAAATTAATGGACTATACATCGTCTTTTTTATGCAAAAATTAATGGACTATACTCGTCCATTTTTCATGCCAAAATTTTTTTCATGCAAAAAATATAATGGAATCGTCTTTTTGAGCGAAAATTAATGGACTATACATCGTCCATTTTTCATGCCAAACTTTTTTTCATGCAAAAAATATAATGAACTATACATCGTCTTTTTTATGCAAAAAATTAATGGACTATACATAGTCTTTTTCCTTGTCAAAAATTTTTTTATGCAAAAGTGAATGGACTGTACATCGTCTTTTTTATGCAAAAGTTAATGGACTATGCATCGTCTTTTTTATGCAAAAATTAATGGACTATACATCGTCCATTTTTCATGCCAAAATTTTTTTCATGGAAAAAATATAATGGACTATACATCGTCTTTTTTATGCAAATAATTAATGGAGTATACATCGTCCATTTTTCATGCCAAAATTTTTTTCATGCAAAAAATATAATGGAATATACATCGTCTCTTTGAGCGAAAATTAATGGACTATACATCGCCCATTTTTCATGCCAAAATTTTTTTCATGCAAAAAGTATAATAGACTATACATCGTCTTTTTCTGGAAAAATTATTGGACTATACATCGTCCATTTTTCATGCCAAAATTTTTTTCATGCAAAAAAATATAATGGAATATACATCGTCTTTTTGAGCGAAAATTAATGGACTATACATCGCCCATTTTTCATGGCAAAATTTTTTTCATACAAAAAATATAATAGACTATACATCGTCTTTTTATGCAAAAATTATTGGACTATACATCGTCCATTTTTCATGCCAAAATTTTTTTCATGCAAAAAATAAAATGGACATCGTCTTTTTTATGCAAAAATTAATGGACTATACATCGTCCATTTTTGATGGCAATATTTTTTTCATGGAAAAAATTTAATGGACTATACATCGTCTTTTTTATGCAAAAAATTAATAGACATCGTCCATTTTTCATGCCAAAATTTTTTCCATGCAAAAAATATAATGGAATATACATCGTCTTTTTGAGCGAAAATTAATGGACTATACATCGTCCATTTTTCATGCCAATTTTTTTTTAATGCAAAAAATATAATGGAATATACATCGTCTTTTTGAGCGAAAATTAATGGACTATACATCGTCGATATTTGATGGCAATATTTTTTTCATGGAAAAAATGTAATGGACTATACATCGTCTTTTTTATGCAAAAAATTAATGGACTATACATCGTCCATTTTTCATGCCAAAATTTTTTTCATGCAAAAAATATAATGGACTATATATCGTGTTTTTATGCCAAAATTAATGGACTATACATCGTCCATTTTTCATGCCAAAATTTTTTTCATGCAAAAAATATAATACATCGTCTTTTTATGCAAAAATTATTGGACTATACATCGTCCATTTTTCTTGCCAAAATTTTTTGCATGCAAAAAATATAATGGACTATACATCGTCTTTTTGATGCAAAAGTTAATGGACTATACATCGTCTTTTTTATGCAAAAATTAATGTACTATACATTGTCCATTTTTCATGCCAAAATTTTTTTTATTAAAATAATATAATAGGCTATACATCGTCTTTTTGAGCCAAAATTAATAAACTATACATCGTCCAATTTTCATGCCAAAATTTTTTTCATGAAAAAAATATAATGGACTATACATCGTCCATTTTTGATGGCAAAACTTTTTTCATGGAAAAAATATAATGGACTATACATCGTCTTTTTTATGCAAAAAATTAATAGACTATACATCGTCCATTTTTCATGCCAAAATTTTTTCCATGCAAAAAATATAATGGAATATACATCGTCTATTTGAGCGAAAATTAATGGACTATACATCGTCCATTTTTCATGGCAAAATTTTTTTCATGCAAAAAAGATAATGGACTATACATAGTCTTTTTTATGCAAAAAATTAATGGACTATACGTCGTCTTTTTTCTTGTCAAAAATTTTTTTATGCAACAGTTAATGGACTATACATCGTTTTTTTTATGCAAAAATTAATGGACTATACATCGTTTTTTTTATGCAAAAAATTAATGGACTATATATACATCGTCCATTTTTCATGCCAAAATTTTTTTCATGCAAAAAATATAATGGGATATACATCGTCTTTTTGAGCGAAAATTAATGGACTATACATCGCCCATTTTTCATGCCAAAATTTTTTTCATACAAAAAATATAATACATCGTCTTTTTATGCAAAAATTATTGGACTATACATCGTCCATTTTTCATGCCAAAATTTTTTTCATGCAAAAAATATAATGGACTATACATCGTCTTTTTTATGCAAAAATTAATGGACTATACATCGTCCATTTTAGATGGCAATATTTTTTTCATGGAAAAAATATAATGGACTATACATCGTCTTTTTTATGCAAAAAATTAATAGACTATACATCGTCCATTTTTCATGCCAAAATTTTTTCCATGCAAAAAATATAATGGAATATACATAGTTTTTTTGAGCGAAAATTAATGGACTATACATCGTCTTTTTTACGTCGTCTTTTTTCTTGTCAAAAATTTTTTCATGCAAAAAATATAATGGACTATACATCGTCTTTTTATGCAAAAATTAATGGACTATACATCGTCCATTTTTCATGCCAAAATTTTTTTCATGCAAAAAATATAATGGACTATACATCGTCTTTTTTATGCAAAAATTAATGGACTATACATCGTCCATTTTTCATGCCAAAATTTTTTTCATACAAAAAATATAATGGACTATACATCGTCTTTTTTATGCAAAAAATTAATGGACTATACGTCGTCTTTTTTCTTGTCAAAAATTTTTTTATGCAAAAAATATAATGGACTATACATCGTCTTTTTATGCAAAAATTAATGGACTATACATCCTCTTTTTTATGGAAAAATTAATGGACTATACATCGTCCATTTTTCATGCCAAAATTTTTTTCATGGAAAAAATATAATGGACTATACATCGTCTTTTTTATGCAAATAATTAATGGAGTATACATCGTCCATTTTTCATGCCAAAATTTTTTTCATGCAAAAAATATAATGGAATATACATCGTCTCTTTGAGCGAAAATTAATGGACTATACATCGCCCATTTTTCATGCCAAAATTTTTTTCATGCAAAAAGTATAATAGACTATACATCGTCTTTTTCTGGAAAAATTATTGGACTATACATCGTCCATTTTTCATGCCAAAATTTTTTTCATGCAAAAAAATATAATGGAATATACATCGTCTTTTTGAGCGAAAATTAATGGACTATACATCGCCCATTTTTCATGGCAAAATTTTTTTCATACAAAAAATATAATAGACTATACATCGTCTTTTTATGCAAAAATTATTGGACTATACATCGTCCATTTTTCATGCCAAAATTTTTTTCATGCAAAAAATAAAATGGACATCGTCTTTTTTATGCAAAAATTAATGGACTATACATCGTCCATTTTTGATGGCAATATTTTTTTCATGGAAAAAATTTAATGGACTATACATCGTCTTTTTTATGCAAAAAATTAATAGACATCGTCCATTTTTCATGCCAAAATTTTTTCCATGCAAAAAATATAATGGAATATACATCGTCTTTTTGAGCGAAAATTAATGGACTATACATCGTCCATTTTTCATGCCAATTTTTTTTTAATGCAAAAAATATAATGGAATATACATCGTCTTTTTGAGCGAAAATTAATGGACTATACATCGTCGATATTTGATGGCAATATTTTTTTCATGGAAAAAATGTAATGGACTATACATCGTCTTTTTTATGCAAAAAATTAATGGACTATACATCGTCCATTTTTCATGCCAAAATTTTTTTCATGCAAAAAATATAATGGACTATATATCGTGTTTTTATGCCAAAATTAATGGACTATACATCGTCCATTTTTCATGCCAAAATTTTTTTCATGCAAAAAATATAATACATCGTCTTTTTATGCAAAAATTATTGGACTATACATCGTCCATTTTTCTTGCCAAAATTTTTTGCATGCAAAAAATATAATGGACTATACATCGTCTTTTTGATGCAAAAGTTAATGGACTATACATCGTCTTTTTTATGCAAAAATTAATGTACTATACATTGTCCATTTTTCATGCCAAAATTTTTTTTATTAAAATAATATAATAGGCTATACATCGTCTTTTTGAGCCAAAATTAATAAACTATACATCGTCCAATTTTCATGCCAAAATTTTTTTCATGAAAAAAATATAATGGACTATACATCGTCCATTTTTGATGGCAAAACTTTTTTCATGGAAAAAATATAATGGACTATACATCGTCTTTTTTATGCAAAAAATTAATAGACTATACATCGTCCATTTTTCATGCCAAAATTTTTTCCATGCAAAACATATAATGGAATATACATCGTCTATTTGAGCGAAAATTAATGGACTATACATCGTCCATTTTTCATGGCAAAATTTTTTTCATGCAAAAAAGATAATGGACTATACATAGTCTTTTTTATGCAAAAAATTAATGGACTATACGTCGTCTTTTTTCTTGTCAAAAATTTTTTTATGCAACAGTTAATGGACTATACATCGTTTTTTTTATGCAAAAATTAATGGACTATACATCGTTTTTTTTATGCAAAAAATTAATGGACTATATATACATCGTCCATTTTTCATGCCAAAATTTTTTTCATGCAAAAAATATAATGGGATATACATCGTCTTTTTGAGCGAAAATTAATGGACTATACATCGCCCATTTTTCATGCCAAAATTTTTTTCATACAAAAAATATAATACATCGTCTTTTTATGCAAAAATTATTGGACTATACATCGTCCATTTTTCATGCCAAAATTTTTTTCATGCAAAAAATATAATGGACTATACATCGTCTTTTTTATGCAAAAATTAATGGACTATACATCGTCCATTTTAGATGGCAATATTTTTTTCATGGAAAAAATATAATGGACTATACATCGTCTTTTTTATGCAAAAAATTAATAGACTATACATCGTCCATTTTTCATGCCAAAATTTTTTCCATGCAAAAAATATAATGGAATATACATAGTTTTTTTGAGCGAAAATTAATGGACTATACATCGTCTTTTTTACGTCGTCTTTTTTCTTGTCAAAAATTTTTTCATGCAAAAAATATAATGGACTATACATCGTCTTTTTATGCAAAAATTAATGGACTATACATCGTCCATTTTTCATGCCAAAATTTTTTTCATGCAAAAAATATAATGGACTATACATCGTCTTTTTTATGCAAAAATTAATGGACTATACATCGTCCATTTTTCATGCCAAAATTTTTTTCATACAAAAAATATAATGGACTATACATCGTCTTTTTTATGCAAAAAATTAATGGATTATACGTCGTCTTTTTTCTTGTCAAAAATTTTTTTATGCAAAAAATATAATGGACTATACATCGTCTTTTTATGCAAAAATTAATGGACTATACATCCTCTTTTTTATGGAAAAATTAATGGACTATACATCGTCCATTTTTCATGCCAAAGTTTTTTTCATGCAAAAAATATAATGGAATATACATCGTCTTTTTGAGCGAAAATTAATGGACTATACATCGCCCATTTTTCATGCGAAAATTTTTTTCATGCTAAAAATATAATGGACTATACATCGTCTTTTTTATGCAAAACTTAATGGACTATACATCTTCCATTTTTCATGCCAAAACTTTTTTCATGCAAAAAATATAATGGACTATACATTATCTTTTTTATGCAAAAATTAATGGAATATACATCGTCTTTTTTATGCAAAAATTAATGGACTATACATCGTCTTTTTTATGCAAAAATTAATGGACTATACATCGTCCATTTTTCATGCCAAAATTTTTTTCATGCAAAAAATATAATGGAATCGTCTTTTTGAGCGAAAATTAATGGACTATACATCGTCTTTTTTATGCAAAAATTAATGTACTATACATTGTCCATTTTTCATGCCAAAATTTTTTTCATTAAAAAATGTAATGGACTATACATCGTCTTTTTTATGCAAAAAATTAATGGACTATACATAGTCTTTTTTCTTGTCAAAAATTTTTTTATGCAAAATTGAATGGACTATACATCGTCTTTTTTACGCAAAAGTTAATGGACTATGCATCGTCTTTTTCATGCAAAAATTATTGGACTATACATCGTCCATTTTTGATGGCAAAATTTTTTTCATGGAAAAAATATAATGGACTATACATCGTCTTTTTTATGCAAAAAATTAATGGAGTATACATCGTCCATTTTTCATACCAAAATTTTTTTCATGCAAAAAATATAATGGAATATACATCGTCTTTTTGAGCGAAAATTAATGGACTATACATCGCCCATTTTTCATGCCAAAATTTTTTTCATGCAAAAAGTATAATAGACTATACATCGTCTTTTTATGCAAAAATTATTGGACTATACATCGTCCATTTTTCATGCCAAAATTTTTTTCATGCAAAAAATATAATGGACTATACATCGTCTTTTTATGCAAAAATTAATGGACTATACATCGTCCATTTTTCATGCCAAAATTTTTTTCATGCAAAAAATATAATGGACTATACATCGTCTTTTTTATGCAAAAATTAATGGAATATACATCGTCTTTTTGCGCGAAAATTAATGGACTATACATCGTCCATTTTTCATGCCAAAATTTTTTTCATGCAAAAAATTAAATGGACTATCGTCTTTTTTATGCAAAAAATTAATGGACTATACGTCGTCTTTTTTCTTGTCAAAAATTTTTTTATGCAAAAGTTAATGGACTATACATCGTCTTTTTTATGCAAAAATTAATGGACTATACATCGTCCATTTTTCATTCCAAAATTTTTTTCATGCAATAAATATAATGGATTATACATCGTCTTTTTATGCAAAAATTAATGTACTATACATCGTCCATTTTTCATGCCAAAATTTTTTTCATGCAAAAAATATAATGGACTATAAATCGTCTTTTTATGCAAAAATTAATGGACTATACATCGTACATTTTTCATGCCAAAATTTTTTTCATGAAAAAAATATAATGGACTATACATCGTCTTTTTTACACAAAAGTTAATGGACTATACATCGTCCATTTTTCATGGCAAAATATTTTTCATTACAAAAATATAATAGACTATACATCGTCTTTTTTTGAAAAAAGTAATGGACTATACATCGTCCATTTTTCATGCCAAAATTTTTTCCATGCAAAAAATTTAATGGACTATACATCGTCTTTTTATGCAAAAATTAAGGGACTATACATCGTCCATTTTTCATGCCAAAATTTTTTTCATGAAAAAAATATAATGGACTCTCTTCTTTTTCTTTTTTAAGCAAAAATTAATGGACTATACATCGTCTTTTTTATGTAAAATTTAATGGACTATACATCGTCCATTTTTCATGGCAAAATTTTTTTCATTACAAAAATATAATAGACTATACATCGTCTTTTTTTGCAAAAATTAATGGACTATACATCGTCCATTTTTCATGCCAAAATTTTTTTCATGCAAAAAATATAATGGACTATACATCGTCTTTTTTATGCAAAAAATTAATGGACTATACATAATCTTTTTTCTTGTCAAAAATTTTTTTATGCAAAAGTGAATGGACTATACATCGTCTTTTTTACGCAAAAGTTAATGGACTATGCATCGTCTTTTTCATGCAAAAAATAATGGACTACACATCGTCCATTTTTCATGCCAAAATTTTTTTCATGCAAAAAATATAATGGACTATAATATACATTGTCCAATTTTCATGCCAAAATTTTTTTCATGAAAAAAATATAATGGACTATACATCGTCCATTTTTGATGGCAAAATTTTTTTCATGGAAAAAATATAATGGACTATACATCGTCTTTTTTATGCAAAAAATTATTGGAGTATACATCGTCCATTTTTCATGCCAAAATTTTTTTCATGCAAAAAATATAATGGAATATACATCGTCTTTTTGAGCGAAAATTAATGGACTATACATCGCCCATTTTTCATGCCAAAATTTTTTTCATGCAAAAAGTATAATAGACTATACATCGTCTTTTTATGCAAAAATTATTGGACTATACATCGTCCATTTTTCATGCCAAAATTTTTTTCATGCAAAAAATATAATGGACTATACATCGTCTTTTTATGCAAAAATTAATGGACTATATATCGTCCATTTATGATGGCAAAATTTTTTTCATGGAAAAAATATAATGGACTATACATCGTTTTTTTATGCAAAAAATGAATGGACTATACATAGTCCATTTTTCATGCCAAAATTTTTTTCATGCAAAAAATATAATGGAATATACATCGTCTTTTTGAGCGAAAATTAATGGACTATACATCGCCCATTTTTCATGCCAAAATTTTTTTCATACAAAAAATATAATAGACTATACATCGTCTTTTTATGCAAAAATTATTGGACTATACATCGTCCATTTTTCACGCCAAAATTTTTTCATGCAAAAAATATAATGGACTATACATCGTCTTTTTTATGCAAAAATTAATGGACTATACATCGTCGATATTTGATGGCAATATTTTATTCATGGAAAAAATGTAATGGACAATACATCGTCTTTTTTATGCAAAAAATTAATGGACTATACATCGTCCATTTTTCATGCCAAAATATTTTTCATGCAAAAAATATAATGGAACATACATCGTCTTTTTGAGCGAAAATTAATGGACTATACATCGCCCATTTTTCATGCGAAAATTTTTTTCATGCAAAAAATATAATGGACTATACATCGTCTTTTTGATGCAAAAGTTAATGGACTATGCATCGTCTTTTTTATGAAAAAATTAATGGACTATACATCGTCCATTTTTCATGCCAAAATTTTTTTCATGCAAAAAATATAATGAATTATACATCGTCTTTTTATGCAAAAATTAATGGACTATACATAGTCTTTTTTCTTGCCAAAATTTTTTGCATGCAAAAAATATAATGGACTATACATCGTCTTTTTTATGCAAAATTTAATGGACTATATATACATCTTCCATTTTTCATGGCAAAATTTTTTTCATGCAAAAAATATAATGGACTATACATTATCTTTTTTATGCAAAAATTAATGGACTATACATCGTCTTTTTTATGCAAAAGTTAATGGACTATGCATCGTCTTTTTTATGAAAAAATTAATGGACTATACATCGTCCATTTTTCATGCCAAAATTTTTTTCATGCAAAAAATATAATGAATTATACATCGTCTTTTTATGCAAAAATTAATGGACTATACATAGTCTTTTTTCTTGCCAAAATTTTTTGCATGCAAAAAATATAATGGACTATACATCGTCTTTTTGATGCAAAAGTTAATGGACTATACATCGTCTTTTTATGCAAAAATTAATGTACTATACATTGCCCATTTTTCATGCCAAAATTTTTTCATTAAAAAAATATAATAGGCTATACATCGTCTTTTTGAGCCAAAATTAATAAACTATACATCGTCCAATTTTCATGCCAAAATTTTTTTCATGAAAAAAATATAATGGACTATACATCGTCCATATTTGATGGCAAAATTTTTTTTTTTGGAAGAAATATAATGGACTATACATCGTCTTTTTTATGCAAAAGTTAATGGACTATACATCGTCCATTTTTGATGGCAATATTTTTTTGAAGGAAAAAATATAATGGACTATACATCGCCTTTTTTATGCAAAAAATTAATAGGCTATACATCGTCCATTTTTCATGCCAAAATTTTTTCCATGCAAAAAATATAATGGAATATACATCGTCTTTTTGAGCGAAAATTAATGGACTATTATACATCGTCCATTTTTCATGCCAAAATTTTTTTCATGCAAAAAATATAATGGACTATAAATCGTCTTTTTATGCAAAAATTAATGGACTATACATCGTACATTTTTCATGCCAAAATTTTTTTCATGAAAAAATTATAATGGACTATACATCGTCTTTTTTACACAAAAGTTAATGGACTATACATCGTCCATTTTTCATGGCAAAATATTTTTCATTACAAAAATATAATAGACTATACATCGTCTTTTTTTGCAAAAAGTAATGGACTATATACATCGTCCATTTTTCATGCCAAAATTTTTTCCATGCAAAAAATATAATGGACTATACATCGTCTTTTTATGCAAAAATTAAGGGACTATACATTGTCCATTTTTCATGCCAAAATTTTTTTCATGAAAAAAATATAATGGACTCTCTTCTTTTTCTTTTTTAAGCAAAAATTAATGGACTATACATCGTCTTTTTTATGTAAAATTTAATGGACTATACATCGTCCATTTTTCATGGCAAAATTTTTTTCATTACAAAAATATAATAGACTATACATCGTCTTTTTTTGTAAAAATTAATGGACTATACATCGTTCATTTTTCATGCCAAAATTTTTTTCATGCAAAAAATATAATGGACTATACATCGTCTTTTTTATGCAAAAATTAATGGACTATACATCGTCCATTTTGGATGGCAATATTTTTTTCACGGAAAAAATATAATGGACTATAAATCGTCTTTTTTATGCACGAAATTAATGGACTATACATCGTCCATTTTTCATGCCAAAATTTTTTCCATGCAAAAAATATAATGGACTATACATCGTCTTTTTATGCAAAAATTAAGGGACTATACATCGTCCATTTTTATGGCAAAATTTTTTTCATGCAGAAAATATAATGGACTATACATCGTCTTTTTTATGCAAAAATTAATGGACTATACATCGTCCATTTTGGATGGCAATATTTTTTTCACGGAAAAAATATAATGGACTATAAATCGTCTTTTTATGCAAAAATTAATGGACTATACATCGTCCATTTTTGATGGCAATATTTTTTTCACGGAAAAAATATAAGGGACTATAAATCGCCTTTTTTCATGCCAAATGCGAAAATTAATGGACTATACATCGTCGATATTTGATGGCAATATTTTTTTCATAGAAAAAATGTAATAGACTATACATCGTCTTTTTATGCAAAAATTAATGGACTATACATCATCCATTTTTATGCCAAAATTTTTTTCATGCAAAAAATATAATGGACTATACATTATCTTTTTTATGCAAAAATTAATGGACTATACATCGTTTTTTTTATGCAAAAATTAATGGACTATACATCGTCGAATTTTTTTCATGCAAGAAATATAATGGACTATACATCGTCAATTTTTCATGCCAAAATTTTTTTCATGCAAAAAATATAATGGACTATACATCGTCTTTTTATGCAAAAATTAATTGAATATATATCGTCTTTTTTATTGTCAAAAATTTTTTTATGCAAAAGTTAATGGAATATACATCGTCTTTTTTATGGAAAAATTAATGGACTATACATCATATTTTTTATGCAAAAATTAATGGACTATACATCGTCGATTTTTAATGCCAAAATTTTTTTCATGCAAAAAATATAATGGAATATACATCGTCTTTTTGAGCGAAAATTAATGGACTATACATCGTCCTTTTTTCATGCCAAAATTTTTTTCATGCAAAAAATATAATGGAATATACATCGTCTTTTTGATCGAAAATTAATGGACTATACATCGTTCATTTTTCATGCCAAAATTTTTTTCATGCAAAAAATATAATGGACTATACATCATGCTTTTTATGCAAAAGTTAATGGACTATACATCGTCTTTTTTATGCAAATATTATTGGACTATACATCGTCCATTTTTCATGCCAAAATTTTTTTCATTAAAAAAATATAATAGACTATACATAGTCTTTTTGAGCGAAAATTAATGAACTATATCGTCCATTTTTCATGGCAAAATTTTTTTCATGAAAAAAATATAATGGACTATACATCGTCTTTTTATGCAAAAATTAATGGACTATACATCGTTCATTTTTCATGCCAAAATTTTTTTCATGAAAATAATATAAAGGACTATACATCGTCTTTTTTACGCAACAGTTAATGGACTATGCATCGTCTATTTTATGCAAAAATTAATGGACTATACATCGTCCATTTTTCATGGCAAAATTTTTTTCATGCAAAAAATATAATGGACTATACATCGTCTTTTTTATGCAAAAATTAATGGACTATACATCGTCCATTTTTCATGCCAAAATTTTTTTCATGAAAAAAATATAATGGACTATACATCGTCTTTTTATGCAAAAATTAATGGACTATGCAACGTCTTTTTTATGCAAAAATTAATGGGCTATACATCGTCCATATTTCATGCCAAAATGTTTTTCATGACAAAAATATAATGGACTATACATCGTCTATTTTACGCAAAAGTTAATGGACTATGCATCGTCTTTTTTATGCAAAAATTAATGGACTATACATCATCTTTTTTATGCAAAAATTAATGGACTATACATCGTCTTTTTTCTTGCCAAAAATTTTTTTATGCAAAAGTTAATGGACTATACATCGTCATTTTTATGCAAAAATTAATGGACTATACATCGTCCATTTTTCATGCCAAAATTTTTTTCATGCAAAAAATATAATGGACTATACATCGTCGTTTTTATGCAAAAAATTAATGGACTATACATCGTCTTTTTTCTTATCAAAAATTTTTTTATGCAAAAGTTAATGGACTATACATCGTCTTTTTTAAAATTTTTTTCATTAAAAAAATATAATAGACTATACATAGTCTTTTTGAGCGAAAATTAATGAACTATACATCGTCCATTTTTCATGCCAAAATTTTTTTCATGCAAAAAATATAATACATCGTCTTTTTGAGCGAAAATTAATGGACTATACATCGTCCATTTTGCATGCCAAAATTTTTTTCATGAAAAAAATATAATGGACTATACATCTAGTCCATTTTTCATGCCAAAATTTTTTTCATGCAAAAAATATAATGGAATATACATCGTCTTTTTATCGAAAATTAATGGACTATACATCGTCCATTTTTCATGCCAAAATTTTTTTCATGCAAAATATATAATGGACTATACATCATGCTTTTTATGCAAAAGTTAATGAACTATACATCGTCTTTTTTATGCAAATATTAATGGACTATACATCGTCCATTTTTCATGCCAAAATTTTTTTCATTAAAAAAATATAATAGACTATACATAGTCTTTTTGAGCGAAAATTAATGAACTATACATCGTCCATTTTTCATGCCAAAATTTATTTCATGAAAAAAATATAATGGACTATACATCGTCTTTTTATGCAAAAAATTAATGGACTATACATCGTCCATTTTTCATGACAAAATTTTTTTCATGCAAAAAATATAATGGACTATACATCGTCTTTTTGAGCGAAAATTAATGGACTATACATCGTCCATTTTGCATGCCAAAATTTTTTTCATGCAAAAAATATAATGGACTATACATCGTCTTTTTATGCAAAAAATTAATGGACTATACATCGTCTTTTTTCTTGTCAAAAATTTTTTTATGCAAAAGTTAATAGACTATACATCGTCTTTTTTATGCAAAAATTAATGGACTATACATCGTCCATTTTTCATGCCAAAATTTTTTTCATGCAAAAAATATAATGGACTATACATCGTCTTTTTTATGCAAAAAATTAATGCACTATACATCGTCTTTTCTCTTGCCAAAAATTTTTTTATGCAAAAGTTAATGGACTATACATCGTCATTTTTATGCAAAAATTAATGGACTATACATCGTCCATTTTTCATGCAAAAAATTTTTTCATGGAAAAAATATAATGGAATATACATCGTCTTTTTGAGCGAAAATTAATAGACTATACATCGTCGATATTTGATGGCAATATTTTTTTCAAGGTAAAAATGTAATGGACTATACATCGTCTTTTTTATGCAAAACATTAATGGACTATACATCGTACATTTTTCATGCCAAAATGTTTTTCATGAAAAAAATATAATGGACTATACATCGTCTATTTTAGGCAAAAGTTAATGGACTATGCATCGTCTTTTTTATGCAAAAATTAATGGACTATACATCGTCAATTTTTCATGCCAAAATTTTTTTTATGCAAAAAATATAATGGACTATACATCGTCTTTTTTATGCAAAAAATTAATGGACTATACATCGTCTTTTTTCTTGCCAAAAATTTTTTTATGCAAAAGTTAATGGACTATACATCGTCATTTTTATGCAAAAATTAATGGACTATACATCGTCCATATTTCATGCAAAAAATATAATGGACTATACATCGTCTTTTTTATGCAAAAAATTAATGGACTATACATCGTCTTTTTTCTTGTCAAAAATTTTTTTATGCAAAAGTTAATGGACTATACATCGTCTTTTTTATGCAAAAATTAATGGACTATACATCATCTTTTTTATGCAAAAATTAATGGACTATACATCGTTCATTTTTAATGGCAAAATTTTTTTCATGGAAAAAATATAATGGAATATATATAATCTTTTTGATCGAAAATTAATGGACTATACATCGTCCATTTTTCATGCCAAAATTTTTTTCATGCAAAAAATATAATGGACTATACATCATGCTTTTTATGCAAAAGTTAATGGACTATACATCGTATTTTTTATGCAAATATTAATGGACTATACATCGTCCATTTTTCATGCCAAAATTTTTTTCATTAAAAAAATATAATAGACTATACATAGTCTTTTTGAGCGAAAATTAATGAACTATACATCGTCCATTTTTCATGCCAAAATTTTTTTCATGAAAAAAATATAATGGACTATACATAGTCTTTTTGAGCGAAAATTAATGGACTATACATCGTCCATTTTTCATGCCAAAATTTTTTTCATGAAAATAATATAAAGGACTATACATCGTCTTTTTTACGCAACAAATAATGGACTATACATCGTCTTTTTTATGCAAAAATAATAGACTATACATCGTCCATTTTTCCTGCCAAAATTTTTTTCATGCAAAAAATATAATGGACTATACATCGTCTTTTTGAGCGAAAATTAATGGACTATACATCGTCCATTTTTCATGCCAAAATTTTTTTCATGCAAAAAATATAATGGACTATACATCATGCTTTTTATGCAAAAGTTAATGGACTATACATCGTCTTTTTTATGCAAATATTAATGAACTATACGTCGTCCATTTTTCATGCCAAAATTTTTTTCATTAAAAAAATATAATAGACTATACATAGTCTTTTTGAGCGAAAATTAATGAACTATACATCGTCCATTTTTCATGCCAAAATTTTTTTCATGAAAAAAATATAATGGACTATACATCGTCTTTTTATGCAAAAATTAATGGACTATACATCGTTCATTTTTCATGCCAAAATTTTTTTCATGAAAATAATATAAAGGACTATACATCGTCTTTTTTACGCAACAGTTAATGGACTATGCATCGTCTTTTTTATGCAAAAATTAATGGACTATACATCGTCCATTTTTCATGACAAAATATTTTTCATGCAGAAAATATAATAGACTATACATTATCTTTTATGCAAAAATTAATGGACTATACATCGTCTTTTTTATGCAAAAATTAATAGACTATACATCGTCCATTTTTCCTGCCAAAATTTTTTTCATGCAAAAAATATACTGGACTATACATCGTCTTTTTGAGCGAAAATTAATGGACTATACATCGTCCATTTTTCATGCCAAAATTTTTTTCATGCAAAAAATATAATGGACTATACATCGTCTCTTTTATGCAAAAAATTAATGGACTATACATCGTCTTTTTTCTTGTCAAAAATTTTTTTATGCAAAAGTTAATGGACTATACATCGTCTTTTTTATGCAAAAATTAATGGACTATACATCGTCCATTTTTCATGCCAAAATTTTTTTCATGAAAAAAATATAATGGACTATACATCGTCTTTTTATGCAAAAATTAATGGACTATGCATCGTCTTTTTTATGCAAAAATTAATGGACTATACATCGTACATTTTCATGCCAATACATTTTTCATGCAAAAAATATAATGGACTATACATCGTCTATTTTACGCAAAAGTTAATGGACTATGCATCGTCTTTTTTATGCAAAAATTAATGGACTATACATCGTCCATTTTTCATGCCAAAATTTTTTTCATGCAAAAAATATAATGGACTCTACATCGTCTTTTTTATGCAAAAAATTAATGGACTCATCGTCTTTTTTCTTCCCAAAAATTTTTTTATGCAAAAGTTAATGGACTATACATCGTCATTTTTATGCAAAAATTAATGGACTATACATCGTCCATTTTTATGCAAAAATTAATGGACTATACATCGTCCATTTTTCATGCCAAAATTTTTTTCATGAAAAAAATATAATGGACTATACATCGTCTATTTTACGCAAAAGTTAATGGACTATGCATCGTCTTTTTTATGCAAAAATTAATGGACTATACATCGTCCATTTTTCTTGCCAAAATTTTTTGCATGCAAAAAATATAATGGACTATACATCATCTTTTTTATGCAAAAGTTAATGGACTATACATCGTCTTTTTTATGCAAATTTTAATGGACTATACATCGTCCATTTTTCATGCCAAAATTTTTTTCATGAAAAAAATATAATGGACTATACATCGTCTTTTTAAGCAAAAATTAATGGACTATACATCGTCTTTTTTACGCAAATTTTAATGGACTATACATCGTCCATTTTTCGTGCCAAAATTTTTTTCATCCAAAAAATATAATGGACTATACATCGTCTTTTTGAGCGAAAATTAATGGACTATACATCGTCCATTTTTCATGCCAAAATTTTTTTCATGCAAAAAATATAATGGACTATACATCGTCTTTTTTATGCAAAAAATTAATGGACTCATCGTCTTTTTTCTTGCCAAAAATTTTTTTATGCAAAAGTTAATGAACTATACATCGTCCATTTTTCATGCCAAAATTTTTTTCATGAAAAAAATATAATGGACTATACATAGTCTTTTTGAGCGAAAATTAATGGACTATACATCGTCCATTTTTCATGCCAAAATTTTTTTCATGAAAAAAATATAATGGACTATACATCGTCTTTTTATGCAAAAATTAATGGACTATACATCGTTCATTTTTCATGGCAAAATTTTTTTCATGAAAATAATATAAAGGACTATACATCGTCTTTTTTACGCAACAAATAATGGACTATACATCGTCTTTTTTATGCAAAAATAATAGACTATACATCGTCCATTTTTCCTGCCAAAATTTTTTTCATGCAAAAAATATAATGGACTATACATCGTCTTTTTGAGCGAAAATTAATGGACTATACATCGTCCATTTTTCATGCCAAAATTTTTTTCATGCAAAAAATATAATGGACTATACATCATGCTTTTTATGCAAAAGTTAATGGACTATACATCGTCTTTTTTATGCAAATATTAATGAACTATACGTCGTCCATTTTTCATGCCAAAATTTTTTTCATTAAAAAAATATAATAGACTATACATAGTCTTTTTGAGCGAAAATTAATGAACTATACATCGTCCATTTTTCATGCCAAAATTTTTTTTATGAAAAAAATATAATGGACTATACATCGTCTTTTTATGCAAAAATTAATGGACTATACATCGTTCATTTTTCATGCCAAAATTTTTTTCATGAAAATAATATAAAGGACTATACATCGTCTTTTTTACGCAACAGTTAATGGACTATGCATCGTCTTTTTTATGCAAAAATTAATGGACTATACATCGTCCATTTTTCATGACAAAATTTTTTTCATGCAAAAAATATAATAGACTATACATTATCTTTTTATGCAAAAATTAATGGACTATACATCGTCTTTTTTATGCAAAAATTTTTTTCATGCAAAAAATATACTGGACTATACATCGTCTTTTTGAGCGAAAATTAATGGACTATACATCGTCCCTTTTTCATGCCAAAATTTTTTTCATGCAAAAAATATAATGGACTATACATCGTCTTTTTTATGCAAAAAATTAATGGACTATACATCGTCTTTTTTCTTGTCAAAAATTTTTTTATGCAAAAGTTAATGGACTAGACATCGTCTTTTTTATGCAAAAATTAATGGACTATACATCGTCCATTTTTCATGCCAAAATTTTTTTCATGAAAAAAATATAATGGACTATACATCGTCTTTTTATGCAAAAATTAATGGACTATGCATCGTTTTTTTTTATGCAAAAATTAATGGACTATACATCGTACATTTTCATGCCAATACGTTTTTCATGAAAAAAATATAATGGACTATACATCGTCTATTTTACGCAAAAGTTAATGGACTATGCATCGTCTTTTTTATGCAAAAATTAATGGACTATACATCGTCCATTTTTCATGCCAAAATTTTTTTCATGCAAAAAATATAATGGACTATACATCGTCTTTTTTATGGAAAAAATTAATGGACTCATCGTCTTTTTTCTTGCCAAAAATTTTTTTATGCAAAAGTTAATGGACTATACATCGTCATTTTTATGCAAAAATTAATGGACTATATATCGTCCATTTTTATGCAAAAATTAATGGACTATACATCGTCCATTTTTCATGCCAAAATTTTTTTCACGAAAAAAATATAATGGACTATACATCGTCTATTTTACGCAAAAGTTAATGGACTATGCATCGTCTTTTTTATGCAAAAATTAATGGACTATACATCGTCCATTTTTCGTGCCAAAATTTTTTTCATTAAAAAAATATAATAGACTACACATCGTCTTTTTGAGCGAACATTAATGAACTATACATCGTCCATTTTTCATGCCAAAATTTTTTTCATGAAAAAAATATAATGGACTATACATCGTCTTTTTAAGCAAAAATTAATGGACTATACATCGTCTTTTTTATGCAAATTTTAATGGACTATACATCGTCCATTTTTCGTGCCAAAATTTTTTTCATGCAAAAAATATAATGGACTATACATCGTCTTTTTGAGCGAAAATTAATGGACTATACATCGTCCATTTTTCATGCCAAAATTTTTTTCATGCAAAAAATATAATGGACTATACATCGTCTTTTTATGCAAAAAATTAATGGAGTATACATCGTCTTTTTTCTTGTCAAAAATTTTTTTATGCAAAAGTTAATGGACTATACATCGTCTTTTTTATGCAAAAATTAATGGACTATAATCGTCCATTTTTCATGCCAAAATTTTTTTCATGAAAAAAATATAATGGACTATACATCGTCTTTTTATGCAAAAATTAATGGACTATGCATCGTCTTTTTTATGCAAAAATTAATGGACTATACATCGTACATTTTTCATGCCAAAATGTTTTTCATGAAAAAAATATAATGGACTATACATCGTCTATTTTAGGCAAAAGTTAATGGACTATGCATCGTCTTTTTTATGCAAAAATTAATGGGCTATACATCGTCAATTTTTCATGCCAAAATTTTTTTCATGCAAAAAATATAATGGACTATACATCGTCTTTTTTATGCAAAAAATTAATGGACTATACATCGTCTTTTTTCTTGTCAAAAATTTTTTTATGCAAAAGTTAATGGACTATACATCGTCTTTTTTATGCAAAAATTAATGGACTATACATCATCTTTTTTATGCAAAAATTAATGGACTATACATCGTTCATTTTGAATGGCAAAATTTTTTTCATGGAAAAAATATAATGGAATATACATAGTCTTTTTGATCGAAAATTAATGGACTATACATCGTCCATTTTTCATGCCAAAATTTTTTTCATGCAAAAAATATAATGGACTATACATCATGCTTTTTATGCAAAAGTTAATGGACTATACATCGTATTTTTTATGCAAATATTAATGGACTATACATCGTCCATTTTTCATGCCAAAATTTTTTTCATTAAAAAAATATAATAGACTATACATAGTCTTTTTGAGCGAAAATTAATGAACTATACATCGTCCATTTTTCATGCCAAAATTTTTTTCATGAAAAAAATATAATGGACTATACATAGTCTTTTTGAGCGAAAATTAATGGACTATACATCGTCCATTTTTCATGCCAAAATTTTTTTCATGAAAAAAATATAATGGACTATACATCGTCTTTTTATGCAAAAATTAATGGACTATACATCGTTCATTTTTCATGGCAAAATTTTTTTCATGAAAATAATATAAAGGACTATACATCGTCTTTTTTACGCAACAGTTAATGGACTATACATCGTCTTTTTTATGCAAAAATAATAGACTATACATCGTCCATTTTTCCTGCCAAAATTTTTTTCATGCAAAAAATATAATGGACTATACATCGTCTTTTTGAGCGAAAATTAATGGACTATACATCGTCCATTTTTCATGCCAAAATTTTTTTCATGCAAAAAATATAATGGACTATACATCATGCTTTTTATGCAAAAGTTAATGGACTATACATCGTCTTTTTTATGCAAATATTAATGGACTATACATCGTCCATTTTTCATGCCAAAATTTTTTTCATTAAAAAAATATAATAGACTATACATAGTCTTTTTGAGCGAAAATTAATGAACTATACATCGTCCATTTTTCATGCCAAAATTTTTTTCATGAAAAAAGTATAATGGACTATACATCGTCTTTTTATGCAAAAATTAATGGACTATACATCGTTCATTTTTCATGCCAAAATTTTTTTCATGAAAATAATATAAAGGACTATACATCGTCTTTTTTACGCAACAGTTAATGGACTATGCATCGTCTTTTTTATGCAAAAATTAATGGACTATACATCGTCCATTTTTCATGACAAAATTTTTTTCATGCAAAAAATATAATAGACTATACATTATCTTTTTATGCAAAAATTAATGGACTATACATCGTCTTTTTTATGCAAAAATTAATAGAGTATACATCGTCCATTTTTCCTGCCAAAATTTTTTTCATGCAAAAAATATACTGGACTATACATCGTCTTTTTGAGCGAAAATTAATGGACTATACATCGTCCATTTTTCATGCCAAAATTTTTTTCATGCAAAAAATATAATGGACTATACATCGTCTTTTTTATGCAAAAAATTAATGGACTATGATAATATAATGGACTATACATCGTCTATTTTACGCAAAAGTTAATGGACTATGCATCGTCTTTTTTATGCAAAAATTAATGGACTATACATCGTCCATTTTTCATGCCAAAATTTTTTTCATGCAAAAAATATAATGGACTATACATCGTCTTTTTTATGCAAAAAAATAATGGACTCATCGTCTTTTTTCTTGTCAAAAATTTTTTTATGCAAAAGTTAATGGACTATACATCGTCTTTTTTATGCAAAAATTAATGGACTATACATCGTCCATTTTTCATGCCAAAATTTTTTTCATGAAAAAAATATAATGGACTATACATCGTCTTTTTATGCAAAAATTAATGGACTATGCATCGTCTTTTTTATGCAAAAATTAATGGACTATACATCGTACATTTTCATGCCAATACGTTTTTCATGAAAAAAATATAATGGACTATACATCGTCTATTTTACGCAAAAGTTAATGGACTATGCATCGTCTTTTTTATGCAAAAATTAATGGACTATACATCGTCCATTTTTCATGCCAAAATTTTTTTCATGCAAAAAATATAATGGACTATACATCGTCTTTTTTATGCAAAAAATTAATGGACTCATCGTCTTTTTTCTTGCCAAAAATTTTTTTATGCAAAAGTTAATGGACTATACATCGTCATTTTTATGCAAAAATTAATGGACTATACATCGTCCATTTTTATGCAAAAATTAATGGACTATACATCGTCCATTTTTATGCAAAAATTAATGGACTATACTATTTTTCATGCAAAAATTTTTTTCATGAAAAAAATATAATGGACTATACATCGTCTTTTTAAACAAAAATTAATTTTTTTCATTAAAAAAATATAAAAGACTATACATCGTCTTTTTGAGCGAAAATTAATGGACTATACATCGTCCATTTTTCATGCCAAAATTTTTTTCATGCAAAAAATATAATGGATGGTCTTTTTTATGCAAAAAATTAATGGACTATACATCGTACATTTTTCATGCCAAAATGTTTTTCATGAAAAAAATATAATGGACTATACATCTTCTATTTTACGCAAAAGTTAATGGACTATGCATCGTCTTTTTTATGCAAAAATTAATGGACTATACATCTTCTATTTTTCATGCCAAAATTTTTTTCATGCAAAAAATATAATGGACTATACATCGTCTTTTTTATGCAAAAAATTAATGGACTATACATCGTCTTTTTTCTTGCCAAAAATTTTTTTATGCAAAAGTTAATGGACTATACATCGTCATTTTTATGCAAAAATTAATGGACTATACATCGTCCATTTTTCATGCCAAAATTTTTTTCATGCAAAAAATATAATGGACTATACATCGTCTTTTTTATGCAAAAATTAATGGACTATGCATCGTCTTTTTTATGGAAAAATTAATGGACTATACATCGTCCATTTTTCATGCCAAAATTTTTTTCATGAAAAAAATATAATGGACTATACATCGTCTATTTTACGCAAAAGTTAATGGACTATGCATCGTCTTTTTTATGCAAAAATTAATGGACTATACATCGTCCATTTTTCATGCCAAAATTTTTTTCATGCAAAAAATATAATGGACTATACATCGTCTTTTTATGCAAAAATTAATGGACTATACGTCGTCTTTTTTACGCAAAAGTTAATGGACTATGCATCGTCTTTTTTATGGAAAAATTAATGGACTATACATCGTCCATTTTTCATGCCAAAATTTTTTTCATGCAAAAAATATAATGGATTATACATCGTCTTTTTATGCAAAAATTAATGGGCTATACATCGTCTTTTTTCTTGCCAAAATTTCTTGCATGCAAAAAATATAATGGACTATACATCGTCTTTTTGATGCAAAAGTTAATGGACTATACATCGTCCATTTTTCGTGCCAAAATTTTTTTCATTAAAAAAATATAATAGACTATACATCGTCTTTTTGAGCGAAAATTAATGAACTATACATCGTCCATTTTTCATGACAAAATTTTTTTCATGCAAAAAATATAATGGACTATACATCGTCTTTTTTATGCAAAAAATTAATGGACTATACATCGTACATTTTTCATGCCAAAATGTTTTTCATGAAAAAAATATTATGGACTATACATCGTCTATTTTACGCAAAAGTTAATGGACTATGCATCGTCTTTTTTATGCAAAAATTAATGGACTATACATCGTCCATTTTTCATGCCAAAATTTTTTTCATAAAAAAAATATAATGGACTATACATCGTCTATTTTACGCAAAAGTTAATGGACTATGCATCGTCTTTTTTATGCAAAAATTAATGGACTATACATCGTCCATTTTTCATGCCAAAATTTTTTTCATGCAAAAACTATAATGGACTATACATCGTCTTTTTTATGCAAAAAATTAATGGACTATACATCGTCTTCTTTCTTGCCAAAAATTTTTATGCAAAAGTTAATGGACTATACATCGTCCATTTTTCATGCCAAAATTTTTTTCATGCAAAAAATATAATGGACTATACATCGTCTTTTTTATGCAAAAAATTAATGGACTATACATCGTCTTTTTTCTTGTCAAAAATTTTTTTATGCAAAAGTTAATGGACTATACATCGTCTTTTTTATGCAAAAATTAATGGACTATACATCGTCCATTTTTCATTCCAAAATTTTTTTCATGAAAAAAATATAATGGACTATACATCGTCTTTTAATGCAAAAATTAATGGACTATGCATCGTCTTTTTTATGCAAAAATTAATGGACTATACATCGTCCATTTTTCATGCCAAAATTTTTTTCATGAAAAAAATATAATGGACTATACATCGTCTATTTTACGCAAACGTTAATGGACTATGCATCGTCTTTTTTATGCAAAAATTAATGGACTATACATCGTCCATTTTTCATGCCAAAATTTTTTTCAGGCAAAAAATATAATGGACTATACATCGTCTTTTTTATGCAATAAATTAATGGACTATACATCGTCTTTTTTCTTGTCAAAAATTTTTTTATGCAAAAGTTAATGGACTATACATCGTCTTTTTTATGCAAAAATTAATGGACTATACATCGTCCATTTTTCATGCGAAAATTTTTTTTATGCAAAAAATATAATGGACTATACATCGTCTTTTTAAGCAAAAATTAATGTAATGGACTATACATCATCTTTTTTATGCAAAAGTTAAAGGACTATACATCGTCTTTTTTATGCAAATTTTAATGGACTATACATCGTTCATTTTTCGTGCCAAAATTTTTTTCATTAAAAAAATATAATAGACTATTCATCGTCTTTTTGAGCGAAAATTAATGAACTATACATCGTCCATTTTTCATGCCAAAATTTTTTTCATGAAAAAAATATAATGGACTATACATCGTCTTTTTAAGCAAAAATTAATGGACTATACATCGTTCATTTTTCATGCCAAAATTTTTTTCATGAAAAAAATATAAAGGACTATACATCGTCTTTTTTACGCAAAAGTTAATGGACTATGCATCGTCTTTTTTGTGCAAAAATTAATGGACTATACATCGTCCATTTTTCATGACAAAATTTTTTTCATGCAAAAAATATAATGGACTATACATTATCTTTTTTGTGCAAAAATTAATGGACTGTACATCGTCTTTTTTATGCAAAAATTAATGGACTATACATTGTCCATTTTTCATGCTAAAATTTTTTTCATGCAAAAAATATAATGGACTATACATCGTCTTTTTAAGCAAAAATTAATGGACTATACATCGTCTTTTTTCTTGCCAAAATTTTTTGCATGCAATAAATATAATGGACTATACATCATCTTTTTTATGCAAAAGTTAATGGACTATACATCGTCTTTTTTATGCAAATATTAATGAACTATACATCGTCCATTTTTCATGCCAAAATTTTTTTCATGCAAAAAATATAATGGACTATACATCGTCTTTTTTATGCAAAAAATTAATGGACTATACATCGTACATTTTTCATGCCAAAATGTTTTTCATAAAAAAAATATAATGGACTATACATCGTCTATTTTACGCAAAAGTTAATGGACTATGCGTCGTCTTTTTCATGCCAAAATTTTTTTCATGCAAAAAATATAATGGACTATACATCGTCTTTTTTATGCAAAAAATTAATGGACTATACATCGTCTTTTTTCTTGCCAAAAATTTTTATGCAAAAGTTAATGGACTATACATCGTCATTTTTATGCAAAAATTAATGGACTATACATCGTCAATTTTTCATGCCAAAATTTTTTTCATGCAAAAAATATAATGGTCTATACATCGTCTTTTTTATGCAAAAAATTAATGGACTATACATCGTCTTTTTTCTTGTCAAAAATTTTTTTATGCAAAAGTTAATGGACTATGCATCGTCTTTTTTATGCAAAAATTAATGGACTATACATCGTCCATTTTTCATGCCAAAATTTTTTTCAGGCAAAAAATATAATGGACTATACATCGTCTTTTTATGCAAAAATTAATGGACTATGCATCGTCTTTTTTATGCAAAAATTAATGGACTATACATCGTCCATTTTTCATGCCAAAATTTTTTTCATGAAAAAAATATAATGGACTATACATCGTCTATTTTACGCAAAAGTTAATGGACTATGCATCGTCCATTTTTCATGCCAAAATTTTTTTCAGGCAAAAAATATAATGGACTATACATCGTCTTTTTTATGCAATAAATTAATGGACTATACATCGTCTTTTTTCTTGTCATAAATTTTTTTATGCAAAAGTGAATGGACTATACATCGTCTTTTTTATGCAAAAATTAATGGACTATACATCGTCCATTTTTCATGCCAAAATTTTTTTCATGCAAAAAATATAATGGACTATACATCGTCTTTTTTATGCAAAAAATTAATGGACTATACATCGTACATTTTTCATGCCAAAATGTTTTTCATGCAAAAAATATAATGGACTATACATCGTCTTTTTTATGCAAAAAATTAATGGACTATGCATCGTCTTTTTTATGGAAAAATTAATGGACTATACATCGTCTATTTTTCATGCCAAAATTTTTTTCATGCAAAAAATATAATGGACTATACATCGTCTTTTTTATGCAAAAAATTAATGGACTATACATCGTCTTTTTTCTTGCCAAAAATTTTTTTATGCAAAAGTTAATGGACTATACATCGTCATTTTTATGCAAAAATTAATGGACTATACATCGTCCATTTTTCATGCCAAAATTTTTTTCATGCAAAAAATATAATGGACTATACATCGTTTTTTTTATGCAAAAAATTAATGGACTATACATCGTCTTTTTTCTTGTCAAAAAATTTTTTATGCAAAAGTTAATGGACTATACATCGTCCATTTTTCATGCCAAAATTTTTTTCAGGCAAAAAATATAATGGACTATACATCGTCTTTTTTATGCAATAAATTAATGGACTATACATCGTCTTTTTTCTTGTCATAAATTTTTTTATGCAAAAGTGAATGGACTATACATCGTCTTTTTTATGCAAAAATTAATGGACTATACATCGTCCATTTTTCATGCCAAAATTTTTTTCATGCAAAAAATATAATAGACTATACATCGTCTTTTTGAGCGAAAATTAATGAACTATACATCGTCCATTTTTCATGCCAAAATTTTTTTCATGAAAAAAATATAATGGACTATACATCGTCTTTTTAAGCAAAAATTAATGGACTATACATCGTTCATTTTTCATGCCAAAATTTTTTTCATGAAAAAAATATAAAGGACTATACATCGTCTCTTTTACGCAAAAGTTAATGGACTATGCATCGTCTTTTTTATGCAAAAATTAATGGACTATACATCGTCCATTTTTCATGACAAAATTTTTTTCATGCAAAAAATATAATGGACTATACATTATCTTTTTTGTGCAAAAATTAAAGGACTGTACATCGTCTTTTTTATGCAAAAATTAATGGACTATACATTGTCCATTTTTCATGCGAAAATTTTTTTCATGCAAAAAATATAATGGACTATACATCGTCTTTTTAAGCAAAAATTAATGGACTATACATCGTCTTTTTTCTTGCCAAAATTCTTTGCATGCAATAAATATAATGGACTATACATCATCTTTTTTATGCAAAAGTTAATGGACTATACATCGTCTTTTTTATGCAAATATTAATGAACTATACATCGTCCATTTTTCGTGCCAAAATTTTTTTCATTAAAAAATATAATAGACTATACATCGTCTTTTTGAGCGAAAATTAATGAACTATACATCGTCCATTTTTCATGCCAAAATTTTTTTCATGAAAAAAATATAATGGACGAAATGAGCGAAAATTAATGAACTATACATCGTCCATTTTTCATGCCAAAATTTTTTTCATGAAAAAAATATAATGGACTATACATCGTCTTTTTAAGCAAAAATTAATGGACTATACATCGTTCATTTTTCATGCCAAAATTTTTTTCATGAAAAAAATATAAAGGACTATACATCGTCTCTTTTACGCAAAAGTTAATGGACTATGCATCGTCTTTTTTATGCAAACATTAATGGACTATACATCGTCCATTTTTCATGACAAAATTTTTTTCATGCAAAAAATATAATGGACTATACATTATCTTTTTTGTGCAAAAATTAATGGACTGTACATCGTCTTTTTTATGCAAAAATTAATGGACTATACATTGTCCATTTTTCATGCGAAAATTTTTTTCATGCAAAAAATATAATGGACTATACATCGTCTTTTTAAGCAAAAATTAATGGACTATACATCGTCTTTTTTCTTGCCAAAATTTTTTGCATGCAATAAATATAATGGACTATACATCATCTTTTTTATGCAAAAGTTAATGGACTATACATCGTCTTTTTTATGCAAATATTAATGAACTATACATCGTCCATTTTTCGTGCCAAAATTTTTTTCATTAAAAAATATAATAGACTATACATCGTCTTTTTGAGCGAAAATTAATGGACTATACATCGTTCATTTTTCATGCCAAAATTTTTTTCATGAAAAAAATATAAAGGACTATACATCGTCTCTTTTACGCAAAAGTTAATGGACTATGCATCGTCTTTTTTATGCAAAAATTAATGGACTATACATCGTCCATTTTTCATTCCAAAATTTTTTTCATGCAAAAAATATAATGGACTATACATCGTCTTTTTTATGCAAAAAATTAATGGACTATACATCGTACATTTTTCATGCCAAAATGTTTTTCATAAAAAAAATATAATGGACTATACATCGTCTATTTTACGCAAAAGTTAATGGACTATGCATCGCCTTTTTTATGCAAAAATTAATGGACTATACATCGTCTATTTTTCATGCCAAAATTTTTTTCATGCAAAAAATATAATACATCGTCTTTTTTATGCAAAAAATTAATGGACTATACATCGTCTTTTTTCTTGCCAAATATTTTTATGCAAAAGTTAATGGACTATACATCGTCATTTTTATGCAAAAATTAATGGACTACACATCGTCCATTTTTCATGCCAAAATTTTTTTCATGCAAAAAATATAATGGACTATACATCGTCTTTTTTACGCAAAAAATTAATGGACTATACATCGTCTTTTTTCTTGTCAAAAATTTTTTTATGCAAAAGTTAATGGACTATACATCGTCTTTTTTATGCAAAAATTAATGGACTATACATCGTCCATTTTTCATGCCAAAATTTTTTTCATGAAAAAAATATAATGGACTATACATCGTCTTTTTATGCAAAAATTAATGGACTATGCATCGTCTTTTTTATGGAAAAATTAATGGACTATACATCGTCCATTTTTCATGCCAAAATTTTTTTCATGAAAAAAATATAATGGACTATACATCGTCTATTTTACGCAAACGTTAATGGACTATGCATCGTCTTTTTTATGCAAAAATTAATGGACTATACATCGTCCATTTTTCATGCCAAAATTTTTTTCAGGCAAAAAATATAATGGACTATACATCGTCTTTTTATGCAAAAATTAATGGACTATGCATCGTCTTTTTTATGCAAAAATTAATGGACTATACATCGTCCATTTTTCATGCCAAAATTTTTTTCATGAAAAAAATATAATGGACTATACATCGTCTATTTTACGCAAAAGTTAATGGACTATGCATCGTCTTTTTTATGCAAAAATTAATGGACTATACATCGTCCATTTTTCATGCCAAAATTTTTTTCAGGCAAAAAATATAATGGACTATACATCGTCTTTTTTATGCAATAAATTAATGGACTATACATCGTCTTTTTTATTGTCAACAATTTTTTTATGCAAAAGTGAATGGACTATACATCGTCTTTTTTATGCAAAAATTAATGGACTATACATCGTCCATTTTTCATGCGAAAATTTTTTTCATGCAAAAAATATAATGGACTATACATCGTCTTTTTAAGCAAAAATTAATGGACTATACATCGTCTTTTTTCTTGGCAAAATTTTTTGCATGCAAAAAGTATAATGGACTATACATCATCTTTTTTATGCAAAAGTTAATGGACTATACATCGTCTTTTTTATGCAAATTTTAATGGACTATACATCGTCCATTTTTCGTGCCAAAATTTTTTTCATTAAAAAAATATAATAGACTATACATCGTCTTTTTGAGCGAAAATTAATGAACTATACATCGTCCATTTTTCATGCCAAAATTTTTTTCATGCAAAAAATATAATGGACTATACATCGTCTTTTTTATGCAAAAAATTAATGGACTATACATCGTACATTTTTCATGCCAAAATGTTTTTCATGAAAAAAATATAATGGACTATACATCGTCTATTTTACGCAAAAGTTAATGGACTATGCATCGTCTTTTTTATGCAAAAATTAATGGACTATACGTCGTCCATTTTTCATGCCAAAATTTTTTTCATGCAAAAAATATAATGGACTATACATCGTCTTTTTTATGCAAAAATTAATGGACTATACGTCGTCCATTTTTCATGCCAAAATTTTTTTCAGGCAAAAAATATAATGGACTATACATCGTCTTTTTATGCAAAAATTAATGGACTATACATCGTCTTTTTTATGCAAAAAATTAATGGACTATACATCGTACATTTTTCATGCCAAAATGTTTTTCATGAAAAAAATATAATGGACTATACATCGTCTATTTTACGCAAAAGTTAATGGACTATGCATCGTCTTTTTTATGCAAAAATTAATGGACTATACATCGTCCATTTTTCATGCCAAAAATTTTTTCATGCAAAAAATATAATGTATACATCGTCTTTTTTATGCAAAATTAATGGACTATACATCGTCCATTTTTCATGGCAAAAATTCATGCAAAAGATATAATGGACTATACATCGACTTTTTTATGCAAAATTAATGGACTAAACTTCGCCATTTTTCATGCCAAAAATTTTTTCATGCAAAAAATATAGTGGACTATACATCGTCTGTTTCATGCAAAATTAATGGACTATACATCGTCCATTTTTCATGCGAAAATTTTTTTCATGTAAAAAATATAATACACTATTATACATCGTCTTTTTTATGCAAAAATTAATGGACTATACTTCGTCCATTTTTCATGGCAAAAATTTTTTCATGCTAAAAATATAGTGGACTATACATCGTCTTTTTTATGCAAAACTAATGGACTATACATCGTCAATTTTTCATGCCAAAAATTTTTTCATGCAAAAAATATAGTGGACTATACATCGTCTTTTTTATGCAAATTTAATGGACAATACATCGTCCATTTTTCATGCCAAAAATTTTTTCATGCAAAAAATATACATCGTCTTTTTTATGCAGAATTAATGGACTATACATCGTCAATTTTTCATGGCAAAAATTTTTTCATGCAAAAAATATAGTGGACTATATATACGTCGTCTTTTTTATGCAAAATTAATGACCTATACATCGTCCATTTTTCATGCCAAAATTTTTTTCATGCAAAAGATATAATGGACTATACATCGACTTTTTTATGCAAAATTAATGGACTATACTTCGTCCATTTTTCATGCCAAAATTGTTTTCATGCAAAAAATATAGTGGACTATACATCGTCTTTTTTATGCAAAATTAATGGACTATACATCGTCTTTTTTATGCAAAATTAATGGACTATAATCGTCCATTTTTCATGCCAAATATTTTTTCATCCAAAAAATATAATGGACTATACATCGTCTTTTTTATGCAAAATTAATGGACTATACATCGTCCATTTTTCACGCCAAAAATTTTTTCATCCAAAAAATATAATGGACTATACATCGTCTTTTTTATGCAAAACTAATGGACTATACATCGTCAATTTTTCATGCCAGAAATTTTTTCATGCAAAAAATATAGTGGACTATATATACATCGTCTTTTTTATGCAAAATTAATGAACTATACATCGTCCATTTTTCATAGCAAAAATTTTTTCATGCAAAAAATATAGTGGACTATAATCGTCTTTTTTTTGCAAATTTAATGGACCATTTTTCATGCCAAAAATTTTTTCATGCAAAAAATATAGTGTACTATACATCGTTTTTTTTATTCAAAATTAATGGACTATACATCGTTAATTTTTCATGGCAAATATTTTTCAATGCAAAAGATATAATGGACTATACATCGACTTTTTTATGCAAAATTAATGGACTATACTTCGTCCATTTTTCATGCCAAAAATTTTTTCATGCAAAAAATATAGTGGACTATATATATATCGTATTTTTTATGCAAACTTAATGGACTATACATCGTCAATTTTTCATGCCAAAAATTTTTTCATGCAAAAAATATAGTGGACTATACATTGTCTTTTTTATGCAAATTTAATGGACTATACATCGTCCATTTTTCATGCCAAAAATTTTTTCATGCAAAAAATATACATCGTCTTTTTTATGCAGAATTAATGGACTATACATCGTCAATTTTTCATGGCAAAAATTTTTTCATGCAAAAAATATAGTGGACTATATATACGTCGTCTTTTTTATGCAAAATTAATGACCTATACATCGTCCATTTTTCATGCCAAAATTTTTTTCATGCAAAAGATATAATGGACTATACATCGACTTTTTTATGCAAAATTAATGGACTATACTTCGTCCATTTTTCATGCCAAAATTGTTTTCATGCAAAAAATATAGTGGACTATACATCGTCTTTTTTATGCATAATTAATGGACTATAAATCGTCCACTTTTCATGGCAAAAATTTTTTCATGCAAAAGATATAATGGACTATACATCGAATTTTTTATGCAAAATTAATGGACTATACATCGTCTTTTTTATGCAAAATTAATGGACTATACATCGTCCATTTTTCATGGCAAAAATTTTTTCATGCAAAAGATATAATGGACTATACATCGTATTTTTTATGCAAAATTAATAACCTATACATCGTCAATTTTTCATGGCAAAAATTTTTTCATGCAAAAGATATAACGGACTATACATCGTCTTTTTTATGCAAAATTAATGGACTATACATCGTCCATTTTTCATGCCAAAAATTTTTTCATCCAAAACATATAATGGACTATACATCGTCTTTTTTATGCAAAACTAATGGACTATACATCGTAAATTTTTCATGCCAAAAATTTTTTCATGCAAAAAATATAGTGGACTATACATCGTCTTTTTTATGCAAATTTAATAAACTATACATCGTCCATTTTTCATGCCAAAATTTTTTTCATGCAAAAAATATAATGGACTCTACTACATCGTCTTTTTTATGCAAAATTAATGGACTATTCATCGTCCATTTTTCATGCCAAAATTTTTTTCATGCAAAAAATTAATGAACTATTATACATCGTCTGTTTTATGCAAAAATTAATGGACTATACATCGTCCATTTTTTATGGCAAAAATTTTTTCATGCAAAAAATATAATGGACTATACATCTTCTTTTTTATGCAAAATTAATGGACTATACATCGTCCATTTTTCATGGCAAAAATTTTTTCATGCAAAAAATATAGTGGACTATACACCGTCTTTTTTATGCAAAATAATGGACTATACATCGTCAATTTTTCATGCCAAAAATTTTTCATGCAAAAAATATAGTGGACTATACATCGTCTTTTTTATGCAAAATTAATGGACTATACATCGTCCATTTTTCATGGCAAAAATATTTTCATGCAAAAGATATAATGGACTATACATCGACTTTTTTATGCAAAATTAATGGGCAAAAATTTTTTCATGCAAAAAATATAGTAGACTATATATACATCGTCTTTTTTACGCAAAATTAATGGACTATTCATCGTCCATTTTTCATGGCAAAAATTTTTCCATGCAAAAAATATAATGGACTATACACCGTCTTTTTTATGCAAATTTAATGGACCATTTTTCATGGCAAAAATTTTTTATGCAAATTTAATGGACTATACATCGTCCATTTTTCATGGCAAAAATTTTTTCATGCAAAAAATATAATGGAATATACATCGTCTTTTTTATGCAAAATTAATGGACTATACATCCATCGTCAATTTTTCATGGCAAAAATTTTTTCATGCAAAAAATATAGTGGACTCTATACATCGTCTTTTTAAGCAAATTTAATGGACTATACATCGTCCATTTTTCATGCCAAAAATTTTTTCATCATCTTTTTTATGCAAAATTAATGGACTATACTTCGTCCATTTTTCATGCCAAAAATTTTTTCATACAAAAAATATAGTGGACTATTATACATCGTCTTTTTTATGGAAATTTAATAAACTATACATCGTCCATTTTTCATGGCAAAAATTTTTTCATGCAAAAAATATAATGGACTCTTCTACATCGCTTTTTTATGCAAAATTAATGGACTATTCATCGTCCATTTTTCATGCCAAAATTATTTTCATGCAAAAAATTAATGAACTATTATACATCGTCTGTTTTATGTAAAAATTAATGGACTATACATCGTCCATTTTTTATGCAAAAAATTTTTTCATGCAAAAAATATAATGGACTATACATCTTCTTTTTTATGCAAAATTAATGGACTATACATCGTCCATTTTTCATGGCAAAAAATTTTTCATGCAAAAAATATAGTGGACTATACATCGTGTTTTTATGCAAAATTAATGGACTATACATCGTCAATTTTTCATGCCAAAAATTTTTTCATGCAAAAAATATAGTGGACTATACACCGTCTTTTTTATGCAAAATTAATGGACTATACATCGTCAATTTTTCATGCCAAAAATTTTTCATTTTTAATGGACTATACATCCATCGTCAATTTTTCATGGCAAAAATTTTTTCATGCAAAAAATATAGTGGACTTCAATTTTTCATGGCAAAAATTTTTTCATGCAAAAAATATAGTTGACTATACATCGTCTTTTTAAGCAAATTTAATGGACTATACATCGTCCATTTTTCATGGCAAAATTTTTTTCATGCAAAAGATATAATGGACTATACATCGACTTATACATCGTCTTTTTTATGCAAATTTAATGGTCTATACATCGTCCATTTTTCATGGCAAAAATTTTTTCATCCAAAAAATATAATGGACTATACATCGTCTTTTTTATGCAAAATTAATGGACTATACATCGTCCATTTTTAACGCCAAAAATTTTTTCATCCAAAAAATATAATGGAAATTTTTTCATGCAAAAAATATAGTGGACTATACATCGTCTTTTTTATGCAAATTTAATGGACTATACATCGTCAATTTTTCATGCCAAAAATTTTTTCATGCAAAAAATATAGTGGACTATATATACATCGTCTTTTTTATGCAAAATTAATGAACTATACATCGTCCATTTTTCATGCAAAAGATATAAGACTATACGTCGTCTTTTTTATGCAAAATTAATGGACTATCGTCAATTTTTCATGCCAAAAATTTTTTCATGCAAAAAATATAGTGGACTATACATCGCCTTTTTTATGAAAATTTAATGGACTATACATCGTCCATTTTTCATGGCAAAAATTTTTTCATGCAAAAAATATAATGGACTATACATTGTCTTTTTTATGCAAAATTAATGGACTATACATCGTCAATTTTTCATGGCAAAAATTTTTTTATGCAAAAAATATAGTGGACTATACATCGTCTTTTTAAGCAAATTTAATGGACTATACATCGTCCATTTTTCATGGCAAAAATTGTTTCATGCAAAAGATATAATGGACTATACATTGACTTTTTTATGCAAAATTAATGAACTATACATCGTCCATTTTTCATGCCAAAAATTTTTTCATGCAAAAGATATAAGACTATACATCGTCTTTTTAAGCAAATTTAATGGACTATACATCGTCCATTTTTCATGCCAAAAATTTTTTCATCCAAAAAATATAATGGACTATACATCGTTTTTTTATGCAAAATTAATGGACTATACATCGTCAATTTTTCGTGGCAAAAATTTTTTTCACGCAAAAAATATAATGGACTATATATACATCGTCTTTTTTATGCAAATTTAATGGACTATACTTCGTCCATTTTTCATGGCAAAAATTTTTTCATGCAAAAAATATAGTGGACTTATACATCGTCTTTTTTAATGCAAATTTAATGGACTATACATCGTCCATTTTTCATGCCAAAAATTTTTTCATCCAAAAAATATAATGGACTATACATCGTCTTCTTTATGTAAAATTAATGGACTATACATCGTCCATTTTTCATGGGAAAAATTTTTTCATGCAAAAGATATAATGGACATCGACTTTTTTATGCAAAATTAATGGACTATACTTCGTCCATTTTTCATGCCAAAAATTTTTTCATGCAAAAAATATAGTAGACTATAATACATCGTCTTTTTTACGCAAAATTAATGCACTATTCATCGTCCATTTTTCATGGCAAAAATTTTTCCATGCAAAAAATATAATGGACTATACACCGTCTCTTTTATGCAAATTTGATGGACCATTTTTCATGGCAAAAATTTTTTCATGCAAAAAATATAGTGGATTATAAATCATCTTTTTTATGCAAAATTAATGGACTATACATCGTCAATTTTTCATGGCAAAAATTTTTTCATGCAAAAAATATAGTGGACTATACATCGTCTTTTTAAGCAAATTTAATGGACTATACATCGTCAATTTTTCATGCCAAAAATTTTTTCATGCAAAAAATATAGTGGACTATACACCGTTTTTTTATGCAAATTTAATGGACTATACATCGTCCATTTTTCATGGCAAAAATTTTTTCATGCAAAAAATATAATGGACTATACATCGTCTTTTTTATGCAAATTTAATGGACTATACATCGTCAATTTTTCATGCCAAAAATTTTTTCATGCAAAAAATATAGTGGACTATACATCGGCTTTTTTATGCAAATTTAATGGACTATACATCGTCCATTTTTCGTGGCAAAAATTTTTTCATGCAAAAAATATAATGGACTATATATACATCGTCTTTTTAATGAAAATTAATGGACTATACATCGTCAATTTTTCATGGCAAAAATTTTTTCATGCAAAAAATATAGTGGACTATACATCGTCTTTTTAAGCAAATTTAATGAACTATACATCGTCCATTTTTCATGGCAAAAATTTTTTCATGCAAAAGATATAATGGACTATACATCGACTTTTTTATGCAAAATTAATGGATTATACATCGTCCATTTTTCATGCCAAAAATTTTTTCATCCAAAAAATATAATGGACTATACATCGTCTTTTTTATGCAAAATTAATGGACTATACATCGTAAATTTTTCATGCCAAAAATTTTTTCATGCAAAAAATATAGTGGACTATACATCGACTTTTTTATGCAAAATTAATGGACTATACTTCGTCCATATTTCATGAAAAAAATTTTTTCATGCAAAAAATATAGTGGACTATACATCGTCTTTTTTATGCAAATTTTCATCCAAAAAATATAATGGACTATACATCGTCTTTTTTATGTAAAATTAATGGACTATACATCGTCCATTTTTCATGGCAAAAATTTTTCCATGCAAAAAATATAATGGACTATACACCGTCTTTTTTATGCAAATTTAATGGACCATTTTTCATGCCAAAAATTTTTTCATGCAAAAAATATAGTGGACTATACATCGTCTTTTTTATGCAAATTTTCATCCAAAAAATATAATGGACTATACATCGTCTTTTTTATGCAAAATTAATGGACTATACATCGTCAATTTTTCATGGCAAAAATTTTTTCATGCAAAAAATATAGTGGACTATACATCGTCTTTTTAAGCAAATTTAATGGACTATACATCGTCCATTTTTCATGGCAAAATTTTTTTCATGCAAAAGATATAATGGACTATACATCGACTTTTTTATGCAAAATTAATGGACTATACTTCGTCCATTTTTCATGCCAAAAATTTTTTCATGCAAAAAATATAGTGGACTATACATCGTCTTTTTTATGCAAATTTAATGGACTATACATCGTCCATTATTCATGCCAACAATTTTTTCATCCAAAAATTATAATGGACTATACATCGTCTTTTTAATGCAAAATTAATGGACTATACATCGTCCATTTTTAACGCCAAAAATTTTTTCATCCAAAAAATATAATGGAAATTTTTTCATGCAAAAAATATAGTGGACTATACATCGTCTTTTTTATGCAAATTTAATGGACTATACTTCGTCCATTTTTCATGCAAAAATTTTTTCATGCAAAAAATATAGTGGACTTATACATCGTCTTTTTTATGCAAAATTAATGGACTATACATCGTCAATTTTTCATGCCAAAAATTTTTTCATGCAAAAAATATAGTGGACTATACATCGTCTTCTTTATGTAAAATTAATGGACTATACATCGTCCATTTTTCATGGCAAAAATTTTTTCATGCAAAAGATATAATGGACATCGACTTTTTTATGCAAAATTAATGGACTATACTTCGTCCATTTTTCATGCCAAAAATTTTTTCATGCAAAAAATATAGTAGACTATAATACATCGTCTTTTTTACGCAAAATTAACGCACTATTCATCGTCCATTTTTCATGGCAAAAATTTTTCCATGCAAAAAATATAATGGACTATACACCGTCTTTTTTATGCAAATTTGATGGACCATTTTTCATGGCAAAAATTTTTTCATGCAAAAAATATAGTGGATTCTAAATCGTCTTTTTTATGCAAAATTAATGGACTATACATCGTAAATTTTTCATGGCAAAAATTTTTTCATGCAAAAAATATAGTGGACTATACATCGTCTTTTTAAGCAAATTTAATGGACTATACATCGTCAATTTTTCATAGCAAAAATTTTTTCATGCAAAAAATATAGTGGACTATACACCGTTTTTTTTATGCAAATTTAATGGACCATTTTTCATGCCAAAAATTTTTTCATGCCAAAAATATAGTGGACTATAAATCGTCTTTTTTATGCAAATTTAATGGACTATACATCGTCCATTTTTCATGGCAAAAATTTTTTCATGCAAAAAATATAATGGACTATACATCGTCTTTTTTATGCAAAATTAATGGACTATACATCGTCAATTTTTCATGCCAAAAATTTTTTCACGCAAAAAATATAGTGGACTATACATCGTCTTTTTTATGCAAATTTAATGGACTATACATCGTCCATTTTTCGTGGCAAAAATTTTTTCATGCAAAAAATATAATGGACTATATATACATCGTCTTTTTAATGAAAATTAATGGACTATACATCGTCAATTTTTCATGGCAAAAATTTTTTCATGCAAAAAATATAGTGGACTATACATCGTCTTTTTAAGCAAATTTAATGAACTATACATCGTCCATTTTTCATGGCAAAAATTTTTTCATGCAAAAGATATAATGGACTATACATCGACTTTTTTATGCAAAATTAATGGATTATACATCGTCCATTTTTCATGCCAAAAATTTTTTCAATCAAAAAATATAATGGACTATACATCGTCTTTTTTATGCAAAATTAATGGACTATACATCGTAAATTTTTCATGCCAAAAATTTTTTCATGCAAAAAATATAGTGGACTATACATCGTCTTTTTTATGCAAATTTAATGGACTATACATCGTCCATTTTTCATGGTAAAAATTTTTTCATGCAAAAAATATAATGGACTATACATCGTCTTTTTTATGCAAAATTAATGGACTATACATCGTCAATTTTTCATGGCAAAAATTTTTTCATGCAAAAAATATAGTGGACTATACATCGACTTTTTTATGCAAAATTAATGGACTATACTTCGTCCATATTTCATGAAAAAAATTTTTTCATGCAAAAAATATAGTGGACTATACATCGTCTTTTTAAGCAAATTTAATGGACTAGACATCGTCCATTTTTCATGGCAAAATTTTTTTCATGCAAAAGATATAATGGACTATACATCGACTTTTTTATGCAAAATTAATGGACTATACTTCGTCCATTTTTCATGCCAAAAATTTTTTCATGCAAAAAATATAGTGGACTATACATCGTCTTTTTTATGCAAATTTAATGGACTATACATCGTCCATTTTTCATGGCAAAAATTTTTTCATCCAAAAAATATAATGGACTATACATCGTCTTTTTTATGCAAAATTAATGGACTATACATCGTCCATTTTTAACGCCAAAAATTTTTTCATCCAAAAAATATAATGGAAATTTTTTCATGCAAAAAATATAGTGGACTATACATCGTCTTTTTTATGCAAATTTAATGGACTATACTTCGTCCATTTTTCATGCCAAAAATTTTTTCATGCAAAAAATATAGTGGACTTATACATCGTCTTTTTTAATGCAAATTTAATGGACTATACATCGTCCATTTTTCATGGCAAAAATTTTTTCATCCAAAAAATATAATGGACTATACATCGGCTTTTTTATGTAAAATTAATGGACTATACATCGTCCATTTTTCATGCCAAAAATTATTTCATCCAAAAAATATAATGTACTAAACATCGTCTTTTTTATGCAAAATTAATGGACTATACATCGTCAATTTTTCATGCCAAAAATTTTTTCATGCAAAAAATATAGTGGACTATACATCGTCTTTTTTATGCAAATTTAATGGACTATACATCGTCCATTTTTCATGCCAAAAATTTTTTCATCCAAAAAATATAATGGACTATACATCGTCTTCTTTATGTAAAATTAATGGACTATACATCGTCCATTTTTCATGGCAAAAATTTTTTCATGCAAAAGATATAATGGACATCGACTTTTTTATGCAAAATTAATGGACTATACTTCGTCCATTTTTCATGCCAAAAATTTTTTCATGCAAAAAATATAGTAGACTATAATACATCGTCTTTTTTACGCAAAATTAATGCACTATTCATCGTCCATTTTTCATGGCAAAAATTTTTCCATGCAAAAAATATAATGGACTATACACCGTCTTTTTTATGCAAATTTGATGGACCATTTTTCATGGCAAAAATTTTTTCATGCAAAAAATATAGTGGATTATAAATCGTCTTTTTTATGCAAAATTAATGGACAATCGTCAATTTTTCATGGCAAAAATTTTTTCATGCAAAAAATATAGTGGACTATACATCGTCTTTTTAAGCAAATTTAATGGACTATACATCGTCAATTTTTCATGCCAAAAATTTTTTCATGCAAAAAATATAGTGGACTATACACCGTTTTTTTTATGCAAATTTAATGGACCATTTTTCATGGCAAAAATTTTTTCATGCCAAAAATATAGTGGACTATAAATCGTCTTTTTTATGCAAATTTAATGGACTATACATCGTCCATTTTTCATGGCAAAAATTTTTTCATGCAAAAAATATAATGGACTATACATCGTCTTTTTTATGCAAAATTAATGGACTATACATCGTCAATTTTTCATGCCAAAAATTTTTTCACGCAAAAAATATAGTGGACTATACATCGTCTTTTTTATGCAAATTTAATGGACTATACATCGTCCATTTTTCGTGGCAAAAATTTTTTCATGCAAAAAATATAATGGACTATATATACATCGTCTTTTTAATGAAAATTAATGGACTATACATCGTCAATTTTTCATGGCAAAAATTTTTTCATGCAAAAAATATAATGGACTATATACCGTCTTTTTTATGCAAATTTAATGGACCATTTTTCATGCCAAAAATTTTTTCATGCCAAAAATATAGTGGACTATAAATCGTCTTTTTTATGCAAATTTAATGGACTATACATCGTCCATTTTTCATGCCAAAAATTTTTTCATCCAAAAAATATAATGGACTATATATACATCGTCTTTTTTATGCAAAATTAATGGACTATACATCGTCAATTTTTCATGCCAAAAATTTTTTCATGCAAAAAATATAGTGGACTATATATACATCGTCTTTTTATGCAAAATTAATGGACTATACATCGTCAATTTTTCATGGCAAAAATTTTTTCATGCAAAAAATATAGTGGACTATACATCGTCTTCTTTATGTAAAATTAATGGATTATACATCGTCCATTTTTCATGGCAAAAATTTTTTCATGCAAAAGATATAATGGACATCGACTTTTTTATGCAAAATTAATGGACTATACTTCGTCGATTTTTCATGCCAAACATTTTTTCATGCAAAAAATATAGTAGACTATAATACATCGTCTTTTTTACGCAAAATTAATGCACTATTCATCGTCCATTTTTCATGGCAAAAATTTTTCCATGCAAAAAATATAATGGACTATACACCGTCTTTTTTATGCAAAGTTGATGGACCATTTTTCATGGCAAAAATTTTTTCATGCAAAAAATATAGTGGATTATAAATCGTCTTTTTTATGCAAAATTAATGGACTATACATCGCCAATTTTTCATGGCAAAAATTTTTTCATGCAAAAAATATAGTGGACTTTTCGTCGTCTTTTTTATGCAAATTTTCATCCAAAAAATATAATGGACTATACATCGTCTTTTTTATGCAAAATTAATGGACTATATATACATCGTCCATTTTTAACGCCAAAAATTTTTTCATCCAAAAAATATAATGGACTATACATCGTCTTTTTTATGCAAAATTAATGGACTATACATCGTCAATTTTTCATGCCAAAAATTTTTTCATGCAAAAAATATAGTGGACTATACATCGTCTTTTTTATGCAAAATTAATGGACTATATATACATCGTCCATTTTTAACGCCAAAAATTTTTTCATCCAAAAAATATAATGGACTATACATCGTCTTTTTTATGCAAAATTAATGGACTATACATCGTCAATTTTTCATGCCAAAAATTTTTTCATGCAAAAAATATAGTGGACTATACATCGTCTTTTTTATGCAAATTTAATGGACTATACATCGTCAATTTTTCATGGCAAAAATTTTTTCATGCAAAAAATATAGTGGACTATATATACATCGTCTTTTTTATGCAAAATTAATGAACTATACATCGTCCATTTTTCATGCAAAAGATATAAGACTATACATCGTCTTTTTAAGCAAATTTAATGGACTATACATCGTCCATTTTTCATGCCAAAAATTTTTTCATCCAAAAAATATAATGGACTATACATCGTCTTTTTTATGCAAAATTAATGGACTATACATCGTCAATTTTTCATGCCAAAAATTTTTTCATGCAAAAAATATAGTGGACTATACATCGTCTTTTTTATGCAAATTTAATGGACTATACATCGTCCATTTTTCATGGCAAAAATTTGTTCATGCAAAAAATATAATGGACTATACATCGTCTTTTTTATGTAAAATTAATGGACTATACATCGTCAATTTTTCATGGCAAAAATTTTTTCATGCAAAAAATATAGTGGATACATCGTCTTTTTAAGCAAATTTAATGGACTATACATCGTCCATTTTTCATGGCAAAAATTTTTTCATCCAAAAAATATAATGGACTATACATCGTCTTTTTTATGCAAAATAAATGGACTATACATCGTCAATTTTTCATGCCAAAAATTTTTTCATGCAAAAGATATAATGGACTATACATCGACTTTTTTATGCAAAATTAATGGACTATACTTCGTCCATTTTTCATGCCAAAAATTTTTTCATGCAAAAAATATAGTGGACTATACATCGTCTTTTTTATGCAAATTTAATGGACATCGTCTTTTTTATGCAAAATTAATGGACTATACATCGTCCATTTTTAACGCCAAAAATTTTCTCATCCAAAAAATATAATGGACTATACATCGTCTTTTTTATGCAAAATTAATGGACTATACATCGTCAATTTTTCATGCCAAAAATTTTTTCATGCAAAAAATATAGTACATCGTCTTTTTTATGCAAATTTAATGGACTATACATCGTCAATTTTTTATGGCAAAAATTTTTTCATGCAAAAAATATAGTGGACTATATATACATCGTCTTTTTTATGCAAAATTAATGAACTATACATCGTCCATTTTTCATGCAAAAGATATAAGACTATACATCGTCTTTTTTATGCAAAATTAATGGACTATCGTCAATTTTTCATGCCAAAAATTTTTTCATGCAAAAAATATAGTGGACTATACATCGTCTTTTTTATGAAAATTTAATGGACTATACATCGTCCATTTTTCATGGCAAAAATTTTTTCATCCAAAAAATATAATGGACTATACATTGTCTTTTTTATGCAAAATTAATGGACTATACATCGTCAATTTTTCATGGCAAAAATTTTTTCATGCAAAAAATATAGTGGACTATACATCGTCTTTTTTATGCAAATTTAATGGACTATACATCGTCCATTTTTCATGGCAAAAATTTTATCATGCAAAAGATATACGACTATACATCGTCTTTTTAAGCAAATTTAATGGACCATACATCGTCAATTTTTCATGCCAAAAATTTTTTCATGCAAAAAATATAGTGGACTATATATACATCGTCTTTTTTATGTAAAATTAATGGACTATACATCGTCAATTTTTCATGGCAAAAATTTTTTCATGCAAAAAATATAGTGGACTATACATCGTCTTTTTAAGCAAATTTAATGGACTATACATCGTCCATTTTTCATGCCAAAAATTTTTTCATCCAAAAAATATAATGGACTATACATCGTCTTTTTTATGCAAAATTAATGGACTATCAATTCAATTCGTCAATTTTTCATGCCAAAAATTTTTTCATGCAAAAAATATAGTGGACTATACATCGTCTTTTTTATGCAAATTTAATGGACTATACATCGTCCATTTTTCATGCCAAAAATTTTTTCATGCAAAAAATATAATGGACTATATATACATCGTCTTTTTTATGCAAAATTAATGGACTATATACATCGTCAATTTTTCATGGCAAAAATTTTTTCATGCAAAAAATATAGTGGACTATACATCGTCTTTTTAAGCAAATTTAATGGACTATACATCGTCCATTTTTCATGGGAAAAATTTTTTCATGCAAAAGATATAATGGACTATACATCGACTTTTTTATGCAAAATTAATGGACTATACTTCGTCCATTTTTCATGCCAAAAATTTTTTCATGCAAAAAATATAGTGGACTATACATCGTCTTTTTTATGCAAATTTAATGGACTATACATCGTCCATTTTTCATGGCAAAAATTTTTTCATCCAAAAAATATAATGGACTATACATCGTCTTTTTTATGCAAAATTAATGGACTATACATCGTCCATTTTTAACGCCAAAAATTTTCTCATCCAAAAAATATAATGGACTATACATCGTCTTTTTATGCAAAATTAATGGACTATACATCGTCAATTTTTCATGGCAAAAATTTTTTCATGCAAAAAATATAGTGGACTATATATACATCGTCTTTTTTATGCAAAATTAAAGAACTATACATCGTCCATTTTTCATGCAAAAGATATAAGACTATACATCGTCTTTTTTATGCAAAATTAATGGACTATCGTCAATTTTTCATGTCAAAAATTTTTTCATGCAAAAAATATAGTGGACTATACATCGTCTTTTTTATGCAAATTTAATGGACTATACATCGTTAATTTTTCATGCCAAAAATTTTTTCATGCCAAAAATATAGTGGACTATACATCGTCTTTTTTATGCAAAATTAATGGACTATACATCGTCAATTTTTCATGGCAAAAATTTTTTCATGCAAAGAATATAGTGGACTATACATCGACTTTTTTATGCAAAATTAATGGACTATACTTCGTCCATATTTCATGAAAAAAATTTTTTCATGCAAAAAATATAGTGGACTATACATCGTCTTTTTTATGCAAATTTAATGGACTATACATCGTCAATTTTTCATGCCAAAAATTTTTTCATCCCAAAAATATAATGGACTATACATCGTCTTTTTTATGCAAAATTAATGGACTATACATCGTCCATTTTTCATGGCAAAAATTTTTTCATGCAAAAGATATAATGGACTATACATCGTCTTTTTTATGCAAAATTAATGGACTATACATCGTCCATTTTTCATGGCAAAAATTTTTTCATGCAAAAGATATAACGGACTATACATCGACTTTTTTATGCAAAATTAATGGACTATACTTCGTCCATTTTTCATGCCAAAAATTTTTTCATGCAAAAAATATAGTGGACTATACATCGTCTTTTTTATGCAAATTTAATGGACTATACATCGTCAATTTTTCATGGCAAAAATTTTTTCATGCAAAAAATATAGTGGACTATACATCGTCTCTTTTATGCAAATTTAATGGACTATACATCGTCCATTTTTCATGCCAAAAATTTTTTCATGCAAAAAATATAGTGGACTATACATCGTCTTTTTTATGCAAAATTAATGGACTATTCATCGTCCATTTTTCATGCCAAAAATTTTTTCATGCAAAAAATATAGTGGACTATACATCGTCTTTTTTATGCAAATTTAATGGACTATACTTCGTCCATTTTTCAAGCCAAAAATTTTTTCATGCAAAAAATATAGTGGACTATACATCGTCTTTTTTATGCAAAATTAATGGACTATTCATCGTCCATTTTTCATGGCAAAAATTTTTCCATGCAAAAAATATAATGGACTATACACCGTCTTTTTTATGCAAATTTGGTGGACTATTTTTCATGCCAAAAATTTTTTCATGCAAAAAATATAGTGGACTATACATCGTCTTTTTTATGCAAATTTAATGGACTATACATCGTCCATTTTTCTTGCCAAAAATTTTTTCATGGAAAAAATATAATGGACTATATATACATCGTCTTTTTTATGCAAAATTAATGGACTATACATCGTCAATTTTTCATGGCAAAAATTTTTTCATGCAAAAAATATAGTGGACTATACATCGTCTTTTTAAGCAAATTTAATGGACGATACATCGTCCATTTTTAATGGCAAAAATTTTTTCATGCAAAAGATATAATGGACTATACATCGACTTTTTTATGCAAAATTAATGGACTATAATACTTCGTCCATTTTTCATGCCAAAAATTTTTTCATGCAAAAAATATAGTGGACTATACATCGTCTTTTTTATGCAAAATTAATGGACTTGACATCGTCCATTTTTAACGCCAAAAATTTTTTCATCCAAAAAATATAATGGACTATACATCGTCTTTTTTATGCAAAATTAATGGACTATACATCGTCAATTTTTCATGGCAAAAATTTTTTCATGCAAAAAATATAGTGGACTATACATCGTCTTTTTTATGCAAATTTAATGGACTATACATCGTCAATTTTTCATGCCAAAAATTTTTTCATGGAAAAAATATAGTGGACTATATATACATCGTCTTTTTTATGCAAAATTAATGAACTATACATCGTTCATTTTTCATGGCAAAAATTTTTTCATGCAAAAGATATAAGACTATACATCGTCTTTTTTATGCAAAATTAATGGACTATCGTCAATTTTTCATGCCAAAAATTTTTTCATGCAAAAAATATAGTGGACTATACATCGTCTTTTTTATGAAAATTTAATGGACTATACATCGTCCATTTTTCATGCCAAAAATTTTTTCATGCAAAAAATATAATGGACTATACATTGTCTTTTTTATGCAAATTTAATGGACTATACATCGTCCATTTTTCATGCCAAAAATTTTTTCATCCAAAAAATATAATGGACTATACATCGTCTTTTTTATGCAAAATTAATGGACTATACATCGTCCATTTTTCACGCCAAAAATTTTTTCATGCAAAAGATATAAGACTATACATCGTCTTTTTTATGCAAAATTAATGGACTATTCATCGTCCATTTTTCATGCCAAAATTTTTTTCATACAAAAAATTAATGAACTATACATCGTCTGTTTTATGCAAAAATTAGTGGACTATACATCGTCCATTTTTCATGGCAAAAATTTTTTCATGCAAAAGATATAATGGACTATACATCGACTTTTTTATGCAAAATTAATGGACTATACTTCGTCCATTTTTCATGCCAAAAATTTTTTCATGCAAAAAATATAGTGGACTATACATCGTCTTTTTTATGCATATTTAATGGACTATACATCGTCCATTTTTCATGCCAAAAATTTTTTCATCCAAAAAATATAATGGACATCGTCTTTTTTATGCAAAATTAATGGACTATACATCGTCCATTTTTCACGCCAAAAATTTTTTCATCCAAAAAATATAATGGACTATACATCGTCGTTTTTATGCAAAATTAATGGACTATACATCTTTAATTTTTCATGGCAAAAATTTTTTTATGCAAAAAATATAGTGGACTATACATCGTCTTTTTTATGCAAATTTAATGGACTATACATCGTCCTTTTTTCATTCCAAAAATTTTTTCATGCAAAAAATATAATGGACTATATATACATCGACTTTTTTATGAAAAATTAATGGACTATACTTCGTCCATTTTTCATGGCAAAAATTTTTTCATCCAAAAAATATAGTGGACTATACATCGTCTTTTTTATGCAAAATTAATGGACTATACATCGTCAATTTTTCATGCCAAAAATTTTTTCATGCAAAAACTATAGTGGACTATACATCGTCTTTTTTATGCAAAATTAATGGACTATACATCGTAAATTTTTCATGCCAAAAATTTTTTCATGCAAAAAATATAGTAAACTATACATCGTCTTTTTTATGCAAATTTAATGGACTATACATCGTCCATTTTTCATGCCAAAAATTTTTTCATGCAAAAAATATAATGGACTATACATCGTCTTTTTTATGCAAAATTAATGGACTATACATCGTCAATTTTTCATGCCAAAAATTTTTTCATGGAAAAAATATAATGGACTATACATCGTCTTTTTAAGCAAATTTAATGGACTATACATCGTCCATTTTTCATGGCAAAAATTTTTTCATGCAAAAGATATAATGGACTATACATCGACTTTTTTATGCAAAATTAATGGACTATACTTCGTCCATTTTTCATGCCAAACATTTTTTCATGCAAAAAATATAGTGGACTATACATCGTCTTTTTTATGCCAAATTAATGGACTATACTTCGTCCATTTTTCATGCCAAAAATTTTTTCATGCAAAAGATATAATGGACTATACATCGTCTTTTTTACGCAAAATTAATGGACTATACATCGTCCATTTCTCATGCCAAAAATTTTTTCATCCAAAAAATATAGTGGACTATACATCGTCTTTTTTATGCAAAATTAATGGACTATACATCGTCAATTTTTCATGCCAAAAATTTTTTCATGCAAAAACTATAGTGGACTATACATCGTCTTTTTTATGCAAAATTAATGGACTATACATCGTAAATTTTTCATGCCAAAAATTTTTTCATGCAAAAAATATAGTGGACTATACATCGTCTTTTTTATGCAAATTTAATGGACTATACATCGTCCTTTTTTCATTCCAAAAATTTTTTCATGCAAAAAATATAATGGACTATACATCGTCTTTTTTATGCAAAATTAATGGACTATACATCGTCAATTTTTCATGGCAAAAATTTTTTCATGCAAAAAATATGGTGGACTATACATCGTCTTTTTAAGCAAATTTAATGGACTATACATCGTCCATTTTTCATGGCAAAAATTTTTTCATGCAAAAGATATAATGGACTATACATCGACTTTTTTATGCAAAATTAATGGACTATACTTCGTCCATTTTTCATGGCAAAAATTTTTTCATGCAAAAGATATAATGGACTATACATCGTCGTTTTTATGCAAAATTAATGGACTATACATCTTCAATTTTTCATGGCAAAAATTTTTTTATGCAAAAAATATAGTGGACTATACATCGTCTTTTATGCAAATTTAATGGACTATACATCGTCCATTTTTCATGCCAAAAATTTTTTCATGCAAAAAATATAATGGACTATACATCGTCTTTTTTATGCAAAATTAATGGACTATACATCGTCAATTTTTCATGGCAAAAATTTTTTCATGCAAAAAATATAGTGGGCTATATATACATCGTCTTTTTTATGCAAAATTAATGAACTATACATCGTCCATTTTTCATGGCAAAAATTTTTTCATGCAAAAGATATAAGACTATACATCGTCTTTTTTATGCAAAATTAATGGACTATTCATCGTCCATTTTTCATGCCAAAATTTTTTTCATACAAAAAATTAATGGACTATACATCGTCTGTTTTATGCAAAAATTAGTGGACTATACATCGTCCATTTTTCATGGCAAAAATTTTTTCATGCAAAAGATATAATGGACTATATATCGACTTTTTTATGAAAAATTAATGGACTATACTTCGTCCATTTTTCATGGCAAAAATTTTTTCATGCAAAAAATATAGTGGACTATACATCGTCTTTTTTATGCAAATTTAATGGACTATACATCGTAAATTTTTCATGCCAAAAATTTTTTCATGGAAAAAATATAATGGACTATACATCGTCTTTTTAAGCAAATTTAATGGACTATACATCGTCCATTTTTCATGGCAAATTTTTTCATGCAAAAGATATAATGGACTATACATCGTCTTTTTTATGCAAAATTAATGGACTATACATCGTCAATTTTTCATGCCAAAAATTTTTTCATGCAAAAACTATAGTGGACTATACATCGTCTTTTTTATGCCAAATTAATGGACTATACATAGTAAATTTTTCATGCCAAAAATTTTTTCATGCAAAAAATATAGTGGACTATACATCGTCTTTTTTATGCAAATTTAATGGACTATACATCGTCCATTTTTCATGCCAAAAATTTTTTCATGCAAAAAATATAATGGACTATATATACATCGTCTTTTTTATGCAAAATTAATGGACTATACATCGTCAATTTTTCATGGCAAAAATTTTTTCATGCAAAAAATATAGTGGACTATACATCGTCTTTTTTATGCAAATTTAATGGACTATACCTCGTCCATTTTTCATGCCAAAAATTTTTTCATCCAAAAAATATAATGGACATCGTCTTTTTTATGCAAAATTAATGGACTATACATCGTCCATTTTTCACGCCAAAAATTTTTTCATCCAAAAAATATAATGGACTATACATCGTCTTTTTTATGCAAAATTAATGGACTATACATCGTCCATTTTTCACGCCAAAAATTTTTTCATCCAAAAAATATAATGGACTATACATCGTCTTTTTTATGCAAAATTAATGGACTATACATCGTCCATTTTTCATGCAAAAAATTTTTTCATGCAAAAAATATAATGGACTATACATCGTCTTTTTTATGCAAAATTAATGGACTATACATCGTCAATTTTTCATGGCAAAAATTTTTTCATGCAAAAAATATAGTGGACTATACATCGTCTTTTTAAGCAAATTTAATGGACTATACATCGTCCATTTTTCATGGCAAAAATTTTTTCATCCAATAAATATAATGGACTATACATCGTCTTTTTTATGCAAAATCAATGGACTATACATCGTCCATTTTTCACGCCAAAAATTTTTTCATCCAAAAAATATAATGGACTATACATCGTCGTTTTTATGCAAAATTAATGGACTATACATCGTCAATTTTTCATGCCAAAAATTTTTTCATGCAAAAAATATAGTGGACTATATATACATCGTCTTTTTTATGCAAAATTAATGAACTATACATCGTCCATTTTTCATGGCAAAAATTTTTTCATGCAAAAGATATAAGACTATACATCGTCTTTTTTATGCAAAATTAATGGACTATTCATCGTCCATTTTTCATGCCAAAATTTTTTTCATACAAAAAATTAATGGACTATATATACATCGTCTGTTTTATGCAAAAATTAGTGGACTATACATCGTCCATTTTTCATGGCAAAAATTTTTTCATGCAAAAGATATAATGGACTATACATCGACTTTTTTATGCAAAATTAATGGACTATACTTCGTCCATTTTTCATGCCAAACATTTTTTCATGCAAAAAATATAGTGGACTATACATCGTCTTTTTTATGCAAATTTAATGGACTATACATCGTCCATTTTTCATGGCAAAAATTTTTTCATCCAATAAATATAATGGACTATACATCGTCTTTTTTATGCAAAATCAATGGACTATTCATCGTCCATTTTTCATGGCAAAATTTTTTTTATACAAAAAATTAATGGACTATACATCGTCTGTTTTATGCAAAAATTAATGGACTATACATCGTCCATTTTTCATGCCAAAAATTTTTTCATCCAAAAAATATAGTGGACTATACATCGTTTTTTTTTATGCAAAATTAATGGACTATACATCGTCCATTTTTCATGGGAAAAATTTTTTCATGCAAAAGATATAATGGACTATACACCGTCTTTTTTATGCAAAATTAATGGACTATACATCGTAAATTTTTCATGCCAAAAATTTTTTCATGCAAAAAATATAGTAAACTATACATCGTCTTTTTTATGCAAAATTAATGGACTATACATCGTAAATTTTTCATGCCAAAAATTTTTTCATGCAGAAAATATAGTGGACTATACACTCTCTTTTTATGCAAATTTAATGGACCATTTTTCATGCCAAAAATTTTTTCATCCAATAAATATAATGGACTATACATCGTCTTTTTTATGCAAAATTAATGGACTATACATCGTCAAGTTTTCATGGCAAAAATTTTTTCATGCAAAAAATATAGTGGACTATATTTTAAGCAAATTTATTACATCGTCCATTTTTCATGGCAAAAATTTTTTCATCCAAAAAATATAATGGACTATACATCGTCTTTTTAATGCAAAATTAATGGACTATACATCGTAAATTTTTCATGCCAAAAATTTTTTCATGCAAAAAATATAGTGGACTATATATACATCGTCTTTTTTATGCAAAATTAATGAACTATACATCGTCAATTTTTCATGGCAAAAATTTTTTCATGCAAAAAATATTGTGGACTATACATCGTCTTTTTTATGAAAATTTAATGAATTATACATCGTCCATTTTTCATGCCAAAAATTTTTTCATCCAAAAAATATAATGGACTATACATCGTCTTTTTTATGCAAAATTAATGGACTATACATCGTCCATTTTTCACGCCAAAAATTTTTTCATCCAAAAAATATAATGGACTATACATCGTCTTTTTTATGCAAAATTAATGGACTATACATCGTCCATTTTTCATGCAAAAAATTTTTTCATGCAAAAAATATAATGGACTATACATCGTCTTTTTTATGCAAAATTAATGGACTATACATCGTCAATTTTTCATGGGAAAAATTTTTTCATGCAAAAAATATAGTGGACTATACATCGTCTTTTTTATGCAAAATTAATGGACTATACATCGTCAATTTTTCATGGGAAAAATTTTTTCATGCAAAAAATATAGTGGACTATACATCGCCTTTTTAAGCAAATTTAATGGACTATACATCGTCCATTTTTCAAGGCAAAAATTGTTTCATGCAAAAGATATAATGGACTATACATCGACTTTTTTATGCAAAATTAATGGACTATACTTCGTCTATTTTTCATGCCAAAAATTTTTTCATGCAAAAAATATAGTGGACTATACATCGTCTTTTTTATGCAAATTTAATGGACTATACATCGTCCATTTTTCATGCCAAAAATTTTTTCATCCAAAAAATATAATGAACTATACATCGTCTTTTTTATGCAAAATTAATGGACTATACATCGTCCATTTTTCACGCCAAAAATTTTTTCATCCAAAAAATATAATGGACTATACATCGTCGTTTTTATGCAAAATTAATGGACTATACATCGTCAATTTTTCATGGCAAAAATTTTTTCATGCAAAAAATATAGTGGACTATACATCGTGTTCTTTATGCAAATTTAATGGACTATACATCGTCCATTTTTCATGCCAAAAATTTTTTCATGCTAAAAATATAATGGACTATACATCGTCTTTTTTATGCAAAATTAATGGACTATACATCGTCAATTTTTCATGGCAAAAATTTTTTCATGCAAAAAATATAGTGGACTATATATACATCGTCTTTTTTATGCAAAATTAATGAACTATACATCGTCCATTTTTCATGGCAAAAATTTTTTCATGCAAAAGATATAAGACTATACATCGTCTTTTTTATGCAAAATTAATGGACTATTCATCGTCCATTTTTCATGCCAAAATTTTTTTCATACAAAAAATTAATGGATTATATATACATCGTCTGTTTTATGCAAAAATTAGTGGACTATACATCGTCCATTTTTCATGGCAAAAATTTTTTCATGCAAAAGATATAATGGACTATACATCGACTTTTTTATGCAAAATTAATGGACTATACTTCGTCCATTTTTCATGCCAAAAATTTTTTCATGCAAAAAATATAGTGGACTATACATCGTCTTTTTTATGAAAATTTAATGGACTATACATCGTCCATTTTTCATGGCAAAAATTTTTTCATCCAATAAATATAATGGACTATACATCGTCTTTTTTATGCAAAATTAATGGACTATTCATCGTCCATTTTTCATGCCAAAATTTATTTTATACAAAAAATTAATGGACTATACATCGTCTGTTTTATGCAAAAATTAATGGACTATACATCGTCCATTTTTCATGGCAAAAATTTTTTCATCCAAAAAATATAGTGGACTATACATCGTTTTTTTTGATGCAAAATTAATGAACTATACATTGTCCATTTTTCATGGCAAAAATTTTTTCATGCAAAAGATATAATGGACTATACATCGTCTTTTTTATGCAAAATTAATGGACTATACATCGTAAATTTTTCATGCCAAAAATTTTTTCATGCAGAAAATATAGTGGACTATACACTCTCTTTTTATGCAAATTTAATGGACCATTTTTCATGCCAAAAATTTTTTCATCCAATAAATATAATGGACTATACATCGTCTTTTTTATGCAAAATTAATGGACTATACATCGTCAAGTTTTCATGGCAAAAATTTTTTCATGCAAAAAATATAGTGGACTATATTTTAAGCAAATTTATTACATCGTCCATTTTTCATGGCAAAAATTTTTTCATGCAAAAGATATAATGGACTATACACCGTCTTTTTTATGCAAAATTAATGGACTATACATCGTAAATTTTTCATGCCAAAAATTTTTTCATGCAAAAAATATAGTAAACTATACATCGTCTTTTTTATGCAAAATTAATGGACTATACATCGTAAATTTTTCATGCCAAAAATTTTTTCATGCAGAAAATATAGTGGACTATACACTCTCTTTTTATGCAAATTTAATGGACCATTTTTCATGCCAAAAATTTTTTCATCCAATAAATATAATGGACTATACATCGTCTTTTTTATGCAAAATTAATGGACTATACATCGTCAAGTTTTCATGGCAAAAATTTTTTCATGCAAAAAATATAGTGGACTATATTTTAAGCAAATTTATTACATCGTCCATTTTTCATGGCAAAAATTTTTTCATCCAAAAAATATAATGGACTATACATCGTCTTTTTAATGCAAAATTAATGGACTATACATCGTAAATTTTTCATGCCAAAAATTTTTTCATGCAAAAAATATAGTGGACTATATATACATCGTCTTTTTTATGCAAAATTAATGAACTATACATCGTCAATTTTTCATGGCAAAAATTTTTTCATGCAAAAAATATTGTGGACTATACATCGTCTTTTTTATGAAAATTTAATGAATTATACATCGTCCATTTTTCATGCCAAAAATTTTTTCATCCAAAAAATATAATGGACTATACATCGTCTTTTTTATGCAAAATTAATGGACTATACATCGTCCATTTTTCACGCCAAAAATTTTTTCATCCAAAAAATATAATGGACTATACATCGTCTTTTTTATGCAAAATTAATGGACTATACATCGTCCATTTTTCATGCAAAAAATTTTTTCATGCAAAAAATATAATGGACTATACATCGTCTTTTTTATGCAAAATTAATGGACTATACATCGTCAATTTTTCATGGGAAAAATTTTTTCATGCAAAAAATATAGTGGACTATACATCGTCTTTTTTATGCAAAATTAATGGACTATACATCGTCAATTTTTCATGGGAAAAATTTTTTCATGCAAAAAATATAGTGGACTATACATCGCCTTTTTAAGCAAATTTAATGGACTATACATCGTCCATTTTTCAAGGCAAAAATTGTTTCATGCAAAAGATATAATGGACTATACATCGACTTTTTTATGCAAAATTAATGGACTATACTTCGTCCATTTTTCATGCCAAAAATTTTTTCATGCAAAAAATATAGTGGACTATACATCGTCTTTTTTATGCAAATTTAATGGACTATACATCGTCCATTTTTCATGCCAAAAATTTTTTCATCCAAAAAATATAATGAACTATACATCGTCTTTTTTATGCAAAATTAATGGACTATACATCGTCCATTTTTCACGCCAAAAATTTTTTCATCCAAAAAATATAATGGACTATACATCGTCGTTTTTATGCAAAATTAATGGACTATACATCGTCAATTTTTCATGGCAAAAATTTTTTCATGCAAAAAATATAGTGGACTATACATCGTGTTCTTTATGCAAATTTAATGGACTATACATCGTCCATTTTTCATGCCAAAAATTTTTTCATGCTAAAAATATAATGGACTATACATCGTCTTTTTTATGCAAAATTAATGGACTATACATCGTCAATTTTTCATGGCAAAAATTTTTTCATGCAAAAAATATAGTGGACTATATTATACATCGTCTTTTTTATGCAAAATTAATGAACTATACATCGTCCATTTTTCATGGCAAAAATTTTTTCATGCAAAAGATATAAGACTATACATCGTCTTTTTTATGCAAAATTAATGGACTATTCATCGTCCATTTTTCATGCCAAAATTTTTTTCATACAAAAAATTAATGGATTATATATACATCGTCTGTTTTATGCAAAAATTAGTGGACTATACATCGTCCATTTTTCATGGCAAAAATTTTTTCATGCAAAAGATATAATGGACTATACATCGACTTTTTTATGCAAAATTAATGGACTATACTTCGTCCATTTTTCATGCCAAAAATTTTTTCATGCAAAAAATATAGTGGACTATACATCGTCTTTTTTATGAAAATTTAATGGACTATACATCGTCCATTTTTCATGGCAAAAATTTTTTCATCCAATAAATATAATGGACTATACATCGTCTTTTTTATGCAAAATTAATGGACTATTCATCGTCCATTTTTCATGCCAAAATTTATTTTATACAAAAAATTAATGGACTATACATCGTCTGTTTTATGCAAAAATTAATGGACTATACATCGTCCATTTTTCATGGCAAAAATTTTTTCATCCAAAAAATATAGTGGACTATACATCGTTTTTTTTGATGCAAAATTAATGAACTATACATTGTCCATTTTTCATGGCAAAAATTTTTTCATGCAAAAGATATAATGGACTATACATCGACTTTTTTATGCAAAATTAATGGACTATTCATCGTTCATTTTTCATGCCAAAATTTTTTTCATGCAAAAAATATAATGGACTATACCTCGTCTTTTTTATGCAAAATTAATGGACTATACATCGTCAATTTTTCATGCGAAAAATTTTTTCATGCAAAAAATAAAGTGGACTATACATCGTCTTTTTTATGCAAATTTAATGGACTATACATCGTCCATTTTTCATGGCAAAAATTTTTTCATGCAAAAAATATAATGGACTATACACCGTCTTTTTTATGCAAATTTAATGGACCATTTTTCATGGCAAAAATTTTTTCATCCAAAAAATATAATGGACTATACATCGTCTTTTTATGCAAAATTAATGGACTATACATCGTCAATTTTTCATGGCAAAAATTTTTTCATGCAAAAAATATAGTGGACTATACATCGTCTTTTTTATGCAAATTTAATGGACTATACATCGTCCATTTTTCATGCAAAAAAATTTTTTCATGCAAAAAATATAATGGACTATTATACATCGTCTTTTTTATGCAAAATTAATTACTATACATCGTCAATTTTTCATGCCAAAAATTTTTTCATGCAAAAAATATAGTGGACTATACATCGTCTTTTTAAGCAAATTTATTACATCAAAATGTATACATGCAAAAAATAAAGTGGACTATGCATCGTCTTTTTTATGCAAATTTAATGGACTATACATCGTCCATTTTTCATGCCAAAAATTTTTTCATGCAAAAAATATAATGGACTATACACCGTCTTTTTTATGCAAATTTAATGGACCATTTTTCATGGCAAAAATTTTTTCATGCAAAAAATATAATGGACTATACATCGTCTTTTTTATGCAAAATTAATGGACTATACATCGTCAATTTTTCATGGCAAAAATTTTTTCATGCAAAAAATATAGTGGACTATACATCGTCTTTTTTATGCAAATTTAATGGACTATACATCGTCCATTTTTCATGCAAAAAAATTTTTTCATGCAAAAAATATAATGGACTATTATACATCGTCTTTTTTATGCAAAATTAATGGACTATACATCGTCAATTTTTCATGCCAAAAATTTTTTCATGCAAAAAATATAGTCGTCTTTTTAAGCAAATTTATTACATCGTCCATTTTTCATGCCAAAAATTTTTTCATGCAAAAAATATAATGGACTATGCATCGTCTTTTTTATGCAAAATTAATGGACTATACATCGTCAATTTTTCATGCCAAAAATTTTTTCATTCAAAAAATATAGTGGACTATACATCGTCTTTTTTATGCAAATTTAATGGACTATACATCGTCCATTTTTCATGGCAAAAATTTTTTCATGCAAAAGATATAATGGACTATACATCGACTTTTTTATGCAAAATTAATGGACTATACATCATCAATTTTTCATGTCAAAAATTTTTTCATGCAAAAAATATAATGGACTATACATCGTCTTTTTTATGCAAAATTAGTGGACTATACATCGTCAATTTTTCATGCCAAAAATTTTTTCATGCAAAAAATATAGTGGACTATACATCGTAAATTTTTCATGGCAAAAATTTTTTCATGCAAAAAATATATTGGACTATACATCGTCTTTTTAAGCAAATTTAATTTACTATACATCGTCCATTTATCATGCCAAAAATTTTTTCATCCAAAAAATATAATGGACTATACATCGTCTTTTTTATGCAAAATTAATGGACTATACATCGTCAATTTTTCATGGCAAAAATTTTTTCATGCAAAAAATATAGTGGACTATACATCGTCTTTTTTATGCAAATTTAATGGACTATACATCGTCCATTTTTCATGGAAAAAAATTTTTTCATGCAAAAAATATAATGGACTATACATCGTCTTTTTTATGCAAAATTAATGGACTATACATCGTCAATTTTTCATGCCAAAAATTTTTTCATGCAAAAAATATAGTGGACTATACATCGTCTTTTTTATGCAAAATTAATGGACTATACATCGTCCATTTTTCATGCCAAAAATTTTTTCATGCAAAAGATATAATGGACTATACATCGACTTTTTTATGCAAAATTAATGGACTATACTTCGTCTATTTTCCATGCCAAAAATTTTTTCATGCAAAAAATATAGTGGACTATACATCGTCTTTTTTATGCAAATTTAATGGACTATACATCGTCAATTTTTCATGGCAAAAATTTTTTCATGCAAAAAATATAATGGACTATACACCGTCTTTTTTATGCAAATTTAATGGACCATTTTTCATGCCAAAAATTTTTTCATGCAAAAAATATAGTAGACTATACATCGTCTTTTTTATGCAAAATTAATGGACTATACATCGTCAATTTTTCATGGCAAAAATTTTTTCATGCAAAAAATATAGTGGACTATACATCGTCTTTTTTATGCAAATTTAATGGACTATACATCGTCCATTTTTCATGCAAAAAAATTTTTTCATGCACAAAATATAATGGACTATACATCGTCTTTTTTATGCAAAATTAATGGACTATACATCGTCAATTTTTCATGCCAAAAATTTTTTCATGCAAAAAATATAGTGGACTATACATCGTCTTTTTTATGCAAAATTAATGGACTATACATCGTCCATTTTTCATGGCAAAAATTTTTTTATGCAAAAGATATAATGGACTATACATCGACTTTTTTATGCAAAATTAATGGACTATACTTCGTCTATTTTCCATGCCAAAAATTTTTTCATGCAAAAAATATAGTGGACTATACATCGTCTTTTTTATGCAAATTTAATGGACTATACATCGTCCATTTTTCATGCCAAAAATTTTTTCATCCAAAAAATATAATGGACTATACATCGTCTTTTTATGCAAAATTAATGGACTATACATCGTCCATTTTTCATGGCAAAAATTTTTTCATCCAAAAAATATAATGGACTATACATCGTCTTTTTTAGGCAAAATTAATGGACTATACATCTTCAATTTTTCATGCCAAAAATTTTTTCATGCAAAAAATATAGTGGACTATACATCGTCTTTTTTATGCAAATTTAATGGACTATACATCGTCCATTTTTCATGCCCAAAATTTTTTCATACAAAAAATATAATGGACTATACATCGTCTTTTTTATGCAAAATTAATGGACTATACATCGTCAATTTTTCATGCCAAAAATTTTTTCATGCAAAAAATATAGTGGACTATATATACATCGTCTTTTTTATGCAAAATTAATGAACTATACATCGTCCATTTTTCATGGCAAAAATTTTTTCATGCAAAAGATATAAGACTATACATAGACTTTTTTATGCAAAATTAATGGACTATTCATCGTCCATTTTTCATGGCAAAAATTTTTTCATGCAAAAAATATAATGGACTATACATCGTCTTTTTTATGCAATTTTAATGGACTATACATTGTCCATTTTTCAAGCCAAAAATTTTTTCATGCAAAAAATCTATACATCGTCTTTTTTATGCAAAATTAATGGACTATACATCATCAATTTTTCATGTCAAAAATTTTTTCATGCAAAAAATATAATGGACTATACATCGTCTTTTTTATGCAAAATTAGTGGACTATACATCGTCAATTTTTCATGCCAAAAATTTTTTCATGCAAAAAATATAGTGGACTATACATCGTAAATTTTTCATGGCAAAAATTTTTTCATGCAAAAAATATATTGGACTATACATCGTCTTTTTAAGCAAATTTAATTTACTATACATCGTCCATTTATCATGCCAAAAATTTTTTCATCCAAAAAACATCGTCTTTTTTATGCAAACTTAATGGACTAGACATCGTCAATTTTTCATGGCAAAAATTTTTTCATGGAAAAAATATAGTGGACTATACATCGTCTTTTTTATGCAAATTTAATGGACTATACATCGTCCATTTTTCATGGCAAAAATTTTTTCATGCAAAAAATATAATGGACTATACATCGTCTTTTTTATGCAAAAATAATGGACTATACATCGTCAATTTTTCATGGCAAAAATTTTTTCATGCAAAAAATATAGTGGACTATACATCGTCTTTTTTATGCAAATTTAATGGACTATACATCGTCCATTTTTCATGGCAAAAATTTTTTCATGCAAAAAATATAATGGACTATATATACATCGTCTTTTTTATGCAAAATTAATATACATCGTCAATTTTTCATGGGAAAAATTTTTTCATGCAAAAAATATAGTGGACTATACATCGTCTTTTTAAGCAAATTTAATGGACTATACATCGTCCATTTTTCATGGCAAAAATTTATTCATGCAAAAGATATAATGGACTATACATCGACTTTTTTATGCAAAATTAATGGACTATACTTCGTCCATTTTTCATGCCAAAAATTTTTTCATGCAAAAAATATAGTGGACTATACATCGTCTTTTTTATGCAAAATTAATGGACTATCGTCAATTTTTCATGCCAAAAATTTTTTCATGCAAAAAATATAGTGGACTATACATCGTCTTTTTTATGAAAATTTAATGGACTATACATCGTCCATTTTTCATGCCAAAAATTTTTTCATGCAAAAAATATAATGGACTATACATCGTCTTTTTTATGCAATTTTAATGGACTATACATTGTCCATTTTTCAAGCCAAAAATTTTTTCATGCAAAAAATCTATACATCGTCTTTTTTATGCAAAATTAATGGACTATACATCATCAATTTTTCATGTCAAAAATTTTTTCATGCAAAAAATATAATGGACTATACATCGTCTTTTTTATGCAAAATTAGTGGACTATACATCGTCAATTTTTCATGCCAAAAATTTTTTCATGCAAAAAATATAGTGGACTATACATCGTAAATTTTTCATGGCAAAAATTTTTTCATGCAAAAAATATATTGGACTATACATCGTCTTTTTAAGCAAATTTAATTTACTATACATCGTCCATTTATCATGCCAAAAATTTTTTCATCCAAAAAATATAATGGACTATACATCGTCTTTTTTATGCAAAATTAATGGACTATACATCGTCAATTTTTCATGGCAAAAATTTTTTCATGCAAAAAATATAGTGGACTATACATCGTCTTTTTTATGCAAATTTAATGGACTATACATCGTCCATTTTTCATGCAAAAAAATTTTTTCATGCAAAAAATATAATGGACTATACATCGTCTTTTTTATGCAAAATTAATGGACTATACATCGTCAATTTTTCATGCCAAAAATTTTTTCATGCAAAAAATATAGTGGACTATACATCGTCTTTTTTATGCAAAATTAATGGACTATACATCGTCCATTTTTCATGGCAAAAATTTTTTCATGCAAAAGATATAATGGACTATACATCGACTTTTTTATGCAAAATTAATGGACTATACTTCGTCTATTTTCCATGCCAAAAATTTTTTCATGCAAAAAATATAGTGGACTATACATCGTCTTTTTTATGCAAATTTAATGGACTATACATCGTCAATTTTTCATGGCAAAAATTTTTTCATGCAAAAAATATAATGGACTATACACCGTCTTTTTTATGCAAATTTAATGGACCATTTTTCATGCCAAAAATTTTTTCATGCAAAAAATATAGTAGACTATACATCGTCTTTTTTATGCAAAATTAATGGACTATACATCGTCAATTTTTCATGGCAAAAATTTTTTCATGCAAAAAATATAGTGGACTATACATCGTCTTTTTTATGCAAATTTAATGGACTATACATCGTCCATTTTTCATGCAAAAAAATTTTTTCATGCAAAAAATATAATGGACTATACATCGTCTTTTTTATGCAAAATTAATGGACTATACATCGTCTTTTTTATGCAAAATTAATGGACTATACATCGTCCATTTTTCATGGCAAAAATTTTTTTATGCAAAAGATATAATGGACTATACATCGACTTTTTTATGCAAAATTAATGGACTATACTTCGTCTATTTTCCATGGCAAAAATTTTTTCATGCAAAAAATATAGTGGACTATACATCGTCTTTTTTATGCAAATTTAATGGACTATACATCGTCCATTTTTCATGCCAAAAATTTTTTCATCCAAAAAATATAATGGACTATACATCGTCTTTTTATGCAAAATTAATGGACTATACATCGTCCATTTTTCATGGCAAAAATTTTTTCATCCAAAAAATATAATGGACTATACATCGTCTTTTTTAGGCAAAATTAATGGACTATACATCTTCAATTTTTCATGCCAAAAATTTTTTCATGCAAAAAATATAGTGGACTATACATCGTCTTTTTTATGCAAATTTAATGGACTATACATCGTCCATTTTTCATGCCCAAAATTTTTTCATACAAAAAATATAATGGACTATACATCGTCTTTTTTATGCAAAATTAATGGACTATACATCGTCAATTTTTCATGCCAAAAATTTTTTCATGCAAAAAATATAGTGGACTATATATACATCGTCTTTTTTATGCAAAATTAATGAACTATACATCGTCCATTTTTCATGGGAAAAATTTTTTCATGCAAAAGATATAAGACTATACATACACTTTTTTATGCAAAATTAATGGACTATTCATCGTCCATTTTTCATGCCAAAAATTTTTTCATGCAAAAAATATAATGGACTATACATCGTCTTTTTTATGCAATTTTAATGGACTATACATTGTCCATTTTTCAAGCCAAAAATTTTTTCATGCAAAAAATCTATACATCGTCTTTTTTATGCAAAATTAATGGACTATACATCATCAATTTTTCATGTCAAAAATTTTTTCATGCAAAAAATATAATGGACTATACATCGTCTTTTTTATGCAAAATTAGTGGACTATACATCGTCAATTTTTCATGCCAAAAATTTTTTCATGCAAAAAATATAGTGGACTATACATCGTAAATTTTTCATGGCAAAAATTTTTTCATGCAAAAAATATATTGGACTATACATCGTCTTTTTAAGCAAATTTAATTTACTATACATCGTCCATTTATCATGCCAAAAATTTTTTCATCCAAAAAATATAATGGACTATAACATCGTCTTTTTTATGCAAACTTAATGGACTAGACATCGTCAATTTTTCATGGCAAAAATTTTTTCATGGAAAAAATATAGTGGACTATACATCGTCTTTTTTATGCAAATTTAATGGACTATACATCGTCCATTTTTCATGGCAAAAATTTTTTCATGCAAAAAATATAATGGACTATACATCGTCTTTTTTATGCAAAAATAATGGACTATACATCGTCAATTTTTCATGGCAAAAATTTTTTCATGCAAAAAATATAGTGGACTATACATCGTCTTTTTTATGCAAATTTAATGGACTATACATCGTCCATTTTTCATGCCAAAAATTTTTTCATGGAAAAAATATAATGGACTATATATACATCGTCTTTTTTATGCAAAATTAATGGGCTATACATCGTCAATTTTTCATGGGAAAAATTTTTTCATGCAAAAAATATAGTGGACTATACATCGTCTTTTTAAGCAAATTTAATGGACTATACATCGTCCATTTTTCATGGCAAAAATTTATTCATGCAAAAGATATAATGGACTATACATCGACTTTTTTATGCAAAATTAATGGACTATACTTCGTCCATTTTTCATGCCAAAAATTTTTTCATGCAAAAAATATAGTGGACTATACATCGTCTTTTTTATGCAAAATTAATGGACTATCGTCAATTTTTCATGGCAAAAATTTTTTCATGCAAAAAATATAGTGGACTATACATCGTCTTTTTTATGAAAATTTAATGGACTATACATCGTCCATTTTTCATGCCAAAAATTTTTTCATGCAAAAAATATAATGGACTATACATCGTCTTTTTATGCAAAATTAATGGACTATACATCGTCAATTTTTCATGGCAAAAATTTTTTCATGGAAAAAATATAGTGGACTATACATCGTCTTTTTAAGCAAATTTAATGGACTATACATCGTCCATTTTTCATGGCAAAAATTGTTTCATGCAAAAGATATAATGGACTATACATCGACTTTTTTATGCAAAATTAATGGACTATACTTCGTCCATTTTTCATGCCAAAAATTTTTTCATGCAAAAAATATAGTGGACTATACATCGTCTTTTTTATGCAAATTTAATGGACTATACATCGTCCATTTTTCATGCCAAAAATTTTTTCATCCAAAAAATATAATGGACTATACATCGTCTTTTTTATGCAAAATTAATGGACTATACATCGTCCATTTTTCACGCCAAAAATTTTTTTATCCAAAAAATATAATGGACTATACATCGTCGTTTTTATACAAAATTAATGGACTATACATCGTCAATTTTTCATGCCAAAAATTTTTTCATGCAAAAAATATAGTGGACTATATACATCGTCTTTTTTATGCAAAATTAATGGACTATTCATCGTCCATTTTTCATGGCAAAAATTTTTTCATCCAAAAAATATAATGGACTATACATCGTCTTTTTTATGCAAAATTAATGGACTATACATCGTCAATTTTTCATGGCAAAAATTTTTTCATGCAAAAAATCTTTTTAAGCAAATTTAATGGATTATACATCGTCCATTTTTCATGGCATAAATTTTTTCATGCAAAATATATAATGGACTATACATCGACTTTTTTATGCAAAATTAATGGACTATACATCGTCCATTTTTCATGGCAAAAATTTTTTCATGCAAAAAATATAGTGGACTATACATCGTCTTTTTAAACAAATTTAATGGACTATACATCGTCCATTTTTCATGGCAAAAATTTTTTCATGCAAAAAATATAGTGGACTATACATCGTCTTTTTTATGCAAATTTAATGGACTATACATCGTCCATTTTTCATGCCAAAAATTTTTTCATGCAAAAAATATAATGGACTATACATCGTCTTTTTTATGCAAAATTAATGGACTATACATCGTCAATTTTTCATGCCAAAAATTTTTTCATGCAAAAAATATAGTAGACTATATATACATCGTCTTTTTTATGCAAAATTAATGGACTATACATCGTCCATTTTTCATGCCAAAAATTTTTTCATGCAAAAAATATAATGGACTATACATCGTCTTTTTTATGCAAAATTAATGGACTATACATCGTCCATTTTTCATGCCAAAATTTTTTTCATGCAAAAAATTAATGAACTATACATATTCTGTTTTATGCAAAAATTAATGGACTATACATCGTCCATTTTTTATTCCAAAAATTTTTTCATGCAAAAAATATAACGGACTATACATCGTCTTTTTTATGCAAATTTAATGGACTATACATCGTCCATTTTTCATGGCAAAAATTTTTTCATGCAAAATTATAATGGACTATACACCGTCTTTTTTATGCAAATTTAATGGACCATTTTTCATGCCAAAAATTTTTTCATGCAAAAAATATAGTGGACTATACATCGTCTTTTTATGCAAAATTAATGGACTATACATCGTCCATTTTTCATGGCAAAAATTTTTTCATGCAAAAAATATAGTGGACTATACATCGTCTTTTTAAGCAAATTTAATGGACTATACATCGTCCATTTTTCATGGCAAAAATTTTTTCATGCAAAAAATATAATGGACTATATATACATCGTCTTTTTTATGTAAAATTAATGGACTATACATCGACAATTTTTCATGCCAAAAATTTTTTCATCCAAAAAATATAATGGACTATACATCGTCTTTTTTATGCAAATTTAATGGACTATACATCGTCCATTTTTCATGCCAAAAATTTTTTCATGCAAAAAATATAATGGACTATACATCGTCTTTTTTATGCAAACCTAATGGACTATACATCGTCAATTTTTCATGCCAAAAATTTTTTCATGCAAAAAATATAGTGGACTATATATACATCGTCTTTTTTAAGCAAAATTAATGAACTATACATCGTCCATTTTTCATGGCAAAAATTTTTTCATGCAAAAGATATAAGACTATACATCGTCTTTTTTATGCAAAATTAATGGACTTATTCATCGTCCATTTTTCATGCCAAAAATTTTTTCATCCAAAAAATATAGTGGACTATACATCGTCTTTTTTATGCAAAATTAATGGACTATACATCGTCAATTTTTCATGGCAAAAATTTTTTCATGCAAAAAATATAGTGGACTATACATCTTCTTTTTAAGCAAATTTAATGGAATATACTTCGCCCATTTTTCATGGCAAAAATTTTTTCATGCAAAAGATATAATGGACTATACATCGACTTTTTTATGCAAAATTAATGGACTATACTTCGTCCATTTTTCATGCCAAAAATTTTTTCATGCAAAAAATATAGTGGACTATACATCGTCTTTTTTATGCAAAATTAATGGACTATACATAGTAAATTTTTCATGCCAGAAATTTTTTCATGGAAAAAATATAGTGGACTATACATCGTCTTTTTTATGCAAATTTAATGGACTATACATCGTCCATTTTTCATGGCAAAAATTTTTTCATGGAAAAAATATAGTGGACTATACATCGTCTTTTTTATGCAAATTTAATGGACTATACATCGTCCATTTTTCATGCCAAAAATTTTTTCATGCAAAAAATATAATGGACTATACATCGTCTTTTTTATGTAAAATTAATGGACTATACATCGTCAATTTTTCATGGCAAAAATTTTTTCATGCAAAAAATATAGTGGACTATACATCGTCTTTTTAAGCAAATTTAATGGACTATACATCGTCCATTTTTCATGCCAAAAATTTTTTCATCCAAAAAATATAATGGACTATACATCGTCTTTTTTATGCAAAATTAATGGACTATACATCGTCCATTTTTCATGCCAAAAATTTTTTCATGGAAAAAATATAATGGACTATATACATCGTCTTTTTTATGCAAAATTAATGGACTATACATCGTCAATTTTTCATGCCAAAAATTTTTTCATGCAAAAAATATAGAGGACTATATATACATCATCTTTTTTATGCAAAAGTAATGAACTATACATCGTCCATTTTTCATGGCAAAAATTTTTTCATGCAAAAGATATAGGACTATACATCGTCTTTTTTATGCAAAATTAATGGACTATTCATCGTCCATTTTTCATGCCAAAATTTTTTTCATGCAAAAAATTAATGAACTATACATCGTCTGTTTTATGCAAAAATTAATGGACTATACATCGTCCATTTTTTATGCCAAAAATTTTTTCATGCAAAAAATATAATGGACTATACATTGTCTTTTTTATGCAAAATTAATGGACTATACATCGTCAATTTTTCATGCCAAAAATTTTTTCATGCAAAAAATATAGTGGACTATACATCGTCCATTTTTTATGCCAAAAATTTTTTCATGCAAAAAATATAATGGACTAGACATCGTCTTTTTTATGCAAATTTAATGGACTATACATCGTCCATTTTTCATGGCAAAAAATATAATGGACTATACATCGTCCTTTTTATGCAAAATTAATGGACTATACATCGTCAATTTTTCATGCCAAAATTTTTTTCATGCAAAAAATTAATGAACTATACATCGTCTTTTTAAGCAAATTTAATGGACTATACATCGTCCATTTTTCATGGCAAAAATTTTTTCATGCAAAAAATATAATGGACTATACATCGTCTTTTTTATGCAAATTTAATGGACTATACATCGTCCATTTTTCATGGCAAAAATTTTTTCATGCAAAAAATATAACGGACTATACATCGTCTTTTTTATGCAAATTTAATGGACTATACATCGTCAATTTTTCATGCCAAAAATTTTTTCATGCAAAAAATATAGTGGACTATATATACATCGTCTTTTTTAAGCAAAATTAATGAACTATACATCGTCCATTTTTCATGGCAAAAATTTTTTCATGCAAAAGATATAAGACTATACATCGTCTTTTTTATGCAAAATTAATGGACTATTCATCGTCCATTTTTCATGCCAAAAATTTTTTCATCCAAAAAATATAGTGGACTATACATCGTCTTTTTTATGCAAAATTAATGGACTATACATCGTAAATTTTTCATGGCAAAAATTTTTTCATGCAAAAAATATAGTGGACTATACATCTTCTTTTTAAGCAAATTTAATGGAATATACATCGCCCATTTTTCATGGCAAACATTTTTTCATGCAAAAGATATAATGGACTATACATCGACTTTTTTATGCAAAATTAATGGACTATACTTCGTCCATTTTTCATGCCAAAAATTTTTTCATGCAAAAAATATAGTGGACTATACATCGTCTTTTTTATGCAAAATTAATGGACTATACATAGTAAATTTTTCATGCCAAAAATTTTTTCATGGAAAAAATATAGTGGACTATTATACATCGTCTTTTTTATGCAAATTTAATGGACTATACATCGTCCATTTTTCATGGCAAAAATTTTTTCATGGGAAAAATATAGTGGACTATACATCGTCTTTTTTATGCAAATTTAATGGACTATACATCGTCCATTTTTCATGCCAAAAATTTTTTCATGCAAAAAATATAATGGACTATACATCGTCTTTTTTATGTAAAATAAATGGACTATACATCGTCAATTTTTCATGGCAAAAATTTTTTCATGCAAAAAATATAGTGGACTATACATCGTCTTTTTAAGCAAATTTAATGGACTATACATCGTTCATTTTTCATGGCAAAAATTTTTTCATCCAAAAAATATAATGGACTATACATCGTCTTTTTTATGCAAAATTAATGGACTATACATCGTCCATTTTTCACGCCAAAAATTTTTTTATCCAAAAAATATAATGGACTATACATCGTCGTTTTTATGCAAAATTAATGGACTATACATCGTCCATTTTTCACGCCAAAAATTTTTTTATCCAAAAAATATAATGGACTATACATCGTCGTTTTTATACAAAATTAATGGACTATACATCGTCAATTTTTCATGCCAAAAATTTTTTCATGCAAAAAATATAGTGGACTATATACATCGTCTTTTTTATGCAAAATTAATGGACTATTCATCGTCCATTTTTCATGGCAAAAATTTTTTCATCCAAAAAATATAATGGACTATACATCGTCTTTTTTATGCAAAATTAATGGACTATACATCGTCAATTTTTCATGGCAAAAATTTTTTCATGCAAAAAATCTTTTTAAGCAAATTTAATGGATTATACATCGTCCATTTTTCATGGCATAAATTTTTTCATGCAAAATATATAATGGACTATACATCGACTTTTTTATGCAAAATTAATGGACTATACATCGTCCATTTTTCATGGCAAAAATTTTTTCATGCAAAAAATATAGTGGACTATACATCGTCTTTTTAAACAAATTTAATGGACTATACATCGTCCATTTTTCATGGCAAAAATTTTTTCATGCAAAAAATATAGTGGACTATACATCGTCTTTTTTATGCAAATTTAATGGACTATACATCGTCCATTTTTCATGCCAAAAATTTTTTCATGCAAAAAATATAATGGACTATACATCGTCTTTTTTATGCAAAATTAATGGACTATACATCGTCAATTTTTCATGCCAAAAATTTTTTCATGCAAAAAATATAGTAGACTATATATACATCGTCTTTTTTATGCAAAATTAATGGACTATACATCGTCCATTTTTCATGGCAAAAATTTTTTCATGCAAAAAATATAATGGACTATACATCGTCTTTTTTATGCAAAATTAATGGACTATACATCGTCCATTTTTCATGCCAAAATTTTTTTCATGCAAAAAATTAATGAACTATACATATTCTGTTTTATGCAAAAATTAATGGACTATACATCGTCCATTTTTTATTCCAAAAATTTTTTCATGCAAAAAATATAACGGACTATACATCGTCTTTTTTATGCAAATTTAATGGACTATACATCGTCCATTTTTCATGGCAAAAATTTTTTCATGCAAAATTATAATGGACTATACACCGTCTTTTTTATGCAAATTTAATGGACCATTTTTCATGCCAAAAATTTTTTCATGCAAAAAATATAGTGGACTATACATCGTCTTTTTATGCAAAATTAATGGACTATACATCGTCCATTTTTCATGGCAAAAATTTTTTCATGCAAAAAATATAGTGGACTATACATCGTCTTTTTAAGCAAATTTAATGGACTATACATCGTCCATTTTTCATGGCAAAAATTTTTTCATGCAAAAAATATAATGGACTATACATCGTCTTTTTTATGTAAAATTAATGGACTATACATCGACAATTTTTCATGCCAAAAATTTTTTCATCCAAAAAATATAATGGACTATACATCGTCTTTTTTATGCAAATTTAATGGACTATACATCGTCCATTTTTCATGCCAAAAATTTTTTCATGCAAAAAATATAATGGACTATACATCGTCTTTTTTATGCAAACCTAATGGACTATACATCGTCAATTTTTCATGCCAAAAATTTTTTCATGCAAAAAATATAGTGGACTATATATACATCGTCTTTTTTAAGCAAAATTAATGAACTATACATCGTCCATTTTTCATGGCAAAAATTTTTTCATGCAAAAGATATAAGACTATACATCGTCTTTTTTATGCAAAATTAATGGACTTATTCATCGTCCATTTTTCATGCCAAAAATTTTTTCATCCAAAAAATATAGTGGACTATACATCGTCTTTTTTATGCAAAATTAATGGACTATACATCGTCAATTTTTCATGGCAAAAATTTTTTCATGCAAAAAATATAGTGGACTATACATCTTCTTTTTAAGCAAATTTAATGGAATATACTTCGCCCATTTTTCATGGCAAAAATTTTTTCATGCAAAAGATATAATGGACTATACATCGACTTTTTTATGCAAAATTAATGGACTATACTTCGTCCATTTTTCATGCCAAAAATTTTTTCATGCAAAAAATATAGTGGACTATACATCGTCTTTTTTATGCAAAATTAATGGACTATACATAGTAAATTTTTCATGCCAGAAATTTTTTCATGGAAAAAATATAGTGGACTATACATCGTCTTTTTTATGCAAATTTAATGGACTATACATCGTCCATTTTTCATGGCAAAAATTTTTTCATGGAAAAAATATAGTGGACTATACATCGTCTTTTTTATGCAAATTTAATGGACTATACATCGTCCATTTTTCATGCCAAAAATTTTTTCATGCAAAAAATATAATGGACTATACATCGTCTTTTTTATGTAAAATTAATGGACTATACATCGTCAATTTTTCATGGCAAAAATTTTTTCATGCAAAAAATATAGTGGACTATACATCGTCTTTTTAAGCAAATTTAATGGACTATACATCGTCCATTTTTCATGCCAAAAATTTTTTCATCCAAAAAATATAATGGACTATACATCGTCTTTTTTATGCAAAATTAATGGACTATACATCGTCCATTTTTCATGCCAAAAATTTTTTCATGGAAAAAATATAATGGACTATATACATCGTCTTTTTTATGCAAAATTAATGGACTATACATCGTCAATTTTTCATGCCAAAAATTTTTTCATGCAAAAAATATAGAGGACTATATATACATCATCTTTTTTATGCAAAAGTAATGAACTATACATCGTCCATTTTTCATGGCAAAAATTTTTTCATGCAAAAGATATAGGACTATACATCGTCTTTTTTATGCAAAATTAATGGACTATTCATCGTCCATTTTTCATGCCAAAATTTTTTTCATGCAAAAAATTAATGAACTATACATCGTCTGTTTTATGCAAAAATTAATGGACTATACATCGTCCATTTTTTATGCCAAAAATTTTTTCATGCAAAAAATATAATGGACTATACATTGTCTTTTTTATGCAAAATTAATGGACTATACATCGTCAATTTTTCATGCCAAAAATTTTTTCATGCAAAAAATATAGTGGACTATACATCGTCCATTTTTTATGCCAAAAATTTTTTCATGCAAAAAATATAATGGACTAGACATCGTCTTTTTTATGCAAATTTAATGGACTATACATCGTCCATTTTTCATGGCAAAAAATATAATGGACTATACATCGTCCTTTTTATGCAAAATTAATGGACTATACATCGTCAATTTTTCATGCCAAAAATTTTTTCATGCAAAAAATATAGTGGACTATACATCGTCTTTTTTATGCAAAATTAATGGACTATACATCGTCAATTTTTCATGGCAAAAATTTTTTCATGCAAAAAATATAGTGGACTATACATCGTCTTTTTAAGCAAATTTAATGGACTATACATCGTCCATTTTTCATGGCAAAAATTTTTTCATGCAAAAAATATAATGGACTATACATCGTCTTTTTTATGCAAATTTAATGGACTATACATCGTCCATTTTTCATGGCAAAAATTTTTTCATGCAAAAAATATAACGGACTATACATCGTCTTTTTTATGCAAATTTAATGGACTATACATCGTCAATTTTTCATGCCAAAAATTTTTTCATGCAAAAAATATAGTGGACTATATATACATCGTCTTTTTTAAGCAAAATTAATGAACTATACATCGTCCATTTTTCATGGCAAAAATTTTTTCATGCAAAAGATATAAGACTATACATCGTCTTTTTTATGCAAAATTAATGGACTATTCATCGTCCATTTTTCATGCCAAAAATTTTTTCATCCAAAAAATATAGTGGACTATACATCGTCTTTTTTATGCAAAATTAATGGACTATACATCGTCAATTTTTCATGGCAAAAATTTTTTCATGCAAAAAATATAGTGGACTATACATCTTCTTTTTAAGCAAATTTAATGGAATATACATCGCCCATTTTTCATGGCAAAAATTTTTTCATGCAAAAGATATAATGGACTATACATCGACTTTTTTATGCAAAATTAATGGACTATACTTCGTCCATTTTTCATGCCAAAAATTTTTTCATGCAAAAAATATAGTGGACTATACATCGTCTTTTTTATGCAAAATTAATGGACTATACATAGTAAATTTTTCATGCCAAAAATTTTTTCATGGAAAAAATATAGTGGACTATACATCGTCTTTTTTATGCAAATTTAATGGACTATACATCGTCCATTTTTCATGGCAAAAATTTTTTCATGGGAAAAATATAGTGGACTATACATCGTCTTTTTTATGCAAATTTAATGGACTATACATCGTCCATTTTTCATGCCAAAAATTTTTTCATGCAAAAAATATAATGGACTATACATCGTCTTTTTTATGTAAAATAAATGGACTATACATCGTCAATTTTTCATGGCAAAAATTTTTTCATGCAAAAAATATAGTGGACTATACATCGTCTTTTTAAGCAAATTTAATGGACTATACATCGTTCATTTTTCATGGCAAAAATTTTTTCATCCAAAAAATATAATGGACTATACATCGTCTTTTTTATGCAAAATTAATGGACTATACATCGTCCATTTTTCACGCCAAAAATTTTTTTATCCAAAAAATATAATGGACTATACATCGTCGTTTTTATGCAAAATTAATGGACTATACATCGTCCATTTTTCACGCCAAAAATTTTTTTATCCAAAAAATATAATGGACTATACATCGTCGTTTTTATACAAAATTAATGGACTATACATCGTCAATTTTTCATGCCAAAAATTTTTTCATGCAAAAAATATAGTGGACTATATACATCGTCTTTTTTATGCAAAATTAATGGACTATTCATCGTCCATTTTTCATGGCAAAAATTTTTTCATCCAAAAAATATAATGGACTATACATCGTCTTTTTTATGCAAAATTAATGGACTATACATCGTCAATTTTTCATGGCAAAAATTTTTTCATGCAAAAAATCTTTTTAAGCAAATTTAATGGATTATACATCGTCCATTTTTCATGGCATAAATTTTTTCATGCAAAATATATAATGGACTATACATCGACTTTTTTATGCAAAATTAATGGACTATACATCGTCCATTTTTCATGGCAAAAATTTTTTCATGCAAAAAATATAGTGGACTATACATCGTCTTTTTAAACAAATTTAATGGACTATACATCGTCCATTTTTCATGGGAAAAATTTTTTCATGCAAAAAATATAGTGGACTATACATCGTCTTTTTTATGCAAATTTAATGGACTATACATCGTCCATTTTTCATGCCAAAAATTTTTTCATGCAAAAAATATAATGGACTATACATCGTCTTTTTTATGCAAAATTAATGGACTATACATCGTCAATTTTTCATGCCAAAAATTTTTTCATGCAAAAAATATAGTAGACTATATATACATCGTCTTTTTTATGCAAAATTAATGGACTATACATCGTCCATTTTTCATGCCAAAAATTTTTTCATGCAAAAAATATAATGGACTATACATCGTCTTTTTTATGCAAAATTAATGGACTATACATCGTCCATTTTTCATGCCAAAATTTTTTTCATGCAAAAAATTAATGAACTATACATATTCTGTTTTATGCAAAAATTAATGGACTATACATCGTCCATTTTTTATTCCAAAAATTTTTTCATGCAAAAAATATAACGGACTATACATCGTCTTTTTTATGCAAATTTAATGGACTATACATCGTCCATTTTTCATGGCAAAAATTTTTTCATGCAAAATTATAATGGACTATACACCGTCTTTTTTATGCAAATTTAATGGACCATTTTTCATGCCAAAAATTTTTTCATGCAAAAAATATAGTGGACTATACATCGTCTTTTTATGCAAAATTAATGGACTATACATCGTCCATTTTTCATGGCAAAAATTTTTTCATGCAAAAAATATAGTGGACTATACATCGTCTTTTTAAGCAAATTTAATGGACTATACATCGTCCATTTTTCATGGCAAAAATTTTTTCATGCAAAAAATATAATGGACTATACATCGTCTTTTTTATGTAAAATTAATGGACTATACATCGACAATTTTTCATGCCAAAAATTTTTTCATCCAAAAAATATAATGGACTATACATCGTCTTTTTTATGCAAATTTAATGGACTATACATCGTCCATTTTTCATGCCAAAAATTTTTTCATGCAAAAGATATAATGGACTATACATCGACTTTTTTATGCAAAATTAATGGACTATACTTCGTCCATTTTTCATGCCAAAAATTTTTTCATGCAAAAGATATAAGACTATACATCGTCTTTTTTATGCAAAATTAATGGACTTATTCATCGTCCATTTTTCATGCCAAAAATTTTTTCATCCAAAAAATATAGTGGACTATACATCGTCTTTTTTATGCAAAATTAATGGACTATACATCGTCAATTTTTCATGGCAAAAATTTTTTCATGCAAAAAATATAGTGGACTATACATCTTCTTTTTAAGCAAATTTAATGGAATATACTTCGCCCATTTTTCATGGCAAAAATTTTTTCATGCAAAAGATATAATGGACTATACATCGACTTTTTTATGCAAAATTAATGGACTATACTTCGTCCATTTTTCATGCCAAAAATTTTTTCATGCAAAAAATATAGTGGACTATACATCGTCTTTTTTATGCAAAATTAATGGACTATACATAGTAAATTTTTCATGCCAGAAATTTTTTCATGGAAAAAATATAGTGGACTATACATCGTCTTTTTTATGCAAATTTAATGGACTATACATCGTCCATTTTTCATGGCAAAAATTTTTTCATGGAAAAAATATAGTGGACTATACATCGTCTTTTTTATGCAAATTTAATGGACTATACATCGTCCATTTTTCATGGCAAAAATTTTTTCATGCAAAAAATATAATGGACTATACATCGTCTTTTTTATGTAAAATTAATGGACTATACATCGTCAATTTTTCATGGCAAAAATTTTTTCATGCAAAAAATATAGTGGACTATACATCGTCTTTTTAAGCAAATTTAATGGACTATACATCGTCCATTTTTCATGCCAAAAATTTTTTCATCCAAAAAATATAATGGACTATACATCGTCTTTTTTATGCAAAATTAATGGACTATACATCGTCCATTTTTCATGCCAAAAATTTTTTCATGGAAAAAATATAATGGACTATATACATCGTCTTTTTTATGCAAAATTAATGGACTATACATCGTCAATTTTTCATGCCAAAAATTTTTTCATGCAAAAAATATAGAGGACTATATATACATCATCTTTTTTATGCAAAAGTAATGAACTATACATCGTCCATTTTTCATGGCAAAAATTTTTTCATGCAAAAGATATAGGACTATACATCGTCTTTTTTATGCAAAATTAATGGACTATTCATCGTCCATTTTTCATGCCAAAATTTTTTTCATGCAAAAAATTAATGAACTATACATCGTCTGTTTTATGCAAAAATTAATGGACTATACATCGTCCATTTTTTATGCCAAAAATTTTTTCATGCAAAAAATATAATGGACTATACATTGTCTTTTTTATGCAAAATTAATGGACTATACATCGTCAATTTTTCATGCCAAAAATTTTTTCATGCAAAAAATATAGTGGACTATACATCGTCCATTTTTTATGCCAAAAATTTTTTCATGCAAAAAATATAATGGACTAGACATCGTCTTTTTTATGCAAATTTAATGGACTATACATCGTCCATTTTTCATGGCAAAAAATATAATGGACTATACATCGTCCTTTTTATGCAAAATTAATGGACTATACATCGTCAATTTTTCATGCCAAAAATTTTTTCATGCAAAAAATATAGTGGACTATACATCGTCTTTTTTATGCAAAATTAATGGACTATACATCGTCAATTTTTCATGGCAAAAATTTTTTCATGCAAAAAATATAGTGGACTATACATCGTCTTTTTAAGCAAATTTAATGGACTATACATCGTCCATTTTTCATGGCAAAAATTTTTTCATGCAAAAAATATAATGGACTATACATCGTCTTTTTTATGCAAATTTAATGGACTATACATCGTCCATTTTTCATGGCAAAAATTTTTTCATGCAAAAAATATAACGGACTATACATCGTCTTTTTTATGCAAATTTAATGGACTATACATCGTCAATTTTTCATGCCAAAAATTTTTTCATGCAAAAAATATAGTGGACTATATATACATCGTCTTTTTTAAGCAAAATTAATGAACTATACATCGTCCATTTTTCATGGCAAAAATTTTTTCATGCAAAAGATATAAGACTATACATCGTCTTTTTTATGCAAAATTAATGGACTATTCATCGTCCATTTTTCATGCCAAAAATTTTTTCATCCAAAAAATATAGTGGACTATACATCGTCTTTTTTATGCAAAATTAATGGACTATACATCGTCAATTTTTCATGGCAAAAATTTTTTCATGCAAAAAATATAGTGGACTATACATCTTCTTTTTAAGCAAATTTAATGGAATATACATCGCCCATTTTTCATGGCAAAAATTTTTTCATGCAAAAGATATAATGGACTATACATCGACTTTTTTATGCAAAATTAATGGACTATACTTCGTCCATTTTTCATGCCAAAAATTTTTTCATGCAAAAAATATAGTGGACTATACATCGTCTTTTTTATGCAAAATTAATGGACTATACATAGTAAATTTTTCATGCCAAAAATTTTTTCATGGAAAAAATATAGTGGACTATACATCGTCTTTTTTATGCAAATTTAATGGACTATACATCGTCCATTTTTCATGGCAAAAATTTTTTCATGGGAAAAATATAGTGGACTATACATCGTCTTTTTTATGCAAATTTAATGGACTATACATCGTCCATTTTTCATGCCAAAAATTTTTTCATGCAAAAAATATAATGGACTATACATCGTCTTTTTTATGTAAAATAAATGGACTATACATCGTCAATTTTTCATGGCAAAAATTTTTTCATGCAAAAAATATAGTGGACTATACATCGTCTTTTTAAGCAAATTTAATGGACTATACATCGTTCATTTTTCATGGCAAAAATTTTTTCATCCAAAAAATATAATGGACTATACATCGTCTTTTTTATGCAAAATTAATGGACTATACATCGTCCATTTTTCATGCCAAACATTTTTTCATGCAAAAAATATAATGGACTATACATCGTCTTTTTTATGCAAAATTAATGGACTATACATCGTCAATTTTTCATGCCAAAAATTTTTTCATGCAAAAAATATAGAGGACTATATATACATCATCTTTTTTATGCAAAAGTAATGAACTATACATCGTCCATTTTTCATGGCAAAAATTTTTTCATGCAAAAGATATAAGACTATACATCGTCTTTTTTATGCAAAATTAATGGACTATTCATCGTCCATTTTTCATGCCAAAATTTTTTTCATGCAAAAAATTAATGAACTATACATCGTCTGTTTTATGCAAAAATTAATGGACTATACATCGTCCATTTTTTATGCCAAAAATTTTTTCATGCAAAAAATATAATGGACTATACATTGTCTTTTTTATGCAAAATTAATGGACTATACATCGTCAATTTTTCATGCCAAAAATTTTTTCATGCAAAAAATATAGTGGACTATACATCGTCCATTTTTTATGCCAAAAATTTTTTCATGCAAAAAATATAATGGACTAGACATCGTCTTTTTTATGCAAATTTAATGGACTATACATCGTCCATTTTTAAGGCAAAAAATATAATGGACTATACATCGTCTTTTTATGCAAATTTAATGGACTATACATCGTCCATTTTTCATGGCAAAAATTTTTTCATGCAAAAAATATAATGGACTATACATCGTCTTTTTTATGCAAAATTAATGGACTATACATCGTCAATTTTTCATGCCAAAAATTTTTTCGTGCAAAAAATATAATGGACTATACATCGTTTTTATTATGCAAAATTAGTGGACTATACATCGTAAATTTTTCATGCCAAAAATTATTTCATGCAAAAAATATAGTGGACTATACATCGTCTTTTTTATGCAAATTTAATGGACTATACATCGTCCATTTTTCATGGCAAAAATTTTTTCATGCAAAAAATATAATGGACTATACACCGTCTTTTTTATGCAAATTTAATGGACCATTTTTCATGGCAAAAATTTTTTCATGCAAAAAATATAGTGGACTATACATCGTCTTTTTTATGCAAAATTAATGGACTATACATCGTCCATTTTTCATGGCAAAAATTTTTTCATGCAAAAAATATAGTGGACTATACATCGTCTTTTTAAGCAAATTTAATGGACTATACATCGTCCATTTTTCATGGCAAAAATTTTTTCATGCAAAAAATATAATGGACTATACATCGTCTTTTTTATGTAAAATTAATGGACTATACATCGACAATTTTTCATGCCAAAAATTTTTTCATGCATAAAATATAGTGGACTATACATCGTCTTTTTTATGCAAAATTAATGGACTATACATCGTCCATTTTTCATGGCAAAAATTTTTTCATGCAAAAGATATAATGGACTATACATCGACTTTTTTATGCAAAATTAATGGACTATACTTCGTCCATTTTCCATGCCAAAAATTTTTTCATGCATAAAATATAGTGGACTATACATCGTCTTTTTATGCAAAATTAATGGACTATTCATCGTCCATTTTTCATGCCAAAATTTTTTTCATGCAAAAAATTAATGAACTATACATCGTCTGTTTTATGCAAAAATTAATGGACTATACATCGACAATTTTTCATGCAAAAATTTTTTCATGCAAAAAATATAGTGGACTATACATCGTCTTTTTTATGCAAATTTAATGGACTATACATCGTCCATTTTTCATGCCAAAAATTTTTTCATGCAAAAAATATAATGGACTATACATCGTCTTTTTTATGAAAACCTAATGGACTATACATCGTCAATTTTTCATGTCAAAAATTTTTTCATGCAAAAAATATAATGGACTATACATCGTCTTTTTTATGCAAAATTAATGGACTATACATCGTCAATTTTTCATGCCAAAAATTTTTTCATGCAAAAGATATAAGACTATACATCGTCTTTTTTATGCAAAATTAATGGACTATTCATCGTCCATTTTTCATGGCAAAAATTTATTCATCCAAAAAATATAGTGGACTATACATCGTCTTTTTTATGCAAAATTAATGGACTATACATCGTCAATTTTTCATGGCAAAAATTTTTTCATGCAAAAAATATAGTGGACTATACATCTTCTTTTTAAGCAAATTTAATTTAATATACATCGCCCATTTTTCATGGCAAAAATTTTTTCATGCAAAAGATATAATGGACTGACTATACATCGACTTTTTTATGCAAAATTAATGGACTATACTTCGTCCATTTTTCATGCCAAAAATTTTTTCATGGAAAAAATATAGTGGACTATATATACATCATCTTTTTTATGCAAAAGTAATGAACTATACATCGTCCATTTTTCATGGCAAAAATTTTTTCATGCAAAAGATATAAGACTATACATCGTCTTTTTTATGCAAAATTAATGGACTATACATCGTCAATTTTTCATGCCAAAAATTTTTTCGTGCAAAAAATATAATGGACTATACATCGTTTTTATTATGCAAAATTAGTGGACTATACATCGTCAATTTTTCATGGCAAAAATTTTTTCATGCAAAAAATATAGTGGACTATACATCGTCTTTTTTATGCAAATTTAATGGACTATACATCGTCCATTTTTCATGACAAAAATTTTTTCATGGAAAAAATATAGTGGACTATATATACATCATCTTTTTTATGCAAAAGTAATGAACTATACATCGTCCATTTTTCATGGCAAAAATTTTTTCATGCAAAAGATATAAGACTATACATCGTCTTTTTTATGCAAAATTAATGGACTATACATCGTCAATTTTTCATGCCAAAAATTTTTTCGTGCAAAAAATATAATGAACTATACATCGTTTTTATTATGCAAAATTAGTGGACTATACATCGTCAATTTTTCATGACAAAAATTTTTTCATGCAAAAAATATAGTGGACTATAATACATCGTCTTTTTTATGCAAATTTAATGGACTATACATCGTCCATTTTTCATGGCAAAAATTTTTTCATGCAAAAAATATAATGGACTATACACCGTCTTTTTTATGCAAATTTAATGGACCATTTTTCATGGCAAAAATTTTTTCATGCAAAAAATATAGTGGACTATACATCGTCTTTTTTATGCAAAATTAATGGACTATACATCGTCCATTTTTCATGGCAAAAATTTTTTCATGCAAAAAATATAGTGGACTATACATCGTCTTTTTAAGCAAATTTAATGGACTATACATCGTCCATTTTTCATGGCAAAAATTTTTTCATGCAAAAAATATAATGGACTATACATCGTCTTTTTTATGTAAAATTAATGGACTATACATCGACAATTTTTCATGCCAAAAATTTTTTCATGCATAAAATATAGTGGACTATACATCGTATTTTTTATGCAAAATTAATGGACTATACATCGTCCGTTTTTCATGGCAAAAATTTTTTCATGCAAAAGATATAATGGACTATACATCGACTTTTTTATGCAAAATTAATGGACTATACATCGTCCATTTTTCATGGCAAAAATTTTTTCATGCAAAAAATATAATGGACTATACATCGTCTTTTTTATGGAAAATTAATGGACTATTCATCGTCCATTTTTCATGCCAAAATTTTTTTCATGCAAAAAATTAATGAACTATACATCGTCTGTTTTATGCAAAAATTAATGGACTATACATCGACAATTTTTCATGCAAAAATTTTTTCATGCAAAAAATATAGTGGACTATACATCGTCTTTTTTATGCAAATTTAATGGACTATACATCGTCCATTTTTCATGGCAAAAATTTTTTCATGCAAAAAATATAATGGACTATACATCGTCTTTTTTATGCAAACCTAATGGACTATACATCGTCAAATTTTCATGCCAAAAATTTTTTCATGCAAAAAATATAATGGACTATACATCGTCTTTTTTATGCAAAATTAATGGACTATACATCGTCAATTTTTCATGCCAAAAATTTTTTCATGTAAAAGATATAAGACTATACATCGTCTTTTTTATGCAAAATTAATGGACTATTCATCGTCCATTTTTCATGGCAAAAATTTTTTCATCCAAAAAATATAGTGGACTATACATCGTCTTTTTTATACAAAATTAATGGACTATAATACATCGTCAATTTTTCATGGCAAAAATTTTTTCATGCAAAAGATATAATGGACTATACATCGACTTTTTTATGCAAAATTAATGGACTATACTTCGTCCATTTTATGGCAAAAATTTTTTCATGCAAAAAATATAGTGGACTATACATCGTCTTTTTTATGCAAAATTAATGGACTATACATAGTAAATTTTTCATGGCAAAAATTTTTTCATGGAAAATATATAGTGGACTATATATCGTCTTTTTTATGCAAAATTAGTGGACTATACATCGTCCATTTTTCATGACAAAAATTTTTTCATGGAAAAAATATAGTGGACTATATATACATCATCTTTTTTATGCAAAAGTAATGAACTATACATCGTCCATTTTTCATGGCAAAAATTTTTTCATGCAAAAGATATAAGACTATACATCGTCTTTTTTATGCAAAATTAATGGACTATACATCGTCCATTTTTCATGGCAAAAATTTTTTCATGCAAAAAATATAGTGGACTATACATCGTCTTTTTTATGCAAAATTAATGGACTATACATCGTCAATTTTTCATGGCAAAAATTTTTTCATGCAAAAAATATAGTGGACTATACATCGTCTTTTTAAGCAAATTTAATGGACTATACATCGTCCATTTTTCATGCCAAAAATTTTTTCATGCAAAAAATATAATGGACTATACATCGTCTTTTTTATGGAAAATTAATGGACTATACATCGTCAATTTTTCATGGCAAAAATTTTTTCATGCAAAAAATATAGTGGACTATATATACATCGTCTTTTTTATGCAAAATTAATGAACTATACATCGTCCATTTTTCATGGCAAAAATTTTTTCATGCAAAAGATATAAGACTATACATCGACTTTTTTATGCAATATTAATGGACTCTTCATCGTCCATTTTTCATGCCAAAATTTTTTTCATGCAAAAAATATAATGGACTATACATTGTCTTTTTTATGCAAAATTAATGGACTATACATCGTCCATTTTTCATGCCAAAAATTTTTTCATGCAAAAAATATAGTGGACTATATATACATCGTCTTTTTTATGCAAAATTAATGGACTATTCATCGTCCATTTTTCATGCCAAAATTTTTTTCATGCAAAAAATTAATGAACTATACATCGTCTGTTTTATGCAAAAATTAATGGACTATACATCGTCCATTTTTTATGCCAAAAATTTTTTCATGCAAAAAATATAATGGACTATACATTGTCTTTTTTATGCAAAATTAATGGACTATACATCGTCAATTTTTCATGCCAAAAATTTTTTCATGCATAAAATATAGTGGACTATACATCGTCTTTTTTATGCAAAATTAATGGACTATACATCGTCCATTTTTCATGGCAAAAATTTTTTCATGCAAAAAATATAGTGGACTATACATCGTCTTTTTTATGCAAAATTAATGGACTATACATCGTCAATTTTTCATGGCAAAAATTTTTTCATGCAAAAAATATAGTGGACTATACATCGTCTTTTTAAGCAAATTTAATGGACTATACATCGTCCATTTTTCATGCCAAAAATTTTTTCATGCAAAAAATATAATGGACTATACATCGTCTTTTTTATGGAAAATTAATGGACTATACATCGTCAATTTTTCATGCCAAAAATTTTTTCATGCAAAAAATATAGTGGACTATATATACATCGTCTTTTTTATGCAAAATTAATGAACTATACATCGTCCATTTTTCATGGCAAAAATTTTTTCATGCAAAAGATATAAGACTATACATCGACTTTTTTATGCAATATTAATGGACTCTTCATCGTCCATTTTTCATGCCAAAATTTTTTTCATGCAAAACATATAATGGACTATACATCGTCTTTTTTATGCAAAATTAGTGGACTATACATCGTCAATTTTTCATGCCAAAAATTTTTTCATGCAAAAAATATAGTGGACTATACATCGTCTTTTTTATGCAAATTTAATGGACTATACATCGTCCATTTTTCATGCAAAATTAATGGACTATACATCGTAAATTTTTCATGCCAAAAATTTTTTTATGCAAAAAATATAGTGGACTATATATACATCGTCTTTTTTATGCAAAATTAATGAACTATACATCGTCCATTTTTCATGGCAAAAATTTTTTCATACAAAAGATATAAGACTATACATCGACTTTTTTATGCAAAATTAATGGACTATTCATCGTCCATTTTTCATGGCAAAATTTTTTTCATGCAAAAAATATAATGGACTATACATTGTCTTTTTTATGCAAAATTAATGGACAATACATCGTCAATTTTTCATGCCAAAAATTTTTTCATGCAAAAAATATAATGGACTCTACTACATCGTCTTTTTTATGCAAAATTAATGGACTATTATCGTCCATTTTTCATGCCAAAATTTTTTTCATGCAAAAAATTAATGAACTATACATCGTCTGTTTTATGCAAAAATTAATGGACTATACATCGTCCATTTTTTATTCCAAAAATTTTTTCATGCAAAAAATATAACGGACTATACATCGTCTTTTTTTTGCAAATTTAATGGACTATACATCGTCCATTTTTCATGGCAAAAATTTTTTCATGCAAAAAATATAATGGACTATACACCGTCTTTTTTATGCAAATTTAATGGACCATATTTCATGGCAAAAATTTTTTCATGCAAAAAATATAATGGACTATACATCGTCTTTTTTATGTAAAATTAATGGACTATACATCGACAATTTTTCATGCCAAAAATTTTTTCATGCAAAAAATATAGTGGACTATACATCGTCTTTTTTATGCAAAATTAATGGACTATACATCGTCCATTTTTCATGGCAAAAATTTTTTCATGCAAAAGATATAATGGACTATACATCGACTTTTTTATGCAAAATTAATGGACTATACTTCGTCCATTTTCCATGCCAAAAATTTTTTCATGCAAAAAATATAGTGGACTATATATCGTCTTTTTTATGCAAATTTAATGGACTATACATCATCCATTTTTCATGCCAAAAATATTTTCATCCAAAAAATATAACGGACTATACATCGTCTTTTTTATGCAAAATTAATGGACTATACATCGTCCATTTTTCATGCCAAAAATTTTTTCATGCAAAAAATATAGTGGACTATACATCGTCTTTTTTATGCAAATTTAATGGACTATACATCGTCCATTTTTCATGCCAAAAATTTTTTCATGCAAAAAATATAATGGACTATACATCGTCTTTTGTATGCAATTTTAATGGACTATACATCGTCCATTTTTCATGCCAAAAATTTTTTCATGCAAAAAATGTATACATCGTCTTTTTTATGCAAAATTAATAGACTATACATCGTCAATTTTTCATGCCAAAAATTTTTTCATGCAAAAAATATAATGGACTTTAGGCAAAATTAATGGACTATACATCTTCAATTTTTCATGGCAAAAATTTTTTTATGCAAAAAATATAATGGACTATACATCGTCTTTTTTATGCAAATTTAATGGACTATTCATCGTCCATTTTTCATGCCAAAATTTTTTTCATGGAAAAAATTAATGAACTATACATCGTCTGTTTTATGCAAAAATTAATGGACTATACATCGTCTTTTTTATGCAAATTTAATGGACTATACATCGTCCATTTTTCATGGAAAAAATTTTTTCATGCAAAAAATATAATGGACTCTACTACATCGTCTTTTTTATGCAAAATTAATGGACTATTCATCGTCCATTTTTCATGCCAAAATTTTTTTCATGGAAAAAATTAATGAACTATACATCGTCTGTTTTATGCAAAAATTAATGGACTATACATCGACAATTTTTCATGCAAAAAATTTTTTCATGCAAAAAATATAGTGGACTATACATCGTCTTTTTTATGCAAAATTAATGGTCTATGCATCGTCCATTTTTCATGGCAAAAATTTTTTCATGCAAAAGATATAATGGACTATACATCGAGTTTTTTATGCAAAATTAATGGACTATACTTCGTCCATTTTCCATGGCAAAAATTTTTTCATGCAAAAAATATAGTGGACTATACATCGTCTTTTTTATGCAAATTTAATGGACTATACATCATCCATTTTTCATGCCAAACATTTTTTCATCCAAAAAATATAACGGACTATACATCGTCTTTTTTATGCAAAATTAATGGACTATACATCGTCCATTTTTCATGCCAAAAATTTTTTCATCCAAAAAATATAATGGACTTTAGGCAAAATTAATGGACTATACATCTTCAATTTTTCATGGCAAAAATTTTTTTATGCAAAAAATATAATGGACTATACATCGTCTTTTTTATGCAAATTTAATGGACTATACATCGTCAATTTTTCATGCCAAAAATTTTTTCATGCAAAAAATATAGTGGACTATATATACATCGTCTTTTTTATGCAAAATTAATGAACTATACATCGTCCATTTTTCATGGCAAAAATTTTTTCATGCAAAAGATATAAGACTATACATCGTCTTTTTTATGCAAAATTAATGGACTATCGTCAATTTTTCATGCCAAAAATTTTTTCATGCAAAAAATATAGTGGACTATACATCGTCTTTTTAAGCAAATTTAATGGACTATACATCGTCCATTTTCCATGGCAAAAATTGTTTCATGCAAAAGATATAATGGACTATACATCGACTTTTTTATGCAAAATTAATGGACTATACTTCGTCCATTTTTCATGCCAAAAATTTTTTCATGCAAAAAATATAGTGGACTATACATCGTCTTTTTTATGCAAATTTAATGGACCATTTTTCATGGCAAAAATTTTTTCATCCAATAAATATAATGGACTATACATCGTCTTTATTATGCAAAATTAATGGACTATACATCGTCAAGTTTTCATGGCAAAAATTTTTTCATGCAAAAAATATAGTGGACTATACATCGTCTTTTTTATGCAAATTTAATGGAGTATACATCGTCCATTTTTCATGGCAAAAATTTTTTCATGCAAAAGATATAATGGACTATACATCGACTTTTTTATGCAAAATTAATGGACTATACATCGTAAATTTTTCATGCCAAAATTTTTTCATGCAAAAAATATAGTGGACTATACATCGTCCTTTTTATGCAAATTTAATGGACTATACATCGTCCATTTTTCATGGAAAAAATTTTTTCATGCAAAAAATATAATGGACTCTACTACATCGTCTTTTTTATGCAAAATTAATGGACTATTCATCGTCCATTTTTCATGCCAAAATTTTTTTCATGCAAAAAATTAATGAACTATACATCGTCTGTTTTATGCAAAAATTAATGGACTATACATCGTCCATTTTTTATGCCAAAAATTTTTTCATGCAAAAAATATAATGGACTATACATCGTCTTTTTTATGCAAATTTAATGGACTATACATCGTCCATTTTTCATGGCAAAAATTTTTTCATGCAAAAAATATAATGGACTATACATCGTCTTTTTTATGCAAAATTAATGGACTATACATCGTCAATTTTTCATGCCAAAAATTTTTTCATGCAAAAAATATAGTGGACTATACATCGTCTTTTTTATGCAAAATTAATGGACTATACTTCGTCCATTTTTCAGGTCAAAAATTTTTTCATGCAAAAAATATAGTGGACTATACATCGTCTTTTTTATGCAAATTTAATGGACTATACATCGTCCATTTTTCATGGCAAAAATTTTTTCATCCAAAAAATATAATGGACTATACATCGTCTTTTTTATGCAAAATTAATGGACTATACATCGTCAATTTTTCATGGCAAAAATTTTTTCATGCAAAAAATATAGTGGACTATACATCGTCTTTTTTATGCAAATTTAATGGACTATACATCGTCCATTTTTCATGGCAAAAATTTTTTCATGCAAAAAATATAATGGACTATACATCGTCTTTTTTATGCAAAATTAATGGACTATACATCATCAATTTTTCATGCCAAAAATTTTTTCATGCAAAAAATATAGTGGACTATACATCGTCTTTTTTATGCAAATTTAATGGACTATACACCGTCCATTTTTCATGCCAAAAATTTTTTCATGCTAAAAATATAATGGACTATACATCGTCTTTTTTATGCAAAATTAATGGACTATACATCGTCAATTTTTCATGCCAAAAATTTTTTCATGCAAAAAATATAGTGGACTATATATACATCGTCTTTTTTATGCAAAATTAATGAACTATACATCGTCCATTTTTCATGGCAAAAATTTTTTCATGCAAAAGATATAAGACTATACGTCGTCTTTTTTATGCAAAATTAATGGACTATTCATCGTCCATTTTTCATGCCAAAATTTTTTTCATACAAAAAATTAATGGACTATACATCGTCTGTTTTATGCAAAAATTAGTGGACTATACATCGTCCATTTTTCATGGCAAAAATTTTTTCATGCAAAAGATATAATGGACTATACATCGACTTTTTTATGCAAAATTAATGGACTATACTTCGTCCATTTTTCATGCCAAAAATTTTTTCATGCAAAAAATATAGTGGACTATACATCGTCTTTTTTATGCAAATTTAATGGACTATACATCGTCCATTTTTCATGGCAAAAATTTTTTCATCCAAAAAATATAATGGACTATACATCGTCTTTTTTATGCAAAATTAATGGACTATACATCGTCAATTTTTTATGCCAAAAATTTTTTCATGCAAAAAATATAGTGGACTATACATCGTCTTTTTTATGCAAAATTAATGGACTATACATCGTCAATTTTTCATGGCAAAAATTTTTTCATGCAAAAAATATAGTGGACTATACATCGTCCTTTTTATGCAAATTTAATGGACTATACATCGTCCATTTTTCATGGAAAAAATTTTTTCATGCAAAAAATATAATGGACTCTACTACATCGTCTTTTTTATGCAAAATTAATGGACTATTCATCGTCCATTTTTCATGCCAAAATTTTTTTCATGCAAAAAATTAATGAACTATACATCGTCTGTTTTATGCAAAAATTAATGGACTATACATCGTCCATTTTTTATGCCAAAAATTTTTTCATGCAAAAAATATAATGGACTATACATCGTCTTTTTTATGCAAATTTAATGGACTATACATCGTCCATTTTTCATGGCAAAAATTTTTTCATGCAAAAAATATAATGGACTATACATCGTCTTTTTTATGCAAAATTAATGGACTATACATCGTCAATTTTTCATGCCAAAAATTTTTTCATGCAAAAAATATAGTGGACTATACATCGTCTTTTTTATGCAAAATTAATGGACTATACTTCGTCCATTTTTCAGGTCAAAAATTTTTTCATGCAAAAAATATAGTGGACTATACATCGTCTTTTTTATGCAAATTTAATGGACTATACATCGTCCATTTTTCATGCCAAAAATTTTTTCATCCAAAAAATATAATGGACTATACATCGTCTTTTTTATGCAAAATTAATGGACTATACATCGTCAATTTTTCATGGCAAAAATTTTTTCATGCAAAAAATATAGTGGACTATACATCGTCTTTTTTATGCAAATTTAATGGACTATACATCGTCCATTTTTCATGGCAAAAATTTTTTCATGCAAAAAATATAATGGACTATACATCGTCTTTTTTATGCAAAATTAATGGACTATACATCATAAATTTTTCATGCCAAAAATTTTTTCATGCAAAAAATATAGTGGACTATACATCGTCTTTTTTATGCAAATTTAATGGACTATACATCGTCCATTTTTCATGCTAAAAATTTTTTCATGCTAAAAATATAATGGACTATACATCGTCTTTTTTATGCAAAATTAATGGACTATACATCGTCAATTTTTCATGCCAAAAATTTTTTCATGCAAAAAATATAGTGGACTATATATACATCGTCTTTTTTATGCAAAATTAATGAACTATACATCGTCCATTTTTCATGGCAAAAATTTTTTCATGCAAAAGATATAAGACTATACGTCGTCTTTTTTATGCAAAATTAATGGACTATTCATCGTCCATTTTTCATGCCAAAATTTTTTTCATACAAAAAATTAATGGACTATACATCGCCTGTTTTATGCAAAAATTAGTGGACTATACATCGTCCATTTTTCATGGCAAAAATTTTTTCATGCAAAAGATATAATGGACTATACATCGACTTTTTTATGCAAAATTAATGGACTATACTTCGTCCATTTTTCATGCCAAAAATTTTTTCATGCAAAAAATATAGTGGACTATACATCGTCTTTTTTATGCAAATTTAATGGACTATACATCGTCCATTTTTCATGGCAAAAATTTTTTCATCCAAAAAATATAATGGACTATACATCGTCTTTTTTATGCAAAATTAATGGACTATACATCGTCAATTTTTTATGCCAAAAATTTTTTCATGCAAAAAATATAGTGGACTATACATCGTCTTTTTTATGCAAATTTAATGGACTATACATCGTCCATTTTTCATGGCAAAAATTTTTTCATGCAAAAGATATAATGGACTATACATCGACTTTTTTATGCAAAATTAATGGACTATTCATCGTCCATTTTTCATGGCAAAATTTTTTTCATGCAAAAAATATAATGGACTATACATCGTCTTTTTTATGCAAAATTAATGGATTATACATCGTCAATTTTTCATGGCAAAAATTTTTTCATGCAAAAAATATAGTGGACTATACATCGTCTTTTTACGCAAATTTAATGGGCTATACATCGTCCATTTTTCATGGCAAAAATTGTTTCATGCAAAAGATATAATGGACTATACAACGACTTTTTTATGCAAAATTAATGGACTATACTTCGTCCATTTTTCATGCCAAAAATTTTTTCATGCAAAAAATATAGTGGACTATACATCGTCTTTTTTATGCAAATTTAATGGACTATACATCGTCCATTTTTCATGCCAAAAATTTTTTCATCCAAAAAATATAATGGACTATACATCGTCTTTTTTATGCAAAATTAATGGACTATACATCGTCCATTTTTCACGCCAAAAATTTTTTTATCCAAAAAATATAATGGACTATACATCGTCGTTTTTATGCAAAATTAATGGACTTACATCGTCAATTTTTCATGCCAAAAATTTTTTCATGCAAAAAATATAGTGGACTATATACATCGTCTTTTTTATGCAAATTTAATGGACTATACATCGTCCATTTTTCATGCCAAAAATTTTTTCATGCAAAAAATATAGTGGACTATATATACATCGTCTTTTTTATGCAAAATTAATGGACTATACATCGTCAATTTTTCATGGCAAAAATTTTTTCATGGAAAAAATATAATGGACTATACATCGTCTTTTTTATGTAAAATTAATGGACTATACATCGTCAATTTTTCATGGCAAAAATTTTTTCATGCAAAAAATATAGTGGACTATATATACATCGTCTTTTTTATGCAAAATTAATGAACTATACATCGTCCATTTTTCATGGCAAAAATTTTTTCATGCAAAAGATATAAGACTATACATCGTCTTTTTTATGCAAAATTAATGGACTATCGTCAATTTTTCATGCCAAAAATTTTTTCATGCAAAAAATATAGTGGACATCGTTTTTTTTATGAAAATTTAATGGACTATACATCGTCCATTTTTCATGCCAAAAATTTTTTCATGCAAAAAATATAATGGACTATATATCGTCTTTTTTATGCAAAATTAATGGACTATACATCGTCAATTTTTCATGGCAAAAATTTTTTCATGCAAAAAATATAGTGGACTATACATCGTCTTTTTAAGCAAATTTAATGGACTATACATCGTCCATTTTTCATGGCAAAAATTGTTTCATGCAAAAGATATAATGGACTATGCATAGACTTTTTTATGCAAAATTAATGGACTATACATCGTCCATTTTTCATGGCAAAAATTTTTTCATGCAAAAAATATAGTGGACTATACATCGTCTTTTTTATGCAAATTTAATGGACTATACATCGTCCATTTTTCATGCCAAAAATTTTTTCATCCAAAAAATATAATGGACTATACATCGTCTTTTTTATGCAAAATTAATGGACTATACATCGTCCATTTTTCACGCCAAAAATTTTTTCATCCAAAAAATATAATTCGTTTTTATGCAAAATTAACGGACTATACATCGTCATTTTTTCATGCCAAAAATTGTTTCATGCAAAAAATATAGTGGACTATACATCGTCTTTTTTATGCAAATTTAATGGACTATACATCGTCCATTTTTCATGGCAAAAATTTTTTCATGCTAAAAATATAATGGACTATACATCGTCTTTTTTATGCATCGTCAATTTTTCATGACAAAAATTTTTTCATGCAAAAAATATAGTGGACTATATATACATCGTCTTTTTTATGCAAAATTAATGAACTATACATCGTCCATTTTTCATGGCAAAAATTTTTTCATGCAAAAGATATAAGACTATACATCGTCTTTTTTATGCAAAATTAATGGACTATTCATCGTCCATTTTTCATGCCAAAAATTTTTTCATGGAAAAAATATAGTGGACTATACATCGTCTTTTTTATGCAAATTTAATGGACTATACATCGTCCATTTTTCATGCCAAAAATTTTTTCATGCTAAAAATATAATGGACTATACATCGTCTTTTTTATGCAAAATTAATGGACTATACATCGTAAATTTTTCATGGCAAAAATTTTTTCATGCAAAAAAATAGTGGACTATATACCGTCTTTTTTATGCAAATTTAATGGACCATTTTTCATGCCAAAAATTTTTTCATGCAAAAAATATAGTGGACTATACATCGTCTTTTTTATGCAAAATTAATGGACTATACATCGTAAATTTTTCATGCCAAAAATTTTTTCATGCAGAAAATATAGTGGACTATACACTCTCTTTTTATGCAATTTTAATGGACCATTTTTCATGGCAAAAATTTTTTCATCCAATAAATATAATGGACTATACATCGTCTTTATTATGCAAAATCAAGTTTTCATGGCAAAAATTTTTTCATGGAAAAAATATAGTGGACTATACATCGTCTTTTTTATGCAAATTTAATGGACTATACATCGTCCATTTTTCATGGCAAAAATTTTTTCATGCAAAAGATATAATGGACTATACATCGACTTTTTTATGCAAAATTAATGGACTATACATCGTAAATTTTTCATGCCAAAATTTTTTCATGCAAAAAATATAGTGGACTATACATCGTCCTTTTTATGCAAATTTAATGGACTATACATCGTCCTTTTTTCATGGAAAAAATTTTTTCATGCAAAAAATATAATGGACTCTACTACATCGTCTTTTTTATGCAAAATTAATGGACTATACATCGTCAATTTTTCATGGCAAAAATTTTTTCATGCAAAAAATATAATGGACTATACATCGTCTTTTTTATGCAAATTTAATGGACTATACATCGTCCATTTTTCATGGGAAAAATTTTTTCATGCAAAAAATATAATGGACTATACATCGTCCTTTTATGCAAAATTAATGGACTATACATCGTCAATTTTTCATGCCAAAAATTTTTTCATGCAAAAAATATAATGGACTCTACTACATCGTCTTTTTTATGCAAAATTAATGGACTATACTTGGTCCATTTTTCAGGTCAAAAATTTTTTCATGCAAAAAATATAGTGGACTATACATCGTCTTTTTTATGCATATTTAATGGACTATACATCGTCCATTTTTCATGCCAAAAATTTTTTCATCCAAAAAATATAATGGACTATACATCGTCTTTTTTATGCAAAATTAATGGACTATACATCGTCAATTTTTCATGGCAAAAATTTTTTCATGCAAAAAATATAGTGGACTATACATCGTCTTTTTTATGAAAATTTAATGGACTATACATCGTCCATTTTTCATGGCAAAAATTTTTTCATGCAAAAAATATAATGGACTATATATCGTCTTTTTTATGCAAAATTAATGGACTATACATCGTCAATTTTTCATAACAAAAATTTTTTCATGCAAAAAATATAGTGGACTATACATCGTCTTTTTAAGCAAATTTAATGGACTATACATCGTCCATTTTCCATGGCAAAAATTGTTTCATGCAAAAGATATAATGGACTATACATCGACTTTTTTATGCAAAATTAATGGACTATACTTCGTCCATTTTTCATGCCAAAAATTTTTTCATGCAAAAAATATAGTGGACTATACATCGTCTTTTTTATGCAAATTTAATGGACCATTTTTCATGGCAAAAATTTTTTCATCCAATAAATATAATGGACTATACATCGTCTTTATTATGCAAAATTAATGGACTATACATCGTCAAGTTTTCATGGCAAAAATTTTTTCATGCAAAAAATATAGTGGACTATACATCGTCTTTTTTATGCAAATTTAATGGAGTATACATCGTCCATTTTTCATGGCAAAAATTTTTTCATGCAAAAGATATAATGGACTATACATCGACTTTTTTATGCAAAATTAATGGACTATACATCGTAAATTTTTCATGCAAAAATTTTTTCATGCAAAAAATATAGTGGACTATACATCGTCCTTTTTATGCAAATTTAATGGACTATACATCGTCCATTTTTCATGGAAAAAATTTTTTCATGCAAAAAATATAATGGACTCTACTACATCGTCTTTTTTATGCAAAATTAATGGACTATTCATCGTCCATTTTTCATGCCAAAATTTTTTTCATGCAAAAAATTAATGAACTATACATCGTCTGTTTTATGCAAAAATTAATGGACTATACATCGTCCATTTTTTATGCCAAAAATTTTTTCATGCAAAAAATATAATGGACTATACATCGTCTTTTTTATGCAAATTTAATGGACTATACATCGTCCATTTTTCATGGCAAAAATTTTTTCATGCAAAAAATATAATGGACTATACATCGTCTTTTTTATGCAAAATTAATGGACTATACATCGTCAATTTTTCATGCCAAAAATTTTTTCATGCAAAAAATATAGTGGACTATACATCGTCTTTTTTATGCAAAATTAATGGACTATACTTCGTCCATTTTTCAGGTCAAAAATTTTTTCATGCAAAAAATATAGTGGACTATACATCGTCTTTTTTATGCAAATTTAATGGACTATACATCGTCCATTTTTCATGGCAAAAATTTTTTCATCCAAAAAATATAATGGACTATACATCGTCTTTTTTATGCAAAATTAATGGACTATACATCGTCAATTTTTCATGGCAAAAATTTTTTCATGCAAAAAATATAGTGGACTATACATCGTCTTTTTTATGCAAATTTAATGGACTATACATCGTCCATTTTTCATGGCAAAAATTTTTTCATGCAAAAAATATAATGGACTATACATCGTCTTTTTTATGCAAAATTAATGGACTATACATCATCAATTTTTCATGCCAAAAATTTTTTCATGCAAAAAATATAGTGGACTATACATCGTCTTTTTTATGCAAATTTAATGGACTATACACCGTCCATTTTTCATGCCAAAAATTTTTTCATGCTAAAAATATAATGGACTATACATCGTCTTTTTTATGCAAAATTAATGGACTATACATCGTCAATTTTTCATGCCAAAAATTTTTTCATGCAAAAAATATAGTGGACTATATATACATCGTCTTTTTTATGCAAAATTAATGAACTATACATCGTCCATTTTTCATGGCAAAAATTTTTTCATGCAAAAGATATAAGACTATACGTCGTCTTTTTTATGCAAAATTAATGGACTATTCATCGTCCATTTTTCATGCCAAAATTTTTTTCATACAAAAAATTAATGGACTAGACATCGTCTGTTTTATGCAAAAATTAGTGGACTATACATCGTCCATTTTTCATGGCAAAAATTTTTTCATGCAAAAGATATAATGGACTATACATCGACTTTTTTATGCAAAATTAATGGACTATACTTCGTCCATTTTTCATGCCAAAAATTTTTTCATGCAAAAAATATAGTGGACTATACATCGTCTTTTTTATGCAAATTTAATGGACTATACATCGTCCATTTTTCATGGCAAAAATTTTTTCATCCAAAAAATATAATGGACTATACATCGTCTTTTTTATGCAAAATTAATGGACTATACATCGTCAATTTTTTATGCCAAAAATTTTTTCATGCAAAAAATATAGTGGACTATACATCGTCTTTTTTATGCAAAATTAATGGACTATACATCGTCAATTTTTCATGGCAAAAATTTTTTCATGCAAAAAATATAGTGGACTATACATCGTCCTTTTTATGCAAATTTAATGGACTATACATCGTCCATTTTTCATGGAAAAAATTTTTTCATGCAAAAAATATAATGGACTCTACTACATCGTCTTTTTTATGCAAAATTAATGGACTATTCATCGTCCATTTTTCATGCCAAAATTTTTTTCATGCAAAAAATTAATGAACTATACATCGTCTGTTTTATGCAAAAATTAATGGACTATACATCGTCCATTTTTTATGCCAAAAATTTTTTCATGCAAAAAATATAATGGACTATACATCGTCTTTTTTATGCAAATTTAATGGACTATACATCGTCCATTTTTCATGGCAAAAATTTTTTCATGCAAAAAATATAATGGACTATACATCGTCTTTTTTATGCAAAATTAATGGACTATACATCGTCAATTTTTCATGCCAAAAATTTTTTCATGCAAAAAATATAGTGGACTATACATCGTCTTTTTTATGCAAAATTAATGGACTATACTTCGTCCATTTTTCAGGTCAAAAATTTTTTCATGCAAAAAATATAGTGGACTATACATCGTCTTTTTTATGCAAATTTAATGGACTATACATCGTCCATTTTTCATGCCAAAAATTTTTTCATCCAAAAAATATAATGGACTATACATCGTCTTTTTTATGCAAAATTAATGGACTATACATCGTCAATTTTTCATGGCAAAAATTTTTTCATGCAAAAAATATAGTGGACTATACATCGTCTTTTTTATGCAAATTTAATGGACTATACATCGTCCATTTTTCATGGCAAAAATTTTTTCATGCAAAAAATATAATGGACTATACATCGTCTTTTTTATGCAAAATTAATGGACTATACATCATAAATTTTTCATGCCAAAAATTTTTTCATGCAAAAAATATAGTGGACTATACATCGTCTTTTTTATGCAAATTTAATGGACTATACATCGTCCATTTTTCATGCCAAAAATTTTTTCATCCAAAAAATATAATGGACTATACATCGTCTTTTTTATGCAAAATTAATGGACTATACATCGTCAATTTTTCATGCCAAAAATTTTTTCATGCAAAAAATATAGTGGACTATATATACATCGTCTTTTTTATGCAAAATTAATGAACTATACATCGTCCATTTTTCATGGCAAAAATTTTTTCATGCAAAAGATATAAGACTATACGTCGTCTTTTTTATGCAAAATTAATGGACTATTCATCGTCCATTTTTCATGCCAAAATTTTTTTCATACAAAAAATTAATGGACTATACATCGCCTGTTTTATGCAAAAATTAGTGGACTATACATCGTCCATTTTTCATGGCAAAAATTTTTTCATGCAAAAGATATAATGGACTATACATCGACTTTTTTATGCAAAATTAATGGACTATACTTCGTCCATTTTTCATGCCAAAAATTTTTTCATGCAAAAAATATAGTGGACTATACATCGTCTTTTTTATGCAAATTTAATGGACTATACATCGTCCATTTTTCATGGCAAAAATTTTTTCATCCAAAAAATATAATGGACTATACATCGTCTTTTTTATGCAAAATTAATGGACTATACATCGTCAATTTTTTATGCCAAAAATTTTTTCATGCAAAAAATATAGTGGACTATACATCGTCTTTTTTATGCAAATTTAATGGACTATACATCGTCCATTTTTCATGGCAAAAATTTTTTCATGCAAAAGATATAATGGACTATACATCGACTTTTTTATGCAAAATTAATGGACTATTCATCGTCCATTTTTCATGGCAAAATTTTTTTCATGCAAAAAATATAATGGACTATACATCGTCTTTTTTATGCAAAATTAATGGATTATACATCGTCAATTTTTCATGGCAAAAATTTTTTCATGCAAAAAATATAGTGGACTATACATCGTCTTTTTACGCAAATTTAATGGGCTATACATCGTCCATTTTTCATGGCAAAAATTGTTTCATGCAAAAGATATAATGGACTATACAACGACTTTTTTATGCAAAATTAATGGACTATACTTCGTCCATTTTTCATGCCAAAAATTTTTTCATGCAAAAAATATAGTGGACTATACATCGTCTTTTTTATGCAAAATTAATGGACTATACATCGTCCATTTTTCACGCCAAAAATTTTTTTATCCAAAAAATATAATGGACTATACATCGTCGTTTTTATGCAAAATTAATGGACTTACATCGTCAATTTTTCATGCCAAAAATTTTTTCATGCAAAAAATATAGTGGACTATATACATCGTCTTTTTTATGCAAATTTAATGGACTATACATCGTCCATTTTTCATGCCAAAAATTTTTTCATGCAAAAAATATAGTGGACTATATATACATCGTCTTTTTTATGCAAAATTAATGGACTATACATCGTCAATTTTTCATGGCAAAAATTTTTTCATGGAAAAAATATAATGGACTATACATCGTCTTTTTTATGTAAAATTAATGGACTATACATCGTCAATTTTTCATGGCAAAAATTTTTTCATGCAAAAAATATAGTGGACTATACATTGTCTTTTTTATGCAAAATTAATGGACTATACATCGTCAATTTTTCATGGCAAAAATTTTTTCATGGAAAAAATATAATGGACTATACATCGTCTTTTTTATGTAAAATTAATGGACTATACATCGTCCATTTTTTATGCCAAAAATTTTTTCATGCAAAAAATATAGTGGACTATGCATCGTCTTTTTTATGCAAATTTAATGGACTATACATCGTCCATTTTTCATGGCAAAAATTTTTTCATGCAAAAAATATAATGGACTATACATCGTCTTTTTTATGCAAAATTAATGGACTATACATCGTCAATTTTTCATGGCAAAAATTTTTTCATGCAAAAAATATAGTGGACTATACATCGTCTTTTTATGCAAAATTAATGGACTATACATCGTCAATTTTTCATGGCAAAAATTTTTTCATGCAAAAAATATAGTGGACTATACATCGTCTTTTTAAGCAAATTTAATGGACTATACATCGTCCATTTTTCATGCCAAAAATTTTTTCATGCAAAAAATATAATGGACTATACACCGTCTTTTTTATGAAAATTTAATGGACCATTTTTCATGCCAAAAATTTTTTCATGCAAAAAATATAGTGGACTATACATCGTCTTTTTTATGCAAAATTAATGGACTATACATCGTCCATTTTTCATGGCAAAAATTTTTTCATGCAAAAGATATAATGGACTATACATCGTCTTTTTTATGCAAAATTAATGGACTATACTTCGTCTATTTTTCATGCCAAAAATTTTTTCATGCAAAAAATATAGTGGACTATACATCGTCTTTTTTATGCAAATTTAATGGACTATACATCGTCCATTTTTCATGCCAAAAATTTTTTCATCCAAAAAATATAATGGACTATACATCGTCTTTTTTATGCAAAATTAATGGACTATACATCGTCAATTTTTCATGGCAAAAATTTTTTCATGCAAAAAATATAGTGGACTATATATACATCGTCTTTTTTATGCAAATTTAATGGACTATACATCGTCCATTTTTCATGGCAAAAATTTTTTCATGCAAAAGATATAAGACTATACATCGACTTTTTTATGCAAAATTAATGGACTATTCATCGTCCATTTTTCATGCCAAAATTTTTTTCATGCAAAAAATATAATGGACTATACATCGTCTTTTTTATGCAAAATTAATGAACTATACATCGTCCATTTTTCATGGCAAAAATTTTTTCATGCAAAAGATATAAGACTATACATCGACTTTTTTATGCAAAATTAATGGACTATTCATCGTCCATTTTTCATGCCAAAATTTTTTTCATGCAAAAAATATAATGGACTATACATTGTCTTTTTTATGCAAAATTAATGGACAATACATCGTCAATTTTTCATGCCAAAAATTTTTTCATGCAAAAAATATAGTGGACTATATATACATCGTCTTTTTTATGCAAATTTAATGGACTATACATCGTCCATTTTTCATGGCAAAAATTTTTTCATGCAAAAAATATAATGGACTATACATCGTCTTTTTTATGCAATTTTAATGGACTATACATTGTCCATTTTTCATGCCAAAAATTTTTTCATGCAAAAAATCTATACATCGTCTTTTTTATGCAAAATTAATGGACTATACATCGTCAATTTTTCATGCCAAAAATTTTTTCATGCAAAAAATATAATGGACTATACATCGTCTTTTTTATGGAAAATTAGTGGACTATACATCGTCAATTTTTCATGCCAAAAATTTTTTCATGCAAAAAATATAGTGGACTATATATACATCGTAAATTTTTCATGCCAAAAATTTTTTCATGCAAAAAATATAGTGGACTATACATCGTCTTTTTTATGCAAATTTAATGGACTATACATCGTCCATTTTTCATGGAAAAAATTTTTTCATGCAAAAAATATAATGGACTCTACTACATCGTCTTTTTTATGCAAAATTAATGGACTATTCATCGTCCATTTTTCATGCCAAAATTTTTTTCATGCAAAAAATTAATGAACTATACATCGTCTGTTTTATGCAAAAATTAATGGACTATACATCGTCCATTTTTTATTCCAAAAATTTTTTCATGCAAAAAATATAACGGACTATACATCGTCTTTTTTATGCAAATTTAATGGACTATACATCGTCCATTTTTCATGGCAAAAATTTTTTCATGCAAAAAATATAATGGACTATACACCGTCTTTTTTATGCAAATTTAATGGACCATTTTTCATGGCAAAAATTTTTTCATGCAAAAAATATAGTGGACTATACATCGTCTTTTTTATGCAAAATTAATGGACTATACATCGTCCATTTTTCATGGCAAAAATTTTTTCATGCAAAAAATATAGTGGACTATACATCGTCTTTTTAAGCAAATTTAATGGACTATACATCGTCCATTTTTCATGGCAAAAATTTTTTCATGCAAAAAATATAATGGACTATACATCGTCTTTTTTATGCAAATTTAATGGACTATACATCGTCCATTTTTCATGGCAAAAATTTTTTCATGCAAAAAATATAATGGACTATACATCGTCTTTTTTATGTAAAATTAATGGACTATACATCGACAATTTTTCATGCCAAAAATTTTTTCATGCAAAAAATATAGTGGACTATACATCGTCTTTTTTATGCAAAATTAATGGACTATACATCGTCCATTTTTCATGGCAAAAATTTTTTCATCGACTTTTTTATGCAAAATTAATGGACTATACTTCGTCCATTTTCCATGCCAAAAATTTTTTCATGCAAAAGATATAAGACTATACATCGACTTTTTTATGCAAAATTAATGGACTATTCATCGTCCATTTTTCATGCCAAAATTTTTTTCATGCAAAAAATATAATGGACTATACATTGTCTTTTTTATGCAAAATTAATGGACAATACATCGTCAATTTTTCATGCCAAAAATTTTTTCATGCAAAAAATATAGTGGACTATACATCGTCTTTTTTATGCAAATTTAATGGACTATACATCGTCCATTTTTCATGGCAAAAATTTTTTCATGCAAAAAATATAATGGACTATACATAATCTTTTTTATGCAATTTTAATGGACTATACATTGTCCATTTTTCATGCCAAAAATTTTTTCATGCAAAAAATCTATACATCGTCTTTTTTATGCAAAATTAATGGACTATACATCGTCAATTTTTCATGCCAAAAATTTTTTCATGCAAAAAATATAATGGACTATACATCGTCTTTTTTATGCAAAATTAGTGGACTATACATCGTCAATTTTTCATGCCAAAAATTTTTTCATGCAAAAAATATAGTGGACTATACATCGCAAATTTTTCATGGCAAAAATTTTTTCATGCAAAAAATATAATGGACTATACATCGTCTTTTTTATGCAAATTTAATGAACTATACATCGTCCATTTTTCATGGAAAAAATTTTTTCATGCAAAAAATATAATGGGCTCTACTACATCGTCTTTTTTATGCAAAATTAATGGACTATTCATCGTCCATTTTTCATGCCAAAATTTTTTTCATGCAAAAAATTAATGAACTATACATCGTCTGTTTTATGCAAAAATTAATGGACTATACATCGTCCATTTTTTATACCAAAAATTTTTTCATGCAAAAAATATAACGGACTATACATCGTCTTTTTTATGCAAATTTAATGGACTATACATCGTCCATTTTTCATGCCAAAAATTTTTTCATGCAAAAAATATAATGGACATACATCGTCTTTTTTATGCAAAATTAATGGACTATACATCGTCAATGTTTCATGCCAAAAATTTTTTCATGCAAAAAATATAATGGACATACATCGTCTTTTTTATGCAAAATTAATGGACTATACATCGTCAATGTTTCATGCCAAAAATTTTTTCATGCAAAATTAATGGACTATACATCGTCCATTTTTCATGGCAAAAATTTTTTCATGCAAAAGATATAATGGACTATACATCGACTTTTTGATGCAAAATTAATGGACTATACTTCGTCTATTTTCCATGCCAAAAATTTTTTCATGCAAAAAATATAGTGGACTATACATCGTCTTTTTTATGCAAAATTAATGGACTATACATCGTCCATTTTTCATGGCAAAAATTTTTTCATGCAAAAAATATAGTGGACTATACATCGTCTTTTTAAGCAAATTTAATGGACTATACATCGTCCATTTTTCATGGCAAAAATTTTTTCATGGAAAAAATATAATAGACTATACATCGTCTTTTTTATGCAAATTTAATGGACTATACATCGTCCATTTTTCATGCCCAAAATTTTTTTATGCAAAAAATATAATGGACTATACATCGTCTTTTGTATGCAATTTTAATGGACTATACATCGTCCATTTTTCATGGCAAAAATTTTTTCATGCAAAAAATCTATACATCGTCTTTTTTATGCAAAATTAATGGACTATACATCGTCAATTTTTCATGCCAAAAATTTTTTCATGCAAAAAATATAATGGACTATACATCGTCTTTTTTATGCAAAATTAGTGGACTATTCATCGTCCATTTTTAATGCCAAAATTTTTTTCATGCAAAAAATATAATGGACTATACATTGTCTTTTTTATGCAAAATTAATGGACAATACATCGTCAATTTTTCATGCCAAAAATTTTTTCATGCAAAAAATATAGTGGACTATACATCGTCTTTTTTATGCAAATTTAATGGACTATACATCGTCCATTTTTCATGCCAAAAATTTTTTCATGCAAAAAATATAATGGACATACATCGTCTTTTTTATGCAAAATTAATGGACTATACATCGTCAATGTTTCATGCCAAAAATTTTTTCATGCAAAATTAATGGACTATACATCGTCCATTTTTCATGGCAAAAATTTTTTCATGCAAAAGATATAATGGACTATACATCGACTTTTTGATGCAAAATTAATGGACTATACTTCGTCTATTTTCCATGCCAAAAATTTTTTCATGCAAAAAATATAGTGGACTATACATCGTCTTTTTTATGCAAATTTAATGGACTATACATCGTCCATTTTTCATGGCAAAAATTTTTTCATCCAAAAAATATAATGGACTATACATCGTCTTTTTATGCAAAATTAATGGACTATACATCGTCCATTTTTCATGCCAAAAATTTTTTCATCCAAAAAATATAATGGACTATACATCGTCTTTTTTAGGCAAAATTAATGGACTATACATCTTCAATTTTTCATGCCAAAAATTTTTTCATGCAAAAAATATAATTGACTATACATCGTCTTTTTTATGCAAATTTAATGGACATCGTCCATTTTTCATGGCAAAAATTTTTTCATGCAAAAAATATAATGGACTATACATTGTCTTTTTTATGCAAAATTAATGGACTATACATCGTCAATTTTTCATGCCAAAGATTTTTTCATGCAAAAAATATAGTGGACTATAATACATCGTCCATTTTTTATGCCAAAAATTTTTTCATCCAAAAAATATAATGGACTATACATCGTCTTTTTTATGCAAATTTAATGGACTATACATCGTCCATTTTTCATGGCAAAAATTTTTTCATGCAAAAAATATAATGGACTATACATCGTCTTTTTTATGCAAAATTAATGGACTATACATCGTCAATTTTTCATGCCAAAAATTTTTTCATGCAAAAAATATAGTGGACTATACATCGTCTTTTTTATGCAAAATTAATGGACTATACATCGTCAATTTTTCATGGCAAAAATTTTTTCATGCAAAAAATATATTGGACTATACATCGTCTTTTTAAGCAAATTTAATGGACTATACATCGTCCATTTTTCATGGCAAAAATTTTTTCATGCAAAAGATATAATGGACTATACATCGACTTTTTGATGCAAAATTAATGGACTATACTTCGTCTATTTTCCATGCCAAAAATTTTTTCATGCAAAAAATATAGTGGACTATACATCGTCTTTTTTATGCAAATTTAATGGACTATACATCGTCCATTTTTCATGCCAAAAATTTTTTCATCCAAAAAATATAATGGACTATACACCGTCTTTTTTATGCAAATTTAATGGACCATTTTTCATGCCAAAAATTTTTTCATGCAAAAAATATAGTGGACTATACATCGTCTTTTTTATGCAAAATTAATGGACTATACATCGTCCATTTTTCATGGCAAAAATTTTTTCATGCAAAAGATATACATCGTCTTTTTTATGCAAAATTAATGGACTATACTTCGTCTATTTTTCATGCCAAAAATTTTTTCATGCAAAAAATATAGTGGACTATACATCGTCTTTTTTATGCAAATTTAATGGACCATTTTTCATGCCAAAAATTTTTTCATGCAAAAAATATAGTGGACTATACATCGTCTTTTTTATGCAAAATTAATGGACTATACATCGTCCATTTTTCATGGCAAAAATTTTTTCATGCAAAAGATATAATGGACTATACATCGTCTTTTTTATGCAAAATTAATGGACTATACTTCGTCTATTTTTCATGCCAAAAATTTTTTCATGCAAAAAATATAGTGGACTATACATCGTCTTTTTTATGCAAATTTAATGGACTATACATCGTCCATTTTTCATGCCAAAAATTTTTTCATCCAAAAAATATAATGGACTATACATCGTCTTTTTTATGCAAAATTAATGGACTATAGATCGTCAATTTTTCATGGCAAAAATTTTTTCATGCAAAAAATATAGTGGACTATATATACATCGTCTTTTTTATGCAAATTTAATGGACTATACATCGTCCATTTTTCATGGCAAAAATTTTTTCATGCAAAAGATATAAGACTATACATCGACTTTTTTATGCAAAATTAATGGACTATTCATCGTCCATTTTTCATGCCAAAATTTTTTTCATGCAAAAAATATAATGGACTATACATCGTCTTTTTTATGCAAAATTAATGAACTATACATCGTCCATTTTTCATGGCAAAAATTTTTTCATGCAAAAGATATAAGACTATACATCGACTTTTTTATGCAAAATTAATGGACTATTCATCGTCCATTTTTCATGCCAAAATTTTTTTCATGCAAAAAATATAATGGACTATACATTGTCTTTTTTATGCAAAATTAATGGACAATACATCGTCAATTTTTCATGCCAAAAATTTTTTCATGCAAAAAATATAGTGGACTATATATACATCGTCTTTTTTATGCAAATTTAATGGACTATACATCGTCCATTTTTCATGGCAAAAATTTTTTCATGCAAAAAATATAATGGACTATACATCGTCTTTTTTATGCAATTTTAATGGACTATACATTGTCCATTTTTCATGCCAAAAATTTTTTCATGCAAAAAATCTATACATCGTCTTTTTTATGCAAAATTAATGGACTATACATCGTCAATTTTTCATGCCAAAAATTTTTTCATGCAAAAAATATAATGGACTATACATCGTCTTTTTTATGGAAAATTAGTGGACTATACATCGTCAATTTTTCATGCCAAAAATTTTTTCATGCAAAAAATATAGTGGACTATATATACATCGTAAATTTTTCATGCCAAAAATTTTTTCATGCAAAAAATATAGTGGACTATACATCGTCTTTTTTATGCAAATTTAATGGACTATACATCGTCCATTTTTCATGGAAAAAATTTTTTCATGCAAAAAATATAATGGACTCTACTACATCGTCTTTTTTATGCAAAATTAATGGACTATTCATCGTCCATTTTTCATGCCAAAATTTTTTTCATGCAAAAAATTAATGAACTATACATCGTCTGTTTTATGCAAAAATTAATGGACTATACATCGTCCATTTTTTATTCCAAAAATTTTTTCATGCAAAAAATATAACGGACTATACATCGTCTTTTTTATGCAAATTTAATGGACTATACATCGTCCATTTTTCATGGCAAAAATTTTTTCATGCAAAAAATATAATGGACTATACACCGTCTTTTTTATGCAAATTTAATGGACCATTTTTCATGCCAAAAATTTTTTCATGCAAAAAATATAGTGGACTATACATCGTCTTTTTTATGCAAAATTAATGGACTATACATCGTCCATTTTTCATGGCAAAAATTTTTTCATGCAAAAAATATAGTGGACTATACATCGTCTTTTTAAGCAAATTTAATGGACTATACATCGTCCATTTTTCATGGCAAAAATTTTTTCATGCAAAAAATATAATGGACTATACATCGTCTTTTTTATGCAAATTTAATGGACTATACATCGTCCATTTTTCATGGCAAAAATTTTTTCATGCAAAAAATATAATGGACTATACATCGTCTTTTTTATGTAAAATTAATGGACTATACATCGACAATTTTTCATGCCAAAAATTTTTTCATGCAAAAAATATAGTGGACTATACATCGTCTTTTTTATGCAAAATTAATGGACTATACATCGTCCATTTTTCATGGCAAAAATTTTTTCATCGACTTTTTTATGCAAAATTAATGGACTATACTTCGTCCATTTTCCATGCCAAAAATTTTTTCATGCAAAAGATATAAGACTATACATCGACTTTTTTATGCAAAATTAATGGACTATTCATCGTCCATTTTTCATGCCAAAATTTTTTTCATGCAAAAAATATAATGGACTATACATTGTCTTTTTTATGCAAAATTAATGGACAATACATCGTCAATTTTTCATGCCAAAAATTTTTTCATGCAAAAAATATAGTGGACTATATATACATCGTCTTTTTTATGCAAATTTAATGGACTATACATCGTCCATTTTTCATGGCAAAAATTTTTTCATGCAAAAAATATAATGGACTATACATAATCTTTTTTATGCAATTTTAATGGACTATACATTGTCCATTTTTCATGCCAAAAATTTTTTCATGCAAAAAATCTATACATCGTCTTTTTTATGCAAAATTAATGGACTATACATCGTCAATTTTTCATGCCAAAAATTTTTTCATGCAAAAAATATAATGGACTATACATCGTCTTTTTTATGCAAAATTAGTGGACTATACATCGTCAATTTTTCATGCCAAAAATTTTTTCATGCAAAAAATATAATGGGCTCTACTACATCGTCTTTTTTATGCAAAATTAATGGACTATTCATCGTCCATTTTTCATGCCAAAATTTTTTTCATGCAAAAAATTAATGAACTATACATCGTCTGTTTTATGCAAAAATTAATGGACTATACATCGTCCATTTTTTATACCAAAAATTTTTTCATGCAAAAAATATAACGGACTATACATCGTCTTTTTTATGCAAATTTAATGGACTATACATCGTCCATTTTTCATGGCAAAAATTTTTTCATGCAAAAAATATAATGGACTATACACCGTCTTTTTTATGCAAATTTAATGGACCATTTTTCATGCCAAAAATTTTTTCATGCAAAAAATATAGTGGACTATACATCGTCTTTTTTATGCAAAATTAATGGACTATACATCGTCCATTTTTCATGGCAAAAATTTTTTCATGCAAAAAATATAGTGGACTATACATCGTCTTTTTAAGCAAATTTAATGGACTATACATCGTCCATTTTTCATGGCAAAAATTTTTTCATGGAAAAAATATAATAGACTATACATCGTCTTTTTTATGCAAATTTAATGGACTATACATCGTCCATTTTTCATGCCCAAAATTTTTTTATGCAAAAAATATAATGGACTATTTATCGTCTTTTTATGCAAAATTAATGGACTATACATCGTCAATTTTTCATGCCAAAAATTTTTTCATGCAAAAAATATAGTGGACTATACATCGTCTTTTTTATGCAAATTTAATGGACTATACATCGTCCATTTTTCATGCCAAAAATTTTTTCATGCAAAAAATATAATGGACATACATCGTCTTTTTTATGCAAAATTAATGGACTATACATCGTCAATGTTTCATGCCAAAAATTTTTTCATGCAAAATTAATGGACTATACATCGTCCATTTTTCATGGCAAAAATTTTTTCATGCAAAAGATATAATGGACTATACATCGACTTTTTGATGCAAAATTAATGGACTATACTTCGTCTATTTTCCATGCCAAAAATTTTTTCATGCAAAAAATATAGTGGACTATACATCGTCTTTTTTATGCAAAATTAGTGGACTATTCATCGTCCATTTTTAATGCCAAAATTTTTTCATGCAAAAGATATAATGGACTATACATCGTCTTTTTTATGCAAAATTAATGGACTATACATCGTCAATTTTTCATGCCAAAAATTTTTTCATGCAAAAAATATAATGGACTATATATACATCGTCTTTTTTATGCAAAATTAGTGGACTATTCATCGTCCATTTTTAATGCCAAAATTTTTTTCATGCAAAAAATATAATGGACTATACATTGTCTTTTTTATGCAAAATTAATGGACAATACATCGTCAATTTTTCATGCCAAAAATTTTTTCATGCAAAAAATATAGTGGACTATACATCGTCTTTTTTATGCAAATTTAATGGACTATACATCGTCCATTTTTCATGCCAAAAATTTTTTCATGCAAAAAATATAATGGACATACATCGTCTTTTTTATGCAAAATTAATGGACTATACATCGTCAATGTTTCATGCCAAAAATTTTTTCATGCAAAATTAATGGACTATACATCGTCCATTTTTCATGGCAAAAATTTTTTCATGCAAAAGATATAATGGACTATACATCGACTTTTTGATGCAAAATTAATGGACTATACTTCGTCTATTTTCCATGCCAAAAATTTTTTCATGCAAAAAATATAGTGGACTATACATCGTCTTTTTTATGCAAATTTAATGGACTATACATCGTCCATTTTTCATGCCAAAAATTTTTTCATCCAAAAAATATAATGGACTATACATCGTCTTTTTATGCAAAATTAATGGACTATACATCGTCCATTTTTCATGCCAAAAATTTTTTCATCCAAAAAATATAATGGACTATACATCGTCTTTTTTAGGCAAAATTAATGGACTATACATCTTCAATTTTTCATGCCAAAAATTTTTTCATGCAAAAAATATAATTGACTATACATCGTCTTTTTTATGCAAATTTAATGGACATCGTCCATTTTTCATGGCAAAAATTTTTTCATGCAAAAAATATAATGGACTATACATTGTCTTTTTTATGCAAAATTAATGGACTATACATTGTCTTTTTTATGCAAAATTAATGGACTATACATCGTCAATTTTTCATGCCAAAGATTTTTTCATGCAAAAAATATAGTGGACTATACATCGTCCATTTTTTATGCCAAAAATTTTTTCATCCAAAAAATATAATGGACTATACATCGTCTTTTTTATGCAAATTTAATGGACTATACATCGTCCATTTTTCATGGCAAAAATTTTTTCATGCAAAAAATATAATGGACTATACATCGTCTTTTTTATGCAAAATTAATGGACTATACATCGTCAATTTTTCATGCCAAAAATTTTTTCATGCAAAAAATATAGTGGACTATACAACGTCTTTTTTATGCAAAATTAATGGACTATACATCGTCAATTTTTCATGGCAAAAATTTTTTCATGCAAAAAATATATTGGACTATACATCGTCTTTTTAAGCAAATTTAATGGACTATACATCGTCCATTTTTCATGGCAAAAATTTTTTCATGCAAAAGATATAATGGACTATACATCGACTTTTTGATGCAAAATTAATGGACTATACTTCGTCTATTTTCCATGCCAAAAATTTTTTCATGCAAAAAATATAGTGGACTATACATCGTCTTTTTTATGCAAATTTAATGGACTATACATCGTCCATTTTTCATGCCAAAAATTTTTTCATCCAAAAAATATAATGGACTATACACCGTCTTTTTTATGCAAATTTAATGGACCATTTTTCATGCCAAAAATTTTTTCATGCAAAAAATATAGTGGACTATACATCGTCTTTTTTATGCAAAATTAATGGACTATACATCGTCCATTTTTCATGGCAAAAATTGTTTCATGCAAAAGATATACATCGTCTTTTTTATGCAAAATTAATGGACTATACTTCGTCTATTTTTCATGCCAAAAATTTTTTCATGCAAAAAATATAGTGGACTATACATCGTCTTTTTTATGCAAATTTAATGGACTATACATCGTCCATTTTTCATGCCAAAAATTTTTTCATCCAAAAAATATAATGGACTATACATCGTCTTTTTTATGCAAAATTAATGGACTATACATCGTCAATTTTTCATGCCAAAAATTTTTTCATGCAAAAAATATAGTGGACTATATATACATCGTCTTTTTATGCAAAATTAATGAACTATACATCGTCCATTTTTCATGGCAAAAATTTTTTCATGCAAAAGATATAAGACTATACATCGACTTTTTTATGCAAAATTAATGGACTATTCATCGTCCATTTTTCATGCCAAAATTTTTTTCATGCAAAAAATATAATGGACTATACATTGTCTTTTTTATGCAAAATTAATGGACAATACATCGTCAATTTTTCATGCCAAAAATTTTTTCATGCAAAAAATATAGTGGACTATACATCGTCTTTTTTATGCAAATTTAATGGACTATACATCGTCCATTTTTCATGCCAAAAATTTTTTCATGCAAAAAATATAATGGACTATACATCGTCTTTTTTATGCAATTTTAATGGACTATACATTGTCCATTTTTCATGCCAAAAATTTTTTCATGCAAAAAATCTATACATCGTCTTTTTTATGCAAAATTAATGGACTAGACATCGTCAATTTTTCATGCCAAAAATTTTTTCATGCAAAAAATATAGTGGACTATACATCGTCTTTTTTATGCAAAATTAGTGGACTATACATCGTTAATTTTTCATGGCAAAAATTTTTTCATGCAAAAAATATAGTGGACTATACATCGTAAATTTTTCATGCCAAAAATTTTTTCATGTAAAAAATATAGTGGACTATACATCGTCTTTTTTATGCAAATTTAATGGACTATACATCGTCCATTTTTCATGGAAAAAATTTTTTCATGCAAAAAATATAATGGACTCTACTACATCGTCTTTTTTATGCAAAATTAATGGACTATTCATCGTCCATTTTTCATGCCAAAATTTTTTTCATGCAAAAAATTAATGAACTATACATCGTCTGTTTTATGCAAAAATTAATGGACTATACATCGTCCATTTTTTATTCCAAAAATTTTTTCATGCAAAAAATATAACGGACTATACATCGTCTTTTTTATGCAAATTTAATGGACTATACATCGTCCATTTTTCATGGCAAAAATTTTTTCATGAAAAAAATATAATGGACTATACACCGTCTTTTTTATGCAAATTTAATGGACCATTTTTCATGGCAAAAATTTTTTCATGCAAAAAATATAGTGGACTATACATCGTCTTTTTTATGCAAAATTAATGGACTATACATCGTCCATTTTTCATGGCAAACATTTTTTCATGCAAAAAATATAGTGGACTATACATCGTCTTTTTAAGCAAATTTAATGGACTTTACATCGTCCATTTTTCATGGCAAAAATTTTTTAATGCAAAAAATATAATGGACTATACATCGTCTTTTTTATGCAAATTTAATGGACTATACATCGTCCATTTTTCATGCCAAAATTTTTTTCATGCAAAAAATTAATGAACTATACATCGTCTGTTTTATGCAAAAATTAATGGACTATACATCGTCCATTTTTTATTCCAAAAATTTTTTCATGCAAAAAATATAACGGACTATACATCGTCTTTTTTATGCAAATTTAATGGACTATACATCGTCAATTTTTCATGCCAAAAATTTTTTCATGCAAAATTAATGGACTATACATCGTCCATTTTTCATGGCAAAAATTTTTTCATGCAAAAGATATAATGGACTATACATCGACTTTTTTATGCAAAATTAATGGACTATACTTCGTCTATTTTCCGTGCCAAAAATTTTTTCATGAAAAAAATATAGTGGACTATACATCGTCTTTTTATGCAAAATTAATGGACTATACATCGTCCATTTTTCATGCCAAAAATTTTTTCATCCAAAAAATATAATGGACTATACATCGTCTTTTTTATGCAAATTTAATGGACTATACATCGTCCATTTTTCATGCCCAAAATTTTTTCATACAAAAAATATAATGGACTATAATCGTCTTTTTTATGCAAAATTAATGGACTATACATCGTCAATTTTTCATGCCAAAAATTTTTTCATGCAAAAAATATAGTGGACTATATATACATCGTCTTTTTTATGCAAAATTAATGAACTATACATCGTCCGTTTTTCATGGCAAAAATTTTTTCATGCAAAAGATATAAGACTATACATTGACTTTTTTATGCAAAATTAATGGACTATTCATCGTCCATTTTTCATGCCAAAATTTTTTTCATGCAAAAAATATAATGGACTATACATTGTCTTTTTAATGCAAAATTAATGGACAATACATCGTAAATTTTTCATGGCAAAAATTTTTTCATGCAAAAAATATAGTGGACTATACATCGTCTTTTTAAGCAAATTTAATTTACTATACATCGTCCATTTTTCATGCCAAAAATTTTTTCATCCAAAAAATATAATGGACTATACATCGTCTTTTTTATGCAAAATTAATGGACTATACATCGTCCATTTTTCATGGGAAAAATTTTTTCATGCAAAAAATATAGTGGACTATACATCGTCTTTTTTATGCAAATTTAATGGACTATACATCGTCCATTTTTCATGGCAAAAATTTTTTCATGCAAAAAATATAATGGACTATACATCGTCTTTTTTATGCAAAATTAATGGACTATACATCGTCAATTTTTCATGGCAAAAATTTTTTCATGCAAAAAATATAGTGGACTATACATCGTCTTTTTAAGCAAATTTAATGGACTATACATCGTCCATTTTTCATGCCAAAAATTTTTTCATCCAAAAAATATAATGGACTATACATCGTCTTTTTTATGCAAAAATAATGGACTATATATACATCGTCAATTTTTCATGCCAAAAATTTTTTCATGCAAAAAATATAGTGGACTATACATCGTCTTTTTTATGCAAATTTAATGGACTATACATCGTCCATTTTTCATGCCAAAAATTTTTTCATGCAAAAAATATAATGGACTATATATACATCGTCTTTTTTATGCAAAATTAATGGACTATACATCGGCAATTTTTCATGGGAAAAATTTTTTCATGCAAAAAATATAGTGGACTATACATCGTCTTTTTAAGCAAATTTAATGGACTATACATCGTCCATTTTTCATGGCAAAAATTTTTTCATGCAAAAGATATAATGGACTATACATCGACTTTTTTATGCAAAATTAATGGACTATACTTCGTCCATTTTTCATGGCAAAAATTTTTTCATGCAAAAAATATAGTGGACTCTACATCGTTTTTTTATGCAAATTTAATGGACTATACATCGTCAATTTTTCATGCCAAAAATTTTTTCATGCAAAAAATATTGTGGACTATACATCAAAAATTTGTTCATGCAAAAGATATAATGGACTATACATCGACTTTTTTATGCAAAATTAATGGACTATACTTCGTCTATTTTCCATGCCAAAAATTTTTTCATGCAAAAAATATAGTGGACTATACATCGTCTTTTTTATGCAAATTTAATGGACTATACATCGTCCATTTTTCATGCCAAAAATTTTTTCATCCAAAAAATATAATGGACTATTATACATCGTCTTTTTTATGCAAAATTAATGGACTATACATCGTCCATTTTTCATGCCAAGAATTTTTTCATGCAAAAAATATAGTGGACTTTATATACATCGTCTTTTTTATGCAAAATTAATGAACTATACATCGTCCATTTTTCATGGCAAAAATTTTTTCATGCAAAAGATATAAGACTATACATCGACTTTTTTATGCAAAATTAATGGACTATTCATCGTCCATTTTTCATGGCAAAATTTTTTTCATGCAAAAAATATAATGGACTATACATTGTATTTTTTATGCAAAATTAATGGACAATACATCGTCAATTTTTCATGCCAAAAATTTTTTCATGCAAAAAATATAGTGGACTATACATCGTCTTTTTTATGCAAATTTAATGGACTATACATCGTCCATTTTTCATGGCAAAAATTTTTTCATGCAAAAAATATAATGGACTATACATCGTCTTTTTTATGAAATTTTAATGAACTATACATTGTCCATTTTTCATGCCAAAAATTTTTTCATGCAAAAAATCTATACATCGTCTTTTTTATGCAAAATTAATGGACTATACATCGTCAATTTTTCATGCCAAAAATTTTTTCATGCAAAAAATATAATGGACTATACATCGTCTTTTTTATGCAAAATTAGTGGACTATACATCGTCAATTTTTCATGCCAAAAATTTTTTCATGCAAAAAATATAGTGGACTATATACATCGTAAATTTTTCATGCCAAAAATTTTTTCATGCAAAAAATATAGTGGACTATACATCGTCTTTTTTATGCAAATTTAATGGACTATACATCGTCCATTTTTCATGGCAAAAATTTTTTCATGCAAAAAATATAGTGGACTATATATACATCGTCTTTTTTATGCAAAATTAATGAACTATATATACATCGTCCATTTTTCATGCCAAAAATTTTTTCATCCAAAAAATATAATGGACTATACATCGTCTTTTTTATGCAAAATTAATGGACTATACATCGTCCATTTTTCATGCCAAAAATTTTTTCATGCAAAAAATATAATGGACTATACATCGTCTTTTTTATGCAAAATTAATGGACTATACATCGTCAATTTTTCATGCCAAAAATTTTTTCATGCAAAAAATATAGTGGACTATATATACATCATCTTTTTTATTCAAAAGTAATGAACTATACATCGTCCATTTTTCATGGCAAAAATTTTTTCATGCAAAAGATATAAGACTATACATCGTCTTTTTTATGCAAAATTAATGGACTATTCATCGTCCATTTTTCATGCCAAATTTTTTTCATGCAAAAAATTAATGAACTATACATCGTCTGTTTTATGCAAAAATTAATGGACTATCGTCCATTTTTTATGCCAAAAATTTTTTCATGCAAAAAATATAATGGACTATACATCGTCTTTTTTATGCAAATTTAATGGACTATACATCGTCCATTTTTCATGGCAAAAATTTTTTCATGCAAAAAATATAATGGACTATACATCGTCTTTTTTATGCAAAATTAATGGACTATACATCGTCAATTTTTCATGCCAAAATTTTTTCATGCAAAAAATATAGTGGACTATACATCGTCTTTTTTATGCAAAATTAATGGACTATACATCGTCTATTTTTCATGGCAAAAATTTTTTCATGCAAAAAATATAGTGGACTATACATCGTCTTTTTACATCGTCCATTTTTCATGCCAAAAATTTTTTCATGCAAAAAATATAATGGACTATACACCGTCTTTTTTATGCAAATTTAATGGACCATTTTTCATGGCAAAAATTTTTTCATGCAAAAAATATAGTGGACTATACATCGTCTTTTTTATGCAAAATTAATGGACTATACATCGTCCATTTTTCATGGGAAAAATTTTTTCATGCAAAAGATATAATGGACTATACATCGACTTTTTTATGCAAAATTAATGGACTATACTTCGTCTATTTTCCATGCCAAAAATTTTTTCATGCAAAAAATATAGTGGACTATACATCGTCTTTTTTATGCAAATTTAATGGACTATACATCGTCCATTTTTCATGCCAAAAATTTTTTCATCCAAAAAATATAATGGACTATATATACGTCGTCTTTTTTATGCAAAATTAATGGTCAATTTTTCATGGCAAAAATTTTTTCATGCAAAAAATATAGTGGACTATATATACATCGTCTTTTTTATGCAAAAGTAATGAACTATACATCGTCCAGTTTTCATGGCAAAAATTTTTTCATGCAAAAGATATAAGACTATACATCGTCTTTTTTATGCAAAATTAATGGACTATACATCGTCAATTTTTAATGCCAAAAATTTTTTCATGCAAAAAATATAATGGACTATACATCGTCTTTTTTATGCAAAATTAGTGGACTATACATCGTCAATTTTTCATGCCAAAAATTTTTTCATGCAAAAAATATAGTGGACTATACATCGTAAATTTTTCATGCCAAAAATTTTTTCATGCAAAAAATATAGTGGACTATACATCGTCTTTTTTATGCAAATTTAATGGACTATACATCGTCCATTTTTCATGGCAAAAATTTTTTCATGCAAAAAATATAATGGACTATACATCGTCTTTTGTATGCAATTTTAATGGACTATACATCGTCCATTTTTCATGGCAAAAATTTTTTCATGCAAAAAATCTATACATCGTCTTTTTTATGCAAAATTAATGGACTATACATCGTCAATTTTTCATGGCAAAAATTTTTTCATGCAAAAAATATAATGGACTATACATCGTCTTTTTTATGCAAAATTAGTGGACTATACATCGTCAATTTTTCATGCCAAAAATTTTTTCATGCAAAAAATATAGTGGACTATATACATCGTAAATTTTTCATGCCAAAAATTTTTTCATGCAAAAAATATAGTGGACTATACATCGTCTTTTTTATGCAAATTTAATGGACTATACATCGTCCATTTTTCATGCCAAAAATTTTTTCATGCAAAAAATATAGTGGACTATATATACATCATCTTTTTTATGCAAAAGTAATGAACTATACATCGTCCATTTTTCATGGCAAAAATTTTTTCATGCAAAAGATATAAGACTATACATCGTCTTTTTTATGCAAAATTAATGGACTATTCATCGTCCATTTTTCATGCCAAAATTTTTTTCATGCAAAAAATTAATGAACTATACATCGTCTGTTTTATGCAAAAATTAATGGACTATCGTCCATTTTTTATGCCAAAAATTTTTTCATGCAAAAAATATAATGGACTATACATCGTCTTTTTTATGCAAATTTAATGGACTATACATCGTCCATTTTTCATGGCAAAAATTTTTTCATGCAAAAAATATAATGGACTATACATCGTCTTTTTTATGCAAAATTAATGGACTATACATCGTCAATTTTTCATGCCAAAAATTTTTTCATGCAAAAAATATAGTGGACTATACATCGTCTTTTTTATGCAAAATTAATGGACTATACATCGTCTATTTTTCATGGCAAAAATTTTTTCATGCAAAAAATATAGTGGACTATACATCGTCTTTTTAAGCAAATTTAATGGACTATACATCGTCCATTTTTCATGCCAAAAATTTTTTCATGCAAAAAATATAATGGACTATACACCGTCTTTTTTATGCAAATTTAATGGACCATTTTTCATGGCAAAAATTTTTTCATGCAAAAAATATAGTGGACTATACATCGTCTTTTTTATGCAAAATTAATGGACTATACATCGTCAATTTTTCATGCCAAAAATTTTTTCATGCAAAAAATATAATGGACTATACATCGTCTTTTTTATGCAAAATTAGTGGACTATACATCGTCAATTTTTCATGCCAAAAATTTTTTCATGCAAAAAATATAGTGGACTATACATCGTAAATTTTTCATGCCAAAAATTTTTTCATGCAAAAAATATAGTGGACTATATATACATCGTCTTTTTTATGCAAAATTAATGAACTATACATCGTCCAGTTTTCATGGCAAAAATTTTTTCATGCAAAAGATATAAGACTATACATTGTCTTTTTTATGCAAAATTAATGGACAATACATCGTCAATTTTTCATGCAAAAAATATAGTGGACTATACATCGTCTTTTTTATGCAAATTTAATGGACTATACATCGTCCATTTTTCATGGCAAAAATTTTTTCATGCAAAAAATATAATGGACTATACATCGTCTTTTTTATGCAATTTTAATGAACTATACATTGTCCATTTTTCATGCCAAAAATTTATTCATGCAAAAAATCTATACATCGTCTTTTTTATGCAAAATTAATGGACTATACATCGTCAATTTTTCATGCCAAAAATTTTTTCATGCAAAAAATATAATGGACTATACATCGTCTTTTTTATGCAAAATTAGTGGACTATACATCGTCAATTTTTCATGCCAAAAATTTTTTCATGCAAAAAATATAGTGGACTATACATCGTAAATTTTTCATGCCAAAAATTTTTTTATGCAAAAAATATAGTGGACTAAACATCGTCCTTTTTATGCAAATTTAATGGACTATACATCGTCCATTTTTCATGGCAAAAATTTTTTCATGCAAAAAATATAATGGACTATACATCGTCTTTTGTATGCAATTTTAATGGACTATACATCGTCCATTTTTCATGGCAAAAATTTTTTCATGCAAAAAATCTATACATCGTCTTTTTTATGCAAAATTAATGGACTATACATCGTCAATTTTTCATGCCAAAAATTTTTTCATGCAAAAAATATAATGGACTATACATCGTCTTTTTTATGCAAAATTAGTGGACTATACATCGTCAATTTTTCATGCCAAAAATTTTTTCATGCAAAAAATATAGTGGACTATACATCGTCTTTTTTATGCAAATTTAATGGACTATACGTCGTCCATTTTTCATGGAAAAAATTTTTTCATGCAAAAAATATAATGGACTCTACTACATCGTCTTTTTTATGCAAAATTAATGGACTATTCATCGTCCATTTTTCATGCCAAAATTTTTTTCATGCAAAAAATTAATGAACTATACATCGTCTGTTTTATGCAAAAATTAATGGACTATACATCGACAATTTTTCATGCCAAAAATTTTTTCATGCAAAAAATATAGTGGACTATACATCGTCTTTTTTATGCAAAATTAATGGACTATACATCGTCCATTTTTCATGGCAAAAATTTTTTCATGCAAAAGATATAATGGACTATACATCGACTTTTTTATGCAAAATTAATGGACTATACTTCGTCCATTTTCCATGCCAAAAATTTTTTCATGCAAAAAATATAGTGGACTATACATCGTCTTTTTTATGCAAATTTAATGGACTATACATCATCCATTTTTCATGCCTAAAATTTTTTCGTCCAAAAAATATAATGGAATATATATACATCGTCTTTTTTATGCAAAATTAATGAACTATACATCGTCCATTTTTCATGGCAAAAATTTTTTCATGCAAAAGAAGTAGGGTGTATAAGACAGTTCTGGAAACAGAGCAGGGAGCAAAAAATTTATACTAATTTTGTATGGCATGAACGATGAAAATCTGTGTAATGCATACTTGGCAACACTGGTCAGTTGAATGTGTGTTTAAAATAGGGTGGTACTTACTGGAAGTTTTTGAAATTGTGTGTGAGTAATGGGTTGGTACGACGACTTGGTTTGGCTTGGTTGAGTTTGGTCGGGGTTTGAGCGGGAGTTGGTCGGGATTTGGTCGGGGTTTGGGCGGGATTTGGTCGGGTTTTGGGTGGGGTTGGTTAGGATTTGTATACTAATTTTGTATGAGAAAACTAACAACGATGATGTAAGTACCACCCTATTTTGTTGTTCTGTTTTTAAAAGTTCTGTTGTGGTTTTTTTTTTTCGCTGATATGAATGAATGTGCGTTTGAAACAGTTGATTTAATTAAGTTGTTTGAATACAAAAGCTTGATACTAACCATACACAACAAAGTTGATAAGAAATAAAAAAACCAAAAACAATACTCTTTTTGTATTTATGTACATATATATTTTATTTATTAATTTGTTTGAACATTTTATAATATAATAAAAAATATCTAGTTTAAAAAGAATAAATCTCATATTGAAGTATGTATTTTTGTTTTATATGAATTAGACTTTATTAAAATTTCAATTTTTGTTTATTTTGAAATGTCCCCAAGCATAGGTATTAATATCATCTTCTCTTATATAACGTTTATCATCATCATAACTTAATACAACTTTTGATATTTGTTGTGTATAAATTTCATGTAGGATAGATTTAAATATATACATTTTATCGTGATATATGGTTTTATCTATCAAACAGTTACGATAATCATTTATAGTTAGTTTTTTTAAAGCAGAGTTTTTTACACCTTTAGCTTTTTTGATTTCTTGTTTATCGTCAACAGCTATTGAATATACTTTTGATCGAAGTCCAATAAATTCTAACATTACATGGCCATTATTCTCATCTTTCATCATTCCCAAGACTTTTTTGTTTTGCAAGGGGAAATTGAAAACATTATTAATTGAATAGTCTGATGTATCAAAGTTTAGATGAAGATCATTGTAAATATCTTTATAAAAATCATTTGTTCTTATTGTGTAAATTAAAGAATCAGTATCCATATAATTTAGTTTTAAATTTTCATTAAACTTTGCCTGCATATACTGATAGTGAAAGTCATACATTTTATATTTAGATAGTTCTAGAACTGAAAACCCTAAATATATAGGTTTATTAAATGTTACGCTATCCACACTCATTTGAATTGCAATCATATTATCGGTAAAATGTGTTGAACTATGAAAATTAGGTTTTGCTATAAGAGCTCGTGCGCCCAAACGCTTGTGTTGACTCTCCCAAGCATTAACGATTTTTACATTTTTACGTTTTTCAACATTTTCCATAGTTTTACCGTATACCGCATTATTTAAAAGTTTAAAAAAATTTTTTTCAAACTCATTTTTGGCATTGGTTCGATGAAAGGTATTTAAATCGATATACTGTTTCAACCAAGTTGATTGTTTAAATCTTAATATTCTGTGAATTTTAACTAATTTTAAACCATTTCTAATACACTGTTGAAGATTTCGATAGTGAATTACATATGATTTTTTGTTAGTTAAATCGGGAATTAGTTTCTTTATATTATGATGTTGTATTGGTGAACTTTTAAGTTCAGCACAAAACGGTAAATCATTATGACTATCATGTAGTTCTTCAGGATAGTCTAAATCAACTTCTAAAATGTAACCAAAATCAGAGTTTTCAGATACTTTTGAAATATCAAAATTATCTATATCTTCAATCCATTCAAATTTACCTTCTGGTAAATATTCAGACATTGCCCAACCATACAAGTTGTTCGCATCTAAATACATAAGATATTGTGAGGGTTTAGAGCAATCATATGTTTTCATATATTTATGATTTGCAACTGTTCGACGTGTTGTGCATTGAACAATACCACCTCTTATTCCTTTTTTAATGAAATTATACATATTTATATCGGTGAATAATTCCAATTTAATTTTTGTTATTTTTAACATGGCATCCCACGATAAACCAGGTGTTGTATAGTAATGACATGGATCAAGATGATATATTGATTTACAAACAGAACGAAAATTTTCAAATACATCAGTTAAAAGAAGCACATCAGTTTTTAGATATAAAAGCATATACTCATTCAGAGATTGACAGTTAAATGCAGACCAAACACTTAACGCGTGCTCATAATCAGCAATAGTACATTCTTTATTATTTAAAGTAGAGAAAAACTGTTCACGAGAAGGCAAGACATTTTCATTTAATTTTTCAACTGAATCGATATAATCATAAGGAAATATACCTTTTCTTTTCAAAAGATTAAATTCTAAATGATTTGGATATATTGATTGCAGTGTTTTAAAGTTATCATCATGCAAATAATTAGATAATTTATCTAAACTAGACGACATAAATTTAAAAGAATCAAGAAAACGTAATTCTAAATTATATTTGTCGGTTATTTGAATTCTTTTTCTAACAGATATATACAATTCTTTATTAAGTGGTATAACATCTATATCACCTGGATAATCTGCTAGAGCCTTTACAAACAAATGACAATCATAACCTGAAAAGTTATGAAAAATTATTGGAATAAAGTTAGGTAATTGATAATTAATATTACATTTCCAATGAGCTGGCCCGCGATATTGACCAGTTAAATGACAATGATCAGCACATCTATCATCATCTAGAATTTGTTTACATATATGACACTCATTAGTATTATAATGTTTTTCAACTTCATGGGGTAATAGAGAATTCATTGGCACTACTTTCATTAGAAAGTTTGTACACAAAAAACGTGCATCCTCAATCAAATTTTGTACAAAATCTTTAACAACATCGTTACCCGTATACGTTCTAAGCTTATTCAGTTTAGAATCAAAAGATGATTTTATGTAGTAGCTGTAAGCTATAGGTATATGTTTTTGAATGCTTGTGACATTATTAGAATTTTCGTTGTTAATTTTACTTAATATACATTCAAAATCCGCATAGATAACAAATGGTACATCTAATTGATTTTTAAAATTTTTGAACTGCGATATATTATCATCCTTAACACCCGATGGCATTTTGGTGACAATTTTATTGCATTCTTGTTTATGTTTTAACAACAAGAGTTCACTGCTTGAATAGTGTAAGCAAAAATTACAAAAATATTTAGCACCGTCATGTTTTGAAACTTGTGTGCTCAATAAACGACTTATGTTTTTTATCCAAACATAATGTGATTCATCGTTTTTATCATCTTGAATGTATAGTAAATTTATATGATTAATTTTTTCATCAGCTGTCTTATAATATGGTCCAACGATTTCTTTTTTTATCACATCACATCCAAAAACATTCACGCTTATATTTAAATTGTTTTTCTCAAATATCTTAATATCACCAATAGATAGAGGAAAGGTTAAGTTGTTGAAATCAATGGTTATTCCATTTGTTAGTGTTATTAGGCTCTGTGTGATAACGTTACTATAATGTGAATATTTTGGATTTAAATGATGGTTTTCTAATGCAGCTATAAGAGCCCATTTAAAACAATAATTATCATTATTTTTAATATTGATGCACGCTTTTTTATTTCTGATAAATGCCGGTAGTTCTAAATATTTAGATCCTTTTATAGGACAATACTTGTTGATATTAATTTCAATTTTATTGATACAAACTAGAGACCAACCACTATCTCTCTCTTGAAACTCATCCATTTTGCTTGCTATTTCTATACAATGATTATCGTAAATGTCAGATAGATCTTGTTCTAATTGTGCTATTACCATTTTCGTTTGAAAAGATTTAATACTAATTAGTGTGCTATCATCATCTACTGTTTCATTATTTTTTGAGAATTTTATATATTCTGCAAAAAGTTCTATATTAAATTTTATATTTTTATGTTCTAATAACGTATTTTTTAAAATATTTATAATACTTTCTTTTGCATTCGAAAATAAAATGTTTAATGAAAGCTCATCTACCTTTTTATTTTCGTATACAAAAGTTTGAATACGCTTAGAAAATAAATTTTTACTTATATATATATCATTGTTTATAAATATACGATTATTATTTTTTTTATGTTCATTAGTTCTCAAATGATGAGACCAAGAACCTTTACTTATATTTAATTTGCAACTATCACATCGTATATAGCTACACGATGGACTTTCTTCAATATTTTCACTTTTTAAATTTAGTTTTGTTTTGTTATATTTTAGGTTAGTATGCTTATTACTAAAATGCCTCTTGAAATTAAATTTGGATACGAAAGACGTTCCACAAATTTCACAGATGAACATGATTAGGCAGAAAATGAAAGTAATGTGCTGAAATTTAAATTGAAATTTAAATAAACAGAAATTATAGATTTGCTATTCATATCTACAAAATACCTGGACTTAGTAAAGATAGTAAAGATGTTTATAGAAATTTTATGATTTCACAATTTCAGTTTAAAATAAACAGCAGAAATGAAAGTAATGTGCTGAAATTTAAATTGAAATTTAAATTAGCACAAATTAACAAGTTATAGATTTGTTTTTTTAGCACAACATACCTGGACTTGGTGAAGATGTTTGTATAAATTAATTAATTAATTTCTCTTCAATAATTGCTCGAGCTTAAGGTCACTTATGGTTTTATAAAAATGAATTTGTATATTTTCAATTTTCGATTTCCTTTGGATATCTTCTTCAGGAAATATTTTGTGTTGTGTTATAAAATTTTCAAATTTGAAAATTAATTAATTTCACAATTCACTGTTAAAAATTTAACACTTAGCACTTCAATCACTGAAATCGTTTTTTTTTTTTTTTTTTTTTTTTTTTTTTTAGTTTTCTTTTTATTACGTGAGACGCGCTTTCTAAGAATGATCAAAATTAATTGTTGCATTAAAACTCATTACCAAATGTTTTTTATATACTTTTTATTCTTACTAAAATAAAGCTTTGATAAAAAAGTTGTGGTCAAATGTTAAAAAAAAAAATTAACAAACAAATGCTTATATTTTAATTGTAACCACATTTTTAATTAAGTAAATATGTTATACTACATTTTTGTTATTAACATATTATTATTCAAAGTATGTATGTAAATAATTTCTGCTTCCATTTGTTGGGGCTTCAATAATTAAGCTGTTTGAATACAAAAGCTGGATACTGACCATACACAACAAAGTTGATTAGAAATAAAAATCAAAACTATACTATTTATGTATATACATATGTATATTTTATTTATTAATTTGCTTTAAAATTTTCTAATACAACAGAAAAATAAATCTAATATTCAAGTACATAAAAAAAAAAAAAAAAAATATTATTGAAGTTCATCAATGTTAAAGATTCACATTATCTCCTTAGTGTATCTTGAGCTAGAACGATAACAAAAAAAAAAAAAATAATATTTAGATTTAATAATAATAAAATAAATAAAAAAAAAACTGTTTACCAAAAATTACCTGTTGCAGCTGCATGTATATTTAGCTCGTAATATGCACTGCTGTTGCTACCTTTTCTATCTTTAGTAAGATAGTAGGTATTGCGGGTAAATTCCTCTATACACTTATCGTCTAAAGTGTCGTTGAATATACCAGGTAGGTATATGTATTTGGTGTTTTCCACCAAACAACGAACTTTTTTACCATAGGGCGTCTGAACACGCTCCATTTTTGTTATGATGTATTTATACCCAAACACCATCTCCTTTATGGGGAGAATGCTCTTAGTTTGGGTTTTTTTGAAAATGGATTTTAATTGTGCTTCCATTGTGATTTACTTAACTTGAATGACACTTAAAGTAAAACTAGCGGGGGGTTTTTATACAAAATTCAGAAATGTAATTTTTCTTCTAAACAGGAAAAATGTGGTAAATATTTTAATGCTATTGGATTTTAATTTTAAAATGCTTGCGTTGCGGTTTTTTCATTTTTATAAAGTTCCTAATTTATTAAATACGTGAGAAAGTTTAGAGTTTGTGGGTTTTTCTTTATTATTAATATTTTTTATAATTTTAAAAAAGTTTCTGTTTCGAGGTTATTTAAAATGTGTTTTCTATTTCATCATTATGATCGTCATCATCATCATCATCTTCTTCTTCGGTACTGTCATGCAAGTTGTTGTAGAATACAAATTGCTTCTTCTTTTTAACGATTAGAGTATATAATCCTTTCACTTCTTTAACTTTCTTTAAAATGTGTGGAGTTGTGTTTAGGTAATCCATTTGATTTTTAGTAATAATCAGAAATCGTTTAGGTAAATAAATGTAATATTCATTATTTAGAAGACATCTTATACTTTCACCATATTTTGTATCTACTCGATCTATTTTGTTGATTTCATATATAGTATTTTCTTCCATATCCTTTAAAGGTAAGTATGTAATATTAGGATTTTGAAACAATTTTCTTAAGCTTGCTCTCATTTTTTTTTTTTTTTTTTTTTTTTTTTTGCTTTCAACTTTTCACCGTAAAACGAACTTTCAAACTGATTCTTTATATTGAATAATTGATAGCATAAGACGTTTTTAGATATTTCAATAACTTCTTATCAATTGCGGTTAAGCATATATATATATATATATATATATATATATATATATATATATATAGAGAGAGATTCAGTTATATTAAAACCTTTCATAAACATGTATTGGGGTCAATTTTTAAAAACTGGTGATAAATATTGTACTTGTCATGCACAGTGGAAAACTTTTCAAATAATAAATGCAATAGTTTTGGATATTATAATGCAGGTGTTCCTAACCGCAGAAGGAGGAACAAGAACACAAATTTTTTCTCTTAATAGAGGACAGCAAATGCCAACAAATATTCCAATATTTCATTTTAGTCACAATCAACATATAAAAATTGAGGTTATCGGTGGTATGATATCACTAGTTGGAACAGTCTATGAAGGTGGTTTTAAAGATATAAATGTACACTCATACAAACCATCGTGCGTTTATAGTGAAATAGAGACTATTGTTTTCAGAGATACAAATAAACTATATAATAGTAAGGCTGATATCCACTCATTAAATAAAAAAAATCAACAAAAACCTTTTCTCCTTCAAAAAAGGGTTAATGATAGTAAAGTTAAGAAAGATGGCAATAACGTTGGTGGCGACTCAGTTGATAAATCTATTGAATACGACGACGACGATTATTAAATTAGTATATAAATATGAGAAACAATTCTTATCATCTCATTTAAAATATATCGCTAACTTAAGAACACGTCTATTAAAAAAGAAAAACTAAAATGAAAAATATTTTTATCATATTGTTTTCATATATTTATATCCTACAAGTGTTTTCAGCTTCATTACCTATTGATTTGAGTGAAAATGAACTTAAAAATACAGAATTTGCTATAAAATTACCGAATAATGATACTGTGAGCATACAACTAAATTTCAAACTTTTAAAGTACAGTACTGATTTAAATAAAAACATCGAGTTAACAACAACAAAAGCAGAAAATAAATCAAACGAAGAACAAGAAGACTCCCCACCGCCTATAAATCAATCTTTTACTGTTGAACAAGCTATTGAAACATTTAGGCAAGATTTAGTAAAAAAAGAAAAAAATATTGCAGGAATAATTGAAAGTTCGGCTCCATTTTATAGACATTTTCAACTTCAATATAAAGATAATATAAAATTGAGAATCCGTTGTACATATGACAGCAATTACTTGAAACGTCGATTAAATATTTCATGCTTCGAATACCGTCAAGTTGAATACGAGAGAATTTTAAGTAATGGTGAAATTGAGGTGGCTTCTGAGGATGATACAACATACCGATCTGATGTTACACTAATCAACATTCAAGATTACACACATGATTTGGATATGGAAATAATATAAATTAGCTGATATGATGAAATACATTTACTACTACCACTTAATATAAACTTTGTTGTTGATGTGTTAAGAAGATTTATTTAACATAAAAAATAAGAAAAATAATGAATAATCAGTTTTATTCGAAAATTGTACATGACTTCTTGAATGAAGAAAGGTTTTTGTGGTATGAACATGAGATTATTTTGAAGAAATTAAAAGCTCAATTCGATGAATATGCATTTTATAAGAAAAGTAAATCAAAATTTGGATATCATTATAACAATTGTGTGTGGTCCAACGATGAAACAACTTGTGGACCTGATACCTGTAAATGTTCCCTTATCGATAACAGTTGGGATCAAGCATTATATATAATGAATTTTTATAATAATTTAAAAACATAAACTTTATAAACAGTTCTACAGTCGTCGTTGTGACTTGATTAGTACTAAACAATGTCGGAGGAGAGAATATTAGTTGTAGACGTACAAGGTTTTTATCTCAACAATAAATTCATTGTAAAAGAACTGAGTATTTCAATTGACGACTCACAAGTTCAAACATTTATTATTAAACCACCTTTTCCATATTCATCGTTGACAACAAAAGAAAAATATTCAATTAATTGGCTTTATAATCATCATCATGGATTAAAATGGAAAGATGGTGATTCATCCTTAACAAATATTGTGGAATATTATATTGCGCATGTTAAAGATAAAAATTATATTTATTATGCTAAAGGATTAGAAAAAATTAAGTGGATTCAAAATATTTTTAAGGATAAAATTAATTTTTATAACCTGGATGATTTAAATTGTCCAAATTTAAAAACATTATATCAAAATGATGAATCTGTAAATGTTTGTTGTTATCATAGAAAATATTGTATATGTGCTCAAAAAAATGTAATACTCTTAAGAAAGTTTATTAAATCAAATATTAATAAAGAAAACATAAAATTATAAAAGACATTTTTTCTTTTTTTGGATTTATTATTTAACACTTAAATCAGATAGAATAATCATCAAACATCATCAGTTCATTCTGAATACTTGAAATGTCAATAACAATATCTTTAAACGGAAACAAATCAACTCTGGTTGAAGAATATTTTCCTCCAATTGAACTCCCTACAAAATATGTTTGTGGACTTATTGATTTTGTAACATTCAACTCCATACCTAATGTAGATGTTCACAACAATTTGTTTCATATAGGAAATCATATTATTACTATTCCGGTTGGTTCATATGAACTTGAGGATATTGATTTTTTCTTAAACTCAAGCTTAAAAGATATTGATGAATCAATTTATCTAGTAATTGAAGCTAACAATAACACACTTAAAACTGAAATAACCTCATCAATGGATATAGATTTTTCACAACCAAACAGTATAGGAAAGTTGCTCGGATTTAGCAAAAGTAAATTAGAAGTAAATTCAACTGAATATTATAACACTGATCAAAATCTTCAAAATGATAAATCTGTGGAAGTGATGATTGTAGATATTAATCAATTGAATACTACAAGGTTATTTGAATCTGACTTACCTGCACATATTACGAATGTTAATACAATACGCATTGAAAGCAACTTAACAACCGGATCATTTATTAATAATACTTCGAATCATGCTATTCATGAATTTCCTCTTGATGTTCCTCCAGGATATAAAATAAGCGAAAAACCTCGAAATGTTATTTATTTTCCCGTCAACTGTCAGCAAATAAACAACATAACGATTAGAATCTTAAATCAAGACGGTGAACTTATAAATTTTAGAGGAGAAAAAATCACTCTTAGACTCCACTTCAAACCAGAATAATGATCATTTACAATAAAAACATAGTGCAAAGAGGATTTTCATTCAATACCGCATCAACTCACAATCGAGAAAGTATAAAAAATAAAAAACTGTTGTCCCCATCTAATACAGAATACTTAAAATCGCTGGGATTTAATCTTCAACAATGAATGAAATACTAAATGTTCTTCAAAAACCTATGTATGATGAGAGTATTGTAAAAAGGGAATATCATAGTTACTCTCCATATCTAAAATCATTTAACAACAACGATGAGATTCGTATACCAATTCAAAATCAGGATCTCTTCGTCCTACCAAGTGAGAGTATGATTTACATTCATGGTTTTATAGTAAAGAAGGAAGCAACCAAAGAGGTTCCAGCTATAGATGTGAAATTAAAAAACAACTTTGCTTCATATTTGTTTGATGAAATTCGTTACGAAATTAATGGTTTTGAAGTTGATCGTACACGTAAACTTGGAATTTCATCCACCATGAAAAATTTTGTATCGTTGAATAAGGCTGAAAGTGATGTATTAAAAAATGCTGGTTGGTCTCTTACTGAAACTTGCGCTTTAGTAAAAAGTCATTTTAGTTGTTGTATACCTCTGAAAATGTTGTTGGGTTTTGCTGAAGATTATAACAAAATACTATTAAATTCGAAACATGAGCTTATCCTTCAACGTTCTACATCCGATGAGAGATCATATTATTCTACAAATGCAACTGATCAGTTGAAATTAACAATTCTGGATATAACATGGAAAATGCCACACATTCAACTATCGGACTTTGCAAAATTGGAAATGTTTAAGATAATCAACAGCAAACATTCTATACCAATTGCGTTTAGAAGTTGGGACTGTCATGTAAATCCTGTTTTACCAAAGAGTACAAAGGTTTTATGGAATGTAAAGCTTTCTCCCCAAAACGAAAGACCACGATTTCTTATAATTGGTTTGCAAAAAGAGAAAACTAAAGAAGAAGGAAATGTATTTGATCATTGCAATATCTCTAATTTAAAAGTTTATCTAAACTCAGAGTCATATCCATATGATGATTTAAATAATCGTTTCGAAATGGGTCAGTATTCGATTCTATATAATATGTATGCAAAATTTCAACAAAGCTTTTACATGCGAGAACCTGAACCATTATTAAATGTTGATGAATATAAGACTTATGCGCCGCTTATTGTTGTTGATGTTTCACATCAAAATGAGGCTGTTAAAATAGGACCTATTGATGTACGAATTGAATTTGATACTGAAGCAAACAAACTAATTCCAGATAATACATCAGCATACTGTTTAGTTATTCATGATCGTTTAATCGAATACTCACCTCTAACAAGCGAAATTAGAAAAATTATTTAATTATATTTATTTTGAAATTTTTTTAATAAATGAAATAATATGTTTATTTATAAATAAAACAAATTCTTAATCAATGTATTTTATTAAAACAATTATAGTTTCTCTTTTTAGTTTAGTTTCGAAAACAAAAACTTTAAACATAAATGACCACAATTTATTGTATTAAAATTTTGATATCTATCATAATTATAACTTATGTTTTCTCCTAAATATTTTATTAATTGTTTCGGCGGTTGCAAATTACCAAAGCTATCAAAATATTCAATTTGATTGTTGTTTTTCCAGTACGCTACCCAATGTGTGCCAGATCCCTTTGAAGTATCCAGATTAATTATTCCACATTCTTTTTTAAATGGTTTGCTTGGAAGAGTGTTACACATAAACACACCTCTAAAATTTGGAATATGTTTTGCATATTTTCTCAAGTCTACATCAGAAAGGGCTCTTTTAGGTAGCTTCATTAAAAATTTTGTTGATAAGGCTTCAAATATAATCCAAAACCTTTTTTATATGGTTTTAAGAACATGCCTTTTCCCATCGCAATGGCTTCCATTGTATTATTGTGTCGTTTTGCTTCAGTCAGCTGTTCCTTTCCATTTTTAACTGCATTGATTGCTTTTGTAATACCAGATACACCACCAGCTAAACCACCAAGTGCACCCAGTGCAGCAAATATAGGGGCAAGTGGAAGAAAACCTCCAGATTTTGGTAGCGGTATTATTCGAGGTGTTTTTATTAATGATTTTTTCTTCCCCTTGAAAATATTGTTTACAACTTTTCGTGAAATCTTTATAGCATCTTTCAAGTTTTCACTTTTCTTTATATTCTTTCTTGCACTTTTCAATGCATGTGTAAATAGTTTGTGGGTATTTACTGGAGACGACTTTTTAGTTTTACTAATAACGTTACCCATACCGAATTTTGTTTTTGCTTTCATTGCAGTAGTAACAAACCAAGCGTTTGATTTTTCACCGAAACTACTATCGCTAGCATTAACCCTCTGCCAAGCCTTTTCAGCTAAGATTCTATCAGCAATATGTCTTTTCTCTAAATCTTTATTGTTTGAGTATGCTATATCGTGCTCTCTGCAAGCAGTATCCAATGGATTGATTCCTTGATCACCTCTTTCTAAACGTTTCTTTAATTTTGTTCCAGGTCCACAAAATTGATAACCGGGTAAATGAAGTTCAAAAGGAAGTTTATTAATAATTTTATTCAGAAAACCTTTACCGATGAAGTATGGATGACGACTGAATATCTTTTTATAAATGATTGTCATATCTATTGACACTTTATCGATTAAAGTTTAAAACCAAATTGATTGAAAACAAATAAAAGAGACTGGTTTATATATTATGTTATCATTAGATTTCAGAATGCGTTTTTTTAAACAACATAAAAGGATTGATGTAAAGAATATCGAATCAAAGTTCGATTCATCATCATCAAATAAAATTCGTCATAGTTCATTACTACCGAATTCTATTCGAGCCCTTATTGTGGGTCCATCAAATTGTGGAAAAACAAATGTGATGATCAGTCTTATTGAAAGTCCACATGGATTGAAATTTAAAAATATTTACTTATATTCAAAGTCAACACAACAACCGAAATATAAGTACTTAGAAAACCTAATTAAACCTATCAAGGAGATACATTTTTCATCATTTTCCAATAATGATGATGTTATATCCCCAGACGAAGTTAAGCCAAATTCAGTATTTATATTCGACGACATAGCTTGTGAGAAACAAAATCATGTACGTTCTTACTTCTGTATGGGTCGTCATAAAGATATTGATAGTTTTTATTTATGTCAAACTTATACACGAATACCAAAACACTTGATTCGCGATAATGCAAATATGATTATAATTTTTAAACAGGATGAAATGAATATTAAGCATATTTACAATGATCATGTTGGTTCTGATATGACTTTAAAAACATTTCATGAGTTATGTGCCGAGTGTTGGAAAGAAAAATATGGTTTTCTAGTTATTAACAAAGATGATCCTATGAATAATGGTCGATATAGAAAAGGCTTCGATATATTTATAAATCTATAAAAGAAATATTACAGATATTTTTAAATCAGTACAAGATTAATTATTAAACTAACAGCTTCTCAACTATTAAACTGCTAACTGCTAAACTGATCTGTTTTGAATCTGTTTCTAATTCAATCTTTAAATATGAATACAAATCTAGTAAATAATCTTATTAAAACTCGAAATATTTTAAAAAAGAAATATAAGAATATTTTGCTTGGAGAAGTTGCAAATGATGAATTGTTGGAAAAGACATTTAAACCAATATCAAAACCATTAAAAGAATTAGTTCAATCAACTAATAATAATAACATTATAAAACATGAAAAATATCCGGATAACTCTTTTAAACATGATCTTGAGGATAATAAAGTTGCCTTCAGTACACCATATAAAAAGAGTAAGCTTGATTATAACACGTTTTCTTCAAGCTTTAATAACAAGAAAATCGAGAAAAGTTCAAACACGTTTCAATCATTTGATGATGATGAAAATGATCATGATGACTATGATGATGATGATGATGATGATGATAATAATGATAATGTTGATAATGAGAATGATGATAATGATGATGATAACACCATTGCAGTACATCCCAATCAAAGTATTCAATATAATTTATCAAAAGTTAACTTAAATATATATGATAAAACCTATGGTCCACATAAGGATAAAAATCAAATATGGAGACTGGGTAATGAACCCATCGCTTTCGATTCAACCAATATTACTGTAGGTAATTTAAAATGGCCCTTCACATCAGGCTTATATGAATTGTTAGTTTATAAGAAACCAATCAGTTATAATAAAACAGATTTAAATAATTATAAACAAATATTGGAGATGACTAATGTCCATAAACGAAATAACAGTATTAATGGTCAAATTAAAGGAAATCGTTCAATTAAATATACAACCATTATTAAAAACCTATTTAAACAACAGAAAATTCATAAGGGAAAAGGTTTAATGAAATTGAATAGAGAAAAGCCTAATTATGTTTATTGGGATGATCCTAATGAATTGGTTGATAGATTACGTCTTTTGATTTCATCAACAACAGCTGGTCACTCAAATCATAATAATGAAATTGTATCAATTATTGAGGAATTGAGAGAAGCAAAAATTATTATATAAATAGACTTAAAAATGTTTAACGATTCATATTCATAAAATGCCTATCGATAAGTTTGGACATTATATTGAAAAATCTGCAAGATATCAAAATCAACATTTCAAGATTCATTTGGATAGTGATCGTAATTTCAACTTTAACTTGCGGAGAATAAAAAATATTGCTAGTCCTGTATTGGAAAACGATGCTGTAAACAAAATTTACATGAAAAGCTATTTAAGTGAAATAAAGAAACAGCTGGATACAATGTATATGGAGAGAATTAAGGGAATGGAGGATCGTTTTAACGAAATAATACAACAACAAAACGTGTCGATTACAGAAAAATTTGAAAATGTAGAAACACGTTTAAGTAAATTAATACATGATCAAAGTATAATACAAAATAATCTCGATCAATCACTAAAAGAAATGAGATCATTATTTAATTACAAAATTGATTCAGTTGAAGAACGTCTTAAGCTCATTACAAAACATTTAAAAATTGAAATATAAATCGTTTTGATTTAAATCCTACGTCAACAGCATTTAAATTGATGTAATCTAAGACAGATGTTAGAAATGGAGCGACAAGAAGTGGTTAAGGAGCTTCATAAACAAGCACGCAGAAATTTCATTCGACGTCGAGTGGTACACAAGGGAATTGATGATCTTTGGCAAGCAGATCTTGTTGAAATGGGTGTTTACTCAAAATATAACAAAGGCTATAGATTTATTTTAACAGTTATAGATACATTTTCAAAGTTTGCTTGGGCTGTACCCGTAAAATCTAAAAGTAGTGAAGATATAACCAATGCTATGCAATCTATTTTTTCGCTAAAGAGAATTCCAAAAAACTTGCAAACAGATAATGGTAAAGAGTTCTATAATAAAATATTTCAAAACCTGATGAAAAAACATAATGTCAATCACTATTCTACATATAGTATCATGAAAGCATCTATTGTAGAACGATTTAATAGAACTCTGAAAGGAATGATGTGGAAAAATTTTAGTCTACAAGGAAATTATCGATGGATACATATATACAAGGATTTAATTAATCAATATAATAATAAAAAGCATAGAACAATTGGAATGACACCAAAGTCTGTTAACACAAAAAATGAAAGTTCTTTACTAAAACAAGCCTATAATCATCCCAAAATATTTAAATTTGGCAAACTAAAAGTTGGAGATCACGTTCGAATTAGCAAATATAAACATATTTTTTCAAAAGGATATACTCCAAACTGGACAACTGAAATTTTTAAAATTCGTACTTTACGGAACACAAACCCCATTACATATTTATTGGAAGACTATCAAAATAATCCAATTGTTGGTGGATTCTATGAACATGAACTATTAAAGACACATTTTCCAAATACATACTTGATTGAAAAGGTTATTAAAACTAAGGGACACCAGGCATACGTAAAATGGTTGGGTTTTTCCAATCAACATAATTCTTGGATCAATAAAGATGAACTTCAATAATATTTTATATGTACTTCAATATGAGATTTATTCTTTTTTACTTTTTTTATTATATTATAAAATTTTAAAACAAATTAATAAATAAAATATATGTATGTGAATAAATAGTATTGCTTTGATTTTTATTTCTAATCAACTTTGTTGTGTATGGTCAGTATCAAGCTTTTGTATTCAAACAGCTTAGTTATATCAACTGTTGCAAACACATTCGTACATATCAATGAAAAAAACCACAACAGAATTTTTAACAAACTCAAACAGCCTAATTATAGCAACTGCTTCAAACACATTCATTCATTCATATCAAAAATAAAAAAAAAACCCACAACAGAAGAACAATACAGTAGGGTGGCACTGTACAAAAGTAATCGTTGTTAGTTTTCTCATACAAAATTAGTATACAAATCCTAACCAACCCCACCCAAAACCCGACCAAATCCCGCCCAAACCCCGACCAAATCCCGACCAACTCCCGCTCAAACCCCGACCAAACTCAACCAAGCCAAACCAAGTCGTACCAACCCATTACTCACACACAATTTCAAAAACTTCCAGTAAGTACCACCCTATTTTAAACACACATTCAACTGACCAGTGTTGCCAAGTATGCATTACACAGATTTTCATCGTTCATGCCATACAAAATTAGTATAAATTTTTTGCTCCCTGCTCTGTTTCCAGAACTGTCTTATACACCCTACTAAAAGATATAAGACTATACATCGTCTTTTTTATGCAAAATTAATGGACTATCGTAAATTTTTCATGCCAAAAATTTTTTCATGCAAAAAATATAGTGGACTATACATCGTCTTTTTTATGAAAATTTAATGGACTATACATCGTCCATTTTTCATGGCAAAAATTTTTTCATGCAAAAAATATAAAGGACTATACATCGTCTTTTTTATGCAAAATTAATGGACTATTCATCGTCCATTTTTCATGGCAAAATTTTTTTCATGCAAAAAATATAATGGACTATACATCGTCGTTTTTATGCAAACTTAATGGACTATACATCGTCAATTTTTCATGCCAAAAATTTTTTCATGCAAAAAATATAGTGGACTATACATCGTCTTTTTTATGCAAATTTAATGGACTATACATCGTCCATTTTTCATGCTAAAAATTTTTTCATGCTAAAAATATAATGGACTATACATCGTCTTTTTTATGCAAAATTAATGGACTATACATTGTCAATTTTTCATGCCAAAAATTTTTTCATGCAAAAAATATAGTGGACTATATATACATCGTCTTTTTTATGCAAAATTAATGAACTATACATCGTCCATTTTTCATGGCAAAAAATTTTTCATGCAAAAGATATAAGACTATACATCGTTTTTTTTATGCAAAATTAATGGACTATTCATCGTCCATTTTTCATGCCAAAATTTTTTTCATACAAAAAACTAATGGACTATACATCGTCTGTTTTATGCAAAAATTAGTGGACTATACATCGTCCATATTTCATGGCAAAAATTTTTTCATGCAAAAGATATAATGGACTATACATCGACTTTTTTATGCAAAATTAATGGACTATAAAAAATTTGCCAAAAATTTTTTCATGCAAAAAATATAGTGGACTATACATCGTCTTTTTTATGGAAATTTAATGGACTATACATTGTCCATTTTTCATGCCAAAAATTTTTTCATGCAAAAAATATAATGGACTATACATCGTCTTTTTTATGCAAAATTAATGGACGATACATCGTCAATTTTTCATAGCAAAAATTTTTTCATGCAAAAAATATAGTGGACTATACATCGTCTTTTTTATGCAAAATTAATGGACTATACATCGTCCATTTTTCATGCCAAAAATTTTTTCCTGCAAAAAATATAGTGGACTATACATCGTCTTTTTTATGCAAAATTAATGGACTATACATCGTCCATTTTTCATGGCAAAAATTTTTTCATGCAAAAAATATAGTGGACTATGCATCGTCTTTTTTATGCAAAATTAATGGACTATTCATCGTCCATTTTTCATGCCAAAATTTTTTTTATACAAAAAATTAATGGACTATACATCGTCTGTTTTATGCAAAAATTAATGGACTATACATCGTCCATTTTTCATGCCAAAAATTTTTTCATCCAAAAAATATAGTGGATATACATCGTTTTTTTTTTATGAAAAATTAATGGACTATACATCGTCCATTTTTCATGGCAAAAATCTTTTCATGCAAAAGATATAATGGACTATACATCGACTTTTTTATGCAAAATTAATGGACTATTCATCGTCCATTTTTCATGCCAAAATTTTTTTCATGCAAAAAATATAATGGACTATACATCGTCTTTTTTATGCAAAATTAATGGACTATACATCGTCAATTTTTTATGCCAAACATTTTTTCATGCAAAAAAATATAGTGGACTATACTTCGTGTTTTTTATGCAAATTTAATGGACTATACATCGTCCATTTTTCATGCCAAAAATTTTTTCATCCAAAAAATATAATGGACTATACATCGTCTTTTTTATGTAAAATTAATGGACTATACATCGTCCATTTTTCATGGCAAAAATTTTTTCATCCAAAAAATATAATGGACTATATTATGCAAAATTAATGGACTATACATCGTAAATTTTTCATGCCAAAAATTTTTTCATGCAAAAAATATAGTGGACTATACATCGGCTTTTTTATGCAAATTTAATGGACTATACATTGTCCATTAAATTTGCAAAAATTTTTTCATGCAAAAAATATAATGGACTATACATCGTCTTTTTTATGCAAAATTAATGGACGATACATCGTCAATTTTTCATGGCAAAAATTTTTTCATGCAAAAAATATAGTGGACTATACATCGTCTTTTTTATGCAAAATTAATGGACTATACATCGTCCATTTTTCATGGCAAAAATTTTTTCCTGCAAAAAATATAGTGGACTATACATCGTCTTTTTTATGCAAAATTAATGGACTATACATCGTCCATTTTTCATGCCAAAAATTTTTTCATGGAAAAAATATAATGGACTATACACCGTCTTTTTTATGCAAATTTAATGGACCATTTTTCATGCCAAAAATTTTTTCATGCAAAAAATATAGTGGACAATACATCGTCTTTTTTATGAAAAATTAATGGACTATACATCGTAAATTTTTCATTTCAAAAATTTTTTCATGCAGAAAATATAGTGGACTATACACTCTCTTTTTATGCAAATTTAATGGACCATTTTTCATGGCAAAAATTTTTTCATCCAATAAATATAATGGACTATACATCGTCTTTTTTATGCAAAATTAATGGACTATACATCGTCAAGTTTTCATGGCAAAAATTTTTTCATGCAAAAAATATAGTGGACTATATATACATCGTCTTTTTAAGCAAATTTATTACATCGTCCATTTTTCATGCCAAAAATTTGTTCATGCAAAAAATATAATGGACTATACATCGTCTTTTTTATGCAAAATTAATGGACTATACATCGTCAATTTTTCATGCCAAAAATTTTTTCATGCAAAAAATATAGTGGACTATACATCGTCTTTTTTATGCAAAATTAATGGACTATACATCGTCAATTTTTCATGGCAAAAATTTTTTCATGCAAAAAATATAGTGGACTATACATCGTCTTTTTTATGCAAATTTAATGGACTATACATCGTCCATTTTTCATGCCAAAAATTTTTTCATGCAAAAAATATAATCGACTATACATCGTCTTTTTTATGCAAAATTAATGGACTATACATCGTCAATTTTTCATGGCAAAAATTTTTTCATGCAAAAAATATAGTGGACTATACATCGTCTTTTTTATGCAAAATTAATGGACTATACATCGCCCATTTTTCATGGCAAAAATTTTTTCATTCAAAAGATATAATGGACTATACATCGACTTTTTTATGCAAAATTAATGGACTATACTTCGTCTATTTTCCATGCCAAAAATTTTTTCATGCAAAAAATATAGTGGACTGTACATCGTCTTTTTTATGCAAATTTAATGGACTATTCATCGTCCATTTTTCATGGCAAAAATTTTTTCATTCAAAAAATTAATGGACTATACATCGTCTTTTTTATGCAAATTTAATGGACTATACATCGTCCATTTTTCATGCCCAAAATTTTTTCATACAAAAAATATAGTGGACTATACATCGTTTTTTTTATGCAAAATTAATGGACTATACATCGTCCATTTTTCATGGCAAAAAATTTTTCATGCAAAAGATATAATGGACTATACATCGACTTTTTTATGCAAAATTAATGGACTATTCATCGTCCATTTTTCATGCCAAAATTTTTTTCATGCAAAAAATATAATGGACTATACATCGTCTTTTTTATGCAAAATTAATGGACTATACATCGTCAATTTTTCATGCCAAAAATTTTTTCATGCAAAAAATATAGTGGACTATACTTCGTCTTTTTTATGCAAATTTAATGGACTATACATCGTCCATTTTTCATGCCAAAAATTTTTTCATGCAAAAAATATAATGGACTATACACCGTCTTTTTTATGCAAATTTAATGGACCATTTTTCATGCCAAAAATTTTTTCATGCAAAAAATATAGTGGACTATACATCGTCTTTTTTATGAAAAATTAATGGACTATACATCGTAAATTTTTCATTTCAAAAATTTTTTCATGCAGAAAATATAGTGGACTGACTATACACTCTCTTTTTATGCAAATTTAATGGACCATTTTTCATGGCAAAAATTTTTTCATCCAATAAATATAATGGACTATACATCGTCTTTTTTATGCAAAATTAATGGACTATACATCGTCAAGTTTTCATGGCAAAAATTTTTTCATGCAAAAAATATAGTGGACTATATATACATCGTCTTTTTAAGCAAATTTATTACATCGTCCATTTTTCATGCCAAAAATTTTTTCATGCAAAAAATATAATGGACTATACATCGTCTTTTTTATGCAAAATTAATGGACTTTACATCGTCAATTTTTCATGCCAAAAATTTTTTCATGCAAAAAATATAGTGGACTATACATCGTCTTTTTTATGCAAAATTAATGGACTATACATCGTCTTTTTTATGCAAATTTAATGGACTATACATCGTCCATTTTTCATGCCAAAAATTTTTTCATGCAAAAAATATAATGGACTATACATCGTCTTTTTTATGCAAAATTAATGGACTATACATCGTCAATTTTTCATGGCAAAAATTTTTTCATGGAAAAAATATAGTGGACTATACATCGTCTTTTTTATGCAAAATTAATGGACTATACATCGTCCATTTTTCATGGCAAAAATTTTTTCATTCAAAAGATATAATGGACTATACATCGACTTTTTTATGCAAAATTAATGGACTATACTTCGTCTATTTTCCATGCCAAAAATTTTTTCATGCAAAAAATATAGTGGACTATACATCGTCTTTTTTATGCAAATTTAATGGACTATACATCGTCCATTTTTCATGGCAAAAATTTTTTCATCCAAAAAATATAATGGACTATACATCGTCTTTTTATGCAAAATTAATGGACTATACATCGTCCATTTTTCATGGCAAAAATTTTTTCATCCAAAAAATATAATGGACTATACATCGTCTTTTTTAGGCAAAATTAATGGACTATTCATCGTCCATTTTTCATGCCAAAATTTTTTTCATACAAAAAATTAATGGACTATACATCGTCTTTTTTATGCAAATTTAATGGACTATACATCGTCCATTTTTCATGCCCAAAATTTTTTCATACAAAAAATATAATGGACTATACATCGTCTTTTTTATGCAAAATTAATGGACTATACATCGTCAATTTTTCATGCCAAAAATTTTTTCATGCAAAAAATATAGTGGACTATATATACATCGTCTTTTTTATGCAAAATTAATGAACTATACATCGTCCATTTTTCATGGCAAAAAGTTTTTCATGCAAAAGATATAAGACTATACATTGACTTCTTTATGCAAAATTAATGGACTATTCATCGTCCATTTTTCATGCCAAAATTTTTTTCATGCAAAAAATATAATGGACTATACATTGTCTTTTTTATGCAAAATTAATGGACTATATACATCGTCAATTTTTCATGCCAAAAATTTTTTCATGCAAAACATATAGTGGACTATACATCGTCTTTTTAAGCAAATTTAATGGACTATACATCGTCCATTTTTCATGCCAAAAATTTTTTCATCCAAAAAATATAATGGACTATACATCGTCTTTTTTATGCAAAATTAATGGACTATACATCGTCAATTTTTCATGCCAAAAATTTTTTCATGCAAAAAATATAGTGGACTATACTTCGTCTTTTTTATGCAAATTTAATGGACTATACATCGTCCATTTTTCATGCCAAAAATTTTTTCATGCAAAAAATATAATGGACTATACACCGTCTTTTTTATGCAAATTTAATGGACCATTTTTCATGCCAAAAATTTTTTCATGCAAAAAATATAGTGGACTATACATCGTCTTTTTTATGAAAAATTAATGGACTATACATCGTAAATTTTTCATTTCAAAAATTTTTTCATGCAGAAAATATAGTGGACTGACTATACACTCTCTTTTTATGCAAATTTAATGGACCATTTTTCATAGCAAAAATTTTTTCATCCAATAAATATAATGGACTATACATCGTCTTTTTTATGCAAAATTAATGGACTTTACATCGTCAAGTTTTCATGGCAAAAATTTTTTCATGCAAAAAATATAGTGGACTATATATACATCGTCTTTTTAAGCAAATTTATTACATCGTCCATTTTTCATGCCAAAAATTTTTTCATGCAAAAAATATAATGGACTATACATCGTCTTTTTTATGCAAAATTAATGGACTTTACATCGTCAATTTTTCATGCCAAAAATTTTTTCATGCAAAAAATATAGTGGACTATACATCGTCTTTTTTATGCAAAATTAATGGACTATACATCGTCTTTTTTATGCAAATTTAATGGACTATACATCGTCCATTTTTCATGCCAAAAATTTTTTCATGCAAAAAATATAATGGACTATACATCGTCTTTTTTATGCAAAATTAATGGACTATACATCGTCAATTTTTCATGGCAAAAATTTTTTCATGGAAAAAATATAGTGGACTATACATCGTCTTTTTTATGCAAAATTAATGGACTATACATCGTCCATTTTTCATGGCAAAAATTTTTTCATTCAAAAGATATAATGGACTATACATCGACTTTTTTATGCAAAATTAATGGACTATACTTCGTCTATTTTCCATGCCAAAAATTTTTTCATGCAAAAAATATAGTGGACTATACATCGTCTTTTTTATGCAAATTTAATGGACTATACATCGTCCATTTTTCATGCCAAAAATTTTTTCATCCAAAAAATATAATGGACTATACATCGTCTTTTTATGCAAAATTAATGGACTATACATCGTCCATTTTTCATGGCAAAAATTTTTTCATCCAAAAAATATAATGGACTATACATCGTCTTTTTTAGGCAAAATTAATGGACTATTCATCGTCCATTTTTCATGCCAAAATTTTTTTCATACAAAAAATTAATGGACTATACATCGTCTTTTTTATGCAAATTTAATGGACTATACATCGTCCATTTTTCATGCCCAAAATTTTTTCATACAAAAAATATAATGGACTATACATCGTCTTTTTTATGCAAAATTAATGGACTATACATCGTCAATTTTTCATGCCAAAAATTTTTTCATGCAAAAAATATAGTGGACTATATATACATCGTCTTTTTTATGCAAAATTAATGAACTATACATCGTCCATTTTTCATGGCAAAAAGTTTTTCATGCAAAAGATATAAGACTATACATTGACTTTTTTATGCAAAATTAATGGACTATTCATCGTCCATTTTTCATGCCAAAATTTTTTTCATGCAAAAAATATAATGGACTATACATTGTCTTTTTTATGCAAAATTAATGGACTATATACATCGTCAATTTTTCATGCCAAAAATTTTTTCATGCAAAACATATAGTGGACTATACATCGTCTTTTTAAGCAAATTTAATGGACTATACATCGTCCATTTTTCATGCCAAAAATTTTTTCATCCAAAAAATATAATGGACTATACATCGTCTTTTTTATGCAAAATTAATGGACTATACATCGTCAATTTTTCATGCCAAAAATTTTTTCATGCAAAACATATAGTGGACTATACATCGTCTTTTTAAGCAAATTTAATGGACTATACATCGTCCATTTTTCATGCCAAAAATTTTTTCATGCAAAAAATATAATGGACTATACATCGTCTTTTTTATGCAAAATTAATGGACTATACATCGTCAATTTTTCATGCCAAAAATTTTTTCATGCAAAAAATATAGTGGACTATATATACATCATCTTTTTTATGCAAAAGTAATGAACTATACATCGTCCATTTTTCATGGCAAAAATTTTTTCATGCAAAAGATATAAGACTATACATCGTCTTTTTTATGCAAAATTAATGGACTATTCATCGTCCATTTTTCATGCCAAAATTTTTTTCATGCAAAAAATTAAGAACTATACATCGTCTGTTTTATGCAAAAATTAATGGACTGTACATCGTCCATTTTTTATGGCAAAAATTTTTTCATGCAAAAAATATAATGGACTATACATCGTCTTTTTTATGCAAATTTAATGGACTATACACGCCCATTTTTCATGCCAAAAATTTTTTCATGCAAAAAATATAATGGACTATTCATTGTCTTTTTTATGCAAAATTAATGGACTATACATCGTCAATTTTTTATGCCAAAAATTTTTTCATGCAAAAAATATAGTGGACTATACATCGTCCATTTTTTATGCCAAAAATTTTTTAATGCAAAAAATATAATGGACTATATATCATCTTTTTTATGCAAATTTAATGGACTATACATCGTCCATTTTTCATGGCAAAAATTTTTTCATGCAAAAAATATAATGGACTATACATCGTCTTTTTTATGCAAAATTAATTGACTATACATCGTAAATTTTTCATGGCAAAAATTTTTTCATGCAAAAAATATAGTGGACTATACATCGTCTTTTTTATGCAAAATTAATGGACTATACATCGTCAATTTTTCATGGCAAACATTTTTTCATGGAAAAAATATAGTGGACTATACATCGTCTTTTTAAGCAAATTTAATGGACTATACATCGTCCATTTTTCATGCCAAAAATTTTTTCATGCAAAAAATATAATGGACTATACACCGTCTTTTTTATGCAAATTTAATGGACCATTTTTCATGGCAAAAATTTTTTCATGCAAAAAATATAGTGGACTATACATCGTCTTTTTTATGCAAAATTAATGGACTATACATCGTCCATTTTTCATGGCAAAAATTTTTTCATGCAAAAGATATAATGGACTATACATCGACTTTTTTATGCAAAATTAATGGACTATACTTCGTCTATTTTCCATGCCAAAAATTTTTTCATGCAAAAAATATAGTGGACTATACATCGTCTTTTTTATGCAAATTTAATGGACTATACATCGTCCATTTTTCATGCCAAAAATTTTTTCATCCAAAAAATATAATGGACTATATATACATCGTCTTTTTTATGCAAAATTAATGGACTATACATCGTCAATTTTTCATGGCAAAAATTTTTTCATGCAAAAAATATAGTGGACTATACATCGACTTTTTTATGCAAAATTAATGGACTATACTTCGTCCATTTTCCATGCCAAAAATTTTTTCATGCAAAAAATATAGTGGACTATACATCGTCTTTTTTATGCAAAATTAATGGACTATACATCGTCCATTTTTCATGGCAAAAATTTTTTCATCCAAAAAATATAATGGACTATACATCGTCTCTTTTAGGCAAAATTAATGGACTATACATCGTCCATTTTTCATGCCCAAAATTTTTTCATGCAAAAAATATAATGGACTATTTATCGTCTTTTTTATGCAAAATTAATGGACTATACATCGTCAATTTTTCATGCCAAAAATTTTTTCATGCAAAAAATATAGTGGACTATATATACATCGTCTTTTTTATGCAAAATTAATGAACTATACATCGTCCATTTTTCATGGCAAAAATTTTTTCATGCAAAAGATATAAGATTATACATCGACTTTTTTATGCAAAATTAATGGACTATTCATCGTCCATTTTTAATGCCAAAATTTTTTTCATGCAAAAAATATAATGGACTATACATTGTCTTTTTTATGCAAAATTAATGGACAATACATCGTCAATTTTTCATGCCAAAAATTTTTTCATGCAAAAAATATAGTGGACTATACATCGTCTTTTTTATGCAAATTTAATGGACTATACATCGTCCATTTTTCATGGCAAAAATTTTTTCATGCAAAAAATATAATGGACTATACATCGTCTCTTGTATGCAATTTTGATGGACTATACATCGTCCATTTTTCATGCCAAAAATTTTTTCATGCAAAAAATCTATACATCGTATTTTTTATGCAAAATTAATGGACTATACATCGTAAATTTTTCATGCTAAAAATTTTTTCATGCAAAAAATATAATGGACTATACATCGTCTTTTTTATGCAAAATTAGTGGACTATACATCGTCATTTTTTCATGCCAAAAATTTTTTCATGCAAAAAATATAGTGGACTATACATCGTCTTTTTTATGCAAATTTAATGGACTATACATCGTCCATTTTTCATGGAAAAAATTTTTTCATGCAAAAAATATAATGGACTCTACTACATCGTCTTTTTTATGCAAAATTAATGGACTATTCATCGTCCATTTTTCATGCCAAAATTTTTTTCATGCAAAAAATTAATGAACTATACATCGTCTTTTTTATGCGAAATTAATGGACTATACATCGTCCATTTTTCATGGCAAAAATTTTTTCATGCAAAAGATATAATGGACTATACATCGACTTTTTTATGCAAAATTAATGGACTATACTTCGTCCATTTTCCATGCCAAAAATGTTTTCATGCAAAAAATATAGTGGACTATACATCGTCTTTTTTATGCAAATTTAATGGACTATACATCATCAATTTTTCATGCCAAAAATTTTTTCATCCAAAAAATATAACGGACTATACATCGTCTTTTTTATGCAAAATTAATGGACTATACATCGTCCATTTTTCATGGCAAAAATTTTTTCATCCAAAAAATATAATGGACTATACATCGTCTGTTTTAGGCAAAATTAATGGACTATACATCTTCAATTTTTCATGCCAAAAATTTTTTCATGCAAAAAATATAGTGGACTATACATCGTCTTTTTTATGCAAATTTAATGGACTATACATCGTCAATTTTTCATGCCAAAAATTTTTTCATGCAAAAAATATAGTGGACTATATTATATACATCGTCTTTTTTATGCAAAATTAATGAACTATACATCGTCCATTTTTCATGGCAAAAATTTTTTCATGCAAAAGATATAAGACTATACATCGTCTTTTTTATGCAAAATTAATGGACTATCGTAAATTTTTCATGCCAAAAATTTTTTCATGCAAAAAATATAGTGGACTATACATCGTCTTTTTTATGAAAATTTAATGGACTATACATCGTCCATTTTTCATGCCAAAAATTTTTTCATGCAAAAAATATAATGGACTATATCGTCTTTTTTATGCAAAATTAATGAACTATACATCGTCCGTTTTTCATGCCAAAATTTTTTCATGCAAAAAATATAGTGGACTATACATCGTCTTTTTAAGCAAATTTAATGGACTATACATCGTCCATTTTTCATGGCAAAAATTGTTTCATGCAAAAGATATAAGGGACTATACATCGACTTTTTTATGCAAAATTAATGGACTATACTTCGTCCATTTTTCATGCCAAAAATTTTTTCATGCAAAAAATATAGTGGACTATACATCGTCTTTTTTATGCAAATTTATACATCGTCCATTTTTCATGCCAAAAATTTTTTCATCCAAAAAATATAATGGACTATACATCGTCTTTTTTATGCAAAATTAATGGACTATACATCGTAAATTTTTCATGGCAAAAATTTTTTCATGCAAAAAATATAGTGGACTATACATCGTCTTTTTTATGCAAAATTAATGGACTATTCATCGTCCATTTTTCATGCCAAAATTTTTTTCATGCAAAAAATTAATGAACTATACATCGTCTGTTTTATGCAAAAATTAATGGACTATACATCGTCCATTTTTCATGCCAAAAATTTTTTCATGGAAAAAATATAATGGACTATACATTGTCTTTTTTATGCAAAATTAATGGACTATACATCGTCCATTTTTTTGCCAAAAATTTTTTCATGCAAAAAATATAATGGACTATACATCGTCTTTTTTATGCAAATTTAATGGACTATACATCGTCCATTTTTCATGGCAAAAATTTTCTCATGCAAAAAATATAATGGACTATACATCGTCTTTTTTATGCAAAATTAATGGACCATTTTTCATGCCAAAAATTTTTTCATGCAAAATATATAGTGGACTATACATCGTCTTTTTTATGCAAATTTAATAAACTATACATCGTCCATTTTTCATGCCAAAAATTTTTTCATGCAAAAAATATAATGGACTCTACTACATCGTCTTTTTTATGCAAAATTAATGGACTATTCATCGTCCATTTTTCATGCCAAAATTTTTTTCATGCAAAAAATTAATGAACTATTATACATCGTCTGTTTTATGCAAAAATTAATGGACTATACATCGTCCATTTTTTATGCAAAAAATTTGTTCATGCAAAAAATATAATGGACTATACATCTTCTTTTTTATGCAAAATTAATGGACTATACATCGTCCATTTTTCATGGCAAAAATTTTTTCATGCAAAAAATATAGTGGACTATACATCGAGTTTTTTATGCAAAATTAATGGACTATACATCGTCAATTTTTCATGCCAAAATTTTTTTCATTAAAATAATATAATAGACTATACATCGTCTTTTTGAGCCAAAATTAATGAACTATACATCGTCCAATTTTCATGCCAAAATTTTTTTCATGAAAAATATATAATGGACTATACATCGTCCATTTTTGATGGCAAAATTTTTTTCATGGAAAAAATATAATGGACATCGTCTTTTTTATGCAAAAAATTAATGGACTATACATCGTCCATTTTTCATGCCAAAAATTTTTTCATCCAAAAAATATAATGGACTATACATCGTCTTTTTTATGCAAAATTAATGGACTATACATCGTAAATTTTTCATGGCAAAAATTTTTTCATGCAAAAAATATAGTGGACTATACATCGTCTTTTTTATGCAAAATTAATGGACTATTCATCGTCCGTTTTTCATGCCAAAATTTTTTTCATGCAAAAAATATAATGGACTATGTATCGTCTTTTTTATGCGAAAATTAATGGACTATACATCGTCCATTTTTCATGCCAAAATTTTTTTCATGCAAAAAATATAATGGCCTATACATCGTCTTTTTTATGGAAAAAATTAATGGACTATACATAGTCCATTTTTCATGGCAAAATTTTTTCCATTAAAAAAATATAATAGACTATACATCGTCTTTTTATTCAAAAATTATTGGACTATACATCGTCTTTTTTATGCAAATATTAATGAACTATACATCGTCCATTTTTCGTGCCAAAATTTTTTTCATTAAAAAATATAATAGACTATACATCGTCTTTTTGAGCGAAAATTAATGAACATCGTCCATTTTTCATTCCAAAATTTTTTTCATGCAAAAAATATAATGGACTATACATCGTCTTTTTTATGCAAAAAATTAATGGACTATACATCGTACATTTTTCATGCCAAAATGTTTTTCAAAAAAAAATATAATGGACTATACATCGTCTATTTTACGCAAAAGTTAATGGACTATGCATCGTCCATTTTATGCAAAAATTAATGGACTATACATCGTCCATTTTTCATGCCAAATTTTTTTCATGCAAAAAATATAATACATCGTCTTTTTTATGCAAAAAATTAATGGACTATACATCGTCTTTTTTCTTGCCAAATATTTTTATGCAAAAGTTAATGGACTATACATCGTCATTTTTATGCAAAAATTAATGGACTATACATCGTCAATTTTTCATGCCAAAATTTTTTTCATTAAAAAAATATAATAGACTATACATCGTCTTTTTGAGCGAAAATTAATGAACTATACATCGTCCATTTTTCATGCCAAAATTTTTTTCATGCAAAAAATATAATGGACTATACATCGTCTTTTTATGCAAAAATGAATGGACTATATATACATCGTCCATTATAAATCGTCTTTTTTACGCAAAAATTAATCGTCCATTTTTCATGCCAAAATTTTTTTCATGCAAAAAATATAATGGACTATACATCGTCTTTTTTACGCAAAAGTTAATGGACTATGCATCGTCTTTTTTATACAAAAATTAATGGACTATACATCGTCCATTTTTCATGCCAAAACTTTTTTCATGCAAAAAATATAATGGACTATACATCGTCTTTTTTATCCAAAAAATTAATGGACTATACACCGTCTTTTTTCTTGTCAAAAATTTTTTTATGCAAAAGTTAATAGACTATACATCGTCTTTTTTATGCAAAAATTAATGGACTATACATCGTCAATTTTTCATGCCAAAATTTTTTTCATTAAAAAAATATAATAGACTATACATCGTCTTTTTGAGCGAAAATTAATGAACTATACATCGTCCATTTTTCATGCCAAAATTTTTTTCATGAATAAAATATAATGGACTATACATCGTCTTTTTATGCAAACATTAATGGACTATACATCGACCATTTTTCATGCCAAAATTTTTTTCATGAAAAAAATATAATGGACTATACATCGTCTTTTTTACGCAAAAGTTAATGGACTATGCATCGTCTTTTTTATGCAAAAATTAATGGACTATACATCGTCCATTTTTCATGCCAAAATTGTTTTCATTAAAAGAATATAATAGACTATACATCGTCTTTTTATGCAAAAATATATGGACTATACATCGTCTTTTTATGCAAAAATTAATGGACTATACATCGTCCATTTTTCATGCCAAAATTTTTTCATGCAAAAAATATAATGGACTATACATCGGCTTTTTTACGCAAAAGTTAATGGACTATGCATCGTCTTTTTTATACAAAAATTAATGGACTATACATCGTCCATTTTTCATGCCAAAATTTATTTCATTAAAAAAATATAATAGACTATACATCGTCTTTTTATGCAAAAATATATGGACTATACATCGTCCATTTTTCATGCCAAAATTTTATTAATGCAAAAAATATAATGGACTATACATCGTCTTTTTTACGCAAAAGTTAATGGACTATGAATCGTCTTTTTTATGCAAAAATTAATGGACTATACATCGTCCATTTTTCATGACAAAATTTTTTTCATGCAAAAAATATAATGGACTATACATCGTCATTTTATGCAAAAATTAATGGACTATACATCGTGTTTTTTCTTTCCAAAATTTTTTGCATGCAAAAAATATAATGGACTATACATCGTCTTTTTTATGCAAAAGTTAATGGACTATATATCGTCTTTTTTACGCAAAAGTTAATGGACTATACATTAGCTTTTTTATGGAAAAATTAATGGACTATACATCGTCTGTTTTATGCAAAAATTAATGGACTATACATCATCTTTTTTTTTGTCAAAAATTTTTTTATGCAAAAGTTAATGGACTATACATCGTCTTTTTTATGCAAAAATTAATGGACTATACATCGTCCATTTTTTATGCCAAAATTTTTTTCATGCAAAAAATATAATGGACTATACATCGTCTTTTTATGCAAAAATTAATGGACTATACATCGTCTTTTTTCTTGCCAAATTTTTTTGCATGCAAAAAATATAATGGACTATACATCATCTTTTTTATGCAAAAGCTAATGGACTAACATCATCTTTTTTATGCAAATATTAATGGACTATACATCGTCCATTTTTCATGCCAAAATTTTTTTCATTAAAAAAATATAATAGACTATACATCGTCTTTTTGAGCGAAAATTAATGAACTCTACATCGTCCATTTTTCATGACAAAATTTTTTTCATGGAAAAAATATAATGAACTATACATCGCCTTTTTATGCAAAAGTTAATGGACTATGCATCGTCTTTTTTATGCAAAAATTAATGGACTATACATCGTCCATTTTTCATGCCAAAATTGTTTTCATTAAAAGAATATAATAGACTATACATCGTCTTTTTATGCAAAAATATATGGACTATACATCGTCTTTTTATGCAAAAATTAATTAACTATACATCGTCCATTTTTCATGACAAAATTTTTTTCATGGAAAAAATATAATGAACTATACATCGCCTTTTTATGCAAACATTAATGGACTATACATCGACCATTTTTCATGCCAACATTTTTTTCATGAAAAAAATATAATGGACTATACATCGTCCTTTTTACGCAAAAGTTAATGGACTATGCATCGTCTTTTTTATGGAAAAATTAATGGGCTATACATCGTCCATTTTTCATGCCAAAATTGTTTTCATTAAAAGAATATAATAGACTATACATCGTCTTTTTATGCAAAAATATATGGACTATACATCGTCTTTTTATGCAAAAATTAATTAACTATACATCGTCCATTTTTCATGCCAAAATTTTTTTCATGCAAAAAATATAATGGACTATACATCGTCTTTTTTACGCAAAAGTTAATGGACTATGCATCGTCTTTTTTATACAAAAATTAATGGACTATACATCGTCCATTTTTCATGCCAAAATTTATTTCATTAAAAAAATATAATAGACTATACATCGTCTTTTTATGCAAAAATATATGGACTATACATCGTCCATTTTTCATGCCAAAATTTTATTAATGCAAAAAATATAATGGACTATACATCGTCTTTTTTACGCAAAAGTTAATGGACTATGAATCGTCTTTTTTATGCAAAAATTAATGGACTATACATCGTCCATTTTTCATGACAAAATTTTTTTCATGCAAAAAATATAATGGACTATACATCGTCATTTTATGCAAAAATTAATGGACTATACATCGTGTTTTTTCTTTCCAAAATTTTTTGCATGCAAAAAATATAATGGACTATACATCGTCTTTTTTATGCAAAAGTTAATGGACTATACATCGTCTTTTTTACGCAAAAGTTAATGGACTATACATTAGCTTTTTTATGGAAAAATTAATGGACTATACATCGTCTGTTTTATGCAAAAATTAATGGACTATACATCATCTTTTTTTTTGTCAAAAATTTTTTTATGCAAAAATTAATGGACTATACATCGTCCATTTTTCATGCCAAAATTTTTTTCATGCAAAAAATATAATGGACTATACATCGTCTTTTTATGCAAAAATTAATGGACTATACATCGTCTTTTTTCTTGCCAAATTTTTTTGCATGCAAAAAATATAATGGACTATACATCATCTTTTTTATGCAAAAGCTAATGGACTAACATCATCTTTTTTATGCAAATATTAATGGACTATACATCGTCCATTTTTCATGCCAAAATTTTTTTCATTAAAAAAATATAATAGACTATACATCGTCTTTTTGAGCGAAAATTAATGAACTCTACATCATCCATTTTTCATGACAAAATTTTTTTCATGGAAAAAATATAATGAACTATACATCGCCTTTTTATGCAAAAGTTAATGGACTATGCATCGTCTTTTTTATGCAAAAATTAATGGACTATACATCGTCCATTTTTCATGCCAAAATTGTTTTCATTAAAAGAATATAATAGACTATACATCGTCTTTTTATGCAAAAATATATGGACTATACATCGTCTTTTTATGCAAAAATTAATTAACTATACATCGTCCATTTTTCATGACAAAATTTTTTTCATGGAAAAAATATAATGAACTATACATCGCCTTTTTATGCAAACATTAATGGACTATACATCGACCATTTTTCATGCCAACATTTTTTTCATGAAAAAAATATAATGGACTATACATCGTCCTTTTTACGCAAAAGTTAATGGACTATGCATCGTCTTTTTTATGGAAAAATTAATGGACTATACATCGTCCATTTTTCATGCCAAAATTGTTTTCATTAAAAGAATATAATAGACTATACATCGTCTTTTTATGCAAAAATATATGGACTATACATCGTCTTTTTATGCAAAAATTAATTAACTATACATCGTCCATTTTTCATGCCAAAATTTTTTTCATGCAAAAAATATAATGGACTATACATCGTCTTTTTTACGCAAAAGTTAATGGACTATGCATCGTCTTTTTTATACAAAAATTAATGGACTATACATCGTCCATTTTTCATGCCAAAATTTATTTCATTAAAAAAATATAATAGACTATACATCGTCTTTTTATGCAAAAATATATGGACTATACATCGTCCATTTTTCATGCCAAAATTTTATTAATGCAAAAAATATAATGGACTATACATCGTCTTTTTTACGCAAAAGTTAATGGACTATGCATCGTCTTTTTTATGCAAAAATTAATGGACTATACATCGTCCATTTTTCATGACAAAATTTTTTTCATGCAAAAAATATAATGGACTATACATCGTCTTTTTTACGCAAAAGTTAATGGACTATGCATCGTCTTTTTTATGGAAAAATTAATGGACTATACATCGTCTTTTTTATGCAAAAGTTAATGGACTATACATCGTCTTTTTTACGCAAAAGTTAATGGAATATACATTATCTTTTTTATGGAAAAATTAATGGACTATACATCGTCTGTTTTTCATGCCAAAATTTTTTTCATGCAAAAAATATAATGGACTATAAATCGTCTTTTTATGCAAAAATTAATGGACTATACATCGTCCATTTTTCATGCCAAAATTTTTTTCATGAAAAAAATATAATGGACTATACATCGTCTTTTTTACGCAAAAGTTAATGGACTATGCATCGTCTTTTTTATGCAAAAATTAATGGACTATACATCGTCCATTTTTCATGCCAAAATTTTATTAATGCAAAAAATATAATGGACTATACATCGTCTTTTTTACGCAAAAGTTAATAGACTATGCATCGTCTTTTTTATGCAAAAGTTAATGGACTATATATCGTCTTTTTTACTCAAAAGTTAATGGACTATACATTATCTTTTTTATGGAAAAATTAATGGACTATACATCGTCTGTTTTATGCAAAAATTAATGGACTATACATCGTCTTTTTTCTTGTCAAAAATTTTTTTATGCAAAAGTTAATGGACTATACATCGTCTTTTTTATGCAAAAGTTAATGGACTATACATCGTCTTTTTATGCAAAAATTAATACATTAATTATCGTCCATTTTTCATGCCAAAATTTTTTTCATTAAAAAAATATAATAGACTATACATCGTCTTTTTGAGCGAAAATTAATGAACTATCGTCCATTTTTCACGCCAAAATTTTTTTCATGAAAAAAATATAATGGACAATACATCGTCTTTTTATGCAAAAATTAATGGACTATACATCGTCCATTTTTCATGACAAAATTTTTTTCATGCAAAAAATATAATGGACTATAAATTATCTTTTTTATGCAAAAATTAATGGACTATACATCGTCTGTTTTATGCAAAAAATTAATGGACTATACATCGTCCATTTTTCATGGCAACATTTTTTTCATGCAAAAAATATAATGGAATATACATCGTCTTTTTGAGCGAAAATTAATGGAATATACATCGTCCATTTTTCATGCCAAAATTTTTTTCATGCTAAAAATATAATGGACTATACATCGTCTTTTTATGCAAAAATTAATTGACTATACATCGTCTTTTTTATGGAAAAATTAATACATTATACATCGTCCATTTTTCATGACAAAATTTTTTTCATGAAAAAAATATAATGGACTATACATCGTCTTTTTATGCAAAAATTAATGGACTATACATCGTCCATTTTTCATGCCAAAATGTTTTTCATGAAAAAAATATAATGCACTATACATCGTCTTTTTTACGCAAAAGTTAATGGACTATGCATCGTCTTTTTTATGCAAAAATTAATGGACTATACATCGTCCATTTTTCATGCCAAAATTTTTTTCATGCAAAAAATATAATGGACTATACATCGTCTTTTTATGCAAAAATTAATGGACTATACATCGTCCATTTTTCATGCCAAAATGTTTTTCATGAAAAAAATATAATGCACTATACATCGTCTTTTTTACGCAAAAGTTAATGGACTATGCATCGTCTTTTTTATGCAAAAATTAATGGACTATACATCGTCCATTTTTCATGCCAAAATTTTTTTCATGAAAAAAATATAATGGACTATACATCGTCTTTTTATGCAAAAATTAATGGACTATACATCGTCCATTTTTCATGCCAAAATGTTTTTCATGAAAAAAATATAATGCACTATACATCGTCTTTTTTACGCAAAAGTTAATGGACTATGCATCGTCTTTTTTATGCAAAAATTAATGGACTATACATCGTCCATTTTTCATGCCAAAATTTTTTTCATGCAAAAAATATAATGGACTATACATTATCTTTTTATGCAAAAATTAATGGACTATACATCGTCTGTTTTATGCAAAAAGTAATGGACTATACATCGTCTTTTTTATGCAAAAATTAACGGACTATACATCGTCCATTTTTCATGCCAAAATTGTTTTCATTAAAAGAATATAATAGACTATACATCGTCTTTTTATGCAAAAATATATGGACTATACATCGTCTTTTTATGCAAAAATTAATTAACTATACATCGTCCATTTTTCATGCCAAAATTTTTTTCATTAAAAAAATATAATAGACTATATACATCGTCTTTTTTATGCAAAAATTAATGGACTATACATCGTCCATTTTTCATGCCAAAATTTTTTCATGCAAAAAATATAATGGACTAACATTATCTTTTTTATGCAAAAATTAATGGACTATACATCGTCTGTTTTATGCAAAAATTAATGGACTATACATTGTCCATTTGTCATGGGAAAATTTTTTTCATTAAAAAAATATAATAGACTATACATCGTCTTTTTATGCAAAAATTAATGGACTATACATCGTCCATATTTGATGGCAATATTTTTTCATGAAAAAAATATAATGGATTATACATCGTATTTTTGATGCAAAAAATTAATTGACTATACATCGTCCATTTTTCATGCCAAAATTTTTTTCATGCAAAAATTAATGGACTATACATCGTCTTTTTTACGCAAAAGTTAATGGACTATGCATCGTCTTTTTAATGCAAAAATTAATGGACTATACATCGTCCATTTTTCATGACAAAATTTTTTTCATGCAAAAAATATAATGGACTATACATTATCTTTTTTATGCAAAAGTTAATGGACTATGCATCGTCTTTTTTATACAAAAATTAATGGACTATACATCGTCCATTTTTTATGCCAAAATTTTTTTCATTAAAAAAATATAATAGACTATACATCGTCTTTTTATGCAAAAAAAAAGGACTATACATCGTCCATTTTTCATGCCAAAATTTTATTAATGCAAAAAATATAATGGACTATACATCGTCTTTTTTATGCAAAAATTAATGGACTATACATCGTCTTTTTGACGCAAAAGTTAATGGACTATGCATCGTCTTTTTTATGCAAAAATTAATGGACTATACATTGTCCATTTTTCATGACAAAATTTTTTTCATGCAAAAAATATAATGGACTATACATTATCTCTTTTATGCAAAAATTAATGGACTATACATCGTCTGTTTTATGCAAAAATTAATGGACTATACATCGTACATTTTTCATGCCAAAATTTTTTTCATGCAAAAAATATAATGGAATATACATCGTCTTTTTGAGCGAAAATTAATGGACTAGACATCGTCCATTTTTCATGCCAAAATTTTTTTCATGCAAAAAATATAATGGACTATACATCGTCTTTTTTATGCAAAAGTTAATGGACTATGCATCGTCTTTTTTATGCAAAAATTAATGGACTATACATCGTCCATTTTTCATGCCAAAATTTTTTTCATGCAAAAAATATAATGGACTATACATCGTCTTTTTATGCAAAATTTAATGGACTATACATCGTCTTTTTTCTTGCCAAAATTTTTTGCATGAAAAAATATAATAGACTATACATCGTCTTTTTTATGCAATAGTTAATGGACTATACATCGTCTTTTTTATGCAAAAATTAATGGACTATACATCGTCTTTTTTCTTGCCAAAATTTTTTGAATTGAAAAAATATAATGGACTATACATCGTCTTTTTTATGCAAAAGTTAATGGACTATATTTGATGGCAATATTTTTTCATGAAAAAAATATAATGGATTATACATCGTATCTTTTATGCAAAAAATTATACATCGTCCATTTTTCATGCCAAAATTTTTTTCATGCAAAAAATATAATGGAATACACATCGTCTTTTTGAGCGAAAATTAATGAACTATACATCGTCCATTTTTCATGCCAAAATTTTTTTCATGCAAAAAATATAATGGAATATATCGTCTTTTTGAGCGAAAATTAATGGACTATACATCGTCCATTTTTCATGCCAAAATTTTTTTCATGCAAAAAATATAATGGACTATACATCGTCTTTTTTATGCAAAAGTTAATGGACTATACATCGTCTTTTTTATGCAAAAATTAATACATTATACATCGTCCATTTTTCATGCCAAAATTTTTTTCATTAAAAAAATATAATAGACTATACATCGTCTTTTTGAGCGAAAATTAATGAACTATACATCGTCCATTTTTCACGCCAAAATTTTTTGCATGAAAAAAATATAATGGACTATACATCGTCTTTTTATGCAAAAATTAATGGACTATACATCGTTTTTTTTCTCGAAAAAATTTTTTTGCATGAAAAAAATATAATGGACTATATACATCGTCTTTTTTACGCAAAAGTTAATGGACTATACATCTTCTTTTTTATGCAAAAATTAATGGACTATACATCGTCCATATTTCATGCCAAAATTGTTTTCATTAAAAAATATGATAGACTATACATCGTCTTTTTATGGAAAAATATTTGGACTATACATCGTTCATTTTTCATGCCAAAATTTTATTCATGCAAAAAATATAATGGACTATACATCGTCTTTTTATGCAAAAATTAATGGACTATACATCGTCTTTTTTCTTGCCAAAATTGTTTTCATTAAGAGAATATAATAGACTATACATCGTCTTTTTATGCAAAAATATATGGACTATACATCGTCTTTTTATGCAAAAATTAATTAACTATACATCGTCCATTTTTCATGCCAAAATTTTTTTGATGCAAAAAATATAATGGACTATACATCGTCTTTTTTATGCAAAAATTAATGGACTATACATTGTCTTTTTTACGCAATAATTAATGGACTATACATCGTCCATTTTTCATGCCAAAATTTTTGTGATGCAAAAAACATAATGGACTATACATCGTCTTTTTTATGCAAAACTTAATGGACTATTTATCGTCCATTTTTCATTCCAAAATTTTTTTGATGCAAAAAATATAATCGTCTTTTTTTATGCAAAATTATTGAACAATACATCGTCTATTTGTCATGGCAAAATTTTTTTTATGAAAAAAATATAATGGACTTTACATCGTCTTTTTATGCAAAAATTAATGGACTATACATCGTCCATATTTGATGCCAAAATTTTTTACATGCAAAAAATATAATGAATATAATCATCGTCTTTTTTATGCAAAAATTAAAAGACTATACATCGCCTTTTTTCTCGCAAAACTTTATTTCATGCTGAAAATATAATGGACTATACATCGTCTTTTTTATGCAAAAAATTAATGGACTATACATCGTCTTTTTTATGCAAAAAATTAATGGACTATACATCGTCCATTTTTCATGCCAAAATTTTTTTCATGCAAAAAATATAATGGAGTATACATCGTCTTTTTTATGCAAAAGTTAATGGACTATACATCGTCTTTTTTATGCAAAAATTAATGGACTATACATCGTCCATTTTTCATGCCAAAATGTTTTCATGCAAAAAATATAATGGACTATACATCGTCTTTTTATGCAAAACTTAATGGACTATACATCGTCTTTTTTCTTGTCAAAAATTTTTTTATGCAAAAGTTAATGGACTAAACATCGTCTTTTTTATGCAAAAATTAATGGACTATACATCGTCCATTTTTCATGCCAAAATTTTTTTCATGCAAAAAATATAATGGACTATATATACATCATCTTTTTATGCAAAAATTAATGGACTATACATCGTCTTTTTTCTTGCCAAAATTTTTTGCATGCAAAAAATATAATAGATTATACATCGTCTTTTTCATGCAAAAATTAATGGACTATACATCGTCCATATTGGATGGCAAAATTTTATTCATGCAAAAAATATAATGGACTATACATCGTCTTTTTTATGCAAAAATTAATAGACTATACATCGTCCATTTTTCATGCCAAAATTTTTTTCATTAAAAAAATATAATGGACTATACATCGTCTTTTTTATGCAAAAATTAATGGACTATACATCGTCCATTTTTCATGCCAAAATTTTTTTCATTAAAAAAATATAATAGACTATACATCGTCTTTTTTATGCAAAAATTAATGGACTATACATTGTCCCTTTTTCATGCCAAAATTTTTTTCATGCAAAAAATATAATGGACTATACATCGTCTTTTTATGCAAAAATTAATGGACTATACATCGTCCATTTTTCATGCCAAAATTTTTTTCATGCAAAAAATATAATGGACTACCTCGTCTTTTTTATGCAAAAAATTAATGGACTATACATCGTCTTTTTTATTGTCAAAAATTTTTTTATGCAAAAGTTAATGGACTATACATCGTCTTTTTTATGCAAAAATTAATGGACTATACATCGTCCCTTTTTCATGCCAAAATTTTTTTCATGCAAAAAATATAATGGACTATACATCGTCCATATTTGATGGAAAAATTTTATTCATGCAAAAAATATAATGGACTATACATCGTCTTTTTTATGCAAAAATTAATGGACTATATATACATCGTCCATTTTTCATGACAAAATTTTTTTCATTAAAAAAATATAATGGAGTATACATCGTCTTTTTATGCAACAATTAATGGACTATACATCGTCCATTTTTCATGCTAAAATTTTTTTCCTGAAAAAAATATAATGGAAAAAAAATATAATTTTGCATAAAAAAGACGATGTATATATAGTCCATTAATTTTTGCATAAAAAGACGATGTATAGTCTATTATATTTTTTTAATGAAAAAGATTTTGCCATGAAAAATGGACGATGTATAGTCTATTAATTTTTGCATAAAAAAGACGATGTATAGTCCATTAATTTTTGCATAAAAAAGGCGATGTATAGTATATTATATTTTTTGTATGAAAAAAATTTTGCCATGAAAAATGGACGATGTATAGTCCATTAATTTTTGCATAAAAAAAGCGATGTATAGTCCATTAACTTTTGCATAAAAAAGACAACGTATAGTCTATTACTTTTGGCATAAAAAGATGATGTATAGTCTATTATATTTTTTTCATGGAAAAGATGTTGGCATGAAAAATGGACGATGTACAGTCCATTAATTTTTTGCATAAAAAAGACGATGTACAGTCCATTATATTTTTTGCCATAAAAAAATTTTGCCATAAAAATGGACCATGTATAGTCCATTCATTTTTGCATAAAAAAGACGATATGTAGTCCATTATATTTTTTGCATGAAAAATGGACGATGTATAGTCTATTAATTTTTGCATAAAAAGATGATAAATAGTCTATTATATTTTTTTCATGAAAAAGATGTTGGCATGAAAAATGGACGATGTACAGTCCATTAATTTTTTGCATAAAAAAACGATGTACAGTCCATTATATTTTTTGCATGAAAAAAATTTTGACAAGATAAAAGACGATGTATAGTCCATTAATTTTTGCATAAAAAGACGATGTATAGTCTATTATAATTTTTTCATAAAAAAATTTTGGCATGAAAAATGGACGATGTATAGTCCATTAAATTTTGCATAAAAAAGACGATGTATAGTCCATTATATTTTTTGCATGAAAAAAATTTTTGCATGAAAAATGGACGATGTATAGTCCATTAATTTTTGCTCAAAAAGACGATGTATATTCCATTATGTTTTTTGCATTTAAAAAATTTTGGCATTAAAAATGGACGATGTATAGTCCATTAATTTTTGCATAAAAAAGACGATGTATAGTCCATTAACTTTTGCATAAAAAAATTTTTGGCATGAAAAATTTTTTGCCATGAAAAATGGACGATGTATATATAGTCCATTAATTTTCGCTCAAAAAGACGATGTATATTGCATGATATTTTTTGCATGAAAAAAATTTTGCCGTGAAAAATGGACGATATATAGTCCATTAATTTTTGCATAAAAAGACGATGTATAGTCCATTATATTTTTTGCATGAAAAAAATTTTGTATAGTCCATTAATTTTTGCATAAAAAAGACGATGCATAGTCCATTAACTTTTGCGTAAAAGAGACGATTATATTTTTTTTTTATGAAAAAAATTTTGGCATGAAAAATGGACGATATATAGTCCATTAATTTTTTCATAAAAAGACGATGTATAGTCCATTAACTTTTGCATAAAAAAATTTTTGGCATGAAAAAAATTTTGGCATGAAAAATGGACGATGTATAGTTCATTAATTTTCGCTCAAAAAGACGATGGATAGTCTATTATATTTTTTTAATGAAAAAAATTTTGGCATAAGAAAGACGATGTATATTCCATTATATTTTTTGCATGAAAAAAATTTTGTCATGAAAAATGGACGATGTATAGTCCATTAATTTTTGCATAAAAAAGACGATGTATAGTCCATTAATTTTTGCATAAAAAAGACGATGTATAGTCCATTATATTTTTTGCATGAAAAAAATTTTGGCAAGATAAAAGACGATGCAAAGTCCATTAATTTTTGCATAAAAAGACGATGTATAGTCTATTATATTTTTTGCATGAAAAAAATTTTGGCATGAAAAATGGACGATGTATAGCCCATTATTTTTTGCATAAAAAAGATGATGTATAGTCCATTAACTTTTGCATAAAAAAATTTTCGACAAGAAAAAAGACGATGTATAGTCCATTAATTTTTTGCATAAAAAAGACGATGTATAGTCCATTATATTTTATGCATGAAAAAAATTTTGGCATGATAAATGGACGATGTATAGTCCATTAATTTTCGCTCAAAAAGACGATGTATATTCCATTATATTTTTTGCATGAAAAACATTTTGGCATGCAAAATGGACGATGTATAGTCCATTAATTTTTGCATAAAAAAGACGATTTATAGTCCATTAACTTTTGCATAAAAAAATTTTTAACAAGAAAAAAGACGATGTATAGTCCATTATATTTTTTGCATGAAAAAAATTTTGGCAAGATAAAAGACGATGCAAAGTCCATTAATTTTTGCATAAAAAGACGATGTATAGTCTATTATATTTTTTGCATGAAAAAAATTTTGTCATGAAAAATGGACGATGTATAGTCCATTAATTTTTGCATAAAAAAGACGATGTATAGTCCATTAATTTTTGCATAAAAAAGACGATGCATAGTCCATAAACTTTTGCGTAAAAAAGACGATGTATAGTCTTTTATATTTTTTTAATGAAAAAAATTTTGGCATGAAAAATGGACCATGTATAGTTCATTAATTTTCGCTCAAAAAGACGATGTATAGTCCATTATATTTTTTTCATGAAAAAAATTTTGGCATGAAAAATGGACGATGTATAGTTCAGTAATTTTCGCTCAAAAAGACGATGTATAGTCTATTATATTTTTTTAATGAAATAAATTTTGGCATGAAAAATGGACGATGTATAGTCCATTAACTTTTGCGTAAAAAAGACGATGTATATTCCATTATATTTTTTGCATGAAAAAAATTTTGCCATGAAAAATGGACGATGTATAGTTCATTAATTTTCGCTCAAAAAGACGATGTATAGTCCATTATATTTTTTGCATGAAACAAATTTTGTCATGAAAAATGGACGATGTATAGTCCATTAATTTTTCCATAAAAAAGACGATGCATAGTCCATTAACTTTTGCGTAAAAAAGATAATGTATAGTCCATTATATTTTTTGCATGAAAAAAAATTTGGCATGAAAAATGGACGGTGTATAGTCCATTAATTTTTTCCATAAAAAAGACGATGTATATTCCATTATATTTTTTCCATGAAAAAAATATTGCCATCAATTATGGACGATGTATAGTCCATTAAGTTTTGCATAAGAAGACGAGGTATAGTCTATTATAAAATTTTGGCATGAAAAATGGACGATATATAGTCCATTAATTTTTTCATAAAAAGACGATGTATAGTCCATTAACTTTTGCATAAAAAAATTTTTGGCATGAAAAAAATTTTGGCATGAAAAATGGACGATGTATAGTCCATTAATTTTTGCATAAAAAGACGATATATAGTCCATTATATTTTTTTCATGAAAAAAATTTTGGCATGAAAAATGGACGATGTATAGTTCATTAATTTTCGCTCAAAAAGACGATGTATAGTCCATTAATTTTTGCATAAAAAAGACGATGTATAGTCCATTAATTTTTGCATAAAAAAGATAATGTATAGTCCATTATATTTTTTGCATGAAAAAAAATTTGGCATGAAAAATGGACGGTGTATAGTCCATTAATTTTTTCCATAAAAAAGACGATGTATATTCCATTATATTTTTTCCATGAAAAAAATATTGCCATCAATTATGGACGATGTATAGGCCATTAAGTTTTGCATAAGAAGACGAGGTATAGTCTATTATATTTTTTGCATGAAAAAAATTTTGTCATGAAAAATGGACGATGTATAGTCCATTAATTTTTGCATAAAAAAGACGATGCATAGTCCATTAACTTTTGCGTAAAAAAGACGATGTATAGTCCATTATATTTTTTTCATGAAAAAACTTTTGGCATGAATATTGGACAAGATATAGTCCATTAATTGATGTATAGTCCATTAATTTTTGCATAAAAAGATAATGTATAGACCATTATATTTTTTGCATGAAAAAAAATTTGCCATGAAAAATGGACGATGTATAGTCCATTAATTTTTGCATTAAAAAACTCGATGCATAGTCCATTAACTTTTGCGTAAAAAAGACGATGTATATATAGTCCATTATATTTTTTCCATGAAAAAAATTTTGGCATGAAAATTGGACGAGATATAGTCCATTAATTTTTGCATAAAAAGACGATGTATAGTCCATTATATTTTTTTCATGAAAAAAATTTTGCCATGAAAATTGGACGAGATATAGTCCATTAATTTTTCCATGAAAAAAATATTGCCATCAAATATGGACGATGTATAGTCCATTAATTTTTGCATAAAAAAGACGATGTATAGTCCATTAACTTTTGCATAAAAAAATTTTTGGCATGAAAAAAATTTTGGCATGAAAAATGGACGATGTATAGTCCATTAATTTTTGCATAAAAAGACGATGTATAGTCCATTATATTTTTTTCATGAAAAAAATTTTGGCATGAAAAATGGACGATGTATAGTTCATTAATTTTCGCTCAAAAAGACGATGTATAGTCCATTAATTTTTGCATAAAATAGATAATGTATAGTCCATTATATTTTTTGCATGAAAAAAAATTTGGCATGAAAAATGGACGATTTATAGTCCATTAATTTTTGCATAAACAAGACGATGAATAGTCCATTATATTTTTTTAAAGAAAAAAATTTTGGCATGAAAAATGGACGATGTATAGTCCATTAATTTTCGCTCAAAAAGACGATGTATATTGCATGATATTTTTTGCATGAAAAAAAATTTGCCAAGATAAAAGACGATGCAAAGTCCATTAATTTTTGCATAAAAAGACGATGTGTAGTCTATTATATTATTTGCATGAAAAAAATTTTGGCATGAAAAATGGACGATGTATAGCCCATTATTTTTTGCATAAAAAAGATGATGTATAGTCCATTAACTTTTGCATAAAAAAATTTTCGACAAGAAAAAAGACGATGTATAGTCCATTAATTTTTTGCATAAAAAAGACCATGTATAGTCCATTATATTTTATGCATGAAAAAAATTTTGGCATGATAAATGGACGATGTATAGTCCATTATTTTCGCTCAAAAAGACGATGTATATTCCATTATATTTTTTGCATGAAAAAAATTTTGGCATGCAAAATGGACGATGTATAGTCCATTAATTTTTGCATAAAAAAGACGATTTATAGTCCATTAACTTTTGCATAAAAAAATTTTTAACAAGAAAAAAGACGATGTATAGTCCATTCATTTTTTGCATAAAAAAGACGATGTATAGTCCATTATATTTTTTCCATGAAAAAAATATTGCTATCAAATATGGACGATGTATAGTCCATTAATTTTTCCATGAAAAAAATATTGCCATCAAATATGGACGATGTATAGTCCATTAATTTTTGCATAAAAAAGACGATGTATAGTCCATTAACTTTTGCATAAAAAAATTTTTGGCATGAAAAAAATTTTGGCATGAAAAATGGACGATGTATAGTCCATTAATTTTTGCATAAAAAGACGATGTATAGTCCATTATATTTTTTTCATGAAAAAAATTTTGGCATGAAAAATGGACGATGTATAGTTCATTAATTTTCGCTCAAAAAGACGATGTATAGTCCATTAATTTTTGCATAAAATAGATAATGTATAGTCCATTATATTTTTTGCATGAAAAAAAATTTGGCATGAAAAATGGACGATTTATAGTCCATTAATTTTTGCATAAACAAGACGATGAATAGTCCATTATATTTTTTTAAAGAAAAAAATTTTGGCATGAAAAATGGACGATGTATAGTCCATTAATTTTCGCTCAAAAAGACGATGTATATTGCATGATATTTTTTGCATGAAAAAAAATTTGCCAAGATAAAAGACGATGCAAAGTCCATTAATTTTTGCATAAAAAGACGATGTGTAGTCTATTATATTTTTTGCATGAAAAAAATTTTGGCATGAAAAATGGACGATGTATAGCCCATTATTTTTTGCATAAAAAAGATGATGTATAGTCCATTAACTTTTGCATAAAAAAATTTTCGACAAGAAAAAAGACGATGTATAGTCCATTAATTTTTTGCATAAAAAAGACCATGTATAGTCCATTATATTTTATGCATGAAAAAAATTTTGGCATGATAAATGGACGATGTATAGTCCATTATTTTCGCTCAAAAAGACGATGTATATTCCATTATATTTTTTGCATGAAAAAAATTTTGGCATGCAAAATGGACGATGTATAGTCCATTAATTTTTGCATAAAAAAGACGATTTATAGTCCATTAACTTTTGCATAAAAAAATTTTTAACAAGAAAAAAGACGATGTATAGTCCATTAATTTTTTGCATAAAAAAGACGATGTATAGTCCATTATATTTTTTCCATGAAAAAAATATTGCTATCAAATATGGACGATGTATAGTCCTTTAATGTTTGCATAAAAAAGACGATGTATAGTCCATTATATTTTTCGCATGAAAAAAAATTTGGCAAGAAAAAAGACGATGTATAGTCCATTAATTTTTGCATAAAAAGATGATGTACTGTCCATTATATTTTTTTCATGAAAAAAATTTTGGCATGAAAAATGGACGATGTATAGTCCATTAATTTTTGCTCAAAAAGACGATGTATATTCCATTCTATTTTTTGCATGAAAAAAATTTTGGCATGAAGAATGGACGATGTATAGTCCATTAATTGTTTCCATAAAAAAGGCGATGTATAGTCCATTATATTTTTTCCATGAAAAAAATATTGCCATTAAATATGGACGATGTATAATAGTCCATTAATTTTTGCTCAAAAAGACGATGTATATTCCATTATATTTTTTGCATGAAAAAAAATTTGGCATGAAAAATGGACGATGTATAATCCATTAATTTTTGCATAAAAAAGACGATGCATAGTCCATCAACTTTTGCGTAAAAAAGACGATGTATAGTCCATTATATTTTTTTCATGAAAAAAATTTTGGCATGAAAAATGGACGATGTATAATCCATTAATTTTTGCATAAAAAAGTCGATGCATAGTCCATCAACTTTTGCGTAAAAAAGACGATGTATAGTCCATTTTATTTTTTTCATGAAAAAAATTTTGGCATGAAAAATGGACGACGTATAGTTCAGTAATTTTCGCTCAAAAAGACGATGTATAGTCTATTATATTTTTTTAATGAAATAAATTTTGGCATGAAAAATGGACGATGTATAGTTCATTAACTTTTGCGTAAAAAAGACGATGTATATTCCATTATATTTTTTGCATGAAAAAAATTTTGGCATGAAAAATGGACGATGTATAGTTCATTAATTTTCGCTCAAAAAGACGATGTATAGTCCATTATATTTTTTGCATGAAACAAATTTTGTCATGAAAAATGGACGATGTATAGTCCATTAATTTTTCCATAAAAAAGACGATGCATAGTCCATTAAATTTTGCGTAAAAAAGACGATTATATTTTTTTTATGAAAAAAATTTTGGCATGAAAAATGGACGATATATAGTCCATTAATTTTTTCATAAAAAGACGATGTATAGTCCATTAACTTTTGCATAAAAAAATTTTTGGCATGAAAAAAATTTTGCCATGAAAAATGGACGATATATAGTCCATTAATTTTTGCATAAAAAGACGATGTATTATAGTCCATTATATTTTTTGCATGAAAAAAATTTTGGCATGAAAAATAGACGATGTATAGTCCATTAATTTTTGCATAAATAGACGATGTATAGTCCATTATATTTTTTTCATGGAAAAAATTTTGGCATGAAAAATGGACGATGTATAGTTCATTAATTTTCGCTCAAAAAGACGATGTATAGTCTTTTATATTTTTTTAATGAAAAAAATTTTGGCATGAAAAAGGGACCATGTATAGTTCATTAATTTTCGCTCAAAAAGACGATGTATAGTCCATTAATTTTTGCATAAAAAAGATAATGTATAGTCCATTATATTTTTTGCATGAAAAAAAATTTGGCATGAAAAATGGACGATGTATAGTCCATTAATTTTTTCCATAAAAAAGACGATGTATATTCCATTATATTTTTTCCATGAAAAAAATATTGCCATCAAATATGGACGATGTACAGTCCATTAACTTTTGCGTAAAAAAGACGACGATTATATTTTTTTCATGAAAAAAATTTTGTCATGAAAAATGGACGATGTATAGTCCATTAATTTTTCCATAAAAAAGACGATGTATAGTCCATTAATTTTTGCATAAAAAAGATAATGTATAGTCCATTATATTTTTTGCATGAAAAAAAATTTGGCATGAAAAATGGACGATGTATAGTCCATTAATTTTTTCCATAAAAAAGACGATGTATATTCCATTATATTTTTTCCATGAAAAAAATATTGCCATCAAATATGGACGATGTACAGTCCATTAATTTTTGCATAAAAAAGACGATGTATAGTCCATTAATTTTTGCATAAAAAAGACTATGTATAGTCCATTATATTTTTTGCATGAAAAAAATTTTGCCATGAAAAATGGACGATGTATAGTCCATTAATTTTTGCATAGAAAAGATAATGTTTAGTCCATTATATTTTTTGCATGAAAAAAAATTTGCCATCAATTATGGACGATGTATAGTCCATTAAGTTTTGCATAAGAAGACGAGGTATAGTCTATTATATTTTTTTAAAGAAAAAAATTTTGCCATGAAAAATGGACGATGTATAGTCCATTAATTTTTGCATAAAAAAGACGATGTATAGTCCATTAATTTTTGCATAAAAAAGATAATGTATAGTCCATTATATTTTTTTCATGAAAAAAATTTTGCCATGAAAAATGGACGATGTATAGTTCATTAATTTTCGCTCAAAAAGACGATGTATAGTCCATTAATTTTTGCATAAAAAAGATAATGTATAGTCCATTATATTTTTATCATGAAAAAAATTTTGGTATGAAAAATGGACCATGTATAGTTCATTAATTTTTGCTCAAAAATACGATGTATAGTCTTTTATATTTTTTTAATGAAAAAAATTTTAGCACGAAAAATGCACCATGTATAGTTCATTAATTTTCGCTCAACAAGACGATGTATAGTCTATTATATTTTTTTAATGAAAAAAATTTTGGCATAAAAAATTAACGATGTATAGTCCATTAATTTTTTGCATAAAAAAGACGATGAATAGTCCATTATATTTTTTTAAAGAAAAAAATTTTGCCATAAGAAATGGACGATGTATAGTCCATTAATTTTTGCATAAAAAAGACGATGTATAGTCCATTAATTTTTGCATAAAAAAGATAATGTATAGTCCATTATATTTTTTGCATGAAAAAAATTTTGGCCTGAAAAATGGACGATGTATAGTCCATTAATTTTTGCAAAAAGAAGACGATGTATAGTCCATTATATTTTTTGCATGAAAAAATGTTGGCATGAAAAAGGGACGATGTATTGTCCATTAATTTTTTCAATAAACAAGACGATGTAAGTCCATTAAATTTTTTGCATGATAAAAATTTTAACAAGAAAAAAGACGATGTATAATCCATTAAATTTTGCATAAAAAGACGATGTATCGTCCATTATATTTTTTGCATGAAAAAAATTTTGGCATGAAAAATGGACGATGTATAGTCCATTAATTTTTGCATAAAAAAAACGATGTATAGTCCATTATATTTTTTGCATGAAAAAAATTTTGCCATTAAAATTGGACGATGTATAGTCCATTATTTTTTCCATAAAATAGACGATGTAGTCCATTATATTTTTTTTCATGAAAAAAATTTTGCCATGAAAACTGGACGATGTATAGTGCATTAATTTTTGCATGAAAAAGACGATGTATAGTCCATTATATTTTTTTCATGAAAAAAATTTTGGCATGAAAAATGGACGATGTATAGTCCATTAATTTTTGCATAAAAAAGACGATGTATACTCCATTAACTTTTGCATGAAAAAAAATTTTGACAAGATAAAAGACGATGTATAGTCCAATAATTTTCGCTCAAAAAGACGATGTATAGTCTATTATATTTTTTTAATGAAATAAATTTTGGCATGAAAAATGGACGATGTATAGTTCATTAACTTTTGCGTAAAAAAGACGATGTATATTCCATTATATTTTTTGCATGAAAAAAATTTTGGCATGAAAAATGGACGATGTATAGTTCATTAATTTTCGCTCAAAAAGACGATGTATAGTCCATTATATTTTTTGCATGAAACAAATTTTGTCATGAAAAATGGACGATGTATAGTCCATTAATTTTTCCATAAAAAAGACGATGCATAGTCCATTAAATTTTGCGTAAAAAAGACGATTATATTTTTTTTATGAAAAAAATTTTGGCATGAAAAATGGACGATATATAGTCCATTAATTTTTTCATAAAAAGACGATGTATAGTCCATTAACTTTTGCATAAAAAAATTTTTGGCATGAAAAAAATTTTGCCATGAAAAATGGACGATATATAGTCCATTAATTTTTGCATAAAAAGACGATGTATTATAGTCCATTATATTTTTTGCATGAAAAAAATTTTGGCATGAAAAATAGACGATGTATAGTCCATTAATTTTTGCATAAATAGACGATGTATAGTCCATTATATTTTTTTCATGGAAAAAATTTTGGCATGAAAAATGGACGATGTATAGTTCATTAATTTTCGCTCAAAAAGACGATGTATAGTCTTTTATATTTTTTTAATGAAAAAAATTTTGGCATGAAAAAGGGACCATGTATAGTTCATTAATTTTCGCTCAAAAAGACGATGTATAGTCCATTAATTTTTGCATAAAAAAGATAATGTATAGTCCATTATATTTTTTGCATGAAAAAAAATTTGGCATGAAAAATGGACGATGTATAGTCCATTAATTTTTTCCATAAAAAAGACGATGTATATTCCATTATATTTTTTCCATGAAAAAAATATTGCCATCAAATATGGACGATGTACAGTCCATTAACTTTTGCGTAAAAAAGACGACGATTATATTTTTTTCATGAAAAAAATTTTGTCATGAAAAATGGACGATGTATAGTCCATTAATTTTTCCATAAAAAAGACGATGTATAGTCCATTAATTTTTGCATAAAAAAGATAATGTATAGTCCATTATATTTTTTGCATGAAAAAAAATTTGGCATGAAAAATGGACGATGTATAGTCCATTAATTTTTTCCATAAAAAAGACGATGTATATTCCATTATATTTTTTCCATGAAAAAAATATTGCCATCAAATATGGACGATGTACAGTCCATTAATTTTTGCATAAAAAAGACGATGTATAGTCCATTAATTTTTGCATAAAAAAGACTATGTATAGTCCATTATATTTTTTGCATGAAAAAAATTTTGCCATGAAAAATGGACGATGTATAGTCCATTAATTTTTGCATAGAAAAGATAATGTTTAGTCCATTATATTTTTTGCATGAAAAAAAATTTGCCATCAATTATGGACGATGTATAGTCCATTAAGTTTTGCATAAGAAGACGAGGTATAGTCTATTATATTTTTTTAAAGAAAAAAATTTTGCCATGAAAAATGGACGATGTATAGTCCATTAATTTTTGCATAAAAAAGACGATGTATAGTCCATTAATTTTTGCATAAAAAAGATAATGTATAGTCCATTATATTTTTTTCATGAAAAAAATTTTGCCATGAAAAATGGACGATGTATAGTTCATTAATTTTCGCTCAAAAAGACGATGTATAGTCCATTAATTTTTGCATAAAAAAGATAATGTATAGTCCATTATATTTTTATCATGAAAAAAATTTTGGTATGAAAAATGGACCATGTATAGTTCATTAATTTTTGCTCAAAAATACGATGTATAGTCTTTTATATTTTTTTAATGAAAAAAATTTTAGCACGAAAAATGCACCATGTATAGTTCATTAATTTTCGCTCAACAAGACGATGTATAGTCTATTATATTTTTTTAATGAAAAAAATTTTGGCATAAAAAATTAACGATGTATAGTCCATTAATTTTTTGCATAAAAAAGACGATGAATAGTCCATTATATTTTTTTAAAGAAAAAAATTTTGCCATAAGAAATGGACGATGTATAGTCCATTAATTTTTGCATAAAAAAGACGATGTATAGTCCATTAATTTTTGCATAAAAAAGATAATGTATAGTCCATTATATTTTTTGCATGAAAAAAATTTTGGCCTGAAAAATGGACGATGTATAGTCCATTAATTTTTGCAAAAAGAAGACGATGTATAGTCCATTATATTTTTTGCATGAAAAAATGTTGGCATGAAAAAGGGACGATGTATTGTCCATTAATTTTTTCAATAAACAAGACGATGTAAGTCCATTAAATTTTTTGCATGATAAAAATTTTAACAAGAAAAAAGACGATGTATAATCCATTAAATTTTGCATAAAAAGACGATGTATCGTCCATTATATTTTTTGCATGAAAAAAATTTTGGCATGAAAAATGGACGATGTATAGTCCATTAATTTTTGCATAAAAAAAACGATGTATAGTCCATTATATTTTTTGCATGAAAAAAATTTTGGCATTAAAATTGGACGATGTATAGTCCATTATTTTTTCCATAAAATAGACGATGTAGTCCATTATATTTTTTTTCATGAAAAAAATTTTGCCATGAAAACTGGACGATGTATAGTGCATTAATTTTTGCATGAAAAAGACGATGTATAGTCCATTATATTTTTTTCATGAAAAAAATTTTGGCATGAAAAATGGACGATGTATAGTCCATTAATTTTTGCATAAAAAAGACGATGTATACTCCATTAACTTTTGCATGAAAAAAAATTTTGACAAGATAAAAGACGATGTATAGTCCAATAATTTTTGCATAAAAGGCGATGTATAGTCTATTAAATTTTTTTCATAAAAAAATTTTGGCATGAAAACTGGACGATGTATAGTCCATTAATTTTTGCATGAAAAAGACGATGTATAGTCCATTATATTTTTTGCATGAAAAAAATTTTGGCATGAAAAATGGACGATGTATAGTGCATTAATAAAAATGGACCATGTATAGTTCATTAATTTTTGCTCAAAAAGACGATGTATAGCCTTTTATATTTTTTTAAATTTTCGCATGAAAAATGGACGATGTATAGTGCATTAATAAAAATGGACCATGTATAGTTCATTAATTTTCGCTCAAAAAGACGATGTATAGTCCATTATATTTTTTTCATGAAAAAAATTTTGGCATGAAAAATGGACGATGTATAGTCCATTAATTTTTGCATGAAAAAGACGATGTATAGTCCATTATATTTTATGCATAAAAAAGACGATGCATACTCCATCAACTTTTGCGTAAAAAAGACGATGTATAGTCCATTATATTTTTTTCATGAAAAAAATTTTGCCATGAAAAATGGACGATTTATAGTCCATTAATTTTTGCATAAAAAGACGATGTAAAGTCCATTATATTTTTTTCATGAAAAAAATTTTGGCATGAAAAATGGACGATGTATAGTTCAGTAATTTTCGCTCAAAAAGACGATGTATAGTCTATTATATTTTTTTAATGAAATAAATTTTGGCATGAAAAATGGCCGATGTATAGTCCATTAACTTTTGCGTAAAAAAGACGATGTATAGTCCATTATATTTTTTGCATGAAACAAATTTTGTCATGAAAAATGGACGATGTATAGTCCATTAATTTTTCCATAAAAAAGACGATGCATAGTCCATTAACTTTTCCGTAAAAAAGACGATTATATTTTTTTTTTTATGAAAAAAATTTTGGCATGAAAAATGGACGATATATAGTCCATTAATTTTTGCATAAAAAGACGATGTATAAATGTCCATTAAATTTTTTGCATGAAAAAAATTTTGGCATGAAAAATGGACGATGTATAGTCCATTAATTTTTGCATAAAAAAGACGATGTATAGTCCATTAACTTTTGCATAAAAAAATTTTTGGCATGAAAAAAATGTTGGCATGAAAAATGGACGATATATAGTCCATTAATTTTCGCTCAAAAAGACGATGTATATTGCATGATATTTTTTGCATGAAAAAAATTTTGCCATGAAAAATGGACGATATATAGTCCATTAATTTTTGCATAAAAAGACGATGTATTATAGTCCATTATATTTTTTGCATGAAAAAAATTTTGGCATGAAAAATAGACGATGTATAGTCCATTAATTTTTGCATAAATAGACGATGTATATATAGTCCATTATATTTTTTTCATGGAAAAAATTTTGGCATGAAAAATGGACGATGTATAGTTCATTAATTTTCGCTCAAAAAGACGATGTATAGTCCATTAATTTTTGCATAAAAAGGATAATGTATAGACCATTATATTTTTTGCATGAAAAAAAATTTGGCATGAAAAATAGACGATGTATAGTCCATTAATTTTTGCATAAAAAAGACGATGCACAGTCCATTAACTTTTGCGTAAAAAAGACGACGATTATATTTTTTTCATGAAAAAAATTTTGGCATGAAAAATGGACGATGTATAGTCCATTAATTTTTGCATAAAAAAGACGATTTATATTCCATTATATTTTTTGCATGGAAAAAATTTTGTCATGAAAAATGGACGATGTATAGTCCATTAATTTTTGCATAAAAAAGACGATGTATAGTCCATTAATTTTTGCATAAAAAAGATAATGTATAGTCCATTATATTTTTTGCATGAAAAAAAATTTGGCATGAAAAATGGACGATGTATAGTCCATTAATTTTTTCCATAAAAAAGACGATGTATATTCCATTATATTTTTTCCATGAAAAAAATATTGCCATCAAATATGGACGATGTACAGTCCATTAATTTTTGCATAAAAAAGACGATGTATAGTCCATTAATTTTTGAATAAAAAAGATAATGTATAGTCCATTATATTTTTTTCATGAAAAAACTTTTGGCATGAAAATTGGACAAGATATAGTCCATTAATTGATGTATAGTCCATTAATTTTTGCATAAAAAAGATAATGTATAGACCATTATATTTTTTGCATGAAAAAAAATTTGCCATGAAAAATGGACGATGTATAGTTCATTAATTTTCGCTCAAAAATACGATGTATAGTCTATTATATTTTTTTAATGAAAAAAATTTTGGCATAAGAAAGACGATATATATTCCATTATATTTTTTGCATGAAAAAAATGTTGTCATGAAAAATGGACGATGTATAGTCCATTAATTTTTGCATAAAAAAGACGATGCATAGTCCATTAAGTTTTGCGTAAAAAAGACGATGTATAGTCCATTATATTTTTTTCATGAAAAAACTTTTGGCATGAAAATTGGACAAGATATAGTCCATTAATTGATGTATAGTCCATTAATTTTTGCATAAAAAAGATAATGTATAGACCATTATATTTTTTGCATGAAAAAAAATTTGGCATGAAAAAGACGATGCATAGTCCATTAACTTTTGCGTAAAAAAGACGATGTATAGTCCATTCTATTTTTTTCATGAAAAAAATTTTGGCATGAAAATTGGACGAGATATAGTCCATTAATTTTTGCATAAAAAGACGATGTATAGTCCATTATATTTTTTTCATGAAAAAAATTTTGCCATGAAAATTGGACGAGATATAGTCCATTAATTTTTACATAAAAAGACGATATATAGTCCATTATATTTTTTCCATGAAAAAAATATTGCCATCAAATATGGACGATGTATAGTCCATTAATTTTTGCATAAAAAAGACGATGTATTATTATGTATAGTCCATTTACTTTTGCATAAAAAAATTTGGCATTAAAAAACTCGATGCATAGTCCATTAACTTTTGCGTAAAAAAGACGATGTATATATAGTCCATTATATTTTTTTCATGAAAAAAATTTTGGCATGAAAATTGGACGAGATATAGTCCATTAATTTTTGCATAAAAAGACGATGTATAGTCCATTAACTTTTGCATAAAAAAATTTTTGGCATGAAAAAAATTTTGGCATGAATTTTTGAATGGAAAAATGGATGAATGTATAGTCCATTATATTTTTTTCATGAAAAAAATTTTGGCATGAAAATTGGACGAGATATAGTCCATTAATTTTTCCATGAAAAAAATATTGCCATCAAATATGGACGATGTATAGTCCATTAATTTTTGCATAAAAAAGACGATGTATAGTCCATTAACTTTTGCATAAAAAAATTTTTGGCATGAAAAAAATTTTGGCATGAAAAATGGACGATGTATAGTCCATTAATTTTTGCATAAAAAGACGATGTATATATAGTCCATTATATTTTTTTCATGAAAAAAATTTTGGCATGAAAAATGGACGATGTATAGTTCATTAATTTTCGCTCAAAAAGACGATGTATAGTCCATTAATTTTTGCATAAAATAGATAATGTATAGTCCATTATATTTTTTGCATGAAAAAAAATTTGCCATGAAAAATGGACGATGTATAGTCCATTAATTTTTGCATAAACAAGACGATGAATAGTCCATTATATTTTTCTAAAGAAAAAAATTTTGCCATGAAAAATGGACGATGTATAGTCCATTAATTTTTGCATAAAAAAGACGATGTATAGTCCATTAATTTTTGCATAAAAAAGATAATGTATAGTCCATTATATTTTTTTCATGAAAAAAATTTTGGCATGAAAAATGGACGATGTATAGTCCATTAATTTTTGCATAAAAAAGACGATGTATTATAGTCCATTTACTTTTGCATAAAAAAATTTTTGGCATGAAAAAAATTTTGGCATGAAAAATGGACGATGTATAGTCCATTAATTTTGGCATAAAAAGACGATGTATAGTCCATTATATTTTTTTCATGAAAAAAATTTTGGCATGAAAAATGGACGATGTATAGTTCATTAATTTTCGCTCAAAAAGACGATGTATAGTCCTTTAATTTTTGCATAAAATAGATAATGTATAGTCCATTATATTTTTTTCATGAAAAAAATTTTGGCATGAAAAATGGACGATGTATAGTCCATTAATTTTTGCATAAAAAAGACGATGTATACTCCATTAACTTTTGCATGAAAAAAAATTTTGACAAGATAAAAGACGATGTATAGTCCATTAATTTTTGCATAAAAAGGCGATGTATAGTCTAATAAATTTTTTTCATAAAAAAATTTTGGCATGAAAAATGGACGATGTATAGTCCATTAATTTTTGCATGAAAAAGACGATGTATAGTCCATTATATTTTTTGCATGAAAAAAATTTTGCCATGAAAAATGGACGATGTATAGTGCATTAATAAAAATGGACCATGTATAGTTCATTAATTTTCGCTAAAAAAAACGATGTATAGTCTTTTATATTTTTTTAATGAAAAAAATTTTGGCATGAAAAATGGACCATGTATAGTTCATTAATTTTCGCTCAAAAGGACGATGTATAGTCCATTATATTTTTTTCATGAAAAAAATTTTGGCATTAAAAATGGACGATATATAGTTCATTAATTTTCGCTCAAAAAGACGATGTATAGTCTATTATATCTATTATATTTTTTGCATGAAAAAAATTTTGTCATGAAAAATGGACGATGTATAGTCCATTAATTTTTGCATAAAAAAGACGATGTATATTCCATTATATTTTTTCCATGAAAAAAATATTGCCATCAAATATGGACGATGTATAGTCCATTAAGTTTTGCATAAGAAGACGAGGTATAGTCTATTATATTTTTTTAAAGAAAAAAATTTTGGCATGAAAAATGGACGATGTATAGTCCATTAATTTTTGCATAAAAAAGACGATGTATAGTCCATTAATTTTTGCATAAAAAAGATAATGTATAGTCCATTATATTTTTTGCATGAAAAAAATTTTGTCATGAAAAATGGACGATGTATAGTCCATTAATTTTTGCATAAAAAAGACGATGCATAGTCCATTAACTTTTGCGTAAAAAAGATAATGTATAGACCATTATATTTTTTGCATGAAAAAAATTTGGCATGAAAAATGGACGATGTATAGTCCATTAATTTTTGCATAAAAAAGACGATGCATAGTCCATTAACTTTTGCATAAAAAAGACGATGCATAGTCATGAAAAAAATTTTGGCATGAAAATTGGACGAGATATAGTCCATTAATTTTTGCATAAAAAGACGATGTATAGTCCATTAATTTTTGCATAAAAAAGATAATGTATAGACCATTATATTTTTTGCATGAAAAAAATTTGGCATGAAAAATGGACGATGTATAGTCCATTAATTTTTGCATAAAAAAGACGATGCATAGTCCATTAACTTTTGCGTAAAAAAGACGTTGTATAGTCCATTATATTTTTTTCATGAAAAAAATTTTGCCATGAAAATTGGACGAGATATAGTCCATTAATTTTTGCATAAAAAGACGATGTATAGTCCATTATATTTTGTTCATGAAAAAAATTTTGGCATGAAAATTGGACGAGATATAATCCATTAATTTTTGCATAAAAATACGATGTATAGTCCATTATATTTTTTCCATGAAAAAAATATTGCCATCAAATATGGACGATGTATAGTCCATTAATTTTTGCATAAAAAAGACGATGTATAGTCCATTAACTTTTGCATAAAAAAATTTTTGGCATGAAAAAAATTTTGGCATGAAAAATGGACGATGTATAGTCCATTAATTTTTGCATAAAAAGACGATGTATAGTCCATTAATTTTTGCATAAAATAGATAATGTATAGTCCATTATATTTTTTTCATGAAAAAAATTTTGGCATGAAAAATGGACGATGTATAGTTCATTAATTTTCGCTCAAAAAGACGATGTATAGTCCATTAATTTTTGCATAAAATAGATAATGTATAGTCCATTATATTTTTTTCATGAAAAAAATTTTGGCATGAAAATTGGACGAGATATAATCCATTAATTTTTGCATAAAAAGACGATGTATAGTCCATAATATTTTTTCCATGAAAAAAATATTGCCATCAAATATGGACGATGTATAGTCCATTAATTTTTGCATAAAAAAGACGATGTATAGTCCATTAACTTTTGCATAAAAAAGACGATGTACACCATTATATTTTTTGTATGAAAAAAATTTTGGCATGAAAAATGGACTATGTATAGTACATTAATTTTTGCATAAAAAAGGCGATGTATAGTCCATTAACTTTTGCATAAAAAAGACGATGTATAGTCTATTATATTTTTTTTCATGAAAAAAATGTTGGCATCAAAAATGGACGATGTATAGTCCATTAATTTTTGCATAAAAAAGACGAGGTGTAGTCCATTAACTTTTGCATAAAAAAATTTTTGACAAGAAAAAAGACGATGTATAGTCCATTAATTTTTTGCATAAAAAAGACGATGGTCCAATATATTTTTTGCGTGAAAAAAATTTTGGCATGAAAAATGGACGATTAATTTCCATTAATTTTCGCTCAAAAAGACGATGTATATTTCATTATATTTTTTGCATGAAAAAAATTTTGGCATGAAAAATGGACGATGTATAGTCCATTAATTTTTGCATAAAAAGACGATGTATAGTCCATTAACTTTTGCATAAAAAAGATAATGTATAGTCCATTATATTTTTTGCATGAAAAAAATTTTGCCATGAAAAATGGACGATGTATAGTCCATTAATTTTACGATGTATATTTCATTATATTTTTTGCATGAAAAAAATTTTGACAAGATAAAAGACGATGTATAGTGTATTAATTTTTGCATAAAAAGACGATGTAGTCTATTATATTTTTTTCATAAAAAAATTTTGGCATGAAAAATGGACGATGTATAGTCCATTAATTTTTCCATAAAAAAGACGATGTAGTCTATTATATTTTTTTCATAAAAAAATTTTGCCATGAAAAATGGACGATGTATACTCCATTAATTTTTGCATAAAAAGACGATGTATAGTCTATTATATTTTTTTAATGAAAAAAATTTTGGCATGAAAAATGGACGATGTATAGTCCATTAAATACAGTTCATTAATTTTTGCATAAAAAGACGATGTGGAAACCCCTTAATTTTTGCATTAAAAAGATGATGTATAGTCCATTATAGTTTTTGCATGAAAAAAATTTTGGCATGAAAAATGGACGATGTATAGCCCATTAATTGTTTGCCTAAAAAAGACGATGTATAGTCCATTATATTTTTTTCATGAAAAAAAATTTAGCATGAAAAATGGACGATGTATAGTTAATTAATTTTTCCACAAAAAAGACGATTTATACTCCATTATATTTTTTCCATGAAAAAAATGTTGGCTAGAAAAAAGACGATGTATAGTCCATTAATTTTTTGCATAAAAAGGACGATTTATAGTCCATTATATTTTTTGCATGAAAAAAATGTTGGCAAGAAAAAAGGCGATGTATAGTCCATTAATTTTGTGCATAAAAAAGATTATGTATAGTCTATCATATTTTTTTCATGAAAAAAATTTTGACATGACAAATGGACAAATGGATCTATAGTCCATTAATTTTTTGCTTGAAAGATAGACGCAGCATAGTTTATTTAATTTTTTGCATAAGAAATGCACCATATACATATAGTCCATTAAATTTTTTAATAAAAATTAGTTTTTGTATGAAAAATAGCGCATTAAATTTTTTCATAAAAAATTTTTTGCTTGAAAAATATACGATGTATAGTCCATTTAATTTCTTGCATGAAAAATAGACGCTTCCTAGTTTATTTAATTTTTTCCTTAAGAAATGCACGATATATATACTACGTTTATACGCAGGGCTTATTTGCAAATAAAACTGTAAATTGTTACCATACTATTGTTTTAATTGCGACTTACTAATTCAGAAAACTATTCACGATTAACGCACTATTTGCAAATAAAATGTTTTAGGTTGCCACACGTACAAATGTGTGCTAATAAAAAACAAAAAATTTATAAATATTGCACAAACAACCATTGATTGAAGAAAATAATGGCAATAAAATCAAATGATTATTTATAAATTTACACAATTTTTTTGTAAACATAAGCAACATTTCTATAGAAGTGCTACCAAGTTTTTATACATTTACAATGTCGTATAAACAATGAGTTAATTTATTTGCAAATATTTTTATTTGCAAATAGTGCGCGTATAAACGTAGTAATAGACTATATAATTTTTTAATAAAAATTTGTTTTTGCATGAAAAATAGACAATGTATAGTCCATTAAATTGTTTTCCATAGCAAATTTTTTTGCTTGAAAAATAGACGATGCATAGTCCATTTAATTTTCTGCATTAAAAATAGACGCTGCATAGTTTATTTAATTTTGTTTATAAGAAATTTTTTAATAAAAATTAGTTTTTGCATGAAAAATAGACGATGTATAGCCCATTAAATTTTTTCATAAACAATTTTTTTGCTTGAAAAATAGACGATGTATATAGTCCATTAAATTTTCTGCATGAAAAAAAGACGCTGCATAGTTTATTTAATTTTTTGCATAAGAAACGCACGATATATAGTCCATTAAATTTTTTAATAAAAATTAGTTTTTGCATGAAAAATAGACGATGTAAAGGGTTCGCCAGATAACTTTTTTTTTGAAAATGGTATAAAAAAACTACTGAATATTTTCTCAAATTTCTTTTTTTTTAAAGTACAATCGTTCCGGTTAATAATGAAAAATAATTTCATTCAAATGGCTACCTCGGCTGGGCATGCTGTTGCCTACACGATCGGTCCAATTTTTAAGCAAATTATCGATTGTGTGCAGTATTTCACCAATGGCTTCACGAATATTGTCCTCTAAAGCGTCAATTGTATGCGTGCGGGTTTTCTGTGCCCCAAATGCGACAATTTTGCTTGTTTACAAGCAAAGATCAAAATGAGCTTCATATGAAAATATGATTTTTTTGTGCAAAATCGGCCCACTTAGCGAAGCGAAAACGCATTGGATGGTCAGCTGGCTTCAACTTCTGAACCAATTGGACTTTGTATGGCATCATACCAAGGTCTTTATGCGAAATTCGTCTCAATAATGTCTCCGAAATGTTCAATTGTTGAGAACGACGGTGAATTGATGTTGATGGCGCTTCACGCACACTTTCTGCCACAGCAGCAATATTCTCGAGTGTACGCACTGTTTTTGGCTTTTCACGCTTTGGTTTATCGATGAGGATGCCAGTTTCAGTTTCAGTTTTTTCACGAGATAACGAACATACGGAGCTGACGGTGCTTCTCTTCTTTCTTTCTAATGTCGCAATATTTCCCAGCGTTGTTCAAGCGTATACACAACCATATTCGTTCAGCGGAATGATAAAACTAATTACCTGTCAAATCAGACATGAGCTAAGTGTTACCATTCACGAAGTAAGCACTAGTTGAAAAAAAACGTTAGATGGCGGACCCTTTATAGTCCATTAAATTTTTTTTTCATAAAAAATTGTTCTGCTTGAAAAATAGACGATGTATATACATATATAGTCCATTAAAATTTTTAATATTCTTTTGCATGAAAATTAAATTTTTTTCATAGAAAATATTTTAGTCCATTAAATTTTTTCATAATTTTCTGCAAGAAAAATAGACGATTAAATGTTGTCATAATTTTTTGCATGAAATATAGACGATAAATTTTTTTCGTAAAAATTTTTTGTATGAAAAATAGACGATGTATATTTCATAATTTTTTGCATGAAAAATAGACGATGTATAATCCATTAAATTTTTTTCATAGAAAATATTTTAGTCCATTAAATTTTTTCATAATTTTTTGCAAGAAAAATAGACGATTAAATTTTGTCATAATTTTTTGCATGAAATATAGACGATGTAAAGTCCATTAAATTTTTTTCATAAAAATTTTTTTGTATGAAAAATAAACGATGTATAATCCATTAAATTTTGTCATAATTTTTTGCATGAAAAATAGACGATGTATAGTCTATTAAATTTTTTTCATAAATAGTTTTTTGTATGAAAAAATAGACGATGTACTGTATAATCCTTTAAATTGTTTTCATAAGTTTGTGCATGAAAAATAAACTATGTATAGTCCATTAAATTTCTTTTTATGTTTTTGCATTAAATTTTTTTCATAATTTTTTCCATTAAAAATATATATACGATATATAGTTCATTAAATTTTTTCATAATTTTTTCCATGAAAAATAGACGATGTATAATCCATTAAATTTTTAATAATTTTTTGCATAAAAAATAGATGATGTATAGTCCGTTAAATTTTTTCATAATTTTTTGGATGAAAAATAGACGATGTATAATAGTCCATTAAATTTTTTCATAATTTTTTCCATGAAAAATAGACGATGTAAATCCATTAAATTTTGTCATAATTTTTTGCATGAAAAATAGACGATGTATAGTCTATTAAATTTTTTTCATAAATATTTTTTTGTATGAAAAATAGACGATGTATAATCCTTTAAATTTTTTTCATACGTTTGTGCATGAAAAATAAACGATGTATAGTCCATTAAATTTTTTTTTATGTTTTTGCATAAGTGGAAAAAGTGGGCTTAAATATCAAATTGCGGTTTTTTCATATTTTCTTTTAAATTTTGAAAGCCCCTAACCCATTCGTGTTAAAATTTAGGTTGTGGTGACCTTTCATTCGAAAGAAGTTTCATCAAAATTTGCCTAGCAGTTTCCGAGATATGAGAGGTACAACTTGATTTTTTCGGTCATTTCCGGTCTCCTGTATAAAGAGTTTTTAAGTCTTTAAATCCTAAAGCAAATGTTATTTTTTACATTCGTTTGTTATTCATTTATTAATTTATATTGTGTCACTATGCATAAATTATGGATGAATGATGATGATGTATGAAATAAAAAGAAATAAAAATAAAATAAATTAAGACTACAGAAATTTAATTTAGCTTAATAAGATATTTACACCATTATAATACTGTAGCCTAGTGAAATAGTTAGTTAGCTAGTTTTTTTTTGTAGATTTGAACTATTTAAATCGAGTTTTAATGGAGGTTACACACTACATTTCGTATTGTCACTAAATTCTACGATTTTGATGAATTATTTTAATTTTAGGCTACAGGTTTCTTTTTTGTGAAACTAATACAGAATCCTAAAATTAAGCATTTGTTGCCGATTTCACGGTAGTAGTAGATTCAACAACTTTAGTTTCCGACGTAGCGGCGACATTTGTTAAAGAGTTGGCGTTATCAGGCTCCACAGTTGCTTCCTCTGTTTTGGCAGGACCTTCACAAGCTGCGGTGACCTCTATAACAATGGTAGGCAAACTATTGTTTGCATTATTGCTATTGTTGTTGACATCTGTTTTCGTTGCTGTGGCTTCAGCTGCAGTAGCGGCAATTGAATTTTCCTGTGCCTCCAATATGGAGGATTGTTGCTCTGGAGGCACAATTTCCCCATTCGATATTACTTGCTCTTTCATTTCTGCCGTTTGTGATGCTTCTTTCGTTTCTTTGCAAGTTTGGCTTTCTACGGAGGGTGTGTTGTTTTTCTTGGGTGTATTTTCTACCACTTCTGTAGGGCCCTCAAGTTTTTCAGCAGCATTAGCTGTAATTGTAGGTTCGACTGCTGCAGGTTTGGCTTTGGTATCACGTACAGGTGTTCCAGCTTTTGAAGTTTGTGGTGATGGTGTTCGCGATACTGAAGACCTGGGCGTGGCACCCCTGGGTATATTTAGGCCATGAGCCTTTTTATCCAAAAGCACAGAGGTGGACTGCGGTGCTGGACTGCCAGCTCTTTTGATGCTTTCAATTTTATCCTCCGTTTCACGGCGTATTTCATGTATGGGTTTGATTAAGAAAATGGGCACATCATCGTCGCGTCTTTGGAATAACATTTCGCCCTCGAATTCAACAAGTTTGTGCTTGCGAGCTCTTAATAGAATGCCCACCACTTTGTCAGAAATGTAGTTGTAAATCTGAAAAATAAATCAAAGTTTTTAAATTAAAATTTTAAAATTAATGAAAGTAATTTTCACTACAATTCTAAATATTCTCTGGAAAATAATTCCCACGGAATTAATTTTTTTCTAAAAATATGCTAAACAGATTGAGCTAAAAATTTTTATTTGCGCGAGAACCTCGAATTTTCGAAGTCAGCTGTTTTGTTTCCAGTTGTTTCATTTTAACTGAAAGCTTGCAAACTATTTAAAATAGCAGAACAATAAATTGGAAATAAACTCCCGGGAAGATCTTATTCAGAATAAGATTATTTACAGTGGCATAGATTTTTATTTTAGTTAAAATATTTATCTATTTATATATATAAAAATTAATAAAAAATTAAAAAAAAATTTTAAAAATGTTTCTTTAGTTTGTTATTATCTGGAGAAGAATATGACAGAAACAATTAAGAAAGTTGCTCGGAACGGGGTAAAAGGGGAAAAATTTGTGCTGTTGCTATTTATTCTGTTTTTGATAAGATTGGTATACATTCAGTTAAAGTACACTCAGTTTCTTTCTGAATGCGAACGAAGTCGCGGGAAAATTCTAGTTTTTAATAAATATATTCAGAATTGAATATCTCATTATTCACCCTTTTTGCAGTTGTCAACATCGACGTCACGTGGAATACAATACCAAAAAATTTAAAAACAAAATAGATTCGACTGCTTTCTACGACTGGTTTTTTGTGTAATTTTTATGCAAAATATGGTTACGATTTCGAGAAATGAACCTGCCAATTGACCTCCAAGGTCGTGCGATTTGATGCCTATCGATTATTTACTGTGAGTCCCAAGTCAAGTCACTGGGTTGCGCTGATAACCAGCAACAATTGGCGCCTTGGAGGCCAAGGTTGTTCGTGGATTAAAATTTAATTTTTATTTTACAAGTCTTACAGTTCCATCGGTGTTAAAAAGGAACACCCCCTTTACGTATGTATGTACTTACATTGAATAACTCTCCGAATGGTATAACGCGCATAGTTGGCTCATCTTTGACATTATAGCCCTCCGAGTCAATGATCTGGCACAATTCTAACATTTCTTTTAACACATGAATATTAGCTTTTTGCCCTCTCATTTCTGTTAAGCTTCCAGCCAAAGGTCTATAAACAAAGAGAAAAATGGCTGAATATGAATATGCAAGAAGAGAAGCACTAGAGCAACTTAAATTTACACTTACTTGCCATATTCATCTTTGGAAAATGTTGGCTTAGGCGATGACCGACCATCTGCATTGGAAAATGGATTCAACAGTTGTGCTTGCTTGTGTTGATTAACTTGTTGGTTGAACATGGCAACTTTAGAGGAAAGCGGAGAGTCCTGTAAAGATAAAAGAGATCAAATCAATTATGATTCATTTTAAATTGCCAAACATATTTTACATGACTCATATTTTTTTGTTAGCAAATAATTTTAACGAAAATTTAGACAAGAGAAAATTTTAAATAAATTAATTGAATATTTTTTTCGAGAATTTTTGTATTTCAATGTTTTAAAAGAAAAGCAAAGCAAATAATTAAATTTGCTTTTAGTATTTTCGTAAATATTACAAGGAGCAAAAGTTGTTTAAACCATAATTATATAATGGAAATGGAATGGAAACACCCATACACTACACAATTTCTTTTGAACAAATTTGTCATAAAAGCACTTGCTTTTCATATTGAGTCATTTGAATTTTCTGCTTAATCAATGCTAAGTCTTTAATTTTAAAAAAAAATGCAGACATTCTTGTTCTTTTTAAAAAATTTAAGAACTACAACATACCGCACCCACAATTATTTCAAATACATTTTTTTTTTTTTTTTGCTAAATTTATTTAAAAAATATTTTAATTAAAACAAAAATCTATGCCACTGTAAACTAAAAATATGCCCAGAAGAAGGTACGCCAATCAATTCACAAATTGGTTAAGGAGGAATTCATCTTCGAATTTCAAAGTGTAATTAATTTAAAAATATTGTACTTTGTGCATATAAAAAAAAAGATATTTTTTTTATTTTTGGTAAAATTTTTTAAATGACATATCTTTCCAAATTCGGAAATATGTTCTAACCTTCGAACATATTACAAAATTTAATTTTTGTAAGTTCTTTCCATAAATATTTTACAATACTATAGCTTTGAAATTAATAGAATATTGTGAAATTAATTTCGAAATTTCGAACATATTACAAAATTCACCTATTTTCACTTAAGCCGCGTTCAGACTATTAAACTTTGTATTTATACTTGTCAAAAATACAAATAATACGTGCAAGTGTGATAGTCTGAACGCAAAATGTCATCAAAGTGGCAAATAATACGATACAAATTTTGACATCCCATAAGACTTTCGTTTTTAGAAAATTTTCTAAACGATAATACTTTTCATTAGATCAGGGTTGCATTTTCACACAAACCAAATTTCCAAGTCGGCTGTTTCGCCGCCGATAGCGTGTCGTCATTGATGTAATGTTTTGTCATATGTATATCGGCTCAAAATTTTGAATAAGTGAATCGTATGGAAGTATATTTCGATGACGTAATTTTTTAACGTTTTTGTAATATATTTTCTTAAATTTTATCTGTTATTTACATAGAATATTTTTAACTGCTGAATTTTTTCATTTTATTTGAAGTGTGATGGTCTGAACACAATATGTGATTTTACGTTAGATTTATTGACAGTCGCAACGAATGTATTTAGATTTCTGTATCGTAAAATGTGATCAAAGTATTAATACTTGTATAATAGTCCGAACGGGGCTTTAGCCCACAAAATAAAATGAATTGTAAAAAAATGTATGTATAATGCTAAAGCTTAGAATTTAGTTTTAAATACCTAATTTATAGTACTAATGCTTTGAAATTTGGTATAGTTTTTGCATTCGAAACTAATTTCGAACACATTACAATAAAATTTTCATTATATTTTCAAAGTAAAATCAATTGCATAGGTTTTATATTATTAAAAACATGTGCAACTAACCGTCTTTTTGGTTTCGAAATAAATTTCGAAATTTCGAACATGTTACTTTTTCTGCATATTTTCATTCAGTTCTCAAAATAAAGTATCTTTTAAAACTTCGAAATAAGCATAACTTTGAGATTTTCGAAATTGATTTTCGAATGTAAGTAATATGTATATCAAAACTTCACATTTTTTCACAGTTTTCTGTTATCAAATTTTTAATGCATTTTAAAGACTTTCAAATATTAGTTTATATGATTTTCATACACGAAATTAATTTCGAACATGTTACAAAATTTTGGATTTTCGCATTTTTTTATTCCGCTATCAAAAACAAATCGATTATAAATATCAATTTTGAAATTTCGTTGAAATTAATCATTCATATTTTTTTTGCCAATTTTCATTTATGTTGTTCTCAAAATAAAATTTTTTTAAAGTTTTTTTTTTGTATTAAAACTTCGAAATTATGATAAAATGCTTTTGAGATTCAGAATTGCTTCTCGCATGTAAATCCAACTTCACATTTATCCTTTTGATGAAATTTTAGTGCATTCTAAAGAGTTTGTAATATAAATTTACATGCTTTTTTAATTTCGAAATTTCGAACATATTACAAAATTTATCATCTTTGCTTATTTTTATTCAATTATCAAAAACGCAATCGATTGTAAGAATTGTATAAACATAATTTTTGTGTATGAATTCAATTTCAAAATTTCGAACATTAAAGATATTATAAGATTTAAAATTTTTGGATTATTCCCGAAAATTATTTAAATTAACGTACTATTTTTTTTTATACAAAGATTTTATTCATTATATCTGCCCCAATTTCGATGTTTGTTTCTTGGGATTATATCTCTTTCGCGTTTTCTCTCAAATCAAAAGTTCGCATATAAATTTTCGATATGACAATTTTCTTCAAGGCCGATTATCGTCAAGATTTTTAGCAAAAAAACATACATAAGAAAACAACAGGAAGTGTTTATAAGTAAACCTAAAAAAGATTATTTTTGTGCTTCTTCTTTGCACCACTAAATGTGATTGTGATTCTGCTGTTTGACGGGTTAATTTGGCGTCCTTTAACTGCCAAAACACAAACGATTTTTGTTGTCTCTTTCTTTGCTTTGCCATTTTATTTTTAAATTTTTTTTTTTCATAAAATTTATGATAAAACATCTGCTGTGAGGACGTAATTTTATTAATTTGCTTTATTTTCTATATTTAATGAATTGAACAGGCTAATGTTCGTATCGCTTTTTATTTTATTTATTTTTTTCTTTTTTGCAGGAAAATAAGATCTATTTCATTTTAAATACAGATGTTTTTAAAAGAGATTAATCTCGTTGAAACTTTGTATCTGGTAATTAATAATAAATTTTGATAAACTGAATAAGAATGTAAGAATGCTTTTATTTCTGTTAAAAAGAGCAGATATTATTTGCTCTAATTATAGTAAATGAGTGTAATTTACAACAGAGTTTATGGTTTATGGTCCTTCGAATCGGATTTTGACGTTCTAGCCTTCAATCGATGCCAGCACAAAACTAAACTATTTACTTTTGCGTTAAGCTCACATCTTAAGTGGTCTAACAAAACGGTTTTTAGTTTTTACTTACACAATCTTCAATAAAAGAAATTCTTTTATAACTCAAAATTTTCTTTCAAAATATCTATAGTATTATATAATCTTTCTTTCCTTATCTTTTGAAATTCCTGTTGATACTAACGAAATAATCTTAAAATATACGAAAATTGTCAAAGTAATTCGCAGATAAAATTTGTTTTCAAATAGTTCGAATAGTTGTGATCTCTATTCGTTTATTTTTGTAGTTAAGTATAAACAACACACTGCACAGTGGTGCAAAGTGGCATATAAAATGGTTAATTTATTTAGGAATTTTACATCAAGCAGCTTATTTTTATGCTATAATTTCTTAAGGAGGATTAATTTTCCATATCGAGATTTTTTAATATTTGAAATTAACTAAAATTTTTAATACAAATGCATTCCTTAATATTCTTTCCATTTTTTTAACCAGCTCTTTAGTACTCATTTACATTTGATTATTGTGATCTGATCTTCAAATCGTTTAGTTTAGTTTTTGCAAATGCTTAATATTCTCAACAAACAACTCTATGTTCCTTTAATTTGTTAGTAGTCTGCCCCATTGTGCAACATAGTAAAACACATTGCTTTATAATTAAATTGAAATGAAAGAGCCAATCTCATTTCAAATGCGAAACTCATAATAGAGACAGATAGGAAGAAAAATAATTTGATAAAAATAGTCTAATCTTAATGGAAAGACAAAATTGGCAGATGGCTGTGCCAAATTGACATATTTCTTTTTTTATTCACGCTTTTGATTCTCAAAATTTTCTATTGTTTAACATTTTTTCAATTTAGTTTGGAAAAATTTTTTAAATGTTTTCTCACTTCTGAACTATAAAATTTCAAACAGCAACTACTACGCCAATTTCTTGGCGAAAAAGAAATAATTTTTTTTAACTTCCGATTCAGTATAAAAATTAATTTTTTTTTTTTTTTCAAAGAGTTTTTAAATATATTGTAAGACCGATTCTCCGAGATTTTTAATAATTTTTTTTAATAAAATTTGATTTTAAAAATTCAGATTTGTTGCCAAAATTCCGAAAATTTCAAATATTTTTTTTTAAATTAAATTGGACTTTTCGAAGTTTCGGTTTTATCAAAAAAAAAAAAAAAAAAAAAAAAGAGAGATTCTATTCGATTCGTTAACAAAATATAGTTTTTCAAGAAATTATTACACCTTTGCAACATTTTATTTTTTCAGCGAAATTTTGATTTCTTAACAATTCGATTTTCATTAAACAAAATTGTAATTTCTTGACAAAATTTCCATTCCTTAACGAAATTTCGATTTTAGCCATATTTTATGTATTTAGCAAATTTCGATATATTGACGAAATTTCGATTTCTTAACGAAATTTTAAATATTTTTCCGAACTTGCAATTTCGTGAAGAAATTACGAATGCTGGAAAAAATTTATATTTTTTTTACGAAATTTTCATTGACGAAATATATATATTTCTTAACGAAATTTCATTTCTTGACGAAATTTATATTTCTTAGCAAAATTTTCATTTCTTGACGAAATTTAAAATTTTTCACAAAACTTTGACGCAATTTTGATAACTTGAATCTTTTATTTTTATTTTCCGATTTCTTGACAAAACTTTAACCTCCTGCCAAAATTTCAATTTGTTGACGAAATTTCGATTTCATAAAAAATTTTAACATTAAGCAAATTTCGATACACTCGTATTGACGAAATTTCGTTTTCTTAACGAAACTTTCTATTTTTTTCAGAAGTTTAAATTTCTGAAAAAAAATATCCGTTTGTACTTCTTAACAAAATTTTAACTTCTTGAAGAAATTTCGATTTTTTTAACGAAATTTTATTTTTTTCTAAAACTTAATTTTCTTGAAGAAATTTCGATTGCTTGCAAAACTTTATATTTCTTAACGAAAATTTCATTTCTTAACGAAATATACATTTCTTAACGAAATATACATTTCATAACGAAATTTTCATTTCTTAACGAAATTTTGACATTTGATTCTTCGAGGACATTACAATTTCTTTATAAAATTTTAATTTCTTAACGCAATTTTGATTAATTAAGGATACTTTGATGATATTTAAAAAAAATCGATTTCTTGACGAAACTTTAATTTTTTTAACGAAATTTTATATATATATTTTTTTAACTTCATTTTCTTGAGGAAATTTCGATTGCTTGAAAAAATTTATATTTCTTAACGAAATTTTGATTTCTTAAAGAAACTTGTATTCCTAGAGGGAAATTGACGAAATTTCGATTTTTTTTAAACGAAATTGTGGCCCTTACTATGAGCAACTTTTGACCTTCGACTGTAGTCGAAAGTACTCATCGAACGAATTTTTACTTGGTATTATGACGAGCATTCGACAAAGAACGTCGTTATTGTGAATAAAATCGAAAAAATAGCTTCCAATTTGTGTTTTTATACTTAAAAATAAACATTGTTTGTCACTTAGATTTTTTTTTAAATTCTTCATATTGAAATACTTCATCGAAAGAATTTAGCTTTCGATACAAAATTCATTGCTCTGCGAAACTTTCGATGCTCATAATATGAAAGTTAAATCATTCGATTTTCGATATTCGCTGGGTATCGAACATCGAAAACCGAACGCAACTAGTAATAGGGCATTTTATATTATTCCTGAAACTTCATTTTCTTGAAGAAACTTCGATTGCTTGAAATTTTGACGAAATTTATATTCCTTGAGGAAATTTCAATTTCTTCATAAAATTACGATTTCTTGACGAAACTTTCATCTTTTGAATCTCTTTTCCGATTTCTTGACGAAACTTTAATATCTTGATGATATTTTGATTTCTTGAACAAATTTCGAATTTTTTTTTACAAAATTTCGATTCTTTGACGAATTTTCATCTAATTGACTAAATTCCGATAATTGGAAACAAATTTTCCAATGATTTTATACAAAATTTACTTCACCATGGCCAAGTTTAATTAATTTTTTGTTTTTTTTTTACAAAATCACATTAATTACAATGTAATGAACATTAACAACAATTAAAAAAATTTTAAAATTTAGTTTTTGATTTGTAAAATAATTTTCATCCCATACGAAAATAAAATACAAAAATTTGTTTTTGTTTTCAATATAAATGGTTGACCAGAAATTATTTTATGTTTCAAAGACTTTAGCAGACAGTAAGAAATTATACTCTGAACAAAGATTCATTACAGTTCGAATTAAACTAAATAATATAAATTTAGATATTATAAAATATATGGTACTACGTATCTGAAAGGAAAAATTCCACTTACACATTATCTAATAAATATGCAAAAAAAAATTATTTAAGAAGATCGTAAATATTTTTTTAATATTTATTTAAAAAAATTTAATCAAATAATAATCTACTTAAAGTGAAATGGGTTCTTCGAATCTAACTTAATCAACAAATCATGCCGTTTTAAAGAACTCGATGTAATTCGCTTACTTATGTATATTGAAAACAAAAACAAATTCTTTTATTTTGTTTTTGTTTTCAATATAAATATGCGAAAGAAACTTTCTTGTCGACATAGTGGTCCAGGCCGCTAATATTCAATTTTAATTTTTCAATTTATTGGAATTTACATTAGAAATTGTTCAGCAAATGCTGGAACATAAATTATAAAAAATATTTAAAATTTCAAGATACGTATTTTCTATGTTTTTGTTCATATAAACACGCAAAAATAGAGTGACTGTTTTTGTGCTAAGTTATTTCTTTTTTATTTATTTTTTGCGGCTGTTGCTCGAACACTTGGCCATTTCATATCAAAACATTTATGTATGTAAATTTTTATGTAGACAGACATACAAGCATACATATATGTACATGTGTAAATGTTTTTATTGTCATGAAATAAATTAAAAATATTCTCAGACCTCTTGTTTTTATTTTTTTTTTTTGTTTTGCTGAATTGAAATATTTTAAAATTTACCGCCATATGTTGTATGCTGCCAAGAAAAGTCAAATAAAGAATATACTTTTTGAATAAAGTCGACAATAATTCCTTTTTTTTATTATTTTTATACTAAATATTTGTTTTTATTTTTGTTTAAATATTTCTGTAAAAATCAGTAAAATTTTTTAAGATTCTTTCATAGCAATTTTACACAGTGTGTGACAAAAAAAATACTCGTTCTCACGAGATTCTTATCTAAAATATTTATTTTATTTTATTTAATCAAATTTTTAGTTTTGTAAGGGATTTCTATTCGTGAAGCGTAAAATCGAAAAACAATTTTCAAGATTCCATATCCAAACTTTTACCGTGTAATAAGAACAGTATCGGCTAATTTCGGTAAAAAAAATAACCCTAAAAAATTGTAATGGGAATTGGTGAGTTCCGGATTGGTTTATTCTTATCACTTATTTAAATCGATAAAAAATTTCCCTCGAAATCTTCAATATTGCAATTGTGAATAATTTTTCCTTAGAAATGTTATCCCTCTCTTTTGCTTCCCCTTAACATGGATAATATTTTTGAAGGGGATTTTCTAATTTTTCCCTCGGTTTTGTGCACTTTCAGCCTTATTCTGAATAACATCTCCCCGGGATTTTTTTACCTATATTCATTGTTCTCCATTTTAAAAAGTCATTTGCAAGCTTCGAAAAGTCGAAGTTCTGCCTCAAATTGAAATTTTTACCTCAATTTTATTTTTAGAAAAAATTAAGTACGTGGGAATTATTTCTCGGGGAATATTTAGAGTAAGGCTGTTTACTTTTGTAGGCGAACGGCCAATATTTTCCTTCCAATTAAATATAAAGGTCCAAATTCACAGTCTATAGTTAACTAAAGTCCGTGGTTTAACAAACAATTTTTCTTATCAATTTCATTGGTTAAACCACTTTTATTAGTTAACTAAAGACTGTGAATTTGAGCCTAAATGTTGTAAATACTTATTTTTAGAACAAGATTAGTAAATAATATTCACGATTTTTATTTATCAATTATTACCTGCAACATCTTTTTTTATAAAGAACTTATATTTTTTGGTTCACATGCAGTAAATTTTGTAGCGACGGTATGTATTCGACTGAAACTATTCCCACTGCACTTAGAATAATTAAAAACTCAATTTTACACTTAAAACATTTCACTTGAAACCCAAAATTTTTATTTTTTGTTACAAAACTTAAATTAGTTTAATTTTCAAGCTTTACAAATCTTCTTCTTCCCTTTTTGCATTCACTAGGACTGATAGCGGGGAAAATATTCACGGGAGCATTTTTCCCTTCTTCGAGGGGAATAAATATTTCATGGGAACTAAGATTTCACTTGGGGGGTGATTAATTTTTATTTAATTTGTTTAAGCTCGAAACAATAGTTAAATTTTTTTTTTTTTAAATCGAGATATAAACATTATAAAAAATATTTGGCGTACACATTCATATCTACTAAAGGGTGATACTTTTAACGGTTTAGAATTTGAAAATATAAAGAAAACACAGAAAATTTGCTAAAGTGAATGAGATATTTGTTTGGGGCGATAAATGAATGCCTGCTATTTACTTATTTAAAGATTAGGTGGTCCATCTGTAGAGCTCCAATCTCACCAATGGCAGCTATCTTCCGAGGCTGGCTTGTCCCTGTATTCTCACAAAAAAAAATTATCTAGTGGGGTCAAATCGCATGATCTTGGCGGTCAATGGACTGCTACAAAGTCTGATATTAATTGTTCACCAAACTCGACACCGTCACATGTCAATCAATCCTAATTCTTCTATTTTGGCTAAAAAAAAAGTCGGTTATCATCGGACGGTGTTTTGCTCCATTGACTGGAAAGATGCGATTTTTATCGTTCTAAAAAAAGTACAGTCCATCTCCATCTTTCAGCTACTTTTCACACCAAATTCCGCAATTCTGTTTGTTGACGTACCCATAGAAACACATTTCTCACACAGCACGCGTTTTTATAAAAACATTCAATTATTTGTATGCGCTGTCAGTTTTGACAGGCTGTTTTCTCGGGAATTGTAAGAGCTAAGGACCTGAAGTTTTCACAGAATATATAAAGCTTGTTGTTGTAGCACAAATTATAAAATTAAAGGGCGTTCTAAACCGTAAGAGGCAAACTCTTGAAATTTTCAAAAACGCTAAAATTAAAAAATCCCAAAATTAAAAAAACGCCTAAAGGAAAAAATCGCCAATACGAAAAAATAAACACCAAAACTAAAAAAAGTCGCTAAAACTAAAATAAATCGCCGAAAACCGAAAAAATTTGCCAAAACCGCCAAAACTACAACAAAGTCCCAAAAACTAACAAATCGCCAAAACTGAAAAAACGTTTACCGTGCACTTAACATTTAAACAAAAATATCTACACTAAAACTAAAAAGTCCCAAAAGAAAAAAAATTACAAATAATCGCACAAAAACCGAAAAAAGCACCAAAACGAAACCCCGAAAGTGAAAAAAAAATCGCTAAAACTAAAACAAATCGCCAAAACCGAATAAAGTTAAGTTAGGTGTACTTAACTAAAAAATCCTATAAGAAAATAAAACGCGCAAAAACCGAAAAAAGCGCCGAAACGAAAAAAGCCCGAAAGTGAAAAAAATCGCTAAAACTAAAATAAATGGCCAAAAACCGAAAAAATCGCCAAAAACCAAAAAAGAATCCCAAAACATAAAAATGCGCCAAAACTAAGAAAAAGTGCCAAACTTAAAAAAAAATCGCCAAAAACCGGAAAAAAGTTTACCGGGTGCTAAAAATTTTTATTTTTAATTTCTACATCAGGTAAGATATTCAATTATTCGATGGTCACAAGTAGAAAGGCCCTTACTCGTATTTTCACGAAATCGAGTTTTACAGTGATTCCGTCGTTATTGCAATAGTGTCAAAAATAAGGCTTTTACAAGCAGTTGTACTGTTTATTATTATCTTTTTACCTTCTCCAGTAAATTATTTGAGTTAGGGCCTTTCTACTTGTGATCAACGGAGGGTTCTGTACGTACAGAACATCAAAGTCTCACTTTACTTAATTTATTTAGTCTATTCATGGTGAAATGGCAAACCTTACTGGGCATTTTTGGCATTGTCACATTTTACGAATCTATTTCTTACACTGACAAATTGTTTACTGAATAAATAGAAAAAAACATACATATATAGATAACTATAGTTATGCTTAATATCAAGATATTTCAGATTTCTTTTTGGGGTTGTTCGTTTCACGAATAATGAATGCTTTACATGTTTTTCCAGAAAGAAAAACGCCATCAAACAATTTGTTGCAATATTAGCAATGGGAGGCTTTTAGTGAATTAATTTTCAATTATACCACACAAGTAATTCTTTAAAAAGTAAAATAAAAGTTTATCCCTGAACCAATACAAAAAAAAACTAAGCGTGTGTTAAAGAATATACATATACTTAGCTTAATATAGCCCTAACTCATTATTTTTTTTAATCGAGTTTCGAGAAATATAAAAATTTTGATAAACAAAAATGGAAAAATCTCGCTTTCAAAAATATAATGAGTTAGGGCCTTTCCATATTAAGGTAAGGCATTTCCGATTGCAAATTTATGCAATTGCAAACATTTTCCATCAATTGTGATCAGAGATCACCGTTTTTTTTTTTGTTTTGCTTGCAATACTGATTGCAAAACACGAAATTAACAGCTGATTGTCTTTTATCGTTCTTATTTTGCCTGGACCTTTTCTTATGTCGCTGACTGTAGCAGGTTTGCTGCAATTTCCGTTTGTAAGATAAATTTTTCTTGATGGTTTTAAATTTTTTATTTATTTTGCTGTTCTAATCACTTGGCTTTGACCATCAACGAGGTTAAAATTGTGCGGCGGTGTAAAACGCGTTGTCTCGTTCGTTGCCTCAGAAATGGCGTCGTCTTTCTTTTAAGCGGTATAAAAAAAATCCTTCATTTCTTGTTGACTAAATGCGACAAGTAAATGTGTTTAATGTATTTAAAATTTTATTTGAAATACAAAAAAAAACTAAAAATTTATTTTTCATTAGATTTTTTTGTTGTTGCCAGGGCAACAGCATCTATGCAGACAGTGGCAAAAAAAAAATCGTGTGCACTGAGCACAAATAATAAAAGAGCTGCCAGATCTTTTGATCTGAATTAAACTATATGACAGTTTGATTAGCTGTCCGCAAATCATAATTTTCACTCTGTCTTTTACGCCTGATTTCTTTTTATTTTGTGGACATTCTCTTTTAAATTTCGTACATAAGGTTATTTATATTTGTTATATTCAGGGAGTTCACAATAGTGTTTTAAAATATATCTCAATATTGCAGCATTTCAATTTTAATACTTTAATATGGGCTGGCAAGTTTGTTGTTTTTGTTTGTGTGTAAATCAAATTTAGTACCAGGTGGCATGCATGTCATTTTCAATATGGCAATATGGTAATGTTAAACTAAACAAATTAAAACTGTCAGCGCAGCTATAGTTGATGGAAAAATATTTGTATTTTTCACTGTCCTTCGGCATTTTGCAGAGCAAAAGTTATTTTGACAAATTTGTCCAACAATAAATTATAGTATAAAAAAAATTTATTTTAATACTACTGTGATTTATATCGTTGCATGCTCACAATGAAAATTTTAAGATGACACAATGTTGCCACATTAAAGTTCTAAAAAATTCATTGTGAATTCCTTAATTGTGATTTTTCCGCGGATTATTTTTTATGTTTATTTATGTTTATTTATAAAGAAAAATCGCATGTAAAAATAAAGCATGCTAAACACCGTGTTCACCTTCAAACTGGAAAGAAAAAAACAGTCATAATGTGAAATGCATGTGGACTCATTTGCTTAAGATATTTTAAGTTTAACAGCCGCAGTTATGCAAAATAATTTTTTTCTCTATCTCTGGCTGTACTGTTTGAGGAGAAAGTTTATAGCATCACTGTGTAGGTGCATAATTAATTATTAAAGAAAACTTGAAGCCAATATATATACTTTTTTTAGCTCAAAAAGACAATAGAAGAATTGCTATTATTTTATTCACAAACTTATTTCACACAACTTTGAAGATTTATAACAATTAAAAGCGATGGGAAACCATTTCTACAAAAATTTACAGATAAAGTTCATGAGGAGAAATGAAAATATTTTATATATTCCAAAATAAACTAGATCGCACAGCATGTTTGTATAACATTAAATTTCTTTTTATCTGAAAGATCCATTTGGCTATTAATACATACAAATAAATATTCGTGGCACATTCATTATGTTTTTCTTAAATTATGTATTTCAAATCGACTGGCCAATTTAGGTACATTTTGTTATAAAAGTGTTAGGGCACAGCAACAAAAACATAATGAATGTGCATCGGTTATTTGAAATTTTACGGCTAAGCCCTATTTAAAGGGAGTCAGCCACTTTCTTTGGTTATGTTACTTCATAACTCGGTACCGTTTAGAGCGATTTTAAAAGTTCACTTTTTATCTGAAAGGGTATAGCTCCCATTTGGTCCCATTGTAAAAAATGTGGGCGTGTGTTCTTTGATTTTATGATATCTTACTTAGTCCATATTTACACTATGCAAGTCTTATTGCTAAGCTGATTAGTTTGATGGAGAGAGAGACGAGGGGAACAGTAACGTTTCTTTTCCCCTCGTCACTCTTTCCTAAGAAACTAATCAGCTTAGCAATAATACTTGAATAGTGTAAACTAGGACTTATTCCATTGCCACGAAACTTTGCAAACACATTTGGTTCTCGTAGCGACACAATTTCGAAGTTGAAGGCATGGGCGGAGCCACGCCCAATTAAAACTTAATATTAAATTTTACGTGCTTCTATTTGACTGATTTTTACGAAACTTGGCACACACTCTAAACTCTAAAAAAAAGAAACAATCTTTCATTTAAGAAAAAGTAGACGAGGCCACGCCCATTATAATTTAATATTTTATTTCACGTGCTTCTACTTTATATATTTTTAAAAACTTACCGCACACCTTGAGCTTTTAAAAAGACACAATCTTGCGTACAAAAAAGTAGGCGAGGCCACACCCATTAAATTTTTATACATATTTTATTTAACATGCTTCTATTTTACAGATTTTTACGAAACTTGGTACACACCTTGTGCTTTTAAAAATACACAATCTTGCATTCAAAAAAGTGGGATGAGCCACGCCCATTAAAATTTAATGTTCTCATTCACGTGCTTCTGCATTGCCAATTTTTATGAACTTGGCAGACACTTTGAGCTCTGAAAAATACTTAATCTTATGCTCAGAAAGTGAACGGGGCCACGCCCAATTTAAACTTAACATTATATTTCACGTGCTTCTAATTTACCGATTATTACGAAACTTGGCACACACTCTAATTTCCAAAAAACAAGAAACAATCTAGGCAAAGCCACGCCCATTATAATATAATATATTATTTCACGTGCTAAGTACAAGCATACGATTTTTTCAAAACTTGGCGCACACCTTGAGCTTTTAGGAAGACACAATTTTGCATTAAAAAAAAGTAGGCGGGGCTACGCGTATTAAATTTTAATGTTTTATTTAACGTGCTTCTATTTTACCGATTTGTACGAAACTTAACACACAGCTTTAGCTCTGAAAAATATTTAGGGCCAATTTCACGATGTCGACAACGTTCGACTTGTCGCACACTTACATTCAAAACAAAAACAAATTGTCATATTTTGTTGTTGTTTCAAATGTAAATGTGCGACAAGTCGATCGTTGTTGAAATTGGCCCTTAATCTTGTGTTCAGAAAGTGGGCGGGGCTACGCCCATGCAAAATTTAGCAATAAATTATCTGCACTTCCAGTTATTCGGTTGTCATGAAACTTGGCAAAGAGTTTCGCCTTTTAGAATGACATAAAAAAGTGGGCGGGGCTATGCCCATTAAAGATTAAAATTATATTTCACGAGCTTGTTTGAACTTAACCAATTTTTTAAAAACCTGGCACACACCTTGGGCTTTGAAAGTGACTCGATGTTGCATTTAGAGAAGCGAGTAGACATTATTATTTTTTAATTGGTCGTGACCCTAGAAATATAAAATTGACACACCAACAATTTTGAAAGAAGACAAAAATAAGCACTAAAAAGGTAAAAATAATTTAGTTTGAGTTAAATAAAACATTTTTATATGTATTACCTTTAAGGCTATTCAAAGTCGATGACAATAACAATAATTATACAATTTGCTAACCTGATTAGCTCCGACTTGAAATAGCATTATCTATATGTAGGTAACACACATAAAAAAAATTATTTAACTACATGTAAATTATTTTTAACTTTTTATTTTTTTAATTCTGGAAAAAAATTCAAGTTTTAATGACACATATATTTTTATGACACTAATCTATTACACATACATATGTATTTAAAATCTATACCCACTAACGCTTCCATACTTTCAAACATCCTAAAAAAGCAGACGTTAAAACACTACGTGTTGGTTTTAAGATCTGCAATATTTTATTTTTATTCTTTGAAATCTTCGAAGTATTAAATGCAAATTCTTGTAAATCCAGTAAAAGTTCTATGTAGTTGCATTGCAACTAAATTTTTATTGCATGCGGCCTAAAAGCATTTAAAAATTTATTACAATATTTAGCTCAAAGAATTTGTGCCACGAAATTACAGTTAAAGAGAAAAATGGGCCTACAGAGAAGAACTGGTTTCTAACTATGACACTTATTTATTTAACTGTAGGACGCACAAGTACTGCTAATGGAAATATTTGTAAGCACACTATAATTTTGCATGTCATAATAATTCTTCAATGTAACATCGTTAATTTTTTTGGGCGGTTACACTGTACAACACACAAAAATATAAGAATTCTGTCAAAGGAGACTACAAATATATACATACAAACATACATGAGTATGTATCTAGTATACGTCTGAATTATAATAAAAAAGGGGGAGTGAAGTTCCTCTTTTTTTTTTGCACATTGTAATAGTTTCTCTCGAAAAAAAATAGCACCAACTCAGTTTTTTTCTGGACTTGCATTTCCATCCTTAAAATTTAATGAAATAATTGCAAATAGTTCTGCCAAAAAAACCGACTTCAGTGCAAAGATCTGATAGAACATTTAAAAAAAAATTATGGGATATAAAACAAAAATTTAAAGGGCGTACCTCTGCCCATTTTTTAAATGCAAGATTTTGTGTTCTTTAGAGCTCAGGGTGTGCGTTAAGTTTCGTAAAAAGCGGTTAAGTAGAACCACGAGAAATATAATAATATATTTTAATGGGCGTAGTCCCGCCCATTTTATCAACTTTAAAACTGTGTAATCACAAAGGTCTGCTAGGTTTCGCTGCAATAAAATAAGTAGAATATCATAAAATCTCATACAATGGCGATATTTGATGTTTAATGCATTTACACTTACGCAAGACCATTTGCATCAAACATCGAGTACCGCCAATAAAAAATTTTTACAATCGATGTAATATGAACCGAGTTATGAAGTAACACAGCCAAAAAGCAAAAAAATTAGAGACGAATTGATAACCTCCCCCTTTTGTTGTTTGCACAAGATAGAAAATTGGCTCATCTAGAAAATTTTATGAAAATCGCAAAAAAAAAAAAAAACAGGAGCATTAGTGCCATGAAAGGCACTAATTTTCTAAGTAGACTGTCTGGGTTGTGGAAACTGGCGGTGAATAAAATAAAGTAAAAAACTCATTTGAGATTAGGAGGGGAAAACAAAAATTGTTCCACAGTCCGTCATTTTAGACACAAACCCATATAAATTACGTGTTTGATTGTAGGTTTGTGTCTAAAATAACCGACTGAACGATTTCGATCTTTGATCTAAGTCCAAAACCCATTTAAATTGCATGCATTTGATCATACATATAGTATTTGTGTCTAACATCCAAGTCTAAAGGAAAGAAACAGTATGCATAGACTCTGGTCGAACTCGTTCACTAGTTCATTTTTGATAGAGCAGGGGGTCTACTCTGTAGTTCGAAACGAAAGCAAATGCTTTCGAAACGCAATGTTAATAACATACAAATTCGAAAGCATTTTCTTTCGTTTCTTTCGTTCCTGGCGCATATTCAGAAATCGTAGCCAAAGTCGAAACTAATAAAACAGAAACTAAAAAATAGTTCATAGGTAGTTATAGCTCTTATTCACAATTCATAACTAGCGCACCAACTGCTTTCAGCTGGTAAACGAAATGCAACCGTGCATATTGGTATGTAGAGAACATAAAATATCGATAATATTTTTAACGATAAATTCTGTAATTAATTAAAAAGTTTATGAAGCTATTAAAAAATAGTTTTTTCCCCTAAAACATTTATGCTAATTCTAAGAAAGTAATTTGTTGGTTATATAGTCTGTATAAAAATCAATTAAAATAAGGGCCCGTAAAAATAATGTTATTCAATAGAATTTTGTTGACCAAAAACACATCTCTAAATTATTTTGATTGCTAGAGAAATGAATGCAAAAAAAATAATAAGGTAAGCTTATTATATAGGAAATTGATAGGATATAAGGAGTATTTGTTGTTCTGTACATTTTAGAGAGCCACAAACTTTTAAAATAGCCACAACTTTTAAAATAAATTATAAATGAAATCAATCAGTTGTTCTTTGAATGTATTAGTTAGTTGGAATTTCGTTACAGCTTTACCCACACACAAAAAAGTAATATGAATAATTTTGTAATATTAATTAAAATATTTGTAATATTAATTAAAAAATTAATTAAATTTTCACCTATACACAATTTGATAATATTAATTAAATTTTTCCACTCAAATTAATTAATACAATTAAAAATTTAATTGAACCAATTAAAATCTTAATTAAAAACATTAATTGGTGAATACTTTTTTCTGTGCATAATTTAGTGCAAACTTTTACTGCTGAAAGTAATCAACTATGAATAACTTAACTAGGTACTTAAAAAAGTTAACACTTAGTGATAATTTCTGAATATGCGCCATTGAAATTACAGGAAATTTATCACAGGTTTGTGTCAAAAAGAACTGACGGAATGAGGTCTGATTTTTAGAGCTGGGTTCAGCTCGTTCAGTGGTTCATTTTAGACACAAACCAATGATCAAATCCATGTCATTTGAATGGGTTTTTTGTGGCTAAAATGAACGACGGAACGAGTTGGATCCAACTCTACTAATTTTTTATACAAATTGATGATCAAGCACATTTAAATTACACATGGGTTTGATCGAACCCACAACCCCCAGACTTACAGTCACCAATCACTAGGCAGACGGAGCACCTCGGAAAAAAGGCAGCTGCCAGTTGGAGTCATTTAGTTTCTGTTTGACAGCCATTGATAGCAAACTGCCGCGTGATTTGACATGAAAATGCAGGGAGGTTAATTTCATGTGCTCATTAAGCATTTTTTTTTTGCGGAAAAAACCAAAGCTAAGCTTGATAAAGATAAAGACTATGGAGACTCTTCACCATAAATTTCAATAGTATAAATGTGGTTTGGTGAATTTCGTTGTGGCCGTACAAGCACGGAAGATGCCCAACATTCTGGAGTTCCCAGTTCCCAGTTCCCAGTTAAGGTCTTTACAACCAACTTTGTTCGGCCGATCGGAGATAGAAAGTGAGAGAGATAGCGGAAGCCATAGGCATCTCACATGGCGCAATGAATAGTTTAAATTTTGAACGATCACTTGGTTATGAGAAAGCTTAAAATCCACCACAATCACACAATCGTGTGAGAATCGTGGCCATTTTGCCGGAGTGTTTTTAAGTATGGACGAGCTGTTTTTCTGTTTCCTAAACAAGGACGAAACGTACATATATCCCAACACAATATACCAGAGACCAAAAAGCAGTCAAAACAGTGTGTTTCTCGGGATGAATCAGCGCCATAAAAGACCGAGGTGGGTTTGTCAGCCACTAAAATCATGGCGACCGACTTTTGGGATGCAAGGGGTATATTTCATGTTGACAAGCTTCAAAAGGGTAAAACAATCAATGGCGAAAATTATGCCAACTGACTTGGGTTGATTTAATGAGGATTTGAAAAAAAACGACCGCATTTGGCCAAGAAAAAAGCTCTTTTCAACCAGGACACATCTCACATTCAGTTCAATAGTGTCATAACTCAAAAAATTTGTTTTTAGTTAATAATGCAGAATAATATTGCATTTCGTATTTTAACTTGCGTAAAAAATTCATATAAATAGCTTGTACTATCACCTCCTGAGAGAAGAATATTTTTTCATGCCTTCATTGAGTTTTATGTAAATTTAAAACTTTAAACATGTTTTCTGCGAAAGTAGTTTTTTTTTTGAACTGAATGTGCAAAAAGGGCAAAAATCCATGAATTGAGGTACGAATTGTCCCATACTCTGGACTTAGCCCCGAGTGACTATTTCTTGCTTCAAAACATGAAGAAATGGCTCGGCGGAAAGAGATTTGACTCCAACGATCAAATCATCTCACAAATATAATTTCTTGGAGAAACTTTGGACACAGTGCATAGAAAATAAAAGGATTTTTTTTTATTAATAAAACCCGCGTGTTTAATTCAAAAAGTCACGAATATATTGCATAAAAATCGCTTTAATCCAGCATATTTGCAAAAATTATATATAATTTGCTTTATTTTTACCCAAAAATTTTTTTAACTTTTCTAATTAGAAAAACTTACCACAACAAAACGTAATGCTCCCAATTCATGTGAGACATCCATGGCTTCTTTTTATTACCAGCTTATATTAAATCAGCTTTTAAAGATAAAACGTTGCTTTATTTTATTTTATTTTTTCTTTTTTTTGTTTTGCTTTGTTTTGTTGTTGTTAACACAATATGGTTAAATAAATGCAGTTTTTGTTGAAATTACTTTTTAATTTTATTTTATATATATGTACAGTATATTTATGTATATATTTTATGATTTAATGCTTAAAATGAAACTGCCAGCAAGACCAAACAACAATCAGTACGATAAAAGCAATTAACGGCTTTCAAGAAAGAAAAAAAATCAATCAAACGTTATCAATCCAATGTGGATTGTAGAACAAAATGTAAACTAACGGTTTTTCTTTCAGATCAGCTGTGTGTAACGTTTTTTCTTAGAGTATTTATTTATTTCTTTCTGTTTGTTTTTATAGGAATAGTGGATATATGTATGTACATATATTTTTTAATTATGCATTTATTATATTCGTTTTAAGATTTATATCTTTGCACTTTGCTGCTTTAAATTCAAATATTTTCTTCTTTTTGAATCTCTGCGCTTTTTATTAATAAAATTTGTCTTTTTAATAAAATTATTCTTTTGGACTCTTTTTTTTCAACACCACAAATCAAATAGCCAAATAATAAAAATATGCGTATTAGATTCAGGCAAATTAAAATTCATTCACCAAAAATCGTTCTTTCTTTTTTCTACGTATTTAATAATTTCAATAATTTTTTTGTTTGTTTTTGTGTTTTCTTAAACTTAAATTCACGTGCTGCCTGCTCTTTTAAAAACTTTGAACGTTTTAAATTTTTGTGGTTCAATGTAAGATAACCACTTCTTTTCCGTTGAATCGACGGGACAAAAGTGAGCAATTTTTTAATCATATTTTGCATTTTATATGAAAAAGAAAAAAAAAAACAAAAGAAAAAATACTAAAACAAAATTCTTTTTTTTTCCTAAGCAAAAGAAAAGATCTTGCACATTGTTTATATGTAAATACTTACACATGTACATACATACATATACACATACAATAAGTTTATGCCACATATTTAACGTATATATCACTTCAGGGATGGATACTCGTAATTCAGTACTTAGTCTTTAGAGTGTTTTCTCGAGTACCTGAAGAGCTACGGACCTGTAAATTTCACGGTACAGCAAATATACATATGACAGTTAAATATTAAAAGGGTGTTCTAAAGCTAGCAAAAAAAAATGTTCCAATGCTAATGTAATATACAAACAATTATATAGACACTTGAAGGTTTCAAAATTAGTGCAATTTTATGCAGACTGCACCCATTAACACTGAAATTGAAAAAATCAAAACTAAAGGGTATTATATCAGTTAATGTTATTTTTACTATGTAGTTTTGACAGCTTGCTATAAAACTAAAAAATATTAAAATAAAAAATCGATAAAACAAAAAATCCCCAAAAAAAAGTAACAAAAACCAAAAAAAAAATCGTCAAAACAAAAAAAAATCTCTAAACCTAAAATAAAAAAACCCCAAAACGACAAAACTAAGGCTGAGTTTACATCTGGCATTTCTTGTGTGTCATGAGCCCAAAAATTCGAAACCACTAATTACTAATGAAATTTGAATTTTTGATTCAGACATTTATTTATCTATTTAAACAGTTTCCAATCATGTTGGATTCTATAAAATTGTCTATTAATTATGTATGAAACTGTTTAACTTAATAAATACGTGTCTGAATCAAACAGAGTTTTTCATTAGTAATTAGTGGTTACGCTTTTTTTACGCCGAAAATAAAAAATCACCAAAAAATCTAAAAAAAAAATCACCGGGTACTTAAATTTTTTTAGGTCTACATCAGGTAAGATATTCGATTATATAAGCTAAAGTCAATATAGTATTACATATGTACTTATGTATGTATGTAGTGTGCGTACGGAATCCTTTGTGTGCGAGTCACAGTAACACTTTACTGAATTTATTTAAATATATGTATGTAAGTCTCCGACTGGAAGACCTACACAAATCACCCTTGAACTTCTCGAGAATTCTCGTAGAAAAAAACGAAGTGCAAACCATACCAAAAGCCCTAAAACAACAACTTTATAGTTTAGCAGTTAGGCATGTTTTTATGGTCATTAAAATAAATTTGAAACTAGGTGGGGTAGGAGGCCCCAGGTCTAAAATTAAAAAATTTACAAAATCACAGCTGGTATTTTCTAAAACTATATTTTTTTCTTAAAAGTTGCAAGTCTTAGTAGTTTTCACTTCCCATGCTTGAGATTACCAATTGTATGTAAATTTATTTTTGGCCCGTTTCTTTTGCTCTCTTAGTTCCGTTAAGATACTCGCACTTGTATGCATGCGCCTTTCTCTTGTAAGTTTTATGCTCCTGTGTTCGAATGACTGTATGTATGTACTTGGATCTGTGAATCTTTGAGATACAAGTTTATTTTTTTTCCTATACGTTTACTTATTTCTTTCTTTTTTGTCGTCTTATAAAGGGTATTTCATTAAGCGCTTCCTAAATATATATATGTATCTATGTATATTTAAATTTCAATGAAGTAAGTGTGTGTGAGGTACGAGTATAAGCGAAATTTTATCGATTCCTTTATAAATGGTGGGAAAATTTGAGGTTAGGAAGGAAATTGGCTATCATCCTTTGTCATCGTTTGACATTTACTTGGTAATAATTTGGGAAATTTTAACCATGGAACGCTACTCTTGAACAAAGAATTTTAATTGTGAAATTTGTGAATTTTAATTAGAAAGAGCGAACAAACCAGAAACAACTGACGCTCTGAAAGATGAAATTGGGCGCTGCATTGACGAGATAAGCGAAGCTTTGTTGCAAAATATGGTTCAAAGTTTTGTGAAAAGAGCCGACGTCTGGCGACGTGCTAGAGGTGAATATTTGCCCGACATCATACTCCATTATTAATTCCCATATTTCTACTTTACATTGGTATCCGTAAAAATTAATTTGTCAAAAAATTGTGTTTTTAAGCCAATTTACTTCCTAACCTTAAATTTACACCCCTTTATAGGGAATATAACATCGTGCGCATCCAAAATATCCATAAAACAGGCTGAATTTGACCGATGATATGGTTTATGTGGGCTATGAGGTTCTCTATTGTTAGTACCTTATTCGCATAGGCCTGCGACTTACGAAAACCCCACTAGAAACTGTCTAACGGGATGAAAAAATTGCACGATCTCGATGGCCAGTTTACATCACGTGAGATAACCGGACCCTCATGTGCAATGAGCACCGTTCTGTTCATATGGTTGGTGTCAATATCGTAAAATGTTGAACAAAAGCAGCAGTTAATTTTCAATCTATTGCGCTAGCCGTTGATGGTGAGTAATAACCTGGCCTTCTCAAAGAAATGTGACTCAAAATCAGTGACATTTTCGGGATGCGTTTGACACTATTGGATCCAATGTGAATTATTGTAAACGAGCCTCAGGCCTGTTTAAATGTCTTAAGGTGCTTCGCTGAAGTAGATAACGCACAAATAAATATCAAAAATGAGGTACAAACAAAAATATTATCAGCGAACTTGTATTGTATTTTAAATTAAAGTGTACTCTAAGTATATTCTAAGAGCTCTCCTCTTATGTTATGTAAGCCTCGGGAGCAAGGGCATATCGTAATATATCTAATTTTATTAACATTGTATTATACTTATCTCGTTGTTAAAGCTTGGTGCTGTTAAAATTTTATAGTTTTTAAGATAATATAGGGTCCGCCATCTAACGTTTTTTTTCAACTCGTGCTTATTTCGTGAATGGTAACACTTAGCTTATGTCTGATTTGACAGATAATTAGTTTTATCCTTCCGCTGAACGAATATGGTTGTGTATACGCTTGAACAACGCTGGCAAATATTGCCTGCGCTCGACTTACACAAGATGCCGATTTGACCAAAAAAATCATATTTTCAGATGAAGCTCATTTTGATCTTGGCGGGTATGTAAACAAGCAAAATTGTCGCGTATGGGGCACAGAAAACCCGCACGCATACATTGAAAAGCCGACGCACCCAAAACGAGTCACTATTTGGTGCGGATTTTGGTCCAGAGGCATGATTGGCCCAAGGAGCAAGGAGTGGCCGTTACCGTCAATGGCGATCGTTATCGCGCCATGTTGAACGAATTTTTGTTCACAAAAATTGAAGAGGAGGATACTGGCAACATTTGGTTTCAACAGGACGGCGCTACGTGCCACACAGCCGAACTACACTCGATGTTTTGCGCCCTGTTTTCAACAAAAAAAAGTTATCTGGAGGACCCTATACTTTATAGTCTTAAGTTACCTTTGTATCATTAACTTTAAAAACTTTCATTGTTAAAAAAAAGGCTCAATAAATTTTTACTTTACTTTACTTTAAAGTGTACTCGTATGATACAAAGCTCCTGATCGCTGTAGATTATTTTTCGGTGAATTCCAACTACACTAGGGAGCATTTGATAAAACATTTTTATAATTTGCACAGCTTGTTGCGTACTATGTCCGTTCATTGCAAATAGACAAAACAGACTGAAAAAATTACAGAAAATTCGACAAATATAGCTTCAACCATATGGCCGCTATCAAAGTTCGCAAGTCCCCATTGGAAGACTCGTTATATTTGTCACTACATACATATGTACTTACAATACATACCACTAACATGAATATTCCACTTTTGTCTTGTTGTGTTTTACGTACTAATTGTATGCTGCTTCTATATGGGCTCCTGCATGGGTATCAACATTTTGTGTGCCTTTTTCAATGTACTCGAAAAATGCACAGTGGAATATAATTTAAAAAAAAATGTAAATATATCAGCAGTTAATAAAAGGTTCCATTCGAACTTAATAGCTAAATTTTCACACACATATGTATGTAGATATGTACATAGCTCCACAGCACGTTTACTTGGACTTATAATAAAGTGTAAATTTATTGAAGTTCGTAATTGCAATAAATAAAATAAAACTCACACGTATCCGATTTTAATTTAAGGAAAACATTCGGAGTAGGAGTAGAGTTTTTACACAATAACATAATATCTCTAGTTGTTCTAAGAAATTTTTGGTTAAAGGTTCCCTGATTATCCTGCATTAGCAACAGTGAAATGCCCATAGGATCCAGCTAAGCCCCTCGATAATCAATTTAAATGTATTTTTATTAAAAAAAATATTTTACTGAATAAGTAAAACAATAATTTGGGATTATTAGTGCGTTAACAAATTTTAAAAATAATTATTTACTTCAGTGATCCACATCGCTTTTAGCTGACACTATATCTCCCTTTTCAACATAGAGAAACTTTAAACTTAAAGAAAAATACTTTCGGTTTTTCCAAACCAATGTGATTCATATTAAGACTATTATCGGTTTTTGTTACAACATATATAATTATACCAGAATATTCGAGGATGTGCATACATCAACAGCATAGCAATGGAATTTTTCTTTTCATTTTCATTTGACGAATCATTGAGCCCTGTAGTTAGTCGTCATTTGTTTTTATTTAAAATTTTTATCTATAACTTTTACATAGATACAATTTTCTTCTATTTTGCATTTCATAATTTTACTTTTTGTCTCAGCTGATACCAGTGATGCCAACTCTTGGATCATCAAAAGCACTGTGAGCATATAAAAATGGGGTAGAAAAGGGTAAAAAATAAAAGCTAAGCTAAATATTGGGCCTTATCGTGGTTGGCATATTTCGACTACGACAGTTTCGTCCTAGATTAAAGAACAAGTGCTGTGTCGTTCTTTAATCTATTACAAAAACGTCGTAATAAAAGTCGAAATACGCCAAGCACGACAAAGGGGATTATCTGTTATTTATGTTTTTATAACGGAAAGATAACAAATAAGTCTAAATATTTTTTTAACACCTTTTGAACGATGAGTGTTTTTATTTCATAAAATTTTGGGTACTTAAAAAAACAAATACCCGAAAATCACCAAAATGGCAACGCTGGCTGATGCACTGCTTTGAACAATCACAATGACTGCAATTCACAATAGCGATATTATTCGACGTTAATAGCAAATGAAAATTCCTTAGATAACTAGCAAATTACAGCGTTCGATTTGGATCGAAATATTCAAAATATTTCTAAATAAATTCTATTAAAACATTTTCAAATTTCGTTTGATATCGAGTACCGTAATTTGCCTCTCCAGCACTTTTCAACATAGAGAAACTTTAAACTTAAAAAAAAATGCTTTCGGTTTACCAATGTGATTCATATTAAGACTATTATCGGTTTTTGTTACAACATACATATATAATTATACCAGAATATTCGAGGATGTGCATACATCAACAGCATAGCAATGGAATTTTTCTTTTCATTTTCATTTGACGAATCATTGAACCCTGTAGTTAGTCATCATTTGTTTTTAATTAAAATTTGTATCTATAACTTTTACATAGATACAATTTTCTTCTATTTTGCATTTCATAATTTTACTTTTTGTCTCAGCTGATACCAGTGATGCCAACTCTTGGATCATCAAAAGCACTGTGAGCATATAAAAATGGGGTAGAAAAGGGTAAAAAATAAAAGCTAAGCTAAATATTGGGCCTTATCGTGGTTGGCATATTTCGACTACGACAGTTTCGTCCTAGATTAAAGAACAAGTGCTGTGTCGTTCTTTAATCTATTACAAAAACGTCGTAATAAAAGTCGAAATACGCCAAGCACGACAAAGGGGATTATCTGTTATTTATGTTTTTATAACGGAAAGATAACAAATAAGTCTAAATATTTTTTTAACACCTTTTGAACGATGAGTGTTTTTATTTCATAAAATTTTGGGTACTTAAAAAAACAAATACCCGAAAATCACCAAAATGGCAACGCTGGCTGATGCACTGCTTTGAACAATCACAATGACTGCAATTCACAATAGCGATATTATTCGACGTTAATAGCAAATGAAAATTCCTTAGATAACTAGCAAATTACAGCGTTCGATTTGGATCGAAATATTCAAAATATTTCTAAATAAATTCTATTAAAACATTTTCAAATTTCGTTTGATATCGAGTACCGTAATTTGCCTCTCCAGCACTTTCGAATACAGTAGAAGATGGAAAGTTGCTCATAATAAGACCTAGGACGACATAATTTAAAGAGTGTCCAAAATTAAAAGTAAAATAATGTATGTAAGTGCAATTAAAAATCGAAAATTGATTTGGCTAAGTTTTGCTTTAAACAAATACGAAATTTCTATTAAATTAATGAAAAATAATGGCCAAGTTTTGACTAGGTAATTAAGTTGCAATTATTTTTAACTTCTATTTAAAATTATAATTAGAATTAAACTAAATTCTGTTTTTGAGTGCATGTTTAAATAATACTTCTTTATGTAAATTCTATTTAAGTTTTACCAAAGCAAATTGAAACCTGTTAATATCTCTTGCGTCAAATCAAAGTAAAACGTTCGGAAATTTTTTGACAGCAGAAAACTTTACACTAACAAAATACAAGGCAAATATTCAGAGTTGGAAATGGAGACCACCTGGTATCAATTCGCCTTCAGTTTTACGAGTATACTATATGTTTTTGTTCTTGTGTGTGTTTATTGAAAACATGTACATGAACATCATGTGGTGGTCGGCTTAAAAAGAACTTCGTTTAATTTTCATAAATATGTAAAATATACAATATATATGTACATAGTTTCATATCATGGCATAAATAAATAGAAAAATGCGTTCGGATGTTATTTTTTGTGTAATAAAAGGTGTTTCTAAGCAATTTTAATTTTCTATATATTTATAACCTAACTTTCTTATTTACATATATTAAACAGCTGTTGTTTTTCTAGTGCTGCCGTATTTTGAACTTAGTTTAATAAGAAAAAAATTAAATCGCATTTAAATACAATTTATATTTAAATTGAAATAAAAAATAGCCACACATTGTATTTAAATATTAAGTGAAAAACTACGGATAAAACTGATATGGCACTGTTTTGAATTGAATTTAAAGATGGGAATCATTCTGCCTTATCGTGGTTTTTGTAACAGATTAAAGAACACTTCAACAAATTTTTTTTAATCGATTACCAAATTGTCGTAGTCGAAGTCGAAATACGCCAACCACAATAAGGCCCATTATGTGAATTACGTTACGTTATTATGTATGTATATAGATAGACGGGTATGTTGTGTATTCCAGTTGAAATTAAATCGTTCGGAATTGCCATAGCATTGTTGTTATAAATTCTCATTTCCAACAATTATTCTATGGCGATTCCGCACGTTTTAATTTCAGGTGGAATATATATATATATATATATATATATATATATATATATATATATATATAATTGCTTCACCCCCTTGAGAAGTGTCTCCTGTCCTGTAATCACGTTAACATCTCTTTTTTTAAATAAAGCGAAACGGTTCATGCCTCGTTAATAATTGGAAATTTTATTTTTTCCCCTTGCTGATTTATTATAATTATTTGTTTTAACCAATATATTTATTCATTACCATGAGTGTGATCATTTTTGTTAATCATTTATTTCGGAATTTTTTATTTATCATATTCATTTTACTAAATGGATATACATACATACATATATAAATATATATTTGGCTAAATCTGTATGACGACGACTGCTGTGCAAAAAAATAAGAAATTCCTCAAACAAACAAAAAACTATTTTTCTTTAAATAGCCCGTGAGTCTTATTTAAAACAGAGCACAGATTGGCTGAAATCCTTTTAAAAATTATTGAAACCTATGCACTGCGTAATCTACAAAGAAGCTATTACCGATTGCAGTTGCAATTAGAAACGAATGCTGGACAGACTAGCTCATTGTAAGCTGTATTTTTTTTTACAGCCTTTGACGGTGCACTGTGGGATGATGAATGAAAAATTAATTTTAAATGAATTTGGAACATTTTCTAATTGAAAATTCTCAATTTGGGATTTTTACAACTTTTTTTTAGAAACTGTGGTATTTCTTTAAGGAAAAGGCAAGTTTTTCTGTGCACTATGGGATATATATAAAAAAAAGTTTTAAGAAATTTACCGTTTCTAAACAGGAAATTGTCATTCTGCTATTTTTGGAAATTTTTTTCAAATAAGGGATTCCTCAAAGAAGAAACCAATTCATGTGTTCAAACGAGTTTCACTCTTTTAAACAGAAAAGATTTTTATAATTTTTGCTTATTATAACTAATCAGTTACTAATGATTGGGCATTACCGCCTCTGCATTCATTGCGAATACGTAATTTTCAAGGTAAATTTATATGAGGTATACTCAGCTCAATTCGCTTTGAGAAATTTATACTTTAAATGTCAAAAGAATGTACTGAAACATTTATTTTGACATCCAACGTATATTCAAATTACAAGCGGCGGAAATAGTCAACTGATAGCTTGCGACCACCTAGTATGGATTCGCCTTACGTAACTTTGAATTCGCGAACAACTTTATATTTCCTTTGAGTTTAGTCGTTCATTCCAAATTTTACCACAAGAAAGAGAATACTTCCTGCGTTTATTGCATGAATTTTTTTTACATTATATATTATACATAATTTTATGAAAATGAAATTTAATAAAAACCAAACTATATACATAAGTACTGATTTGAAAGAAAAGAAGTCGTATTCTGTTTTATGATAACCGGTGATCCAGGTATATCATCCTACCCTTAATTCAAGTGTGATATTTATCAGAAAGTTAAGTACCGTCTTATCTCCTTAAGAAACCCACCATGTCCTTTACCTCCCTCAAGCATACACATCCGCGTGTTTTTCTAATGACTACATTGGCTAACTATCGTCAGTAACTTAAAACGATTTCGGAATATATTCCCTAATGTCATTCTCCCTTATTGTGAATGGCGTCGCCGACGTCACATCAAGACGACAGTAAATATTGGCTTGTCTACTCTTTATCTCTCTAAGGCTTTGTAAATTAATGAAGCATGTTAAGTGGCAATTTTTACTGACGTCCTGATGTGACGTTGTTGACGCCATTCACAATAAGGGGATTATTTATACGGGTAAATGTAATTGATCCACGTATAAATATGTTCCTTTAGTTTCTGTGGAAACTGCTTCTAAGTGTGCTAACTGTGGAATTTGGTGGAAGATTACACTCTTTTAAATTCTCCTTTACACTATCACTGGGTACTTCTATCAATACTTATATACTATACGTAAGTACGTTTTTTTTTTCAAATCTATATATGTTCACACATAAGCACATATTTATGTACATATGTATGTAAGCCAAAGGAACAACGTCAGTCAACATTCATTTGGTTTATTTATTTTTATTCCCATTCAATCACTCAGATATTCCGCCGCAATAAAAAAAATATTAATCAATTTCTCTTCTTATTAATAATAAGAACCAAATTTTTTTATATTAAGATATGCAAATTTTGTATATGAACCAGCCTTATACTCACATATCGCTACAGAAAATGCAAACTGTCTTATCTACAGGAGAAGGAATAACTTTAACACAATAACAAAAAGAAGAGAGGTGTCTTAGAACACCTAGTTATAGCTATGCTGTTTAAGCTATAGAAAGCAAACTTAATGTGTTAAATAACAATGCAATAAAATTATATTATATGATGATCTGAAATTCGCCGCAAATATTTCAAAACGTTTCCATTTATTTCCCAGTATTTTCTTTTCTATTGGCGTACGATTAAATTAATGTATTTTTGTGGCCGGCGGCGGCTGTTAGGTGGCTTGCAGCCGATCGGCTGTGTTCTCATATGCAAAAACAATACAAAAACAAATTGAACAATCCTTCTCACTGTTTTGTTTTTGTTTCACTCACTTCAAAGAACGAAACAGAACAAAATGAAACAATTTGTTTCGTTTATATTCGTACTCTGGTTTTAAATACAAAGAAAACAAAACAAAAATAAATTTATAACTGTAATAGTGTCGATTATTTTTGTTCCGAAAATCACGTCCTAGCTCCTGTGTCGTGACATAAATAGCATAGCTATAAAAAAATTGGGGCGAGTAAACAACTCGGTCTCGAGACAATCTATTAGCTTTCTCCCTAAGGCCTAGAAAATAGCATAAACCTGCCAACCGGAGTCAGTTGTTTTCGACAACGGGTACACAAGCACCAATTTTTTGGTATTGTGATAAAGTGACGTCGATGTCGACAACTGGAATAAGGCTGAATATTGTTTGGTAGAGCATTTTCATAAAGTTGAAAAAAATCTTTATTTAATGTAGGAAGAGAATAATATGGAGATATAACAGTTTACATTTTCCATTACGATATATTTCCCTTGGCCTCGCGGTTGTTTTTCTGGGAAGAGCTAAAATAAAATCAAAAAGATTGGCAAAGTTCTTTTCGTATTTTTAATTCGTTGAAATACAACACAAACATTGCAATGACGCAAATTATGGGCAAGAATGTTCGCTCTTAATGAATAAATATTTTCATTCAGAAAATATGCATTATATATTTTTAGTATTATTTTTATTTATAAAGGCTCCATGAAAAATGGTTCTCATGAATGATGATCCCATATAAATATCATCTGCACATTTTTGTATCGTTGATTTTTTTGAGAAATTTTTCATATCAAATTTACAAAAATTAATCTCAACTATCGTGAATAACAAGCGAAATGTTTGTTTCCATGAAAATTTTATTTCCCGCAAGGCAAAAAGGCTATTGTGAATTTCTATCCAGTAACATATTTTACGATATTAAAGTTGTGACCAACATCTCGTTTTGAACTAGTTCGTTTTGTTGGACACAAGTCCGGCCAAAAACGTCAATGTAAATTAAATGGGTTTGAAACAACTTTTGATTCGAACGATCAATCGAAGTAAAAAAGTAAAATCACAACCTCAAATTCTTTCTTAATTCTTCTTCGTGCTTTTCGCTTATTTTTTCATATTGTTTGCAGGGATGGCGACATGATATAGAATCAAATGAAGAAAAAACACAAAGAAATTACAGAATCACATTATCATTGCGGCAAACGAATAAATATATCAATAAATATTACGATTTTCGGATGGTAAAAAAAATATTGAATCCAGCTATAGGGACCATTGGACAAAAAAAAATTTATCACTTGCACGTGCTGTTGAACGATATGCCAAAACAGACTGAATAAATGAAAGACAATTCGATACAATAAGCTTCGGCAATATGGTCGTTATCAATTGTCATGTTATTTCTGCAGTCACTATTGGAGGACCCTTTATAAACTTTCTTTCTGTATGAGAGATTTTCAGACTGTGTGAATTAGTGTTGAGCGAAACTGTGATTTTTTAATAATGTTGCTCCTTGTGAAAGTGATTTCTAAATCGCTGTTCTTTTAAACTGTGACTGTGATCACAGTTTAGCATTATTTTGTTTATAGTAGTTCTGTTATTTTGGCAAAATCTAATCAGAAGAGCAGAAGTGTAATTATACAATGACTGTGATCACAGTTTAACACATTTCAGTTCTTCTGCTTTAAAAGTATTTATTAGTATTGGTATTTTGATAAATACTAGTAAGAAGAGCGACAAGAACAAACAATTAGCAATCAAGCCCAACCAAATATTTATAATTGTCGTATGAGAGTCAGAGAGACTGTAAAATTGCAAATACAAAAATGTGAGAGCTATACATACTTGCCAGAAAAGACGATTTGATACGATTAGACGATTTTTTCTCGACAAACGCTGAACGTATACAAATAAATTCATGTGGTAGCTTTATTTACTGTAAAGTAAGCATACAAGATAATTCACAGCTTGTATGAATGAACTATATTTGCAAAACCTGTTACTTGATAAATTCAGTCACAGTTGTGATTAGTGATTTTTCAATCGCTGTGAAAAAGTAACAGGTTTCGAAAAATCGCTCATCACTAGTGTGAATCATATGAGTGCTGTCGAGCCAAAAATTATAATTAATTTTACTGTCAATATGGTTGGTCAATCCCACAATGGATTTGGACAATATTGTTGTAGCGAGATTCTTCTGTCTCCTTGATTCCTTCATTGTGCGAATAATGAATAAGATAGGAAGCGCACGAGTTGCATCAATTTTCGTACATATGTATATAATATAAGATTTTTTTGCTTAAACATTGTGTATACTCTTTTCTAAATACATACAAACCTACACACATAAGTGCCTACATATGTATGTATGTACATATATGTATATGTATGTACATTGAATATGACATTTTCAACAGTATTTAACAATTAATATGAATCACTGAAGCAAAAATAATTTCAACAAAACAATTATGAAAATGTTGTCAATTTGAAACATGTTAAAAAAACAACAACAACAAATATCAGAAATTGCTTGTACTATGTTTTTTCACACAGAGGAAGAAAGAAAATTCACTACAAGTAAATTGACCACAAATGTTGAATGAATTTTTTTTTTTAATGTAAAAAAGTTTAGAAAAACACTTTAGCACATGATAAATGAATGATTTTCATGATATGCAGACATAATAATACTATACATGTGTACATACGAGTATACATACATATGTATATTCAAATTCATTCTTTCTAACGTTTCCGTTCTTAATACAGTGAAGTTCGATTATAACGAACACCGTTTAAAACGAATTATCGCGTATAACTACGAACACTTTTCCCGGTAGCAACAGTTCTGAATTAATCCCCTTTATCGTGTTTGGTGTATTTCGACTTTGACTACGACGTTTTTGTAATAGAATAAAAAACACTTCAATAGTTTTTCTTTAATCTATGACCAAATTGTAGTAGTCAAAATCGAAATACGTCAACCCCGATTTCATACAAATTAATATGTTTGTAGGGAGCCTCGTTTTTAGCGAGTTTTCCTTTACAACTAATCTCCTGTTATAATATATTATATTAACAAAGAACCTCCACCCTACTATTGTTTTCGCAACGATGTCAGGCTGTTTTCTCGAGAACCGTAAGAACTACGAACCTGAAATTTTCACAGAATATGCAAACGTTAGGCCGCTATAACAAATATATGACAGTTAAAAATAAAAGAGTGTTCTAAAGCGAGCAACGAAACATGTTGAAATCCTGTTGTAATATACAGACACTTGAAATTTTAAAAGTTATTGTATTTTTACGCAGACTACACCAGCAAAAAAGTCTCAAAAAAAAACAAAAAAAAAGGCGCCAAAAAGAAAAAAAAAACCAAAACTTAAAAAATCGATGAACTTAACATATGTATTGTAAGAAACAAAAAAAAATGCTAAAACTAAAATAAATTGCCAGAGACCAAAAAATGCCCCAAACTAAAGAAAAACCAACAACAAAAAAATCGCTAAAAGTAAAAAAGCGCAAAAACTAACAAAAAAGACACCATAACTTAAAAAAATCGAGAAAATCCGTGAAAACGGAAAAAATGCCACAAAAAATAATAAAATTGCCAAAAACGGAAAAAATCGCCCAAACAAAAAAAAACGCCAAAACTTAAAAAAATCGCTAAAACTAAAAATGTGTATTGCAGAAAACAAACAAAAATCGCTGAAACAAAATAAATCGCCAAAAACCGAAACAATGGTCAAAGCGAAAAAAAACGAAAGAGCGAAAAAAATTGCATAAACTAAAAAAAGCGCAAAGACTAAGAAAAGGCACCACAACTGAAAAATCGATCAAAACCGAACATATTAGTCAAACTAAAAAAAGCGCTTAAACTAAAAAAAATGCCAAAAACACACAAAAAAATTTAAAAAAAAGAAAAAAACAAGCGGCTAAACCAAAAAGAAATCAAAAAGCGTCCGTACGGAACTCTTCGTGTGAGAGTCAAAGTCGCATTTTACTGAATTTCTTTTAATTGATTTTAGATTTTTAGGGGAATTATGAATAAAATTCCGCCAGAAATATCTCCATTTTCCAATTAAAATTTTTTGTTTCCCTATTACTTGCCATTAGTTGGAATTGTTGCCGGGAAAAATTTCTCGCGGAATTTATTTAATAAATTTATTTTCTAAACGTTTCAAATTTGTAGGAAAAATTACGAAAACTCGTTTCAAAACATATTTTTTTTCATAAAAATTTCAAACCGAAATAACCGTTTGTATTTACAAAATTTGGCCTATAACGAACAAAATCGTCAGGATAGGCGAAGTTCGTTATATCCAAAGTTCACTGTATGAGTGCTGTATAATATCGCAAAAATACATACATATTAATGTAAGACATACTAGCCAAAAAAATTTGTTGTGTTTTAAGGTATTTATGTATACAGAATGTCGACGAAGTATTTCGACAAACAGGAAATTATTTTATTTTATTTATATATTATATATGAATTAATATTATCCTCAACTGAAAGTGGTAGCTAAGACTTTAAATCCATGTCAATTGACATGGCGAGTGAAACGATTTACTGAGAAATAAAATAAAAAGCGAATCGGTTCACTTAGGATACCACGAAAATTCACGATTCACTTAAAATCTCATCAGTTTAACTGGTTCATTTCAAACACCATGCATAAACTTACAATGAACGAATCATGATTCACTTATAATAGCAGGGAAAATGAATCGGTACTCTAGGAATAATACGAAAAGGAAGATAGTTCGTTTACAACACTAAAAAACCTGAACCGGCCCACTAGAACTTTATGAAAACTAAACCGGTGAAACGATTGACTTTTAAAACACGTGAAAAATTAATATTGTAAGCGAATCTGTCCACTTTTTATAATATTGTAATTGAACATGTTCTTTTTTCATGATATTTAAGTCAACCGGTTAACTTCTCTTGAAATGCTAAGTAAACCGGTTTAATTAACTGGCAAGAAAAATAACATGTTCAATTACAATAGCATAAAAAGTTGACAAATTCGCTTGCAGTAGCATGAAAAGTGAACCGCTTCATTTATAAAGCATCGATTTACTTAGAATTAGAGCTGGGTCCAACTCGTTCATTCGTTCATTTTTGCCACAAACCTATGATCAAACCCATTTAAATTACATGGGTTCGATCAAAGGTTTGTTGTGGCAAAAATTAACGAATGAACGAGTTGGACCGAGCTCTACTTAGAATAGCATGGCATAATTTCATTTAGAATCAACAAGCATTTTTTGTCCGTGCGATTTAGAGATACACTGTGGGTTGAAATGCTTTTCTTTACATCTTATACATGTAGCTTTTAATGTTTTATGTGACTTATTAAATTGCATTGCAATTTATACGTAATATATTGTTCCTTTTTTATATAGACATACTACACACACTTATGAATTCAAATAAATTCGGGGAATACATACACATGAATGTATGTATGCTTATTTAATTGTTAGTTGCTGTCGTGTTATCATAAATCTTCAATGCATCACAATTTTTTTAATTCTATTTCTATATTATTTTTTTGTAATATTTATTTTTTTGTGCTAAATGATATTTCCGCACCAATCCCAATCAATTAGAAAAACATTTGCTTGTTTACGTCAATATCGAAAGATCATGGTTATAGATTAGGGTTTGTGTCCATGCTAAAAAGGATTTAACACAAGAAAGTAGATTAACAATAATAAATTGAAAAGCGGAGTATTTAGAGAAGCTTTTTTTCTCTTGCATGTTTCAATAAATCTGATTAAATCTTTTTGTTGTTCCCAATAAACCAGTTCAATTTTCTTGCTTTTTCCCAATTGACAGGTTGACTTTTTATTTCATTTAAGTAAACCGGTTCATATTTAATGTTATTTTAAATAAATCGTTTCGTTTAGCAATCTATTCTTACAAAACCGGTTTGCTTAGCACTATAACAAAGAGTATCGGTTCACTTTTATTGCTATTCTAAGCGAACCGTTTCACTTTTTGTACTATTCGTTCGTACTAAGCGAATTGTTTTACTTTTCATGGTATTGTAAGCAAACCGATTCAGTTTTCATGATATAAGCGAAACATTTCACTTTCCATAGTATTCCAAACGAAACCGTTCAGTATTCATGACATTATAAGTGAAACAGTTTACTTTTCATAGTATTCTAAGCGAATCGGTTCACTTTTGATGCTATTAAAAGCCAACCAATTTACTTTTCATGCTATTCTAAGCACACCGGTTTACTTTTAATGCTATTATTAGCGGACCAGTTCACGTTTCGTGGTGTTCTAAAAGAAATGGTTCGCTTTTCACCATATTATGGTTGGACAGATTAACTTTTTATGCTACTCTAAGCAAACCAGTTCAGTTTTCATGATATTATAAGCGAAACAGGTCGCTTTCCATAGTATTCTAAACGACCCGGTTCACTGCTAATTGTATTCTAAGCGAATGCTCATGGTATTATAAGCGAACCGGTTCACTGCTCCTGGTACTCTAAGCGAATCGGTTCACTGGTCATGGTATTCTAAGCGAACCGCTTCACTGATCATGGTATTTTAAGCGAACCGGTTCACTGATCGTGGTATTCCGATTCATGTTTCATGGTATTCTTAACGAAACGATTCACTTTTCAGGATATAATGGGCAAACCGGGTTTTTATGCTACACTAAGCAAATCGCTTCTGTTTTCATGATGTCAGAGAAACAATTAAGTTTCCATAGTACTTTAAACGGAACGTTTTCCTGCTTTTGGTATTCTAAGCATACCGGTTCACTACTCATGGTATCCTAAGCGAACGCTTTCACTTTTCATGATATTATAAACGAACCGGTTCACTTTTAATGCAATTCTGAGCGAACCAGTTAACTTTTGATTGTATTCTTAACGAATCGGTTCACTTTTCAGGATATTATTTGCCAGCCGTTTCACTTGATGACATTTTTAGTGAACCAGTTCACTGTTTATGCTATTCTAAGCAAAGCGGTTCGCTTTTCTAGCTATTTTAACTGAACTGTTTTACTGCTATTCAAAGTGAACCATAATAGTAGCATGGTACGTGAACCGATCCACTTAGGCCAACGTGAAAAACGAAAAAGTTCACTGCGAACAGCATGAAAAATTTACCGGTTAAATTAGAATAGCAAGCAAAATCAATCGGTTCACTTAGCATAGCATTAAGAATTAAATTACTCGCTCTCGCAATAGCATTAAAATTAGACCGGTTCATTTACACTTGCATGAAAATTTAACAATATCACTTAGACAAGCAGAAATATTATAGGGCATTTACATTGTTTCAAAATCTAGTACTTACGAGATTCCGAGCTAAATCTAGTTGCTTTTTACTAGATTCCCCAAACAAAACAAAATCTAATTTTTCAATAGATTTGTAGGAAATCTACTAAAAATCTAATATTTTTATTTATTTTTTACTACCCTGTATATAATAACTTAAATACATAGAAGGTGAGTGAATTAGCTACGCTTTACACTTTTTTCTATTGAAGGTGTGTGAATGAGCTAAGTCGGCATTTTTTTCGTTACAATTTCAGACAGAGGATTTTGTCTCGGATACAAAATCTTGGAAAATGTCAAAAAACCTTAGTGTAAACGATATAGATTTCGTTAAAGATTTCTAATCAAATATACTAGATTGCGAGACAATGTAAATGCAGTATTAAACCATTTTACTTGCACAATGGCATGAAAAGTGAACCGTTTATAGGAAACGGTTCACTTTCAGTTCTATTCTCAGTAAACCGGTAAAATTTTCATACTATTATACGTGAAGCGGTTTACTTTTTATGTTATTATAAATGAACCGGTTTGCTTTTCATGCTTTTTTTATTTGTTTGTTCTCTTGAAATTGAATATAGTATAATTACATAAGTATTTAACATAATTATGTCAATAAAATAAAGTGCGTATTATATTATGGAGATCTGATCTTAGAGACTCACGGCTGTAAGTGTATTCTTTTCACATATTTAATTTATTTATAAGATGTGCACAAATTAATTTTTTTTCTTCCTTGTTTAGGAATTTATTTTTCTATTTTAATTAAGAAAATCTATTGGATTTCATTCAACAATTCTTCAAGAATATGTAAACAATTATCATACATGTATGTATACATATATATACATATACATTGTACATATGTATGTATGTATTTCTGCTTTGTAGCGGCAGCATTATTAATGTCTTTCTATTAAAAATGTGGTTTTTCATTAATTTATTTAACACAAGTGCCACAGATTGAAAATGGCAACAAAAAAATCTACCAAGCCGCAAATTAAAGTGAAAACTGGCAATAAGAGACACTTAAGAGCAAACAACTTAATAAGTTGAAAGTGAAAAAAAATATTTTAATTTATTAAATCGGATGATTAAGTAATCGTGCATAAATAGTATGTACTCGTATGGTAATTATGGGCGATTTGGAAAAATCATGTTGTCAAAATCCATTAGGAAAAATTACAGCAAGAATTGCAGATCGCAGTGCCGTGCCAGCTGTTTAAACACTCTCAATCGAGGCGATCACCAGGTGATCTTAATTTAGTACATTTTGATCAGCTGTTAATTTCTCTTATGTCAAATCAAAGTAAAACGTGCGAAAATTTTCTGACAGCAGTAAAGCTTACATTAATAAATATACAAGGCAAAAATGCAGAGTTGCCATCTGATATCATTTCGCCTTGCCTCGATCTAGTTTTGCCATAGGCAAAATATGATCAGGATTTGGAATTTAATTTTTTTTTTTCAAGATTTCACTTTAATACAAGTGTTAAATAATTAAATTATATAAATTAAATTGACATAAAAAGCGATTTGTTTAATGAAAAACACATAAATAATTAAAATGTAGCAAATTAATCTAGAAATCGCCCCTAAACAATATTTTAGTCTTTCTAGAATTTGTTGTAATATTTTAACAATATTTTTTATTTATAATTAGTTTTCCTCGCTACAATTCTGGCAGTTGTTTTTGAAAATGAAGGGTGAATAAATCCACATTTATTATTTTATTTTGAAGATAATAATATTAACTATGTAGTACGTGGGTGGGGAAGTTTTATATTTTTTTATTGCAGTAAAATTCCTATTTTGTTTTCTAATCAATTTAGTTAGAATTATTAACTTAGATTTATTTATTTCTTCTTGGGTATTAATAAACCTGTAATAAAATTTTCGCATTTAAATATAGTTTTGGAAAAATACATTGACTGTGAAGACGTCAATATAATGTTGTTAATAGATTTTTGCGTAATTAGTATGTAGGCGCAGGTATTTGTTTGATGTCGCACGTGAGAAAAAGTTGACATTCCGAAAATTAAACGAAACCCTTTTTAATACGACCCCACGTTTGTAATAATCACACACAAGCATAAAAACATATGGTATGGTCGTAAAACTTAAGGTTGAGGTCCATAGCTCGCTTTTTGCGCGTTATGCTTTACACGCGTTTCATCCTCTTGTTTCATTCTATACTTTGTTCGCGTTGATTTACATGCACTGCTTTTCATGCGCCATTTCATTTTTGTTTTGATCAGCTGTGTGCGTTTGTTTATAAATACTTATAAAGAAAAAATGGAGAGTGAAATCGAGTTTTTAAAAGAATTTGTGGAGTTAGTCGTAAAAGTAATCGATAACTAATATGCAAAATTTGTTACTGAGAAAAGTGTGGTGAAAAGTTAATTAAAATACATCGCATTAATGAAAATATTCACATATTTTATTAAACAAGCTAAGAATTTTTTTTTTATTGAAAAAAAGAAAACAATTATCTACGGCAAAATAATATTTATCGATAACGTAAGAAATAAAGTATTATTTAACATCTTTAGCATTCAAGAACAGCTGACTTTCTTTCATGGTGCTTGTAACGCGTACAAAAGTAGAAAGTAGACCTACTTTTTGCTTTGAACGCGCCTACGCGTTCTGCGCTTTTTGCAATGTAACTTGTCACATACTATTACATTGATTCTACTTTTTTGACAGATGCATAGAAAGCGTAACGCGCAAAAAGCGAGCTATGGACCTCTACCTTTAAAGCTTGGGCATTTAAGTATTATTTAAATATGCACTCAAAAACACAATTTCGTATTTAAATGGAACTTAAAAATAATTAATTAATTAATTATTATTATATAATTACAATTACCTGGCAATCACAAAGTGACCCTTATTTTTCATTAATTTAATAGAAATTTCCTAAAGTTAGGCGCTCTTTATATTATTTTGTCAACACTCAGGGAAAAGTTGCAACTTAAAAATAAGAACGCGTCACATTAATTCAATAATTTTCACTATAATAGAAAATGTATATTAAAATACCTAAAAATAATTAAAATAAATAAATAAATATAAATTAATACTTTTCATATTGAAATAAGAAATTTCAACATGACTAGACTTTCGTCAATGTTTCTTATTAATTCAATATGGCTTTTATTGCTTTTAAGCCAAATGGTAGCTTATTATAAGCAACTTTCAATCTTCGACTGTATTCGAATTTAAGGGAATACAGTAAGTTCTTTAGAATACATTTCATATCCTCCAAGAGGCGAAACCCATTTTAACATTTAATTCATTTCCTTCACTGTTTTTATAAGTTTTTATAGCGAATGTTTTTCTTCAAGTTGAAGGTAAACAATAAAATTTATTTACGTAGACTACGTATTTATTTGTACGTCTTCGTACAAATGTATCACGCATTCCTGAGATTCTTTTAGACCAGCAACTCGTGGATGTGTGTGTACTTGAAATATATTTCATTTTACTGATCTGAACCAAAGAACAAAATACTTTCGTTACTTTTGCAATGATTCATCGCACATTGTAAAAGTAAAACATGTGTGTATACAACAGCTGAGTATTCAATAGTATATATACATATATATGTAATGAGTGAGTATATATATATATGTAAATATATAATTTTATTAAAAAAAAAATCTTGAAAAGAAATCAAAAATATTTAAAAAGAAGATACTTGACGACAGAGTCAATCATTTTCTATAAGAAATTATAATGGACTATGCTTTCAAACAATCATCCATGTTTTCGATAGGAAAAGTAAGTGAACGACATTTTCTATACGAGGACGGAGCTGTCACACAATCATCCATATCTTTTGCAGGAAAAGTAAGTCAACCATTATCTGTGCAGACTTTCACAAGGAGAGTCATGCAGTGATTGATTTAATTTAATTTACAGATCTATGGCACAAAAGATCCATCAGGTGTCGCAGTGCCGGCCTTTCTATTCTATTCTAAATCAACTATATTTTCTGTATGAACACTGTGCTTTCGAACAATCATCCATGTTTTCGACAGGAAAATTAAGTCAGCCATATTTTTTATAACAGGAGTGTATCATCACATAGTCAACCATCACTTCTGTATGAAGATTGTGCCATCACATAGTCAACCATTTTTTCTATAAGAAGAACGTATCATCACATACTCAACCATATTTTCTATAAGGAGAATGTGCCCTGACATAGTCGACCAGCTTTTGTATAAGAAGAGTGTGCCGTCACATAGTCAACCATATTTTCTATAAGAAGAGTATGCTATCACCGTAAGATTTAAAATTTTCAAAAGCACTAAAATTAAAAAACCCCAAAGGTAAAAAATTAAAATGTCGGAACGAAAAATCGCCAAAATGAAAAAAAGCGTTTAAATGCAAAATATCGCCAAAAATAAAATAAATTGCTAATATGCAAAAAAAAAACACCAGAAGTAAAAAGGTCGCCAAAAAACTTAAAAAATTTTCAAAAACCGAAAAAAGCGCCAAAACTAAAAAATCGCTAAAACGAAAAAAGCGCCAAAACAAACAAAAATCGCTAAAACGAAAAATATGCATTGTAAGAAAAAACAAAAAAATCATCAAAAACTGAAAAAAATCGCCAAAACTTAAAAAAACCGCCAATTCCCAGAAAATTGTCAAAAAAGGGAAAACATCGTCGAAAACCGAAAAAATCGCCAAAACTAAAAAATCCCAAAACTAAAAAACCGTCAAAACTTAGGAAATCGCCAAAAACCGGAAAAAATCACCAAAAAGAAACAAGGTCATACTTTACTGACCTTAAATAGCAAAAGTTTTAGTGCAACAAATTTTATAAAAAAAATTCATAACATAAATTAGATAATAGTAGAATTTTGTGGCAGATGCCATATTCTAGTTTAAGGGTTAAAACATTCCACAATAACTTTCCTAGTAAGATATTATATAGTTGCACGCGCACTTCTTAAATCTAAATGCCAAGAATTTCGTGGTTCTCTATACCGATTCACCACAAAAATTTGTAAAAGTAGAGAAGTGCAATCAGATGTATGTAAGTTTTATAAGCACCTTTATAGTACATCTATCTTTCATTTCCTCTGTCATAAGAGAACCATCCATCTAACCCTTGTTATTTTTAGAAGAAGTTTAATTTTGTGGATTTTTGATATATTTTCCACTTTATATTTTTGCTTTTTACTTGTAATGTTAAATTTTTAAGTCCACTTATATATTTTAAAAAGTTTTTAAAATAACTGAAAATAAAATCTGTCTGCACTGATAATATTTCTATGTTGCCCTTTTTGCTGATCTCAAATTTAAGTGAAACAATTTTAAATGTTTAGTTGAACTATAGTGAATTTTAATCAGAAATATGCTGGAAAGTAAAATCAACTGTAGAAAGCAAAAACAATGTAAACATAATATCCACTACAATAATACTTACAGGTATGTACCGACGGTACATCGAATAAGTAAAAATAATTAATGTGATGATCGTAAAAGATAAGCAAGAATAGTTAAAACATACTTAGGTAGAGTGACATAACTTCGTGCTAACCTGAATATAAAAATGAAAAAACGGATAAACAGAAAATGAATAGTGATACTTACAAATGTGTTTACCAAAGGTAAATCAATAATTGTATACACAATATTTCTCATATTCCATTTCATTAAAAATTTGCGTTAAATAGCTGATGTTAATAACAATCTCTACCCCAGTAGATAGACTTGGGTGCTGATGAAGTGCGTTGCTGCACAGAAAAATATCGGTATTTCCCCCAGCTTAATTAATTTTTCTTCTCTTCTTTAGAAACTCACATTAATTAATAAAAAATATATAGTTGCTAATGCTCCTTATTTTTTAAGTATTAGATTTTGTAATTTAGTTATGAATCTAATAAATAATAATAATAATAATAAAAAATATTTCATTCAATAAGAATTGAAATTACTGAACTTAAGCCCGACTAAGAAATTATTTCTGATTAAAAGATCTCAAATTTTTTATCTGAGTAGGAGCTTAATATGCAACATTGGATTGCTTACTGACTTTTCGCAATCGCTGTAAAACTTGCTACAGAAACCTAGGAATACCTTCTCCAAAATTGGGTATAGAAGTTGTTGCAACAATTTGTAGTATGGTATTAAAAGCCTGAGCTTCGCACAAACAACTAGATATGTATGATTACTTGCACAAATGCACACAAATTAAGTATTACAAAAAAAAAAAGGTTTTTTTCGCAACTTCACAAAATAAAACATGAAATAATAAATAAAATAATATTAAATTTGATACATACAAATACAAACATTTTAGCAAAATATTAAAATCACACCAATATTGTAATTGATTTTGCTAAAATTTTAATCATAAGTATAGCAGATTTTGAAAAAAATAAATAAATGTTCCTTAATGCAATTTTTTGCCACTCATTAACATGAAGTCTTCATTTAAAAATAGGTGTGTTTTTTTACTTTTGTAGTAAAATGCAGTAAATGAGTAGTTACTGCAAAAATTTTTAAATTTACTCTCAACAAGAGTTGTTGCCGAAGAAAGTACGCGAACAGAAAAATAGTAAAAATTAGTAAGATTAAGGAAACAGCTGACTTCAATTCCAAATTGTGCTGAAAAATATATACACTTTTGACTATTTAACTCTTTTTCTTATTGGTACTCGATACAATATTTTGTATAACATGACCAATCTAAGAATAAATTTGTAATTTATTTTATGTTATATTTGCAATTAAATTCTTTTTGATTTTTTTGAGTTGTTGTTGGTTAAATTTATTAAAAATTACATGACTGCTTGTTAATGTTACTGAATACCTTAAAAATAAGTGCAGTACTAAGTAACCAGATACTTTGCAGTTTTACAACTCATCCACAAAAAAAAAAGAAATAATAAACTAAATCATGATACAATTATACAAGGTACTTGCACGACTACAACAAAATTGCAACACCAAGAAACACACGTATTTGGTTGGTAGAAACATACCTACAATTGTCAGAAGCAGATGTCTTTTGTTTTTAAAAATAACAATCACAGGGTAACTAAAGTACAATTGCAGAGGCGGCATTCATGCATGATTATAGTCATTCAGTGTTGCAAATATGTGTGTAATACACAGTGTGTAATTTTTACTCTCATATGTAGACCATGTAATGAGATTCATGTATAATATGTGTGTAATTCTACTTTAGGTTCTATTTTTATTTAATTTTGTTTTAATTTTAATCTACACAAAACATGTGTAGTGTAATTTTCTTCAATGTGCAAATTCATTGGCACCACTGTAATCATTTTATTCACACACATACACTAATATTTTTGCGGCTTGTAAACAAAGTTTGACAAGTTTCTGCATTGTATACATTAACAGGTTGGGCTTGTGCAAGTACCTTGTATAATTGTATCATGGACCTGCATATACTTTATATAAAAATGCAATAAATTTGCATTTGCATTGATTTGGTTTATTGTGGGAAAATGGTCAATGCATATGCTTATTTAATGCAATAGTCCCAGATCTGCATACAACAAAAAGAAAATGTATGGATAGACAAAACCAAAGTAAATTTATTAATTGATAAACCTTTAATATGTGAAATAAGTATAATAAAGAATACATATGTACTTTAATAATTAAATATAATTATTTTTAAATGTTTTGTAACACATTTTTTAAGGGTCCATCCATATATTACGTAACACCCTTGGGCTGGGGGGGGGGGTTCGAGTTTTGTTATGATTTGTTACGGGGGGTAGGGGGGTCTGTAAAATTATTACGTAACATAAATTTTACTAATTTCGTACAAAAACACTTCGATTTTTCATTTATTTATGTATTTAATTTATCAAAGAAATACATAATAAATCAAGAATCATGAGTGTTAAATAGATATAAATATATGCATATACATATTTATGTACATAAATACATAATTGTTATTATTTATATTTTGCAAGCTTATTTGATTTTTCAAAAATCGGAAAAAATGGCGTTACGTAATATGTGGATGGCCCCTAAGTAAACACTCACAGCTGTTTATATCTACATAAGTTGAGTTGCCAACTGCACGCAAAGAAAAAATATGGTTGAGGTAACCATAATCAAACAGCAACATACTATGATTGAATTATAGGGTTGCATTCAAATCATATTATTGTCAATAGAAAAGCAAGAATTTAGTAATATTATTATCTAAGTTAATAATAATATTATCTGCAATAACAATTAACTTTGTTAAACCTAATCTTAGTATTGTTCAAAGTTATCACATTTAGGTTAAATATGACAATACTATTATTAGATGTGACTAAAATATAATTAAGACTAAACATACCATATTCTAATATTATAATAATATTGTTAAATATGACCACAGTATTATTCTATATAGTAATAATATTTTGTTTTTTAACCATAAATTGGTAGATCCCTTGCATGGTAAAATTATACAAGCTACTTGCACGACTACAACAAAATTACAGCACCAAAAAACACACGCATTTTGTTGGTAGAAACAAGCGGATAATTGTCAAAAACAGATGTCTTTTGTTTTTAAAAACAGCAATCACAGGGTAACTAATGTACAATTGCAGACGCGGCATTCATGCATGATTACAGTCATCAGTGTTGCCAATATGTGTGTAATACACAACTGTGTAGTTTCTACTCTCATGTGTGGGCCATGTAATGAGATTCAGGTATAATCTGTGTGTAATAATACTTTGGGTTCTATTTTTATTTATTTTTGTTTTAATTTTGATCTACACAAAGGATGTGTAGTGTAACTTTTTTCAATGTGCAATTGGAGACACAAAAATATGCAAATTCATTGGCAACACTGTAATCATTTTATTCACACACATACACTAACATTTTTGCAGCTTGTAAACAAAGTTTGACAACTTTCTGCATTGTATACATTAACAGGCTGGGCTTGTGCATGTACCTTGTATAATTTTACCATGTTCTCTTGCTTAAACCAGCTGTGCGTCAAAGCCGAAATAAATATAAAATATTGTTGAAAGAAAATGTGCACGTGTACTTACACAAATATGTGCGTATACACGAAATGCAAACACACATGTATAAAGAAATATATGTATATATATTTTTATTGATCTCTCCTGTTGTTTATACTTCATTTATTTATTAATTTATTTAACACTACGCGTGCAATACCGATAGCTTACAAACGAAACACTGAACTGACAGAAGATGTTTCTGAAAATGATTTTTTTAACTTAATATAGTATGGTTTTGGTTAACATTATATTGTTACTTATATATATCATATTATTTTTACATAATAATACAAATTATGTTGTAGTCATAAATTTTTAACAATGAATATAATAAATAATGTAATTATTAAATTCAAACATTACTTTGTTTATCGTAACGCAATTAATGTTTAAAATAACAATAACTTGTTTTCAATGACCACACATTTGTTTCGAAGAACATAATATTGTTTTCTCAACAATGCCACAACCATATCTTTTCTTTGCGTGTGGTAGAAAATGTTTGGCATTTATGTATAGATAGCCGTAATTTTTTTTCTAAGAAAGAAATGGAGACAAAGAAATCCATTTACTGTTATAAATACCACATGTTGCAACTAAATTTATTTTAAATAAAAAAAAACACTTACGGCCTGGCCCACGATGTCGACAAGAAAGTTTCTTTCGCTTATATTGAAAACAAAAACAAAACAAGAGAATTTGTTTTTGTTTTCAATGTAAGTAAGCGAAAGAAACTTTCTTGTCGACATCGAGGGCCAGGCCGTTAATAAAGAATACTTTATTTTCATTAATGATTATTGCAGATGGCAGCTCTTGCAATGTTCTTGTTTTGTCCATATTTACACTATGCAAGTCTTATTGCTAAGCTGATTAGTTTGATGGAGAGAGAGACGAGGAGAACAGTAAAGTTTCTTTTCCCCTCGTCTCTCTTTCCTAACAAACTAATCAGCTTAGCAATAAGACTTGCATAGTGTAAATATGGACTTTGCAAGAAAACAAAAACACAACATACTCTGTCTAACTTAACTTATCATTATAATGCGCACTTCAGTTCCCTTAATTGCTACCTAACATATCGGACTTGGCCTGATATGTATTTTCAAATAACAATTTGTATATAAATTCAGAAAATAAAAGCATAAAAATACAAGAAAAACTACAAGCAAAAAAATTTAATAATTTATTAATATTAAGATTGATATTGGACTTCGCAACATCATAAAATTTTGTTTGTATGATAAGATTAAAAAAGAAGCTAAAACACAAAATAAGTATATTGAACAGTTCAGTTGATCGTAAAACTTCTTGCTTAAAACTCCTACAGAATGTTGGAAATTTTCGCGCCTACTTCTTTTGCCGTTCTGATCATTTGTACGGCCTTACCTATTCTAATTGGTGTAATTTTATATTTCTTTAAATACAAACGTTTGATTGAGCTAACCAGCAATATACCCAGTGCACCAAGCTGGCCAATAATTGGTCATGGCCATTATTTTATCGGCAAGCCGGCGGATGTGAATGCGGCAGTTTTCGCAGAGATGTTGAACAAATATGGGAACACCTTTAAACTATGGATTGGACCCGAATTGAATATATTTTTCAATGATGTTAAAGATGTCGAAATTATCTTAAGCAGTGTGCGTTTTAATGACAAGGCTAATGCATATACAGTTCTAGAGCCGTGGTTGAAGGAGGGTCTACTCATTAGTGGCGGGAAAAAATGGTATAAGCGTAGAAAGATTACAACGCCTGCATTTCACTTTAAGACTCTGGATAGTTTTATTGATACTTTTGAAAGAGAATCGCGAGTGTTTCTAAAAAATTTGAATGCCGAACATCGAATGCAAACTGAAGGGGGCTTTAATATATACAAATGGGTGAATTTGTATACATTGGATGCGATTTGTGGTAAGATGAAAATTTAAGGTTTTTGAGAACTAACGAAAAAGTCCACCAACAACAGTAGTGTATATTTTAAATTTTCTCCATGGGGAAAGCAACTGATACAAAACAATACGCGTGACTGGTTTCCAAGTGGACTAGAGGCTAGTTCGAGTTAGCTAAAAGCAAAAACTGTTCTACTATTTTCAGAAAAAAACAACAAAAAAACGCACTAGGTTTACTATAAAAATTGTTTCTTGCTACTTTTGTGTAGTTTTAAAAAGTCGTGGGTTCAATGCCCTACACATCGTTGATCTTTCTTTTTGACTAACAACAAATGCAATTAACTTAGTTCTCTTCGACAATTATGATTTCAGAGCAACAATTTTAATCTTTTCAATTTATAAAAAAAAAAAAATTATATATTTATACATATCGTCACCTTAAATGCAAACGAACGTAACTACACTTGTAGATTTTTCACAGGAGAAACAAAAAACGTTTCGAAATCAATAATAATAAAGTGTTTTTGAAAATTTTCTTCGAAATTTACTTGTAGTATGGATATTTATATGTTTTTAACCATTATAATAACATTAATAATGCACCAAACATACCTCACATTCGAAGAGATCGCAACGACATTGGTTAAACTCAAAGTGGGGGTGACCACAAGCTCATCAAAAACTTTAGCAAATGTGTGAAAGTGACTTCCCTGGAAAATTGATCTCGAGAAGACGTGACATAATTTGGTCTACACGCTTTCCTATGATTTTTTTTCTCTGGGATTTAAAGGTTTAATCAGACGTGTCATACCATAGCCATAACAATCATAACAATTCCCATAACCATAAATATATTTGCTTCACCTGTTAGTGCTGCCATAATCATAATCATCTGTTTATGTTTTCATTTGCTTATTCATTTCAAAAGTGCACCAACAAATATGTCCAACCAGGAAACAGCTGTTTATGGTTATGGCGAAAAACCAAAATTCAATTGGTTTCTATGGTTGTGGTTATGGCGAGTCACCTTTAAATAAAGCACCCCTATCGTGAATATTTTTTCCCTCGAAATATTTTCCTTTTTCCTAAAGTTGCAATCGTGAATTATTTCCACGTGAAAAAACTCGCATGTTCGAAAAAAGATTTGGCATCGCCGATTTTTATTCCCGCGAATTTTTCCCCAAAAATTATGTTTGGGAATAAAAAAAAGAAGCACAATGTAAGTAGTGTTTTTGTCGTTTATTAAAATAGTTTTCAATTGTTTGATTTTATTTTTGAAAGCAGTGGAAATGCATGATTTTATTTATACATATACATATATACATACATATGTACATTAGAGCGTCTCAAAAAAACAAGTGATTTTGTTACCCCTTTGAAAATAAAGCTTGATATGTTTTGTGATGATTCCCAAAATATTTTGGTTCTAGCGTTGACCATCCGTGAGCTGGACCATTTTTGAAAAAGGTCTTGTTTTCAGTTTTTCGAATTTTTTTGTACTTTGCTCCAAGACGACATAAATAAAATTTGGTATCATCGAAAAGTTAAGTATCTCAATTAGTAGGTCGCAATTGGTCAAATTTTATATACCATTGGATGCTGCTTCAAAAACGCTTTTCGATGATACCAAATTTTATTTATGTCGTCTTGGAGCAAAGTACAAAAAATTCGAAAAACTGAAAAAAGACCTTTCTTAAAAATGGTCCAGCTCACGGATGGTCAACGCTAGAACCAAAATATTTTGGGAATCATTATAAACATATCAAGCTTTATTTTCAGATGGGTAACAAAATCACTTTTTTTTCTCTTCCATACAAGTTGAGTCGGTCTAATGTACATACTGCCATAATTCGTCATATTTTCACTTATAAATATTACTTCCAATAAACACAGTGGATTTTATGCATCTGTCAAAATACGTCTCGTTATTTTTTCCAATAGGTTTTTTTCTTCTAATAACATAAATCGGAACGAAATGCTATTCATTTTGCTGAATAATAACAAATTAGTATGAAAATTATACAAAGACGCGTAAAAATAAACTTACATCAATTCACAATAGATGTTCGAATTGCAACAGATGTTTATTTTATTCCCTAATAATTGGCGATGCCAATTTATTATTCATGGGAATAAAAAAATTATTCCCTTGAGATTCGCGATAAGGGTGATTAAATACAGTGTTGCCCATAAGTTTTTGGTTTAAACAGCTGTTTTGTATGGTTATGGCACGTTTAACTGATGATAAGTGGAATATATTTCTAGGGCAAAATTATTCACGATTACAATTTGGTGAAAAGGTGAAATATTTGGAGGGAAAAAATTTTCACGATAGTGGTAATTATAAATTTTTTAAAATTGGAAGTATAATATTCGCCAAAACATATGATATGTCGCAATTGTAGCCAAAAACAAAAACTTGTTATATCTAATAAATTACAATCAAAATCTTTATCATAATTGTGTGATTATAAAGATAATACATTTGATGATAAAATTATTGCAAGAACTAAATTATAGTTGCAGAAAACAAAGAAATTTTGCGAAAAAAAATATTATTATTTATTATTTTTTTTTCTTTATTAAGAAGAAATATTAGTTAAAATTTATTATTTTGGAGTTAAGACTTTCCTTAGTCAAGCATATTTATTTATTTGTTGCACTTGTCTTTACGCCTACCAGTGGTTGCGAAACGGTGGTTGCCATCACTGAACAGGAAGCAAATACATCTGTTGGTATCGGGTTTGTGTGACCAGGAGGGGATCCTCGCACTGCATTGTATTCCATTCTCATCGCCATTGGAGGTTTCTTGACTACAGGTAGTTTTAAAGTGTCTTTGTTAAGTATAAATTCTACGGGGTGTTTCAATAAGAGGTTTTCTTTAAAATAGCTATCAATTTTAACAATTGTCAGCTGTAGCTATTTGACAGATGACAAGTGAAAATTACGTCATTAATAAAACTGGAATAATATAGTTTTCCATAACGCATTGAAATTATTAAAATTCACTAAACTACATCGTTTTTGGCTCGTCGTGAAACACTTTTTCGTCCAATACATGTTGGGACTAGTTAGTGTTATGAAAAATTAAACTCGTGCATGTCACTCAAAAATAACTGAGAATATTGCTGTGGCAGCCCCATAGTGTTGAGGAAAATCCAGGTTTGTCCCTTTCTTGTCGATATTTGGAATTGGGTATTCCAGTAACAACATCACAACATATTTTGCATAAAGATTTAATTAAGTATTGGTAAATTCTCCTGACGATCACAAGTGGCCACCGACATGTGGTGATTTAACACCTTTAGACTTGTTTTCTTTGGAAATACGTGAAAGGCCCACAATTTAGTCAAACCTCAAAGGCAAAATTCGTCATGTTATCGTGGAAATGCAGCCGCAAATGTGGCAATTACTGATGGAAAATTTAATGAAAAGAATAAGGTTCCGCGGACGTAGTCGTGGCGGCCATTTGGCTGATATTGTTTGTCATTATAAAGGCTAGGATTCACTATCATATACAATCGTATGATTTTTGGGCAAATACAACCCTGGTATAATGGAGATTATGCAAACTTTCAAAAGCCTATAAGAATTCATTAGATGACGGTTGTATTTTATTTTTTTTTTTCAAAAAGTCGTACGATTGTGTAGGATAGTGAGTCCTAGCATTTAATGACATAGCGTCCTCTTTACAATTAAATAAACTATTTTTTTTTATAAATCAAAATAAAACCTCTTATTGAATTTGTGTTACTTTTAACTTACAATCCTTAAGTGTCAGGCAAAGACTTTTATTTTTAAAAATTATTTGTGAAACTCTTACAACCACCCAAAACAGACTGCTGCTGACTGTTAGCCAAAATAAAATGAATGGAACTTTTATAACAAAAAGCCTTATTATGGATCAAAAATTTGTGACTTTTTAATTATACGTATAAGCCTTGCCTTGTAAAAAGAAATAAGTCTTAAGATAAGAAATTCGGATAAGAATTTAAGAAACGTAGATTCACCTTTAGGCAATTATAACATAATATAAAGGCAATATAAGGCTTAAATATTTGCAAATATTGCAAAAACAAATGCATAAAGATTAAATTTTATGCACACATGATAGATAGATTTGACTTTGGCAAACATTTTCCTCAGTCGTTTGGTTTTACATTAAATCTCAGTGAATGAAAGAAATATAATGTTATAAAATTCAAAGATTTCAAAATTTAAAACTCAATATAAGTCATTTTCAAAAAGATAAAACCGATTTTAAATTTTAATTTGTTTAATATAATAACAGGACATACAGAATTAAAAAAAACACCTCGCTCGCATGGGTGTAGTTGGCGATACAACATGTAGCGTAGACTGGTAGCAGCAGATTGTATGAGATTTTTTTAATTCTTAACATAAGCGCTGTCCAAAATATTAGGTTTGTTGTCATAAATGCGGTCTTAATTTTTTAGCTCGATGCGACGGTACCTTCTGGTGCCTAGTGGAGCCTAAAGTACCCGATACAGTGGCAGATTTTGTAAAAAAAAAGTGGAAATAATTCCGCAGTTTCTAAACGGGCCGTCCGATTATTATGATGATTATATAAATGCAAATATAAGGATCAAAACATCACATACTAGCTTATTATAAGATTTCTTATGTATTTGAAAATTATGCTACAGCTCGCGATTCATTTTATCAATATTTTCGGCTGAAAATGCTCCTTTAAGCCTGGTACTCTGTTCACTATTTCGTGCGAAATGCTGTCAAACTACATGTAAAAGTATTCGGTATGAAATATTATAAATAATAAACGGAATTTTAACAATGTTGCATACTTTCAAGCAATAAAAGCGAGAAATTTGTAAAAAAACCGCCGCTACATTTAGTACATGTAAAATTTTACACGCGAAATAATCAGTGTTGCGGAAAATTTTTCACAACTTCGAACGGAGTACTAGGCTTTAGGTGGAAAATAATGCAATTAATACACATAAAGAACAAACAGAATTTGCAATTAAGTTCCCGGCAATTCCCAAAAGAATTTCCAAAATCCCGAAAATGGGGTTTTTTCAGTATTTTTTCATGTATAAAACATATGTATCTTGTGTTAAGGTGGTATGTTGAATTTTTTGGTTCCAGCTTTGGAATTTGGGGGAAAATTACCTTATATTTGATATTTGTAATAAAAATAAGTCTATTTCGAAACGATGTGATTACTTCAATAACGAAAACTTTGAACAACAAATTTCTTTGTAAGATTTCTATTAGTATTATCTATTGAATAAGTTAAAATATGGAGTCGGTATTTTTGCAAGATTTTTTTGTAATAGCGAAATAATTAACCCACTGCAAAAAAAACGGCGAAAATCGACTTTTTTTCAAAATTTTAATCTAAATTGCATATAACTTTTAACTTAATTGAGCTTTTGATACAAAATTATTTTTTAAATGTTAAAAATTTTGTTCTTAATTCATAATATGTAAAGGATTACTAAATCGAACAAATTTGACTTCTCCATTAGCAGAACAGTGGACCAAGGTTGGTAAAAAAAAGCCAAAATTTTAATTTTTTTTTCGAATATTTCCTTAACTGTAAATGAAAACCCATAAAAGTAGGAGATTTTTTTAGTTCTTGTATAGAAAAAAAACCACTAGCAAAAAATATTTTTTATGAGGTAGTTTACACGAGAAAAATTTTTAAGCCGCACAATTTTTGTTCTTTTCCAAATTACACGAGACTAAAGGCTCAGTTAGCCGACTGTAATGCAATGTAAATGTAATGTAGGGAACAGCTGATCGATATTTTTGTATTTCCATTACTTTTCACATAACAATATCGATCAGCTGTTTCCTACTGTTGTAGTTACATTACATTACAGTCGGCTAACTGAGCCTTAATTCATCTGGCACAAAATGTATACGCGTATACACAGCTTTGTGTGTGTTAGTGTTTTTCGTATTCATTTAACAATTGCTGTATTTTAAGTCGTGTGTGTATTGGTTTTATGCTGCTAGTGCGGGGTTTTAGCTGGTTTAAAAGTTATGCCAACCACAAAACCACTCTCTTTGCCTCTCTCACCTACAAACTGACATGTTATGCCAGCACAATTATGCTCGTGTAAAGGCCCAACTATAATATGAATAAGCAAACTTAAGCAACTGTGCGATTACATACAATACGTATGTGTGCAACTATAATGTACTTAATGAAACTTTTCGTCAAGTTTCGTCAAATGTCATTTGCTTAAGTAAAGTGCCAAACTGAACGCACGTTCCGTACGGAAACAACGGTTTGTGCATTTTTTAAACTCAAATAAACAGCTGCAGAAAATATTCATTGCTTTTAAATATTTTTTTTATTGATTTTTAATTTGAAACTCAGAAAATAAAGCAAAACTTTAATTTGCACTTATTTTTTTACAACATACATATACACACATACACATGTGTTTGCTTATGTATATTCACTGTTGTACTTTTTAGTATGCAAAGCAAATAAAACGTAATAAATTGATATGTAGATATAATTATTTGTGAAGCACATTATATCAAATTAATTAGATTGAATTGCATTCATTAAGGAGTTATGAGAAGAAACAAAATTACTGCAAAATTATGAACAATACCTAGATGTGCAGCTATGGCTAAGGAGTGCTTAAGTTCATGTAAGTACATTATGGCCACCTAAAAGTCACCTCTGAAATGTTCAAGCATTTGACGGGCTTATCGTTCAATTCTGACATTAACTTAAGCCATCTTATTCATATTATAGTTGGGCCTTAAATCAGCTTGGCATCGGTTTTAATTATTCATTAACCCGAGGTTGCCCATTTTGGGGCTTTGGGCACCATCCCCTTTAAAGATATGTAGTCCAAATTCCAGACTTAAGCTTTGTGACACCTCCTCAAATGCAGTATAAGTTCCCTAACAATCGGACGGCCCGTTCAGAAACTACAGAATTATTTCCATTTTTTTAACAAAATCCCCCACTGTGTATCGGGTACTTTAGGCCCCACTAGGCACCGTCGGACAGCAAATCTCATATTTTAGATAGTGCAAGCATATCAATTAAAGAAAAAAATTTTGCTTGCCAGGAACACTGACTCTGCGAAATACCACCGCAAGAGAGGCATTCTTATACAACTCTTTCACTAATTTCTCAAACTGGGTTATAGTTTTTGTATTAAATTTTTCTGTTGTTTCCATTTTTAAATACTGTTTCCTTACAATCAACTCAAGCCGTTATAAAAAAAAAAACGACGACAAATTCAAAGTCGTTTCAACTTAATAACGCCGTCAAATTTTATTGTAGAATGCAAATCATATGTTGACAGTCATCGATAATCTTCGATAACGACAGCTAAAATAACAACTAAAGGTAAGCAACGCAAAAAGCAGAGTTGTAAAAGAATGCACCTTTCCTCTAGTTCTTCCTGCTCCAGCTGTATTCTCTAGCATTATCCCTTCCCTAAAGAAACTTTCCTAAAGTAACAACAACTAGGATGGCATTCAAGCCTGAGTGTTACTTCTCTTTATGAAAAAAAAACATGTTTTCGTGTCGGTGTTTGGCAAGTAGAATACGGGTGATTATTTCGTTAATCGTTGTTACTTATTTTTCAATCGGTCCACTTAAAAGGCCGTGATTCACTATCATACAAAGTCGTGCGATTTTTGAGAAAACACAACCCTGGTATAATGGAGTTTATAAAAATTTTCAAGAGACAATAACAATTCATCACACCAGGGTTGTACTTTTTCGTATATCGTACGACTTTGTATGATAGTGAGTCATGGCCTAAAGTAAACTTTCTTTTGGCACACCCTGTATATATATCAAATTTTACTGTTTTGCATAAGAGCACTTGTAAGCTTTCAAGTCGATTTTCAGAAATTTGTTTCTTTTAGAGTTAAATTTGGGAAATTCGCTATTCATTAAACTTTTTTTAGGAAAACATCAATCTACACATTATAAATAATACTTTAAATTTGAAATATACCAAAGTTTAGGCTAAATTGAGCAATTATTCCATTTGAGATTATAAGTTGAAAAAAGATAAGCTGCAAGTAATAGCGCTATAAATCTTCCTGAAAAATCACCCAAAATAATGGAGATTTTGAACAGGGCTACTTTCAAATATTTAGATTACATTGGTGCTATTAACTCAAAATCAGTTTATCTCAACTTAAGCAATTTTTACTTTTTGCCACAGATATACATATGTGTATATACGAGTATGTATAAAGGCCATGATACACTACCCTACACGATCGTGCGATTTTTGAGAAAATACAGCCCTTGTATGATGGAGTCTATGAACATTTTCAAGAGACAAAAACAATTCATCAGATCAGGGTTGTATTTTTTCGTAGATCGCGCGATTATGTAGGATAGTGAATCATGGCCTTAACAAAGTATAAATCTGTAACTTACCTTATCACTATGACGTCGCGCACTTTATTTAGTTTCCTTAATCTCAAATTTTATATGCATACAAATCTTTACTTGTCATATAAATTGCAACAATGTAGCGATTCCTATAAACAAAAAATACAATAAAATATATACCAGTAATAATTTGTAATTAATTAATTAATTAATGTCAACATATTATACATAGTTTTAATATTGGACTTCGCAACTGTTTAAATGATAAGGTTAACAAGAAAGCTGCATTATAGCAAATAATAAATTTTGTAAGCAATAGTTAAGTTAAGCAGGAAACAAAACGGTCTTGACTATTCTAATTGGTGTAAATTGAAACAATTTAGCGATTCCTATAAACAAAACATACATACAACCAAAATAAAACAATAAAAAATGCAATTATATATATACAAGTAATACTCGTAATTTGTAATTTAATTAATTAATTAATGTTAACATATTATACATAGTTTTAATATTGGACTTCGCAACTGTTTGAATGATACGATTAACAAGAAAGCTGCATAAAATTTCTTGCTATAAAATCATAAATTTTGATTCAGTTAAGCGAGAAACGTCTTTCTTAAAGCTCATACAGTAAATATAATGGAAACTTTCGTGCCGGTTTCTTTTGCGGTTCTGGCCAGTTTTACGGTCTTAACTATTCTAATTGGTGTAGTTTTATATTTGCTTAAATACAAACCTTTAATTGAGCTAACCAGCAATATACCCAGCCCACCAAGTTGGCCAATAATTGGCCATGGCCAGTATTTTATTGGCAATCTTCCTCATGTGAATGCGGCACTTTTCGCAGAGATGTTGAACAAATATGGGAATACTTTTAAACTATGGATTGGACCCGAATTGAATATATTTTTCAATGATGTTAAAGATGTCGAAATTATCTTAAGCAATGCACGTTTTAATGACAAGGCTAATGAATACTCATATCTAGAGCCGTGGTTAAAGGAGGGTCTACTCATTAGTGGAGGCCAAAAATGGCATCAACGTAGAAAGATTATAACACCTGCATTTCACTTTAAGACTCTGGACAGGTTCATTGATACTTTTGAAAGAGAATCGCGATTATTACTACAAAATTTGAATGCCGAGTATCGAATGCAAACCGAAAGGGGCTTTAATTTAAACAAATGGGTGAATTTGTATACATTGGATACGATTTGTGGTAAGATGAACAATTAAGGAAGTAGCGAAAAACGTTCGTGGCGAACGTACTAATAATACCAAATTATTATTTTACTTATTCAGTAAAATATTTTTTTATTAAAAATACGCTGAAATGGATTATTGAGGGGTTTAGCTGGATCGCATGGGCATTTCCCTGTTGCTATTGGAGATCATTAGGGAACCTTTATCCAATAATTTCTTAGAACAACTAGAGTTATTCCCCTTATCGCGGTTGTCGCATTTCGACTGCAATTACGACGTTTTTGTAATAGATTAAAGAACATGGCAACATTTGTTCTTTAAAGGCTGGTACTCTGTTCGAAGTTGTGAAAAATTTTCCGCAACAGTGACTATATCGCGGGAAAAATTTGACATGTACTAAATGTAGCGAAATTTGGGGTTTTTTTTATAAATTTCTCCCTTTTATTGCTTGAAAGTATGCAACATTGTTAAAATTCCGTGCGAAAAAAGTACTGCTCATGTTCAAAGTAAATTTATATAAAGTATATGCAAGTACTCAGGTGATTAATTTTTTTCTCGTGTAGTGTGAATGCCTGAATGTCAAAAGTTGTTTAAAATTTTTGTATACTGAAAACGTATGTGAAAAAGTTTAAATAAATTTTTACTTAAAAAATGTGTTACAAAACATTTAAAAATAATTATATTTAATTATTAAAGTACATATGTAACCCTTTTTATACTTATTTCACATATTAAAGGTTTATCAATTAATAAATTTACTTTGGTTTTGTCTATCCATACATTTCCTTTTTGTTGTATGCAGATCTGGGAGTATTGCATTCAATAAGCAAATGCATTGACTATTTTCCCACAATAAACTAAATCAATGCAAATGCAAATTTATTACATTAGCACTAACTTTAATAATATTAGTGCAATTTTTCTTGCATATTACTAAAATCCCTTCAAAGTAATTCATCAACATTGCATTGTTATTTTAAGTGCACTATTTTTTGCGCCATTAAACACATTATGAATAGTATTATTGCATTATCAGTGAAACATATAGTGCAAAATACAACGTAAATGTGTACATACATAAAAACATACGTACATACATAAATATGTAAATTTTTTCTTCTGTACATATCGTCATACAAGACGAAAAATCATATCACTACATTTTTTTTTAATTTTTCGAGAGAAAGTCAAAACTTGATGAAATTGTTTCAAGCGGTAGAATTTTTCGTTTATAAAATCACCATTTTTTAAGATATAACTTTACAATAAACGAAAACCTAAGCTCTGATCTTTTGTCAATTGCACGGTTTTTCAAATAAGCTCGAGATGCAACGTACTTGAAGTATGAAACTTTTTAATTTTTTTTAAATTGGTTCTGAAATCTAGTTTGTATTTATATTGACAGTTTTTTTTCGTTAATTTGTATGTACGTACTTATAAAAGTGCCCTCAATGAACTTTAGTGTATTTTACATTTTTTATTTGTGCTATCTCCTAAAAATATTTTCACGTTTTATTCAATTTTACTGTGTACAATATGTGATAGTGCAATAATATTGCATCACTTCATGATGTGCTTAGTGGCAACACAAATTAGTGTATTTTTTGTCATGCGATTAGCTGCTAATGCAATATTAATCCATTACTTTTAAGAGATTTTATTTAAGTGCAAAAAATAGTGCACTACAAGCATCAAATTTAAATTTGCACTAAAATTTTTGTTTTTCAATCAGTGCTTATGCAAAAGTAATGCAAGTTGCCCAGGTCTGGTTGTATCCTATCTGTTTTTGACATTCATCCATTATTCTTACACAAACAAATCGCCTGTTGTTTTTGTACTTTCTTAGTTGTTGTAGACCTGCATATACTTTATATAAATATGCTTTGCTCATGTTGTTTCGCAGCTGAAACTAAAATAATGCCAGAGTCATTTTGCATGAAAAATGAAAAAACATGCTGCCAGATAAATTTTACGTGTTTTTCTCAATTAGAACAGAGCACTACTTTTGCAAGTTTATTTCGCAAATATTTCATACCAAATACTTTTACATGTACATAGTTTGACCGCATTTCGCACGAAATTGTGAGCAGACAAAATATCGTAGTCGGAGTCGAAACTTTCATTTAAACAAATGAGAAGTTCAACATGTTTTTTATTATCTGACTTGGGCTGACTTTTTTTCAGCTTGGATTGTAGTTGTAAGAAGTGTGTTAAGAAAGTAAATGTAAATTTGGCCGGATGCACTCAAGTTAATAACACAGTTCAACAAAATGAAATTTATTATTAGTGGTTTTTGTGGGAATTGTTACAATTTAAGTTTAAAATTTTTTAACGCACTAGTAATCCCAAATTATTATTTTACTTATTAAGTAAAATATTTGAAGCTGAAAAAAAGTCAGCCAATGTAGTAATGACAAAGTAAGAAAATAAAAAACATGTTGATTATTGAGTTCTTGTTTCAAACTTTGTTATTTGTTGAGCTTCTCATTTGCTTAAGTGAAAGTTTAACATATTGACTCTAGTTGTTCTAAGAAATTTTTGGGTAAAGGTTCCCTGATGATCTGCATAAGCAACAGTGAAATGCGCATAGGATCCAGCTAAACCCCTCAAAAATCAATTTCAATGTATTTTTATTAACAAAATATTTTACTTAATAAGTAAAATAATAATTTAATTAGTTTTTTTGAATTGACTCTGTATCTCGAGATTTTCCGTTATAAAGAATAAAGAGGATGCTGCATCACATAATTTGCAGTTACTCGAGAACCAGTTCATCCATTAAATAAAAAAACACACAGACGGATAGGAAACAAATTGACCTTTAAATAACGTCCCTATTAATTTGTTAACAGTCTTATTATTTCGGAGATATTCAGAAAGTTGTATGTAAAAAAATAAAGGTTTGCAAAAATATTTAAAAAATCGTGTTTTGAAAGACTCATTAAAATTTTAAACTGAAGAAAATTTAAAATTTTTTTTTCAATTGCGATACGTTCACATGTAAAAAATAAAATGAACCAAATTTATTAAAATCATACCATTAATTCTGATTTTATTCAATCTCGAGATGCAGTCTCAATTAAAAAAAAACTAATTTAAAGCCATTGAAGCTCAGTATCATACGAGTATGTACGCAAATTGACTATCAAAGCACGGACCTTAGAAATCGTGTTGACCTGTGTAATTAGTATTTTTTTTTCGGGAATTGCTGCAATTTAAGTTTAAAATTTTTTAACGCACTAATATTTTCAGTTAAGTGCGACTTTGACTCGCACACGAAGGGTTCCTTATGGACACAACACATGTAATACTACAAGACAGACCTGGTCACCCAGAGAAACAGGAGAGAAATGTATTCGCGTATGTGTATTCATTTGTATAAGAAGCCGATTGATGTTCGGCACTCTGGTGCTACTTTGGGCAGCTCAGCTATAAGAACTTTAGCCTATATAATCGAATATGTTAACTGATGTACACATTTTTAAAACTTTTTTTGTTTTGGTTTTTTTTAGTTTTAGGGTTTCTCTTTTCGCCGATTTTTTTTTCGTTTGGGCGTTTTAGCGATTTTTTTCGTTTAAGCCTTTTTTTATTCCTCTTTCACACACGTCAGGTTTGACTCGTCAAGTCTTGAGTTTTTAAGAGAGAGAGGAAAATAGTATGGAGGGGAGTACAGACTTGACCGTACCAGTCAAGTTTGTTTTTTCGTATTATTTTGTCATTCGTAATACTCTACGACAACGCAAATTGATGAAGCAGACTTGACGGTGTGTATGAACAGGAATGCAGGTTCAAAAGAAAATTTATCAAAAGTTGATCAGGTAAACCTGACGTTTGTGAAAGAGGGCTTAATTTTGGCTCTTTTTTGAAATTTTTTTTTAGATTTTTTTAATTATCATTTGATTTTTTACGTTTTTGGCGATTTTTTTATTTTTTTGGCGACCTTTTTACTTTTGGTGGGTTTTTTTGCCTTTTAGCGACTTATTTTCTTTTTGGTGCTTTTTCATTTAAGCGCTTTTTTAATTTGGCGATTTTTCGTTTCGGCTTTTTTTTTAATTTTTTTTAAGTTTAGCGTTTTTGAGAATTTCAAGGGTTTGCCACTTACGGTTTCCAAGATACAGCAAGTTGTCAAAATTACATTAGCTGATAGGATACCCTTTAATATAGATTTTTATTTTTAATTTCAGTGTTAATTAGTGTAGTCTGCATAAAAATACACTAAATTTGCAAATTTCAAAAGTCTATTTATAATTATCTGTATATTACATGAGGATTTCACACGTGTTTCGTTGCTCGTTTTAGAACACCCTTTAATTTTTAACTGTCATATTTATTATTGTAGCGGTCGAAGTTTTACATATCCTGAGAAAATTTCAGATGCGTAGCTCTTACGGTTTCGTCTATCTGTCTGGAAAAGACAGACATATAGACGGACATGGTGACGAAAACAATAGGTTTCCTTTTCACATTCGGTGTACGTAATTCTAAAAACATTTAGCCACGCGATGGATTTAAAAAAAAAACAAAAAATATGGTCTACTTCATATGTACAAAGGCTATTTCTTAGTCACATAGATTTTTAAATTGTAACGGGTGTTTTTTTAGAGGTATAGAACTTCGAATTGAAATAAAACACAAGAAAATCGTTTTAATGTGCATCAATTTGGCTTTATTGGAAGGATAATTTTATGCCATTAACGTTTAAATATGATTTCGGGCATGTGGCCGCCGCGGCTGGCTCGAATAAAGCCAATTCTACAGGTCCAATTTTCAACCACTTTTTCGAGCATATGGGGCCGTATGTTGGCAATAACGCCACGAATGTTGGCTTCCAAGTCCCCTAACGTTTCTGGTTTGTTGGCGTAGACGAGCGACTTCACATATCCCCAAAGAAAATAATACAATGGTGTCAAATCACACGATCTTGGTGGCCAATTGACAGGTTATCCATGGTTAACCGAATTAATTGCTCTGATGGACGATTATGTCGACCATAAAATGGACGGAGCTTGCGGTAAACTTCGCGAACTGAACCATTATTTTCGAAATAAATTTGCACGATGTGCAAGCGTTTTTTTTTTTGTCAACCTGTTCATGATGAAATGGCAAACCAAACTAAATATTAATCACTTGACAGCTGACAAAATGGCCGCCAGTTAAAAAAGTGATGCCAACTTAAAGTTCTATACCTCAATAAAAAAACACCCTATTAAAAACTATAAAAAAATTAGATTTTAATGAAAAGAAAAAATATTTTCTATATTTATGATTTGATCAGGCTAAAGTTCGTATTGCTTTGTAAGCCAAATTACATGTGATAATTATTAATGAACAAATAACACCAAAGTTAGTTGTAAATATTCCGACAAACACGTAGTAGAACGGAACAACTAGCTGTTTTCGAAGGCCACTAAACCTTCATCATCAGCGTTCTTTTGTGTTTGGTCCACTGTGTGTGGTGTCAGTTGATGTAGATTTCTGTGAATTGTTTTGATTCATCGTATTACAATTTGCCGAAAGCTTTTTTGTAATGAAAGCTCATTTTTACCATCTCAAAAATTTACAACAGTCTTGCCATTGTCGTTTGTTCTTTACTGACTATGCACATGTTACTTAATTTGCTTATTTTTTGTTCTACTTAAGACAAACTTTTTTTGGTTTGATACTTAAGTATATTTTTGTTTAGTTTTTTGCCACAGGCCTTTGGCTATTAATTTTAGTTAATTTTAATTATTTTTTTCGAACTTCATTTGTTTCTATATTTATGATTTGATCAGGCTAAAGTTCGTATCGCTTTGTAAGCCAAATTTACGAACTTTAACCTGATCAAATCATAAATATAGAAACATATGAAGTTCGAAAAAAATAATTAAAATTAACTAAAAAAAATTTTTTTTTATTTGAAAGCTCAATACATGAAAAAGCGAATTTTTCATTTATAGCAATACAACACTTTACAACAATTTTACTTTCTTTAGGAGTACCATGATGGACTTTACCGATAACAGAATATTTCTTTTGTGTGTAATTGAATGTTTTTCCTTTAATTTCAGAAACTGCCATGGGAGTCTCGCTGAATGCCCAAACTAATGTTGATTCTGAGTATGTGAGAGCTGTCAAAATGTAAGTTATTTTACTCGTTGCGCCATTAAGCTTTTTCTCCAGCTCACACAGCTTGCTCTCCCTATAGCATATCAACAGTTTTACACAAGCGTATGTTCGATATACTCTATCGCTTCAATTTAACCTATAAATTTACCAAATTGGCTCGTGAAGAGGAGAAAGCAATCGCTATCTTGCATGGCTTCACTGAGAAAATTATCGTGCAAAGGCGCACAGAGCTTTTGAAAGCCAACGAGAATTTAACACAAACTGAAGCTGATGATGTGGGTTCGAAGTGCAAAATGGCCTTCTTGGATATTTTACTACGGTCGGAAATTGATGGCAAGCCTTTAACGAATTTGGATATAAGAGAAGAAGTGGATACATTTATGTTTGAGGGGCATGACACCACCTCATCGGCCATAACGTTTTGCTTTTACAATTTGGCCTTGTACCCGGAATGCCAACAGAAATGCTTCGAAGAGATCATACAAGTAATGGGCAAGGATAAATCTAAGCCCGTGGCCTATGAGTACTTGAACAAACTACACTATGTGGAATTGTGCATAAAGGAGACACTGAGACTATATCCCTCAGTGCCGCTGTTGGGTCGCAAAATAACAGAGCAATGTGAGATTAGTAAGTTTTTCTCTTTTTGTATTGTATTTATTTATTACTAAAATTTGTTGCTTCTGTTTTTCTTAGATGGCAAAATTGTGCCAGCCGGCACGAATATCGGAATCGCTCCGTTACATTTGCACCGCCAAAAAGAATTGTTTCCTGAACCCGATACCTTTAAGCCGGAACGTTTCGAAATTGGCTATGCCAGTGAAAAGATGAGTCCTTATGCTTACATACCCTTCTCGGCGGGACCACGCAATTGTATTGGCCAGAAATTCGCCATATTGGAAATAAAAACTGTTTTAACTAATGTTTTACGTCACTATGAAATCAACTATGCTGGCAATAAGAATGAAGAATTATTGCTAATTGGCGAATTAATTTTAAGAACTAAAGATCCTTTAATGTTTACGCTTAAAGAAAGAGTCTATTAAACAAATATTAATTGTATCTATACATGTGAATGACAGTACAATAAACATATCGTTATTTCAAAAAAATAAATGAGTTAGGGCCTTTCTACATTAAGGTAACGATATACATATGTATATTATTTAAAACATCTTTTTGTATGTATTTACATATATTATAATTACATTTGTGCAAAGAAGTATCAGTATCAGTATTGTATATATATGAAATTTTTAAAAACAATTTTTCATCAACTGCGGGCGGCCATCTATTTTTTTTTTTTTTTTTTTTTGTTTGATGACAAAAATTACACTATTTCTTGTAATTTAAATTTTTATTACATGAGAAGATAAATAAAATATGTACGAGTATGTATGCGTATATTTTAATATTTTAAACAAATACAGAGGTCAATGAAAACTTTTCATAAAAGATCATGAAGAATATCATGTGTAGATTTTGGCTTTTTTTTTTTTTTTTTTTTTTTTTTTGCAAAAAAAGTAAGACAATTAATACAGAAGGTTTTTGAAAACCTACAACCCTTTTGAAAATTTCCAGAAACTCCATCATACCAGGATTGTATGAGGGAGAGGGATAATTTTTCACGAGTTTTCTCCCTCACACATTTTGAAGAGAACTAATGCAAAAATTTCAATAACAAATTAAATAATTCCGTCAAACAAAACCAACTTCAATGCAAAGGTCTGATAGAACTTTTTCGAAAGAAATGTATGGTACCAAACTGGAAGTAACTCTCTCAACCAAGAAAAATTTTTTTTGAAAATCTGTTGGTTAAAAAGAAGTACGTGAAATATAAAATGAAATTTTAATGGGCGTGCCTCATCCCACTTAAAAGCTTAAGGTGTGCGCCAAGTTTTGAAAAAATCGGTTAAGTACAAGCACGTGAAATACTATATTATATTATAATGGGCGTGGCGTCGCCTACTTTTTTAAATGGAAGATTGTTTCTCTTTTAGGTTTTAGAGTGTGTGCCAAGTTTCGTAAAAATCCGACAAATAGAAGCACGGAATATATAATGTTTTAATGGGCGTGCCTCCGCCCACTTTTTTAAATTCAATTCGGTACAGTAGAACCACTTAAAATAAAATATTAAATTTTATTGGGCGTAACTCCGCCCATTTTTTCAAATAGAAGATTGTATTTATTTTTGAGCTCAAGGTGTGTGGTAAGTTTCTTAAAAATCGGCTAAGTAGAACCACGTGAAATATAATAATAAATTTTAATGGGTATAGCCCGCCCATTTCTTTAACTTTAAAATTGTTGAATTACAAGAACCAAAGGTGTTTGCTACGTTTCGCAGCAATCAAATAAGTAGAATATCATAAAATCAAATTTAAAAAATTCGTGGGAGTGTCCCCGCCCATTTTTTTCTTTACAATGGGACCAATTGGAAGCTATACCCTCTCAGACAATAAAAGAATTTTTACAATCGGTCTAATATGATTTTAAATTTTAATTTGTTTAATATAATAACAGGACATACAGAATTAAAAAAAAACACCTCGCTCGCATGGGTGTGGTTGGCGATACAACATGTAGAGTAGACTGGTAGCAGCAGATTGTATGAGATTTTTTTAATTCTTAACATAAGCGCTGTCTAAAATGTTAGGTTTGTTGTCATAAATGCGGTCTTAATTTTTTAGCTCGATGCGACGGTACCTTCTGGTGCCTAGTGGAGCCTAAAGTACCCGATACAGTGGCAGATTTTGTAAAAAAAAAATTGGAAATAATTCCGCAGTTTCTAAACGGGCCGTCCGATTATTATGATGATTATATAAATGCAAATATAAGGATCAAAACATCTCATACCAGCTTATTATAAGATTTCTTATGTATTTGAAAATTATGCTACAGCTCGCGATTCATTTTATCAATATTTTCGGCTGAAAATGCTCCTTTAAGCCTGGTACTCTGTTCACTATTTCGTGCGAAATGCTGTCAAACTATATGTGAAAGTATTCGGTATGAAATATTATAAATAATAAACGGAATTTTAACAATGTTGCATACTTTCAAGCAATAAAAGCGAGAAATTTGTAAAAAAAAAACCGCCGCTACATTTAGTACATGTAAAATTTTACACGCGAAATAATCAATGTTGCGGAAAATTTTTCACAACTTCGAACGGAGTACTAGGCTTTAGGTGGAAAATAATGCAATTAATACACATAAAGAACAAACAGAATTTGCAATTAAGTTCCCGGCAATTCCCAAAAGAATTTCCAAAATCCCGAAAATGGGGTTTTTTCAGTATTTTTTCATGTATAAAACATATGTATCTTGTGTTAAGGTGGTATGTTGAATTTTTTGGTTCCAGCTTTGGAATTTGGGGGAAAATTACCTTATATTTGATATTTGTAATAAAAATAAGTCTATTTCGAAACGATGTGATTACTTCAATAACGAAAACTTTGAACAACAAATTTCTTTGTAAGATTTCTATTAGTATTATCTATTGAATAAGTTAAAATATGGGGTCGGTATTTTTGTAAGATTTTTTTGTAATAGCGAAATAATTAACCCACTGCAAAAAAAAACGTCGAAAATCGACTTTTTTCAAAATTTTAATTTAAATTGCATATAACTTTTAACTTAATTGAGCTTTTGATACAAAATTATTTTTTAAATGTTAAAAATTTTGTTCTTAATTCATAATATATAAAGGATTACTAAATCGAACAAATTTGACTTCTCCATTAGCAGAACAGTGGACCAAGGTTGGTAAAAAAAACCAAAATTTTAATTTTTTTTTCCAATATTTCCTTAACTGTAAATGAAAACCCGTAAAAGTAGGAGATTTTTTTAGTTCTGGTATAGAAAAAAAAACCACTAGCAAAAAATATTTTTTATGAGGTGTTTACACGAGAAAAATTTTTAAACCGCACAATTTTTGTTCTTTTCCAAATTACACAAGACTAAAGGCTCAGTTAGCCGACTGTAATGCAATGTAAATGTAATGTAGGGAACAGCTGATGGATATTTTTGTATGAAAAGTAGGTTACGTTACATTATATCTCTATAACCATTTCCATTACTTTTCACATAACAATATCGATCAGCTGTTTCCTACTGTTGTAGTTACATTACATTACAGTCGGCTAACTGAGCCTTAATTCATCTGGCACAAAATGTATACGCGTATACACAGCTTTGTGTGTGTTAGTGTTTTTCGTATTCATTTAACAATTGCTGTATTTTAAGTCGTGTGTGTATTGGTTTTATGCTGCTAGTGCGGGGTTTTAGCTGGTTTAAAAGTTATGCCAACCACAAAACCACTCTCTTTGCCTCTCTCACCAACAAACTGGCATGTTATGCCAGCACAATTATGCTCGTGTAAAGGCCCAACTATAATATGAATAAGCAAACTTAAGCAACTGTGCGATTACATACAATACGTATGTGTGCAACTATAATGTACTTAATGAAACTTTTCGTCAAGTTTCGTCAAATGTCATTTGCTTAAGTAAAGTGCCAAACTGAACGCACGTTCCGTACGGAAACAACGGTTTGTGCATTTTTTAAACTCAAATAAACAGCTGCAGAAAATATTCATTGCTTTTAAATATTTTTTTTATTGATTTTTAATTTGAAACTCAGAAAATAAAGCAAAACTTTAATTTGCACTTATTTTTTTACAACATACATATACACACATACACATGTGTTTGCTCATGTATATTGACTGTTGTACTTTTTAGTATGCAAAGCAAATAAAACGTAATAAATTGATATGTAGATATAATTATTTGTGAATTTTTAATAGATAAGCACATTATATCAAATTAATTAGATTGAATTGCATTCATTAAGGAGTTATGAGAAGAAACAAAATTACTGCAAAATTATGAACAATACCTAGATGTGCAGCTATGGCTAAGGAGTGCTTAAGTTCATGTAAGCACATTATGGCCACCTAAAAGTCACCTCTGAAATGTTTAAGCATTTGACGGGCTTATCGTTCAATTCTGACATTAACTTAAGCCATCTTATTCATATTATAGTTGGGCCTTAAATCAGCTTGGCATCGGTTTTAATTTTTCATTAACCCGAGGTTGCCCATTTTGGGGCTTTGGGGCACCATCCCCTTTAAAGATATGTAGTCCAAATTCCAGTCTTAAGTTTTGTGACACCTCCTCAAATGCAGTATAAGTTCCCTAACAATCGGACGGCCCGTTCAGAAACTACAGAATTATTTCCATTTTTTTAACAAAATTTCCCATTGTGTATCGGATACTTTAGGCCCTACTAGGCACCGTCGGACAGCAAATCTCATATTTTAGATAGTGCAAACATATCAATTAAAGAAAATAATTTTGCTTGCCAGGAACACGGACTCTGCGAAATACCACCGCAAGAGAGGCATTCTTATACAACTCTTTCACTAATTTCTCAAACTGGCTTATAGTTTTTGTATTAAATTTTTCTGTTGTTTCCATTTTTAAATACTGTTTGCTTACAATCAACTCAAGCCGTTATAAAAAAAAAAACGACGACAAACTCAAAGTCGTTTCAACTTAATAACGCCGTCAAATTTTATTGTAGAATGCAAATCATATGTTGACAGTCATCGATAATCTTCGATAACGACAGCTAAAATAACAACTAAAGGTAAGCAACGCAAAAAGCAGAGTTGTAAAAGAATGCAGCTTTCCTCTAGTTCTTCCTGCTCCAGCTGTATTCTCTAGCATTAAGCTTTCAAGTCGATTTTCAGAAATTTGTTTCTTTTAGAGTTAAATTTGGGAAATTCGCTATTCATTAAACTTTTTTTAGGAAAACATCAATCTACACATTATAAATAATACTTTAAATTTGAAATATACCAAAGTTTAGGCTAAATTGAGCAATTATTCCATTTGAGATTATAAGTTGAAAAAAGATAAGCTGCAAGTAATAGCGCTATAAATCTTCCTGAAAAATCACCCAAAATAATGGAGATTTTGAACAGGGCTACTTTCAAATATTTAGATTACATTGGTGCTATTAACTCAAAATCAGTTTATCTCAACTTAAGCAATTTTTACTTTTTGCCACAGATATACATATGTGTATATACGAGTATGTATAACAAAGTATAAATCTGTAACTTACCTTATCACTATGACGTCGCGCATTTTATTTAGTTTCCTTAATCTCAAATTTTATATGCATACAAATCTTTACTTGTCATATAAATTGCAACAATGTAGCGATTCCTATAAACAAAAAATACAATAAAATATATACCAGTAATAATTTGTAATTAATTAATTAATTAATGTCAACATATTATACATAGTTTTAATATTGGACTTCGCAACTGTTTGAATGATACGATTAACAAGAAAGCTGCATTATAGCAAATAATAAATTTTGTAAGCAATAGTGAAGTTAAGCAGAAAACAAACCTCTTTCTTAAAACTCATACAGTATAGTGAAAACTTTCGTGCCGGGTTCTTTTGCCATTCTCGCCAGTTTTACGGTCTTGACTATTCTAATTGGTGTAAATTGAAACAATTTAGCGATTCCTATAAACAAAACATACATACAACAAAAATAAAACAATAAAAAATGCAATTATATATATATTTACAAGTAATACTCGTAATTTGTAATTTAATTAATTAATTAATGTTAACATATTATACATAGTTTTAATATTGGACTTCGCAACTGTTTGAATGATACGATTAACAAGAAAACTGCATAAAATTTCTTGCTATAAAATCATAAATTTTGATTCAGTTAAGCGAGAAACGTCTTTCTTAAAGCTCATACAGTAAATATAATGGAAACTTTCGTGCCGGTTTCTTTTGCGGTTCTGGCCAGTTTTACGGTCTTAACTATTCTAATCGGTGTAGTTTTATATTTGCTTAAATACAAACCTTTAATTGAGCTAACCAGCAATATACCCAGCCCACCAAGTTGGCCAATAATTGGCCATGGCCAGTATTTTATTGGCAATCTTCCTCATGTGAATGCGGCAGTTTTCGCAGAGATGTTGAACAAATATGGGAATACTTTTAAACTATGGATTGGACCCGAATTGAATATATTTTTCAATGATGTTAAAGATGTCGAAATTATCTTAAGCAATGCACGTTTTAATGACAAGGCTAATGAATACTCATATCTAGAGCCGTGGTTAAAGGAGGGTCTACTCATTAGTGGAGGCCAAAAATGGCATCAACGTAGAAAGATTATAACACCTGCATTTCACTTTAAGACTCTGGACAGGTTCATTGATACTTTTGAAAGAGAATCGCGATTATTACTACAAAATTTGAATGCCGAGTATCGAATGCAAACCGAAAGGGGCTTTAATTTAAACAAATGGGTGAATTTGTATACATTGGATACGATTTGTGATAAGATGAACAATTAAGGAAGTAGCGAAAAACGTTCGTGGCGAACGTACTAATAATACCAAATTATTATTTTAATTATTCAGTAAAATATTTTTTTATTAAAAATACGCTGAAATGGATTATTGAGGGGTTTAGCTGGACCGCATGGGCATTTCCCTGTTCCTATTGCAAATCATTAGGGAACCTTTATCCAATAATTTCTTAGAACAACTAGAGTTATTCCCCTTATCGCGGTTGTCGCATTTCGACTGCAATTACGACGTTTTTGTAATAGATTAAAGAACATGGCAACATTTGTTCTTTAAAGGCTGGTACTCTGTTCGAAGTTGTGAAAAATGTTCCGCAACATTAACTATATCGCGGGAAAAATTTGACATGTACTAAATGTAGCGAAACTTGCGGTTTTTTTATAAATTTCTCCCTTTTATTGCTTGAAAGTATGCAACATTGTTAAAATACCGTGCGAAAAAAAGTAGTGCTTACATACATATGTTGTTTCGCAGCTGAAACTAAAATAATGCCAGAGTCATTTTGCATGAAAAATGAAAAAACATGCTGCCAGATAAATTTTACGTGTTTTTCTCAATTAGAACAGAGCACTACTTTTGCAAGTTTATTTCGCAAATATTTCATACCAAATACTTTTACATGTACATAGTTTGACCGCATTTCGCACGAAATTGTGAGCAGACAAAATATCGTAGTCGGAGTCGAAACTTTCATTTAAACAAATGAGAAGTTCAACATGTTTTTTATTTTCTTACTTGGGCTGACTTTTTTTCACCTTGGATTGTAGTTGTAAGAAGTGTGTTAAGAAAGTAAATGTAAATTTGGCCGGATGCACTCAAGTTAATAACACAGTTCAACAAAATGAAATTTATTATTAGTGGTTTTTGTGGGAATTATTACAATTTAATTTGAAGCTGAAAAAAAGTCAGCCAATGTAGTAATGACAAAGTAAGAAAATAAAAAACATGTTGATTATTGAGTTCTTGTTTCAACTTTGTTATTTGTTGAGCTTCTCATTTGCTTAAATGAAAGTTTAACATATTAACTCTAGTTGTTCTAAGAAATTTTTGGGTAAAGGTTCCTTGATGATCTGCATTAGCAACAGTGAAATGGGCATAGGATCCAGCTAAACCCCTCAAAAATCAATTTCAATGTATTTTTATTAAAAAAATATTTTACTTAATAAGTAAAATAATAATTTGGGATTACTAGTGCGTTAAAAAATTTTAAACTTAAATTGTAACAATTCCCACAAAAACCACTAATTATTGACTTGACAGCACCCGGTCAAAAAAATACTTGTGTGGCAACACTCTATTCTTGAATAGCTGTTGTTGTTATTTGCATTTATTTTCTTTACATACTCTTACAACTAAAATTTTAAGCTTAAAAAAAGTCAGCCAATGTAGTAATGATAAAGTAAGAAAATAAAAAACATGTTGATTATTGAGGTAGTTTACACGAGAACAATTTTTAAGCCGTTCAATTTTTGTTTTTTTCCAAATTACATGAGACTAATTCATCTTTCATAAAATGTATACGTATAATCAGCTTTGTGTGTGTTAGTGTTTTTCGTATTCATTTAACATTTGCGGTTTTTTAAGTTGTGTGTGTATTGGTTTTGTGCTGCTAATGCGGGGTTGTAGCTGCTTGAAAAGTTATGCCAACTATTGTTGCCATTTTAGCATTTTCACTGTCAGATCTGGCATTTTCATTAGTTAAAAAGCATTCAACTTTCAAAAAATTCTGCTAGATGCTTTCTGGCAGAATTTGTTGAAAATAAATAAATTTAATTTGTTAAAAAAATTCTTCTGTATAGAGGATTTTTCTCATATTGCAGGCTAAAGGTTCCCTGCTGATCTTCACTAGAAACAGTAAAATGCCCATAGGATCCAGCTAACCCCTCAATAATCAATTTTAATGTATTTATAGTTAAAAAAAAATATTTTACTGAATAATTAAACTCATATTTTGGAATTATAGTGCGTAAAAAATTTAAAACGTATTTGTGACATTTCCAAAAACACCAATTATTAACTATTTTATATTTGTATGTGCTCTAAAAACACCTGCAAATACTAATAAGTTTGTATAAACATGAAATTCAAAGCCATTTCAATCATTTTTTGTACATTTAAATCTAGCATTATACTTTTCTGCTGTAGAACATTTTAGCAGAATTTTTTGACCGATTTAGCATTCTCTCATCATCATTTTCTGGCAACACTGATGCCAACTACAAAACCACTCTCTTTGCCTCTCTCACCTTCAAACTGGCATGCTATGTCAGCACAATTATGCCCGTATAAATCAGCGCATAGAGTTCTTGCTTCAACTTTGTTATTTGTTGAGCTTCTCATTTGCTTAAATGAAAGTTTAACATATTAACTCTAGTTGTTCTAAGAAATTTTTGGGTAAAGGTTCCCTGATGATCTGCATTAGCAACAGTGAAATGCGCATAGGATCCAGCTAAACCCCTCAAAAATCAATTTCAATGTATTTTTATTAAAAAAATATTTTACTTAATAAGTAAAATAATAATTTGGGATTACTAGTGCGTTAAAAAACTGAAATTTATTATGTAAGGCCAAATCTTTCGTAGTCAATTTGTATACACTTGGTACTGAGTATCAATGTCTATAAATTATTTTTTTTGAATTGACTCTGTATCTCGAGATTTTCCGTTATAAAGAAAAAAGAGGATGCTGCATCACATAATTTGCAGTTACTCGAGAATCCGTTCATCCATTTAATAAAAAAACACACAGACGGATAGGAAACAAATTGACCTTTAAATAACGTCCCTATTAATTTGTTAACAGTCTTATTATTTCGGAGATATTCAGAAAGTTGTATGTAAAAAAATAAAGGTTTGCAAAAATATTTTGAAAGACTCATTAAAATTTTAAACTGGAGAAAATTTAAAATTTTGTTCTCAATTGCGATACGTTCACATGTAAAAAATAAAATGAACCAAATTTATTAAAATCATACCATTAATTCTGATCTCGAGATGCAGAGTCTCAATTAAAAAAAGCTAATTTAAAGCCATTGAAGCTCAGTATCATACGCAGCGATGCCAATTTAGCGCGTTTCGCGCTAGATTTAGCGCGTTTTAACTATGCCAAACGCGCTTTTTTTCGTCTTAGTGCGTTTATTAAAAAAAAGCGCTAAATTAGCGCGTTTTAAATAAAGCCATCATATCAGTTCAATATTTTTCCCCCCTTTTTTTGCCTACACAACTCATAAAATTTTTTAAATTGATTAATGATTCAGCTGTCGCAAATAAAATTCCCTTGACTGTGTTTTTAATTCTAAAACGCATTTTAATGCTGTAAATTTCACAATTAAAAATATCTACTCGTACTCGTGACCAAAAAAGTTTATTTAACTTATTAAGCATCTATTCTAGCTGAAGTACAAAAAGCATTTGAATCGCAAAACTATTCGACAATTTATATAAGTTGTTACAAAGTTTGAAAAAAAAAAATAAAAATAAAAATTAATAATTACTTCGATTATTTGGAAGACTATTCTGATTCTGTATTAAGTGATTTTTTTTTATTTAGGATATAATTTCGAAGAAATAATATTATAAAGTCAGAAAAGAGCTACTGAAAAAAATTAATTGTATATATGTACTAAACACATGTACATACATCGACTTTTATTAAAATTTAATTTAGCGCGCAGGAAAATAGCGCGTTTTGGCTATAAATAGTTGGCAATGCTATAACTTAGCGCGTTCTAGCGCGTTTTGCCAAGGGGCAAAATTAGTATTTTTTTTTAGGGAATTGCTCCAATTTAAGTTTAAAATTTTTTAACGCACTAATATTTTCAGTTAAGTGCGACTTTGACTCGCACACGAAGGGTTCCTTACGGACACAACACATGTAATACTACAAGACAGACCTGGTCACCCAGAGAAACAGGAGAGAATGTATTCGCGTATGTGTATTCATTTGTATAAGAAGCCGATTGATGTTTGGCACTCTGGTGCTACTTTGGGCAGCTCAGCTATAAGAACTTTAGCCTATATAATCGAATATGTTAACTGATGTACACATTTTTAAAACTTTTTTTGTTTTGGTTTTTTTTAGTTTTAGGGTTTCTTCTTTTCGCCGATTTTTTTAGTTTTTGTGATTTTTTTTTCGTTTGGGCGTTTTAGCGATTTTTTTCGTTTAAGCCTTTTTTTATTCCTCTTTCACACACGTCAGGTGTGACTCGTCAAGTCTTGAGTTTTTAAGAGAGAGAGAGGAAAATAGTATGGAGGGGAGTACAGACTTGACCGTACCAGTCAAGTTTGTTTTTTCGTATTATTTTGTCATTCGTAATACTCTACGACAACGCAAATTGATGAAGCAGACTTGACGGTGTGTATGAACAGGAATGCAGGTTCAAAAGAAAATTTATCAAAAGTTGATCAGGTAAACCTGACGTTTGTGAAAGAGGGCTTAATTTTGGCTCTTTTTTGAAATTTTTTTTTAGATTTTTTTAATTATCATTTGATTTTTTAAGTTTTTGGCGATTTTTTTATTTTTTTGGCGACCTTTTTACTTTTGGTGATTTTTTCGCCTTTTAGCGACTTATTTTCTTTTTGGTGCTTTTTCATTTAAGCACTTTTTTTAAATTTGGCGATTTTTCGTTTCGGCTTTTTTTTAATTTTTTTTAAGTTTAGCGTTTTTGAGAATTTCAAGGGTTTGCCACTTACGGTTTCCAAGATACAGCAAGTTGTCAAAATTACATTAGAATACCCTTTAATATAGATTTTTATTTTTAATTTCAGTGTTAATTAGTGTAGTCTGCATAAAAATACACTAAATTTGCAAATTTCAAAAGTCTATTTATAATTATCTGTATATTACATGAGGATTTCACACGTGTTTCGTTGCTCGTTTTAGAACACCCTTTAATTTTTAACTGTCATATTTATTATTGTAGCGGTCGAAGTTTTACATATCCTGAGAAAATTTCAGATGCGTAGCTCTTACGGTCTTTTCCAGACAGATAGACGGACATGGTTACGAAAACAATAAGTTTCCTTTTCACCTTCGTAATCCTAAAAACATTTAGCCACGCGATGGATTTAAAAAAAAAACAAAAAATATGGTCTACTTCATATGTACATATGTATTTTTTAGCCACATAGATTTTTAAATTGTAAAAAATTATAAAAAATTAGATTTTAATGAAAAGAAAAAATATTTTTTTTTATTCGAAAGCTCAATACATGGCCTGAAAAGCCCAGTTATATTTTACTCTAAAAAAGCGAATTTTTCATTTATAGCAATATAACACTAAGAAACAAATTTAAAAAAAAATTTTTTAGAACAATTTTACTTTCTTTAGGAGTACCATGATGGACTTTACCGATAACAGAATATTTCTATTGTGTGTAATTGAATGTTTTTCTTTAATTTCAGAAACTGCGATGGGAGTGTCGCTGAATGCCCAAACTAATATTGATTCTGAGTATGTGAGAGCTGTAAAAACGTAAGTTATTTTACTCGTAGCGCCATTAAGCTTTTTCTCCAGCTCACACAGCTTGCTCTCCCCACTAATTCTCCTATAGCATATCAACAGTTTTACACAAGCGTATGGTCGATATACTCTATCGCTTCAATTTAACCTATAAATTTACCAAATTGGCTCGTGAAGAGGAGAAAGCAATCGCTATCTTGCATGGCTTCACTGAGAAAATTATCGTGCAAAGGCGCACAGAGCTTTTGGAAGCCAACGAGAATTTAACACAAACTGAAGCTGATGATGTGGATTCGAAGTGTAGAATGGCCTTCTTGGATATTTTACTACGGTCGGAAATTGATGGCAAGCCTTTAACGAATTTGGATATAAGAGAAGAAGTGGATACATTTATGTTTGAGGGGCATGACACCACCTCCTCGGCCATAACGTTTTGCTTTTACAATTTGGCCTTGTACCCGGAATGCCAACAGAAATGCTTCGAAGAGATCATACAAGTAATGGGCAAGGATAAATCTAAGCCCGTGGCCTATGAGTACTTGAACAAACTACACTATGTGGAATTGTGCATAAAGGAGACACTGAGACTATATCCTTCAGTGCCGCTGTTGGGTCGCAAAATAACAGAGCAATGTGAGATTAGTAAGTTTTTCTCTTTTTGTATTGTATTTATTTATTACTAAAATTTGTTGCTTCTGTTTTTCTTAGATGGCAAAATTGTGCCAGCCGGCACGAATATTGGAATCGCTCCTTTACATTTGCACCGCCAAAAAGAATTATTTCCTGAACCCGATACCTTTAAGCCGGAACGTTTCGAAATTGGCTATGCCAGTGAAAAGATGAGTCCTTATGCTTACATACCCTTCTCGGCGGGACCACGCAATTGTATTGGCCAGAAATTCGCCATATTGGAAATAAAAACTGTTTTAACTAATGTTTTACGTCACTATGAACTCAACTATGCTGGCAATAAGAATGAAGAATTATTGCTAATTGGCGAATTAATTTTAAAAACTAAAGATCCTTTAATGTTTACGCTTAAAGAAAGAGTCTATTAAACAAATATTAATTGTATCTATACATGTGAATGACAGTACAATAAACATATCGTTATTTCAAAAAAATAAATGAGTTAGGGCCTTTCTACATTAAGGTAACGATATACATATGTATATTATTTAAAACATCTTTTTGTATGTATTTACATATATTATAATTACATTTGTGCAAAGAAGTATCAGTATCAGTATTGTATATATGTATATGAAATTTTTAAAAACAATTTTTCATCAACTGCGGGTGGCCATCTATTTTTTTTTTTTTTTTTGTAATTTAAATTTTTATTACATGAGAAGATAAATAAAATATGTACGAGTATGTATGCGTATATTTTAATATTTTAAACAAATACAGAGGTCAATGAAAAATTTTCAAAAAAAATCATGAAGATTTTGGCTTTTACTATTTTTTTAATACAGAAGGTTTTTGAAAAACTACAACCCTTTTGAAAATTTCCAGAAACTCCAACATACCAAGATTGTATGAGGGAGAGGGATAATTTTTCACGAGTTTTCTCCCTCACACATTTTGAAGAGAACTAATGCAAAAATTTCAATAACAAATTAAATAATTCCGCCAAAAAAACCAACTTCAATGCAAAGGTCTGATAGAATTTTTTCGAAAGAAATGTATGGTACCAAACTGGAAGTAACTCTCTCAACCAAAAAAATTTTTTTTGAAAATCTGTTGGTTAAAAAGAAGTACGTGAAATATAAAATGAAATTTTTCATCCCACTTAAAAGCTTAAGGTGTGCGCCAAGTTTTGAAAAAATCGGTTAAGTACAAGCACGTGAAATACTATATTATATTATAATGGGCGTGGCGTCGCCTACTTTTTTAAATGCAAGATTGTTTCTCTTTTAGGTTTTAGAGTGTGTGCCAAGTTTCGTAAAAATCCGACAAATAGAAGCACGGAATATATGTTTAATGGGCGTGCCTCCGCCCACTTTTTTAAAGTCAAGATTTTGTGTTTTTCAGAGCCCAGGGTGTGTTAAGTTTTTTAAAAATCGGTACAGTAGAACCACTTAAAATAAAATATTAAATTTTAATGAGCGTAACGCCGCCCATTTTTTCAAATGGAAGATTGTATTTATTTTTGAGCTCAAGCTGTGTGGTAAGTTTCTTAAAATTCGGCTAAGTAGAACCACGTTAATTATAATAATATATTATAATGGGCATAGCCCCGCCCATTTTTTAAACTTTAAAATTGTGTAATTACCAGTAGCACGTTTCTGTAATTCTCGCATCGAAAAATTTCTCACAGAAAACGATGGCAATGAAGAAGAAACTATGTGAATTGAAACAAAAAATCGTTTCTCACATGCAAGTGTTTCTGTAATTACTTTTTGTGAGAACTGTTTGTCATTTTACCGTTTTTGACGTATGTTATTGGAAATTTGTGAGAAAAAGTGTTTCTGTAACAATATTTTGTGAAAAGTTTCTCGCAAGAACTGTCAAAACAACTCGCATTTTAAAGTGGTGCGAGAACAACCAAAATTTTACAAAAACATATGAACTTTATAATTTGTGTATAAAAATATGAAATATATATAAACTAGTTAAGAAGATATGCAACGAATTGTTGGACCAAAATATTATTAAAAGGTCGATATGTTCACATTTATTTAGATTTTTTTTGGGAAATTATCTTTGATTTTTTTGAGTTGATAGAAAAACTTCTTTCAAGCATTTTGCATTCATTTTATATTCTTGTTCATTATTTTATTTTCTTTTTCTTTTAAATTATTTCTTTTTTTGTTATTGAAATAATATTTTTGTAACATTTTCTTTTCATTTGACACTTGATTGTTGGAAATATTCCAATAAAAACGAAATTAGTGTTGCTTCTTTTCACTTTAAATTACAGAAACACTTTTTTCTCACAAATCGAGAAACGATGGAATTTTTTGTTTCACACTTCATGTGAGAAATTTTTCGATGCGAGAATTACAGAAACGAGCTACAGAACCAAAGGTGTTTGCTAGGTTTCGCAGCAATAAAATATGTAGAATTAATGAAATCAAATTTAAAAAATTGGTAGGCGTGTCCCCGCCCATATTTTTGTTTACAATGGGACCAATTGGAAGCTATACCCTCTCAGAAAATAAAAGAATTTTTATAATCGGTCTAATATGTACCGAGTTATGAAGTAACAATGCAAAAACAAAATTTAGACAAATTGATAACCTACTCTATTTTTTTTTTTGAAGTCTGTTAAAAATGTTGTAAAAGTATGGTATGAGCATTTATTTAGAACAGTGGTGGGCACTGTGAGTTTATTGGTGAACTGTGTATGTATTGAGTTTGCATTATATATTTATTTATGTAGAATTTTTTTATATTATAGTACCTTGAAAATAAACGTTTATTCAGTTAAAATATTAATTGAAAATAAAACATTTTCTAAGTCCCAATCACAGAATGTATGCATAAACAAATTTGTAAGCAAAAAAAAAATTCACAATTGTATTCAAAGCAAAAAAAAAAAAAAAATTGTCAGGTGTCGTAGTGCTGCCACCTGATTAAATACACCTTGATCTATTCACACGACTTCTAATAATTTTAATCATTGAAATATTAGAACTGTCATCGGATATTGTATACAGCAAGCTATTGCTTTCTAACTTATTAAGCAATATAGATATAAATGCATATCCTAAAATCCTTAGGCATACCAGAGCTCCTAGATATAGAGAAAACCAGTCGAAATTATTAAAAACCAGCAAATTTAATAAAGATCACTTTCGTTATATTTTTTTGTAATTAAATTAATTTTATTTTTCATGTTTGTCATCTTTTATCACTATTTAATTTATTTGTTTCTTTATTATTATTTTTTTCTTTTGTTTTTATTTAAATATTGATGGAAAAGTAGATACACAAAATTATATTCACATTTCAGTATTCTGTTTTTTTTTTTTTTTTGTATTTGGAAAATTATGTTTAACTTTTTTTTAGTTTATGTGTATAAAGGATTTATTAATTGCAACTTTTTTGTTTGTTTTTCTAGTTAAATGTTTATTTGTTTTTACATAAAAAATCTTTATTTCTTTTTGTTTTCATTTACTGTTTTAGTAGTTAAATATAATTGTAAATATCTATTTTGGGAGTTCTTATTGTTTTCTTTTATTTTATATTTATATAATATAATATATATAATTGGAATATATAGTTGTTTTTTTTTTATTTGTATATAACATTTATAAAGATACATTATATATATAACAAGTTTATAAATTGGGAGGTTGGATTTTTGTAAGTAATTTTTTATAACGTCTTTTATATTTTGTTAAATGGTTTATTTTGTTCTCTTATTAAGGTTTTTGTAAAAAAGTTTTGAATAGGATGTTTCAACGTTTATTTTTTTATAAATTTAATGTTTGTTTTTTGTTTAGGTTTTATATATATGAATATAACTTGGGTTATACAGCCCAATCATAAACAAAAATTCCTCAAGAGTTTTTTCATTTTTGCCTTTTCTCCCATTATGAATTTGTTTTTCGCTTTTTTACCAAATGCGGGAATAATAAAACTCCCCGGGAAAAAAGTAGATATTATGAACACAGTTGAACTTGCTTTTTTTCACTAAAAATGTTTCCCTTGCAAAACAGAAGGGAGTTTACATAAGAACATAGTTAATACTCTATTAAAATAAAATTTATATGCATAAACTTGAATTTTATAGTTCTTTTATTTGGAAAACCACAAATAATATCCAAATAAATCATTTATAAACCTTTTTTTTGCATATTTTTTCAAGTTGGTGAATTTTAATAATTTTGTTTACTCTCTCACTCAGAAAAATGGGGAGAAACAAAATGTCAACAAACAAGCAAAACAACTGCATTCGTAATACGGTGATGCCACGTATTACTCTTTTTAATTCCCCAGGAATTTATGATTGGAGGAATGTTTTCTCGAGAAAATTATTTTCCGTGGGAATATTCATGATTGGGCTGATAGTGTTTGTTTAAGAAGATGGAAGAAAATAAAAACAAATTAAATGAACGTAAAGAAATTTTTGTTTAATTTCCTATAAGAAGTATGAATCCAGCAAATCTTTGTCTCTTGAAATCACAATTGTGAAAATTTAAAATGAAAAATTGGCGGTCAAGTTAAAATCTAAAATTATCAAATATTAGAATGAAAAATTGGCGGTAAATCTATATAAATGAAACATACATACATCCACAACTCAATTATCTGAAGCAGGGAATTCTAGCTATATAAAAATCTATGAGTTTGTGTTTATATATGTACTCGTATGTATGTATTTAGTGTGTATGTATGAGCCCATAATTAAGAAAGTGATCTTAGTGAATGAATGAATCAAAAATTACTTCAAACTTCAACTTACAATTGATTCCCTTAGTTCACTTAAGAAATAGTTTAAAATAAAATTTAGACAATTTCTAAGTCATGTGAATGTGAGCATTTCTTGACTTGAAAGTAAGAAATAAGCTTGACTAATTTTAAAAAAATATGTTAAAGAATTTTTGTATTTTAGGGCAAAATTATAACCGGCAACATAAAAGATCATCAGGGGTGTTCTGTAAACCGCACGTTTTGAAATCGCCTAATTTCCAGGAAAGAACTTGATTAAAAAGGTGACTTGTTGCAGCTTTTTAATTGGTTTTAATATTTTAGATGTTTAAGATATTTTATACGAACTGACCTGCGAATACGCTAAGTCGTCCGATCAGCAGATCACTGTTTTTCGTTTTTGAAATCGCACGATTTCAAATCGCGCGGTTTGCAGAACACCCCTGCATGTATCTATATTATTGTTTTTATTATTTATTGATTATTATATTAAACAATTATTTTATAATTTTTTCTTTCTATTAAATTTATTTTTTATGAATTTTAACTTATAATCACTATTATTTAGCTGCTAATAATTAAACTTTTTTATTACGTATTCAATTTATATACGAGTGTATGTATAAAAAAAACTATAGTTTATAATCTCAATACATATTTAAATAGTTTTTTGTAGTGAAATTTTATTAAAATTTCTCATTTTCAGTATTCAAAGTGGCAGCGAAAATAAGTTTGATTTAAAATTAATGGGCAACAGTTTTATATATATTCTTACAAGCATTACGCGCAAGCAACCACTGTGCAGGGAATTCAAACGGTTTTTTACAGATCGAAAAAAATGTTTAGTAAAAATTTCAAAAGGTTTATTTTAATTTTTACCAAAACTCAAAGCCTAAAAAAGAAAATTTTTCTCTTTTGCTCACTGAAAATGAAATGTATCATGAGAAAACAATATGCGGCTCATCACATTAAATGAGAAATAGAAAGTGGAAAAAATTGAAGTGAAAGAAAAGAAAAGGCGCAAAAAATTTAATAAATCAAACAAAAACTCCTCGCGTAGAAACATGAATGAAAAAAAAACTATAAACGCTGAGATATTTGCGCAAAAGAAGCTAAGGTCGACGATTAACCACAACCGGCTAAAAGAGAGGCTTTGCGAAAGCTTTTATGAAACCGTAAATCACCTCAGCAACTGCGGAATAGAAAATTATTTCTTTAATTTAATTTAATTTTTTTTTTATTTTAATACTTTACCAATCAAAAATTTGTCATTGCCAATATATATAATTATTGCTATTTGGCAAATGAAATTAACAGCTGTTAGTTGAAAATTGCGATACGAAATAAGATTTTGGCAACTGGCAACGCAATTTAAGTTGGCTTGCCATCCATTAGACCCCGCTCATTTGTTGTTATACTCGTAATCGTAACATCACCGTAGTGGCCATTAAATATAAAAAATTCTTTGCATTTGTAGTCAATACTAACTTTCAAGCCAGAATGTTACTTCAGGAATTTCCGCACGTTCTTTTTTACAGCTAATTTTTTGGGATGGTGCAATTCAGTCAGAAAAAAAATACATGCTGAAAAGTCGGCCTTCTGTAAAATTCGGCCAAAATAATACCGAACATCGATTATTGTTCGATTAACCATTTTTGGCCGCTAACGAATCTGATTTATCGATCGGACACTAGAAATCATAACAGCTTCACATTTCAGGTATAGATATTATTTGACCCCTTTAAGAAACGCGCAAAGGAACGTGAACCCGTCTTTTATAATAGATTCATATTAAACTTTCAAAACGCCGCACCGCACGGTGGTTCAGAATCAATTTTCATTGGGCGAAACCTAAATTTTTTGTTAAGATTCTTGAAGATTCTTGAAATTTTAACGTCATCAGAAAGGAAACATATCAAAACTAAGGTAGCCAAAATATTTGGTCAAAATATTCGCAGTAGTGGGCGTGGCATGGTACAGAAAACAAAGAATTTATGTTAGTTAAAAAAAATTTGAAATTTGTCATATTTGATCTGAAATAAATTATGATTCCTCGAAAACTATTATCGATATTTTTTTTGTTAGCCGATTGCAGGATTGCTTACAGTTTGGTCTCTTAATTTTGTTTCCCCAAAGTCGGAGGGGAAAGTTAGGTCACCCATGCACAACTCTGTCACTTGTAAAGCGATTTTCAAAATTCTGTTTTGTGTAAAAAGGCTTGCCTTGCAGTTTGGTGCTTTATTTTTGGAATATCAATTATTAAATTTGCCTCCTCCCCCCTCAACATACACACACATAATTCTTTCCTTTGTACACCGATTTTCAAAGTTTTTTTTTTTTTTTGAAAAGGTTTGCCTTGCAGTTTTGTAGCATAATTTTTTTCGACATCGGAGGTGAAATTGCCAACAAAACATAATTCTGTCACATATGAACAATTTTAAAAATAATTTTTTTTCGTTTGAAAGGATTTGCTTGCAGTTTGTTACCATAAATCTGCGAGGTATTTTATATTCTATCGGCCTTATTTATAAAAATTATTAAGGGTTTTTGAAACAAATTTTCATACAAAATTTTTCTTATTAAGACTTTATAAAGCCTTAATAGTTTTTATAAATAAGGCTGTATATATATAAAATGTGTGTCTGTTCGTAACACATGATCTCTGGAACTTTAAGAGCTGTGGAGCTAAAATTTTCAAGAAAGAGTCGGGTCAATACCCGGTTGATTTTTGTTTTGTTTTTAATCCAACAAATGACCACTGTGTGGAATAATTTGTAGTTAAAAAAAAATATTTTTGGGTATAAGACAACATTTGCGGGACTCAGCTAGTATGTTCTACAAGATCTTTGCATTGAAGTCGGGTTTTTTTTGTTTGCAGAATTATTTGAATTCAGAGTCTTGCAGATATTCATCTACTAGAAACGGTTCAGTTATTTATGTCTGGGCATGTCTTGCATACTTATGTTTATATATTAAAATAAAAAGAGTCTAGAATCTACCTAAGACTGAAAAAACTAGGCTTATGTATTAAATTTTCAAAAATGTACTTTGTTGTTTTTACAAAGCCTTTTTTTTAACAAAAATTATTTTAAAAAAACGCGCATATCTATGCAAAATTAAAAAAATCGAAAGTTCTGATTCTAATGAAACTAAAACTGGGTAAAAGCTGTTAAGATGTTATATATCCACTAAAAAAATAATTACAGTAAAATCTTCATTAGTTCTAAGGTTACAGAGTTTTGGCCAATGAAAAACGATTCTGAACCACTGTGCGGCGATGCGCCAACATTACTACGTTTATACGAGCACTATTTGCAAATAAATTAACTCACTGTTTAGATGGCATGGCAAAAGTACACAAACTTGGTAGCACTTCTATAGAAAACTTACTTATGTTGAAAGAAAAAAAGTGAAAATGTACAAAATATCGAATAATTATTTCTTTTAATCGTCTTTATTTGCTTCTGTCAATGTTTTCGGTGCAATATTTATCCATTTATTGTTTTTTGTTATCAAACATTTGTAAGCGTGGCAACCTCAAGCATTTTATTTTGGAATAGTGCGTTAATTAAGGAATTGTTTTTGTGAGTTGGCTATTTGCAAATAAAAAATTAATTCGCCTTTAATGCCGAAAAATTCTCTATTTGCAATATTTGTATTTGCGAATACGTCGCCCGTTTAAACGTAGTATATATATATTTTTTTTTGTCTCCTCTAGCATTCATCATTCTTTAGAGACTTTTTTTGTATTGTACAATGTAATTACAACTAATGGGTCGATTGTGGATAGCAATCAAACTTTGGTTGTATTGCCAGTTACTGAAAACTGTGCTACCGACAGCAACCGGCATTTTCTATGAATAATTAGTACTTTCTGGCAACCCAGAAATTATGGTTGCCAGCAGCCTTCTTTGTTTTTGTTGTTTTTTATTGATATTTGTTGCCTTCTTGCAAACGCGAATTTTTGGCAGCCAAGTGTAAAACACCTTTTCCACACGCAGTTTAGTTTGCAAAGTCTTAATTCAGCTGGGTGAAAGACAGAACTAGTAATACAGTCTCTTTCTGTCCTCCTCTCAGCTGAATTAAGACTTTGCAAAGTAAACTTTGGGTGTGGAAAAGGGGTCTAATAAACTGAAATTGGGTTTGCTATCCATTATATATCAATAATTATATACCCTATTTTATTACAACTCTGATAAGTGCCCTTTTACATTTGGGAAATTGAAAGACAGACAGACGAAGTTTGTAGAAGAAGGGGCGAAGATGCAGAGTGTGTAGTACACGACCCTCTGTACTGGACATTTTTTGTTTCTCTTTTCTACTTTTCGCAATTTATTCTTGTTGCTTCATATGATTTTTCTCATTTCAGCGAATCTGTGTATACTTGATGTGTATTATCAAGGCATATGGTATTTATGTGCATGAGTAGCAATCGCGAAAAAGAAGTAAACAAAATACAAAATTTCTGTCTGTCTATTAATTTCCAATATGTAAAAGCTTCGGGCAAGAACAAAAGAGAATTGAAAAAATGTCCGGCAAGAAATGTCTCAAATGTAAAAGAGGACTAACTTAAAAATCTCACAGACGTTTTTAGTCTTCGTCCTTCGTTTATTATCATATAGTATTTTTCACTTATTTCATGATTAACCGAAAATCTTTAATTTTTATTTTTTAGCGCTTAAATTTTTTAGTGATTTTTTTTTTCCTTTTGGTTACATGTAATTCTTTTTATAATTCAAAATTCGTTTTACATAAATTATTATCATAATAATACGTTGTTATTGTTACAGTATTATAAATAGTATTTTATTTTTTCGATCTTTTTTCCTATTAGTTATATTAATTAAATTGTTAATTGTTGGTTTTTGGTTTTATAATTAATTTGTTAATAATTTGATCCACTAACTGTTTATATATATACATATATATATATATGTATATATAAATGTTTAAAATTAGGTTTTAGTTGTTTTTTATATCTTCTTTAATTTTTATATCGGTCTTAACTTCTTTAAAAATCTTTATATGGGCAGTTGACGTTGTTTATTTTTATTTTTTAACTTCTTCTCCTTCAACTTTTCTTAAGTAAAAAAGTATTTTAATGTTTTTTATAGTTATTGGAAAAAATTAATAATTTACAGTTGTTTTTTTTTTAGGTAAATATAGTTTCGTAATTTACCAAAAATTTTAACTTTCAACTTGGTTTTTCTCATTTCAACAATTATTTTTATAACAGCATTTTTTTTTTTTAAATTTGTATTAATGTATGTATATTATCAAATTAACTTTGTGTTTAAGTTTGTGAATTATTATTAAATGCTAAAGCTAATATGGTAAGTTTAATGGAAGTCAGATTTTGTAGCAAAAAAAATTTATTCGTAAAAAGTACAACATTTTGAAATTAAAAATTTTAACTGAAATCAAGGTAACAAAAAGAAGGAAAATTATAAGCTAAAGAAATTTCATTTGAAGCAAAAATTCTAGGAATATACAGAAAAATACTTAAAATGTTTTGAAATATGTATTTTAAAATATTTACATATAATTGAAGTTTTTTATTATAATTATAGCAAATGTTTCATAAAAGCTCATAATCTTTATGCTTACGCATGTGACAGTAGCTATGGAATCATTGATTCCAATTAAGCATTCAAACTCAATTTGTAATTGAAACTTCAATATTACACCTGTGAGATCTTAAATGCCTTAAAATGTTTCGTTTCCGATTTTCGGATATAAGGAAAATTTCAAACATTTCTTTAGATAATTGTTAAATAAAAAGTTAAAGAAGCAATTTGAAATCTTATCACATATTGTAATAAAAGTTTCTAATAATAAGCGTATGTACGAGTACGTATGTACATATGTATATTAAACATTTCTTTTAAGTTAAACTTGATTTTTTTTTAATATTTAATCGTGAAAATTATGCTGAAATTTTTAGTTTATAATATGCTTTATCTGTTATTAATTCTAAATATAATTGATTCTTTAGTTGTTTTATTATTAGATAATCTAGCAAATATTTTGTTTTCTCATTATTAATCAGTCAATAATTTATGTAATTATTACATTTTAATTTTTTTTTACCTTAGTAGAGATTTGTTTAAATAATAAAGTTTAACAATTTTTGTTACACTAGGTACTTTGATTTAAATAATAAGTAAAATACATATACATATTAAAAAAATCAACAATTAAAAAAATTACACAGAATATTATATGTATACTATTTAACAATAGTATTCATGGAACTAGTGGAGTAATGTATGTAAATTTTACACAATATGCATTATTAGCTCAAAAATCACATTTTTGGAGTTATGACGATGTTGAAATAAATGAGCGATATATATATATATCTATAATTGTATATATACAGTTAGTCTCAATGCCTATAAATTATTTTAAAAAAAAATAAAGCAGGTTTCGCTCGATATCATTTTATGGGTGTGGAAATTGTCAGTTCAATACCCACTCAATACTTTCATTTATTTTATCACAACCGGATATGATGTTTCTTTAAATTAACATATAACATGCGTAAATGTACATTATAGTCTTAATATAAATTCCTAGCCACTCAATAATAATAAACAATTTGATTGAAAATGTCATTCTGTGTAATATTTGCTATTTCTATAATATTAGGGACTTGGCAGCACTAATATATAAAAAATGAAATAAACTCACCACAACGCAAATATTAGTCAACTCTCACCACCACAGCACAAACAAAACAATAATACTTTACGGCCATCTTTATTCTTACAAAATTTGTCTTGCACTTGTTTGATTACACACACAACACTAATATCGTACATATGTATGTATCTACCTATATATTTTCATTATTTATTATTAAACAATTTTATTAAAACAATTACTTGTTTTTATTCCTGGAAAAACTTCACTTACAAAAAAAGGAAAGAAATACAAAGGTCTTTAAGAAAAGCTTCGTTATGTTGATAATGAGCATGAACTTATTAACGAAAAGCAGGCTTTTTAACTGCCTTGAACTTATATTAGAGGTATGCTGAAAAACGCTTGATTGGAAAATGTGCAATTTCCTTTGATGGGAAGATTTTGTGCATTTGAAGTTGTAGACGACACAAAAAACTACATAAATTTAACAATCAAGAAGTTTTTTTAAAGAGTTTATTTCAACACACACCAAAAAAATCAACAATTTCAATTTAAAACCAAACTCTTATGAAATATAACTAATTTTGTTTAATTTTTAAAATAAAAGCGTTCGTTGTTGTTGTAAAACTGCTTCATTATAAAAATAACAATGTTATATATTGATATATGTATATACATACATATTAAAATAAACATTCATTATTTAAAAATTTATTTTTAAAAATGCAGCGTTTTTTGAAGTGGATTGCAGTTAGCCCATCTCAGGTGTGAAAATCATTTTATTGTTCATAAATTTTAATCGATTTAAAAACTTTATTTGATTTTGCTTGGAAGTGTAAACGAAAAATGCTGAAATTTTTTATTATTAAACAAAAATGTTGAACAAAAACTGCATTTTCAACACAAGCACTTTGTTAAAAATAAACTTCTTATATTTTCATAAAACGGACGGCAACACAGTTCAGAAACAAAATCTGTTGGGATGATTTTCTTTTTCGAAAAAGTTTACCTTCTTTCTTCCAAACGGGCATTTTTTGTCTCTTTTGAACAAACGTTGCAAAAAAAATGCCCTTAAACGGTGATATAAGGGCTTAAAATATTTTGCAAAACTAATTACTGTAATTGTAGACTTCAACAACGCGAAATGAGTCAAAACAGGAAATGTGTTTAAGGGCTAATTTCGTTTATATTCACACTTGCATTTTGGGTATAGAATGTTGCTCAGCATTTTTATGTAAAACAATTTTATGGAACATTTTAAACTACGGTGTAAAAAAAGTTTTTTGAAAGTCTGCGATATCAAAATGTCAAATGTTCAAATTTTATTACTTCTACCCTCACACACGTACACATTTCTATTAAGATTACGCTCATACAAAAATATTTGAAAACCATCAAATACAAAAACAACAAAAATTGGTAAACAAATCTCCACTTTGGCCTTTGGGACCATCCATATATTACGTAACGCCCTTGGGGGGGTTCGAGTTTTGTTATGATTTGTTACGGGGGGGGTAGGGGGGGGGGGGTCTGTAAAATTGTTACGTAACATAAATTTTACTAATTTCGTACAAAAACACTTCGATTTTTCATTTATTTATGTATTTAATTTATCAAAGAAATACATAATAAATCAAGAATCATGAGTGTTAAATGGATATAAATATATGCATATACATATGTACATAAATACATAATTGTTATTATTTATATTTTGCAAGCTTATTTGATTTTTGTCTACGCACTGTGTTAGTCTAACAGAAAATAAAAATAAAGCATTCGAATTCCCGAATATTCGTCCATTCTCAATTACTTGCATTTTCCCATAAATAAAATAAATAAATGAATAAATCCTAAACGAAACTTAAGAAAATGCCATAAAAATATTTGTATATTAGTTTGTAATAACTAAATAAAGAAATTTACTTCAATTCAAACAAAAAGTTATTTAAAAATCCATACATATGTATGTGTATGAATTAAATTTAATTTTTTTTTTTAATAAAAACTTAAAACAATTTAATTTTTTTTTAAGTTCTTGTTACGTTATTGTGAGGGGGGGTCAAAGAATTGTTACGATCTGTTACTGGGGGGGAGGGGGGGGGGGGTCAAAAATCGCAAAAAATGGCGTTACGTAATATGTGGATGGCCCCTTTGGCTATTCAAAAGGTGAAGTTGAATATAAAAAAGAATATGTTCGTGTATTAGTACATACATAAACCATCTAGTCGAGTTGCCAATTGCCACTTGATTATCACCTTGCTCTTGTGCATTTTACTAGTGGTGCAAATCTGGGGTTTTCTTCAACATTTTTATTCACCTCAATTCGATTCGTAGTTGAAGTTCTGATTACAGTACAGAGAGATGAAAAGTGTTGCAAGACGAAAAAAATATACATTTACTGCCTTATTCATAAAAAATATTTCAGGTTTATTAAGCGCTTATTTGACATATTTTAATAAACCTAAAATATTTCTTATGAATTAGGCCGTTACTAAATATCTACATATGGGCAATTCCACAGAATGTCACGTATGATGACCAATCAATTATGTAAGCTAGTATTTCAGAGAAAATTTTAATTTTTCTTTATTTCTTTATGTGCTTTTGACGAGCGAAAGTAGTTCTACCTTTGTTAAAAGATAATGATCTGAAATACAAGCTTAATTGATTGGTATTCATGCGTGACATATAACGTGACATTCTGTGGAATTGCATATATGTAAGTATATATATATATCCCAGCGAAAAAAAAATTGGAATTAATTCTTAAGGAACTACATTTTCATTGCTTCCAAAAAATCCAAAAAGCAGTAAAATAAGTAAAAATTTATAATTCCTTTAGTTTTACTGCCTTATTCATCAAAAAAAAATTCTGTTTAATAAGAGGTTTATTAAACAAATTTTCTATGGAAATTTGATTAACAAACCTTTTAAAAAAAAAATATTCTTTATGAATTAGGCCCTTAGAAAATATTCATTATGTGCTTTTTATAATTGTAGAAAATACTCATGCTTTTTATCGATCGCTTTATTTTAAAGAAATTGATGAATTAATCTTGGTCTTAAAATTTACTTGTTTACTGAAATTTACATTAAAACAATGTGCCTTATCGTGATTGGCGTATTTCGACTTTGACTACGACAGTTTCGTCCTAGATTAAAGAAAAAATGTTATCGAGTTCCTTAATCTTTTAAAAAACCTCGTAGTAAAAAGAAACAAAATGCGAAGATGGATAACATTTTACCATTTTTACTAAAAGAATATATTATTCTAGAACGCCAAAAAGGGAGTTTGACTTAACATCGATTCCAATTATGTGATTAGGGATAAAAAAAAAGAATCTTCTTGCAACGACAACCCTACTTAAACATCATTATAAATAATCCAAATTTGTACTACTTGTGGAGATCTAAAACTTTATATGTATATTGATTTCTTTGGAGTGTCTTTTTTTTACTGGGTTCGAATGGTGTCAAAAATCTTGTTTTTTATACAACGTACAATGAATAAAGTGAGGGGTAATTTAAAAATAATAAGTGTTAATATAAGTCAGTATATGCAATTCATATTTTTGATTGCAAGTGTTGCTTGGATTCATTTTCCAATAAATAATAGACATTTTGGTGAAAAGTGTTCCATTCTGTGTTATTGGCTATTGAAACAACTATAAAGGACTTGGCAGCACTAATACATAAACATAAATAAAATAAAAAAGCAAATAAAAAAACTCACCACAAAAAATAAATAACTGAACTCTCCACCACACACACACGCCAACAAAACAATATCGGTTTAGGGCGGGCCATCTGTTTTCTTACATTATTGACGTTCATTCTTGGAATTTCTTCTATATTAAATTCGCCTCAATTACATGCACCAACCACATTAATATACTTTCATTATTTATTATTAAACAATTTTGATCGCACAATTGTTTAATTATTCTTCGAAAACTGTACTTGCAAAAAAGTGGAAAGAAAGAACACATCTGCACACAGCACGAATGAAGTTGGCGAACTAAATGAATGGGAGAAATGGGGAAAATAAAAATTAAATGACGGCGTTTGAGAAAAGCTTCGTTAAGTTGATAACAATGCCTGTTCCTCTAAATTCGAACGAATGTTTCGATCGAATGTTATGATTGGAAATAAAAACAAATTTTAGTTTTTTGTTTTTGTTTGTAATATAAATAGATATTACATCCAATCTATCGTTCGGATTTAGATGAATAGGCCCTTTGTTCTATCTACAACTTTTTCAATAAATTTAATTTGAAATTTTATGTTTGTTTTAAATCATCAAATATGTTTCATATTCGTGGTGGAGAATATACATACTTTAAAATATATTGAGCATGAAACATTTTTGTTAAAAGAATTAGTAAAGAATTTATACAATTCATTATTTTTGAATTGTTTAACAATTTTAACTTTCAGCTGAGCGCATAAATTAATGTAAACAAAATGATTACACAATTCATTTAAAAAAATTTAAATACAAACATCAAAAATATGTATAATCAAATGATCGAATAAACAAATAAAAAATTGTATTCGATAAAAGCAATTGACACACAATAAAAATTATAATTAAACTTTTCCAAATAAAATATGGATACACATATGTACACATTATATTTTCTATTTCACTAGTTCCAAGAATTTAATAGCTTAAAATTGAAAATTAAAATTGCTGTAATTGTTTAAGTGTAAAAATTAAATAAAAAAATTTAAACCATTTTCAAAAAAAAAATTTTTTGTTAGTATACACTCAATATTTTGAAATAAATTTCCAGTCTTTGTTTTGTATTGAGTTTAACTGCCAGTTTATCGAAAACAATCCAAAATTCTCGTCTGCGTATTTATATTGAAATCAAAAACAAATTTGTGTGCTTTGTTTTTGCGGGCAGACGAGAAAGTTTTAATTGCCTTCGATAAATTGGCATTAAATAAAATAAAATATAAGCTTATACATATATTATTTAAATTAAAAAAAAAAAAAAAATTAAGCCATATTGAAAATTTTTTACATATTACAGTTTATTTCTTAAAATGATTTTGAATCTGTATCTGATTTGAAATCGAATTAAAATATTTTTTTTTTAATAGATTCAGTTCGGTGACCGAAAACTTTTTTTTTTGCAATTCACGTAGATTTTTGTTGCCTTCTATAAGCAACCAAACATAAAAATCTGGAAGAACTGTTTATTTGTAAGAAATTACAAATATTTCAAAATTTAAAATAGTTTTAATTACGCTCTTAGAAAATTTCAAAGCATTTTTCTTGAATCTTATATTCATATTGTGTTCCAAAAACTTAAGCTGAAGGCACAAAAATACCATGAAAACCTCTTTTCTTATATTCGAAATTTCGTAACTAAAACAAAATTATAAGTCTCAAGAATTTTTAGCGATTTCGATTTTAATTTAAAATTTGAATTAGATTACGGAAGAAATTTTGTGATCCAGGTATCAGGCAATTTAAAAAAATTTAATTTCAGGACATTTTCTAATTAGTTCCATATTTCAATGCTTCATATATAACGTATTTACTTGTAGTACATATTTTCGAAAATTATAAAATTAGTTTCGAACTTCGTAAAAGTCTTAAAAAACAACAATGACTCTTCGTAAACAAAATTTTCTTGACAATTGAGACTTTTTTAATGCATCCAAATTTAATCGGGTATGTTCTGTATTCCACGTGAAATTAAAACGTGCGGAATTGCCATACAATTGTTGTTGGAAATGGGAATTTATGTTCAAGAAGTTCCGCATTTATTTCGAAATTGTTACACAAATTCAAGTTTTTAGGTACAAAACTATTTTGATATGAAAAAATTAAAAATTTTTAATTATTGATTTAATATTTTCGAAAATTCGAAATTCATTTCGCACTTTCCAAAAACGTTGCAAATCATCAATAACTTATTGTAAACTAAATTTTCTGAACAATTTCACATTTGAATTTGAACATTTTCTAAATTAAGTTAGAATTTTGCTTTTATTTCGAAATTGTTACACAAATTTAAGTTTTTCGGTACAAAACTATTTTCATATGAAAAAATTAAACATTTTTAATTATTAATTTTAATTTTCGAAAATTCGAAATTTATTTCGAACTATGACTTATTGTACACTAAATTTTCTGAGCAATTTCAGATTTGAATTTGAAAATTTTCTTCGATTTCAAAACAGTTTCAAACTAATTTCGAATTTAATTACAATTTTTAGTTATTTTCGAAATTTGCTTTTCAAAAGAAATACCATGCAAATACATGTAGATATGCAATACATGGAAGTATTAATTAACAGTTTTGAATATTTTTAAACTTTTAAAAAAATTCAGTTTGTACTATTATTAATTTTTTTATATTTTTTATATGGCTGTTAACTTCTATTGAATAAATAAAAAAAGTAGTTTTAAAAATTAACTTTAAAACTAAATTAAATTAAATCACAATATATTCTAATATTCACATTTGTTTCGTTCAAGTCAAATTATATACTATCGACGACTTATTTCACTTAAAATAAAATAAACTTCATTTAATTGTGTAAAATCAATTAGAATTTTTTTTTTGTTCTTACTCTACTTATTATTTGTTTTGTCTCTCCTAACATTATGCACAAAATCTAAATTATTATTAAATTAAATTAATTAAATTATTTACACTAAAGTCTGGCCGAATTATAAGTAGGGATAATGATAGGATTTGTTCCGATAAAAACCATCCAAAAGTCCAGAATAATTGTACGCTGTTGATGTGAGTAATTAGTTATCCATAAATTCAACATCATTGTTATTAAGAAAACAACAGCGATGATTAGCATGAAAAAAGATAAAGAGAAAAAGGAATTAGAAACCGTTTAAAAAAAATTTATTATTTATATTTATTTTTAATTCTAAAAATAAACCCTGCCTAAGACTTTTTCTTCTTACTGCACATATTAACACGAGAAGGTTTTTTTTTTCTATATTAAAACTGGATTTAAAAAATATTTATAATGAGTATTTAAATTAAGAATTGAGAAGCCATAAATTGTATATAGATAAAGAAAAAAGGCTTACAGACAGTTAAATGACATAGAAGGCAATAATAACCGAGATGTTTTTGAATTAAGGAAAGGAATGTGTAAGCAGGCCATTAAAATTAGTATTATATATGGTAAATTTTTAAAATCGACACCTACGGCATTTTATTCCTAGATTAAAGAAAACGTGATGCGGTGTGCTTTAATAAATACGGCAACCACGTTAAACGTGTATTTTATATTGTAATGATAATACAGTACTCAAAGGTGGTAACACGGTACTTTATCAATGTAGAATTAATGCCTTTCTTATCTGTCGTTTTAAAACGGTACTTAAAAGGGGAATAGGCTCGAATAAAAAACTACAGTACCGTGGGTTATATTATGTTCATATTTTGAAATGTGAAAAAGAGACGGAAGTTAAATAAATTCCTTTGTGTTAATATTTATTTTTTTTTTGTGTTAATATCCAATTTTAATACAATATAGCCTTTCATTTAGTGCTTTGAAGTACAAAGAATTAAAAAAAAATAAATATTATTAAAAAAAAAATAAAAAAAATAATTAATAAACCACATGCATCTGTAAGAAAAAAAATTGTTTTTAGGCCTGAAGTTAAGAGTGGAAATGGCAGCAAATTAAACTGAGTTAGTTCACCGATGCATGTAACTTATTAATTAACTTGTTTACAAAAAAAGATATTACAACAATAAATGTACAAGTACATGCACTTAAAAAAAGTTTTTAGTTTCTGAAAAAAAGGCTTAGCAGGTTACCAAATCTAACCCCTTAAATATAACATATTTTGATGAGATATAAAAAAATTGTGTGTCTTTTTATATTGTATAGAGAAAAAAATATTTATTTATATATATAGATATGTATTTATAATGCAGAAAAAAAACAAAACAAAAATTTTCTCACCTCCATATGGGAACTACATAAATTTTATCAATTCTTTGTTTCAATTTCATAAATGACTGTTGGCTGTTATTAAAAAAAAATATAAAAAAATATATAAAAAAAAAATAAAAAAAATATTTATGCATATGATATCTTTAAAAAAAAGTAAATTTTTTGAGAACAATATTGTTTTGAAGTCTCGTATTCAACAGCAGCGCTTGATTTATGGTGGGTATGAGCATCGACTTTATTTCTTTCTTTCGAGTTGAATACAAATATTGGTTGGCGTATACTTACCACGCCCACCATATTCGCTCTTGGGATTCGCTAGAATATTGAAGGAAAAAAAAACAACAAAAATAAAAAAAATTCTTCCCGTTGAGTTGTTTTTTTATAAAAATTTCATCATCAAGATTTACCAAGTTATATAAAACGAACTGAGTGAGAAGTTTAGGAATAAAGTAGATGGATTTTTAGGCTGCAAAAGCCCAAAGTAACTTAGGGATTTCAGGATTTTATTGAGCATGCGTTTTGTTTTTATAATTTAAGTGCCTTAAAGAAAATTTAGACAAAGTCTGCCACTCATGTGCACGATATATTTTTGAGTGACCAACAAAAATAAATTTGTTAAACTCAAATCGCAGGAAATTGGGGAGTATAGTTTTCTTTTATTTTAAAAATTTCATGTTGGCAATGTATTTGGGAAAATTTAAGAACTCTGAGAATGCTTTTTACATATCGTTACCTTAATATAGAAAGGCCCCAGCTAATTATTTTTTTTTTAAATCGAGATTTTTTCAATTTTCAATACATTAAATGTTGTTCCTGTATCGAAATATACAAAAAGGTCGATTTCAAAAAAAAAAAATATTGTGAGTTAAGGCCTTTCTATATTAAGGTAGCGATATATACTTAATAGTTTAGTGAGCAAAGAAAAAATTAAAAATTTTTTTGAATGCCTTAAGAATTTTCGAATTTTATCTTGATTTAATTTTCTGGCACGAAAAATACAAATTTTTCAATTATTTAATTTAAGTTCGAAAATTCGAAGATAGTTGCTGCGATTGATTGATTTTTGAGTTTAAAAAGTTAAAAAATTACTTCTTCGAAAGCAGTTTAGCACAGTTGTGGGCTTTGGGTAAATAATTGATGTTCAGTTTTTGGGAGCAAATTTTAAAAAATATTTTTTTTTGTTGAAAAAAAATATTTAATTAAGCACACACACTTTTCCAATAGACTGTAAAAAAAAATATGTTTTCATGTATGTACGAGTATATAAAAAAAATCTTTTTTTTTATTTTTTTGTTTTTATTGTTAAAGTAACTGATATTTTATTACTAAATTTCTACAGAGACTTGTATGAAGATAATTTATTATTATTGTTTTTTTTTTTATTATAATTAATATTGAATATATGTATGTATGTATCGAGATGCATGTATAAAATGACAATACAATTAAAATTTTCTGCTTATTTTGAAAATCTTTCAAGAAAACTCATTTAAGATCGTCAATTATAAATTACATCTTGTGGAAACAAATGTTTTGTTTAAATAGTTATGTTTTCAATTTTATATTACTTGTAGTGCAATGTGCAATGTAAATTTAACTTTTAATATTTAATAATTTAAATTACTGACTTGACCTTCCAGTTAAAGAGTTCGTATCTTAAAGGCTCAGTTAGCCGACTGTTATATGAAAAATAGGTTACGTTACATTACATCTCTATAACCATTTCCATTACTTTTCACAGAACAATATCGAGCAGCTGTTTCCTACTGTTGCAGTTACATTACATTACAGTCGGCTAACTGAGCCTTAAGATTCAATGAGACGTGCCATAACCATATTGCCATAGCCATAACCATAAAAATATTTGCTTCACCTATTAGAGCTGCCATAAACCATAAACAGCTGTTCATGTTACCATTTGTTTATTAATTTCAGTGGCGATATGGCAAGTCACCTATAATTAAATATAGTGTTGCCCATATGTTTGGTTTGTACAGCTGGTTTGTATGGTTTGTTTATGTTTATGGCACGTTTAACTGAACCTTTACGCCGCTTTTCATAATAATATTGCCTGTCTCTCTCTCTCTCTCAAACATTATATATGTATATAAACTGTGTTTATTAAAATTTATAAATGAAAGTCTACAGATTTATATGTATATAATAAATCTAAAAGTTAAATATAGCCAAAAAAAAAGACCCTTTAAAAAGTACCCGTTCTCTTTAAAATTTAAATGAGTCCTTCACAAAATTTCTGATTTAACAAAAAAAAACTTCCCAAGAATTTTTCTTTAAAAGGTCCCTTTTCTATTTTGCGTTAGATGTTTCTTAAACTATGTATATTATATATTGTGTTATTTTCTGCTTTTCATCTATGTATGTATATATATTTTATGGTTAAATATTGAAAAACGTTTTATTTAATTAATTGTTGAACTTGTTTAATTAACATTCATATATAATTTGAGTGTTTAAGGGAACTGCTTGTAAGAGCTAACTAAATTCATTAAAAGGCTTGAAAATTTGATTCTTTTGTTTTTCTTTTAAAAAATTTTCAAGTTTTTTAATCGCATATTAAAAAAATACGTAGAGGTATTCGAAAAAAATTATTTTGGGTTTGAGGTGTGTCAGCCCAATCATGAATATTCCTTTGAAATTTATTTCTCACGGAAAATAATATTCTCGAAAAAAAATTCCTGCCATCATAAATTCCTTGGAAACAAAAAGTAATAATAAGTGGCATCACCTTATTATGAAGCTCGTTGTTTTGCTTGTTTGTTGACATTTTGTTTTCTGTCTTTGTTTTAGCGTGCAAGCATATGCAAAATTGTTGAAATTCAACAACTCAAAAAAAAAAAATATTAGTTAATTTTTAATTATTATTGTTCGAACTTCATTTGTTTCTATATTTTATGATTTTATCAGGCTAAAGTTCGTATCGCTTTTTAAGCCCAATTACATGTGATAATTATTAATGAACAAATAACACCCAAGTTAAAAAATATATTGTATATAAAAAATAAAAATAGTTTGAAAATGTTGTATTTGCACATTATTTACATAAATTTTCTTTTTTAATGGAGTATTAACTAAATTTTTATGTAAACTCCCTTTTGTTTTGCAAGGGAAAGAATTTGAATGAAAAAAGCAAGTTCAACTGCTGCGCTCACAATACGTACTTTTTTCCCAGGGAGTTTTTTTTTTTAATTCCCGAATTTGGTAAACAAAAGTGAAAAACAAATTCACAATAGAAGAAAAGGGAAAAGTAAGAAAATTTGCACAGAATTTTTGTTTATGATTGGGCTGTATGTTTCCAAAAAAAATTTTGTTTAAAGCAAAACTGAAATAGAAATTAATTATTTTCATAATACGGCCGTATGAATTTAAAATCTAGCATTTTATTTTTTATTTATTTTTTTTAATAATATGTCAGCAGATTTTCTTTGCCGATTGTGGACCATTTTTAATCACCCTTATAGCAAAAACTTGGAGCTTGTGTACCCGTTGTCGAAAACAACTGACTCCTGTTGGCAGGTTTATGATATTTTCTAGTCCTTAGGGAACGGAAATAGACTGTCAGTAGCACAAAATTGTTCTCGAGAGCGAGTAAAAAGCCCCAATTTTTTGGTATTGTGTTTAAGCGACATCGATGTTGACAACTGGAATAAAGTTGAATATATTTATCGTACATTTTACAAGCATGTATGTATGTATGGCTCTTGGTGTTTTTGCAGGGTGTCTTAGGAAAAATATTTAATACCAACAGAGCTGCTTGCTGTTGTTGCTAGTTTTTTCTAGCCTTTTTTTTTCTTTTTCAAAAACTGTAATTGTTTGTTACTTTTTACTTTCTCTTAAATGGTAAAATAAATTTATTTTGGGAGTTTGTGTTTGTGTTTTTAAGTTTTGTATATTGAGAACCAAACTATTATTGTTTCTTAAAATTAAATGTTCTTAAAATTATTACACAAATTTAGAAGAGCTAAATTATTATATGATTTTTATGTGTGTTTTGTTATAGTATTTTGTATAATTAATATTTAATTTATTTCTTTAATTTTTTTCCAACTGGAAACAACTTGTAAAGGGATTTGTTTGTTCTGGAGTTTGATTTGAATAAAAAATAAAATAAATATTCGGATCTACTATCGTTTGGGTATCATTTTAAAACGACACATTAAAAGGAACATTTTATATTGAAATGGTAATACGGTATTAGGGTAACACGGTACCTTTTCAAGGTAAAATTGTCGTTCGTAAGTCGTTTTAAAACGATATTCAGATGAGAATAAATCCAAAAAATTTTGCAATAGTAGCAATTTGAGGTGTTGCCATACTTCGCACCAAATGGCTTCTAATTCCGTACTCGCAGTTTTTATAATTTTTATTTAGGGTTCCGTACACTAAAGGTGAACAGGAATTGTTTTGGCTACGACGTCCGTCCATTTGTCCGTCATACGCTGTTTTTTCGAGAACCGTAAGATCTACGCATCTAAAATGTTCACACCGCCGATACAACAACAAATACATGACACTTAAAAATGCAAGGCTTTTCTAAAGCGAGCAACGAAAAGTTTTGAAATCCTAATGTAATATACAGAAAATTTTTAAATAGACACTTGAAATTTGCAAAGTTAAATTATTTGTATGCAGACTGCACCAATTAACACTGAAATTTAAAATATCAAAATTTAAAGTTAATCTAATTTTGACTATGTAATTTTGAATGTAAGATTCAGTCTTAAAATTTTCAAAAACGCTAAAACTAAAAAATTCCAAAATTAAAAATTGTCAAAAGCTAAAAAAAAGTCGCCAAAAGGAAAACTATCGCTAAAACTAAAATACATTGCCAAAAACCGAAAAAATCGCAAAAAAACTAAAAAAAAACGCCAATAAACGAAAAAATCGCAAAAAAACAAAAAGCAACTAAAAACAATCGGCAAAACTAAAATAAATTGCCAAAAACCGAAACAATCGCCAAAAGCCAAAAATAATCGCCAAAAACCAAACAATATCGCCAAAACGAAAAAAGTGCCATAACTAAAAAAATATCACTAAAACTAAAATAAATTGCCAAAAACCGAAAAATTTGCCAAAAACTAAAAAAAAAAATCCAAAAACGTAAAAAGCGCCAAAACTATATAAATCGAAAAAAGTTTACCGGGTGCTTAAAATTTTTTTAAAAACTGTCTACATCAGGTAAAATATTCGATTGATATAGGCAAAAGTTCATATAGTATTGCATATGTATGTACATATGTAGTGTCGGTAAGGAACCCTTCGTGTGCGAGTCACTTTAACTTTACTGTTTCATAGAATTACTGAACATTTTTCAAGAAAAATAAAATTTTTAAATTTTGTTTATAAGATGTTTAAAAATTTCTGTAGTATATGGTAGAAAATAAATCAGAGAAAATAAATCACAGAAATTTTTAATCGACAAACTAGTAGCAATTTAGAAAGGCTTATAAATTGAGTTTTAGTAGAAAGAAAATCCCTTTACAGTTTGTAACCAATTTCATTTATTTTGACCTTAAACTGTCTAAGATTCTATGAAAACTGTCCCTATCGAGAGCGGTATCAGTTTAGAAGTTTGAAAAAAGAACGTTTCATATACTTTCTTTTAAATATTTGTAATATTTAGACAAACAAAAATTGTGTGTTTTCACTATTCTCATTCACTTAAGAAGAAAATTGTGTTTTCTTTCTTGCTTAAATATTGTTTAGTTGTTATATAAATTGCAAAGTTAAGATTTTATTTCTTTTGTTTTGGTTGAAAAAAAAAAACAAAAAAAAACTAAAAACTAATATTCTTTTTGTTTTGGTTTAATAAGAAGTTTAAATGAATTTTTGTGGATTATGATAAGGATGTGGTTTTTGATTACGATTTTTATTGTGTCTACCTCTGTGCACCATGTTATTGAAGCCTGGTCCAGCCGCAGGTATAGGAGCAGCAGGCGGACCTATGCCCAATTGATTCATAAAAGAATGGGCCTTCATTTTGCCATGCTCTTCGGCCAAGCGTACGGTTAAAGGTTGAGCGGAACCTTCAGGTATAACATTATTTAAAGCCGATATAGCTTCTTGGGCTTCTTCGCGTTTGTTGAATCTGTTAATAGAAATTTTACATTACAAATCGAAGTTATTATTTAAATTGATATAATATATGTACTCGTAATATAATAGGTTTAGAGGGCGATAACCAACCAACCACATCGATAAACATTTTTAAATTATAAATAAAATTTATAAATAAAACGCATACGCAACATTAATTAAATATTCCCGGCCGATAACGCCCTCCAAACTATTTAAGTGCATTTAACAAAAGCAAATAGAACACTTTCGAAGAATGAATTACTTACCTGACAAATGCTACACCTCTGGGCTTACCAGTCAATTTGTCTCTGAGTATGTTCTTTTGTACAATATTGCCATATTTACCAAAGATTTTGTCCAATTCATCATCGGTGATTGTACGCGGTAAATTGGTAACATATAAATTGGTATCCTTAATTGACTCGCCGCCAGGTCGGGCATATGAAACCTGCAATTATATGAAAATTTCAATATTTTACATGCAAGGAAACTACATTCGTTTCGAATTTCAATTTAAAAAATTATTTTAAATACAATTAAACTTTTCATTATCTACAGTGGTTAGAGAATACTTCACCAATTTTATTTAAATATGAATTGACATTTAAATAGAATTGGTGAAATAGGCTCTTAGAGTCTAAATGTGCACAAACATAAGTGTATGTACATATTCGAAAATCGAGTTAAAAAAATTTGATAAGCTTCTTATCCTTCAAAAATACAAAATCGATTTCAAGCAAATGTCATTTCAAAAATTACGTGCATACATATGTATATGTACACATTATATTAAAAAAAAAAAATTCAGCTATATTTTGAATTTTCGAAAATTCGGACTCCCTTAAAACTGATTTCGAATATAAAAATTTAAACATCCAATAAAATATCTGTAATATTGCAAATATGTATATATGCATATTAGTGTTGAGCGATACTGTGATTTTTTAATAATGTTGCTCACTGTGATCACAGTTTAGCAGTATTTTGTTTGCAGCAGTTCTTTTATTTTGAAAAAATCTAATAAGAAGAGCAGCAGTGAAATAAAACAGTTACTGTGATCACGGTTCAACACATTTCAGCGCTTCTGCTTTAAAAGTATTTATTAGTATTGGTATTTTGATAAATACTAATAAGAAGAGCGGCAAGAACAAACAATTAGCAATCAACCCCATCCAAATTTTATGAATTGTCGTATAAGAGGCAGAGAGACAGTAAAATTGCAAACAAAAAATGTGAGAGCTATAAATTGTTGCCAGAAAAGACGATTTGACATGATTTTACGATTTTTTCTCGACAAACGGTGAAGGTATAAAAAAAAATTCATGTGGTAGCTTTATTTGAAAGAACTATAGACTTTGTATGAAAGAAATATATTTCCAAAACCTGTTACTTGATAAATTCCGTCACAGTTGTGATTAGTGATTTTTCAATCGCTGTGATAAAGTAAAAGGTTTCGAAAAATCGCTCATCTCTAATGCATATAGTTACATACATACATACGTACAAACATATTGTAGGTATTTTTTAAACAATAATTTAAGGTTTTATTTAGCTATTTGAAATGTTAGCTTAGATTTTTTAAAAATTCGCTTGTATTTTAATGTAAAGGCAAAATTCGAAAATTTTAAAACTCAGGAAAATTAATTTTATATCCAAAATCAGTTTTTTTTTACATTTTTGAGTTCGAAAATTTAAAATGTTAAAAAATTATTTTAAATAAAAAATAAATTAATTCAAATGGATTTTCAAATTTTTTTTTCTGCCTTATTAGATTTCGAATATGTATGTAAGAAATTTCAAACATTTTCAATATTATTTTGAATACATAAATTTATTAATTTCCAATGAAAATTTTTTTAAATCATTTAGTGCTAAAAAATCTTTCTTTTAATTCAAAATACATATAATTTTTTAAACTTTTTAAAATATATTTAATCAATTTTAGCTTCATTAGAGTTTTCGAACTCATATCTTTCTTTCTTTTTTTTTTACTCAAAATATAAATTTTTCTATTTCTTTAAAAATATTTAATCAATTTCAGCTTTATTGGAGTTTTCGAAGTTATGTTATGTTCGAAAATGTTCGCATCTTTTAAAATTCTGAAAAACTTATTTTTTACTAAAAATATAAATTTTTCTATTTCTTTAAAAACATTTAATCAATTTCAGCTTTATTGGAGCTTTCGAAGTTATGTTATGTTCGAAAATGTTCGCATCTTTCAAAATTCTGAAAAACTTATTTTTTACTCAAAATATAAATTTTTCTATTTCTTTAAAAATATTTAATTAATTTCAGCTTTATTGGAGCTTTCGAAGTGATGTTCGAATCTTTTGAAATTCTGAAAATTTTATTTTTTAATACAAACTAGCATTTTTTAGACTTCTTAAAATATTTTTTAATACATTTTAGCTATATTGGAGTTTTTGAAGTTATGTTCGAAAATTTTCGAATATTTGAAAATTCTGAAAATTTTATTTTTTTGATACAAAATAAATTTTTTTTATACTTCTTAAAATATATTTAATGAATTTCAGCTATACTGGAGTTTTCGAAGTTAAGTTCGAAAATATTAAAATATTGCATATTAAACGTTTTTTTTTAAACAGAGGTGAAATTAGTAAAAAAAAAAATAACTTCCGAGTTATTTAAAACTATGTTCGAAAATTTCGAAACAAAATTAAGTGTTTTTATAATTTATTTGTTAAAAATTTTAATTTTCCACACATAAATTTAACCAATTTATTGCTGAAAAATGTCTTTAAAAAGAATTTCATAATATTTCTGTCGATTTTGAATTTCGAAATTGATTTCGAAAATTTTCGAAATTGTAAAATATGCGTTGATCAATTATTGCAGCTTTAAAATTTATCATAACTTAAGTTTTAGACGGTTTTCACTCCTGGTTCATAATAAGTCGGCCTAAATATGGAGGTCTACTTTTAATTCGAAACGAAAGAAAATACTTTGAAATTTGTATGCTAATTACATGAAACGAAAGAAAATACTTCCCATTTGTATACTAATTACATCAAATTGGAAAGCATTTTCTTTCGTTTCGAATTACAGAGTACACCTCCGCGTGTTTGGTTGATTTTAAGGAAATTTGTTTCAAACAAAACAAACATTTTTATTTTGTTTTTATAATAGAAATCACAATTATACTTCTGAGAACTTTTGTTTTAGTACTTTTTTTTTTTGCTTTAATACTTTTAAAAAATATTAATATTACGATTCCTTAAAATGGGCTTTACATTATTGAAGTTGTTGGCTTTGGAAAGTATGCTTTATAGACATTAAAAGTTTAAATGTTATTTAAGATTACTTTCCAGCAAAAATTAAACCTAAAATAAAAAAATTCACACCTCAACCCAGCCTAGACATTTGTTAAAAAGTGAAAAATGTCTAACATAACAATGGAACCACTAACAATTTGGGGGGAAATCTCTTTAATTTTTAAAGTATTTAGGTTTTATGTTGAGAAATTTAATTTAATGAAATTATTCTCATTATTAAATAATCTCTACTGTTGCTGTTTAATTTTTTTTTGTCATCTCAATCTTAGAAAATCCAATTTCTTTTTTATGTTCATTTTATTTTTGCTTCGCTCCAGGGGAGGAAAATCGTTCGAATTCATTGCACGTTTTTGATGTTTAAAATGTTCACGTACTAGTTCTTGCTGGTATATCTGTCTGTCTCTCTGTCTGTCTATCTTGCTTTAGATACTCATGAGTTCGTTCAGGTGTAATGTGTAGCCAATTGGCTGCCATTAAGCGTGACAATTTAAGTAATTAATAGTTTACTACACAACACTTGAGTTTCGAATCTCGTCTAAGCTTGCGACAAAAAATAACAAATAAAAATACGAAAGCATAACAACAAAATGTTTGGGGTTCCCAGCAAATTATTTTATTTAAATGATGCTAAAGAATATGATTTAAGTTTTGGTTTCCCATTTCATTATTTTAGCTTTGTAATTGTTGGAAGTAACTTGTATGTCTTTAGGGGAAAAGATTAATTAGCAGGGATCGCAAATAACGATTATTTTCCAAATTTAAACTGAAAAAATCACAATAATAGAGAAGTGCTACTGGCACAAGGAATATACCACAATACTCCATGTTACATGGACTACCTATAGATGCAATGATTTTTATTTTTTTAATTTTTATTTATTCCTCACAAAATAAGAGTTATTTCTTGATTTTTATTTATTCCTCACAAAATAAGAGTTATTTTGTGACTTTTATTTATTCCTCACAAAATAACAGTTATTTTGTGATTTTTATTTATTCCTCACAAAATAAGAGTTATTTCTTGATTTTTATTTATTCCTCACAAAATAACAGTTATTTTATGACTTTTATTTATTCCTCACAAAATAACAGTTATTTTTTGATTTTTATTTATTCCTCAGAAAATAAAAGTCATTTTTAAAATGTGTTTATTAATTAATTTAATTTAACAAATAAGAGTTTTTGCATGGACTCTGGCGATAAATTCGATCTTAAATCTGTTAATATTAATTTTAGAGCAGAAAATGCTCTTTCTACAGAGACTTGTGTTGCTGGCGTGCTATGCAAAACCTATGCCAATCTGTACAGGTATGGATATATATATTTTTTTTCCTCCCAATATTTCATTACATCTGCATCCACGTCAATGGGCTTAGGATTGTCATTATCTATTTCGCTTATCGCCCTTTTCATTTCCTCCTCCAGATCACCATCTGAGTCTTCATCCTCTGAATTTACTTCAATAGAGTTTAAGAACTCGTTTAATAATGAACACGTGTTTGTGTCTTCAGACGACGGTAAAGCATCTGGTGTTTCAGCGTTTGAAGATGATGGTAAGTCAGAAGACTTTTGCGTTGCATCATTCTTCACAAAGAGTAAAATTGATTAAATTCATGTACATTAGACCACCCAATGGGCCGAAGTTTTTATTTTATTCGCTAAAGCCCATATGACATTTCATTTTTCTTTCATTTATCAAGTTTCATTTATCAAGCTGGTAACTCTTATGTGTTAATTATGAAGAATTTTTACTTGACTTCTATGAACTGGCAGTTATTAGTTTAAAAATGACTTTTATTTTCTGAGGAATAAATAAAAATCAAAAAATAACTCTTATTTTCTGAGGAATAAATAAAAATCAAAAAATAACTGTTATTTTGTGAGGAATAAATAAAAGTCATAAAATAACTGTTATTTTGTGAGGAATAAATAAAAATCAAGAAATAACTCTTATTTTGTGAGGAATAAATAAAAATCACAAAATAACTCTTATTTTGTGAGGAATAAATAAAAGTCACAAAATAACTGTTATTTTGTGAGGAATAAATAAAAGTCACAAAGTAACGATTAAAAAGTAATTTTTAAAATAAAAATTATAACCGTTACGGTCCCTGTTAATTAGTTTTAACATGCTCGTTCGTATGTGCGGGACAATGTCGTTTTCGAAATATGTATGACAATTGCAAGATTGCAAAATTAAATTAAATGATTAATGAAAATGAGAATCTGCAATAGAAACTTTTCTTTTTTAACAAATATGTATTTGTGTATATAAACGGTCTTACTGGTGCTAAAATTCTTCTGATGCAGCAGTTTTATAGCAAAAAATATCCACCGACAGGTGTACGAGTTTTTCAAAGTTTCCAAATAAACTGCAACATAAACTACAGAATTATTCGTATCTTTTTTTCAATTTACTTATTCATATTTGTCACGGTTGCTTTTAATAACCACTGTACAGAAAAATTTAACTTTTTCCAAAGGAAATGAGGGCAAGAAAAGTACCCTCAAACGGCATTATAAAAAGAGTTGAAATGTTCTTCAAAAATATTCGCCAAATATTACTACAAGCTTCGGAATATGTAATTAAAATTTAAAAGAAATTCATGTTTAATATATGTTAATGCACTAATAATCCCAAATTATTATTTTACTTATTCAGTAAAATATTTTTATTAAATATATATTGAAATTGATTATTGGGGAAGGGGTTTAGCTGGATCCTATGCGCATTTCACTGTTGCTAATACAGATCATCAGGCAACCTTTACCCAAAAAATTTCTTACAACAACTAGAGATATTATTTTTATGACTTTTATTTAAACAAATGAAAAGCTCAACAAATATGAAAATTGAAACAAGAACTCAATAATCAACGTGTTCTTTTTTTTATTTTCTTACTTTAGTATTGCTACATTGGCTGACTTTTTTTAGCTCAAATTGTAGTTGTAAAAAGTATGTAAACAAAATAAATACAAATAACAACAACAGCTATTCATTGCTTTAGCAAGAATACAGTGTTGCCACACAAGTGTTTTTGAACGGGTGCAGTTAATAATTATGTATTTTTTTTTTTGGGAATTTTTGCAATGTAAGTTTAACATTTGTTAACGCACAAAATCGTTTAACATGTCTGCATTGAACTTTGACGTTTATAACGATTTTATTAGTTATTTTATTTCGCCATTGATTCTGCTACGCAATACCGACTAAGGAGGGCGCTCTAATGTTACATTAGCATTAGTAGTATCCGTTGAAACCGGTGCAGTTCAGTGACCATTGTCTATGCCTTCGTCACTTGAACTTTCTTTCCTACAACAACTGATACAAAGGAACACTAATGCACATAAGAAAAATGCGTGGTATTGTTAATTAATGGCTCTCAGAGGCAGGGCTCGAACCCATGGCCTTAGGTTTTGTAGTCAACGTGCTAACTACATACTTCAGCCAAGGCTCCCCTCACTTCAGCCAAATTATTAGAAGTGTGGAAAACTAAAAATTTAATCATATTCAATAAAAAGTAAAATGTAGTGCAAGTGTCATTTCTTTGCATTCCTTAACAAGAGCAAAGATGGAATTATTTCAGCAGAGTATTGCAGATCTCTTTTGCGAACGACCCCGAAGAAGCAAGTATATTCATCTCCACACTAGCAACTTTGGATAAGGCTACCAGACCCTGGAGATCAACTAAGCATTTAATCCTTGTACCATAAGACTGACTCCAAAGGCATAAAATCTACGTTTTATCAAAAAAGATGTATATCTACAATGAAACAACGTTTGACTGGTTCAGGAAATATAAAAATATAACGGCAAATCGATATAAGAATAAGTGTTCCCATCTGTGGTTCATTAAGTTGCATAGGGCACGTGGTGTGGGTTTATCGTTATCCCGTTAAAAATCAGTATTTAATTGTTGTTGTTTTTCCAATTGTTTCATACAAATGATGCCATACTGATATATTGGTCAAGAATAGTTATTATTATTATTATTATTATGGTCAAAGTGTAGGAAAATGATAGACGACAAGTCCCGAAAGTGGCATATTTTTTATTTAACATTTAACAAGCTCGATAAATGTGTTTACTTATTACATATGCTGAGTGTACGAGTACTCTATTCGTTGCAGCTACAGCTATCAAAATTCTATTCTTTGCATCTTTATTATTTCTATGAATAATTCAGTACCGAAAAAAAAGACAGGAAAAAAATATGTTTAAACAAAACTCACCAAAAAACATATGTATAATATATTCGCTCCTGGCAGAAATTAAAACGAAATGAGCAAAATCCACAAAAATAAAATACTCAAGAATAACTAACGACGACAGGCGAAACATTTGAAATTTCTATAAAAAAAAATAAGGTTCACAAGGTTGAAGGAAAGCCAAGAAAAACTACATAATTACACTTCACTCATCACACATACTCTGGGAATCTTTGTCAGTCAGAAAGAAGTTAAAGTAATTAAAATAACATAATATGCAGGCAGGCAAATGTGTGCTAGTAAAACTAAAAGAACATTTACAAGTATATTCCTTTATCCATGTCCATAACAAAAAAAAAAATTAAACGGAAGTTGAATAAACCTGACTTTCAATTAAAAATTTAAATCAATTTATGCGCGCTATCATTTGCACTATTACTTGAACATAAAGGAAATATTTACAATGAAGAAACATAAAAGAAAATGATTACTTACCTTTAAACGCTTATTCCTTACTGTTACACCATTTAACGACTTGATCGCATTTTGGGCATCAATTTCGGAAGCAAAGTCAACAAAGGCATAACCAAAACTGTAGCCAGTCTGTTGAACATTTTGTTGTTTTATTTGTTAAAGTTGTATTTCCCAACGAACGACACCCAACACCGTGAGTCAACCAGTCAGCCAGCCAGTCACCCAGCCCGCCAATGATATGATGATTGTTAAATTAAACGTGATGAGATAACGAAAACAAAAGATTTTGTTTTCATACGCATTCGCAAGGAAATTGAAAATAAGCAAGAAGGAGAAATATTTAAAAAAATCATTGCAATATTAAAAGTATTTCAATAAGAATATTTAAGAATATTTGCACAACATTAGTTTGGGTATATTAAAAGTTTAGAACGATCAGATTCAAGGGGAAAAATACTAGGCCCGCCATCACAATACCAATATTTTCCTTTTGTACCTGGCTGGATTCAGCAACTTTTATTACGATAATCGTATCGCTATAATAATAAATATAACGAAAATTTATCGAGTATACTATTCAGTAACATATTTTAACGATATTCGCTGTCGCTTGAAGTAAAAAAAGTAAAATAACAAGCTAAAATTCATTTAGTTTTTTATTAATTCTTCTTTGTGCTTTTTATGCAGGGATGCCACATGATAAACAATTAAATTGCGAGTACACTATCGTAAAAAATAAATTATGATTTTCGGTTCGAAAAAAAATTCTGAATCCCACCCAATAACGGTAATTTTTAGCTGTATTCTAACAGATCGTAAAAAAACACTCTCAAAGAGTAAAGGCGGTGGGTAAAATGTTCTATGAAAATGTTGGCCATAAAATTTTACTACATCTTGTCAGAACACACCAAAGCCCAAAACTTAACACAACCAGCAAAAACCAGTCAAACTCCCATTATTATTCTTACAAAATTCCCTGGTGGGAATTCAATCTTTCTCGTTTTTTTTTACTGTCCCACAATAACAGAGTTGTTGTTTTTTTTTATCGTATGGTTTTATTATTTTTGCACATACACAGAGTTGCCGCTCTTATTCAAGTGTGGCACTAGGGGGCATAAAATTTTTAGATTCGTCTACGGCCGTAGTTATTTATTATTTTCAATACTTCAAGAATGAACAATTTTCCATTCGAAGAGCGCAAAAGAAGCAGCATTTAATATGCTTGGAAATTATTGGCATATAAAAGAAATTTACAGGGAGCATTTCCTACAAAGAATTTGAATGTCTATGGTCTTTCAAAACAATGTTTATGGTCCTTCAAGACTATGCAAACAATATAATTAATAATTTATGGTCCTTATAAATTATGCAATTTGCATATTTATGAGGTGTAAATAAATTTCAGGCGCAGTTCTCCCCAAACGTAGACACCTACTTATGAACTATTTGAACTTGATATATGTAGAAAACCTCTTTCTTTTGAGTACTCCAGTAATTTTACGCCAGATATTCAACAATCAATAATATCAAATATAAATGTAATCAAAAACATTTATTTACATCCTTACCTTATAGTCTTTCATGATACGACATGTATTGATAGGACCGCACGTCCTAAATAGTGCATAAAGTTCACGATCTGTCATATCTTGGGGCAAGTAATTCACAATTAGATTGGTACCATTGCAGCCCTGGTTATCACCACCATCGCCGCCGCCGCCACTGTTCACCGAATTTGTGCTAATCGCCGGTGCCATATTGCACATGGAGCCCATAGCACTGCCGCCACCTGAAAAATCATTATAACCACCGCCACCACGGCCGCCGCGGTGATTCATTGAGGGACCTGGATACGATGAGGTGAAATCTGTGTCCTGTGGTGAAAACGCATAACGTGACTGAAATATCAAGTCAAAGAATTTTGGAAACATTTATTTTGTAGATGGCGCTTTTGTCTGTTTTACACTGTGGATTCTTTAGTTCTGTCATTCATTATTCACAAACAATTGGAAAATAATTAATTGTTTTCATTGCAAACGTATTTTTCTATTTAGTTGGAGATTTGTTGCAAAAATATTTTCTTTTAGTACCGTTTAAAAAACAATCAAGGAAAATGTGGGGAATTAAAGTTTATTTTTATATGTAGATATAGAACTTTTGTAACAGTTTTTTTTTAAGTTTTATTTTTATTTTATTTTTTTCATTTCGTTCAGCAAATCAAAATACAAATTACAACACACTTTTAACAATTTTAACAAATATAAAAAAAAATTGGTTATATTATATTTGATATTTTCTTTAAAGAAATTATAACAATCACAACAACAATTGGCAGGCTTGAGGGAAATGAGATATTTTTTTTTATTAAATTATAAATACACCATTTCCAAAAGACATTTCAAGGAATAGCAGGGAATAGCAGGGTTCAGAATTTGAAACTTTTTTTTGTAATCTTAGAGAAATTGTGTATTTTCTATTATATGTACATACATAACTAATTAATATTCATAAAATTATGAGGCAAGCTTGATGAAATATGCATTTTGTTAGAAAACTACAAACAACTACAAATGAATAAATAATTAAATAAAAATATTTAAAATTATTTAAAATTCTAAATAGAAAATAAACTAATAACCCATTCCTCATTCAATAAATATTAAATTGAACTTAATAATTTTAAAACTTCATTTTTATTAATGATTTTTTTTTTCTACTAAATTTTGGCCAGATTTAAAAATTTTTTCCATTTTTTCCAGTGGTTCGTGTAAGGGAAGTTTATATTATTTTGTACAAAATATAGTGTTTGACAAAGTGGTTAATGTTTTTTTAATGGATTGGTTTTGTTGTAAATGTTGTAATAACAAATATAAAAAAACCAAAATTAAAAAGTTATAAATCACACAGCACAACACACACACGCTGGTTCTAACAGCTGGTTCTGGCAGCGGAGAGTTAAAATGTCAAAACAAAAATATTTGTTGTAAGATTTCACACAAAAGTGGCGAACATATCATATTCTTAAAATGGTCTTCTTTATCATTTCATCATAACGAAAGTGTGAAAAACCTTATTTTTTGCCAGCATCAGTCGCTAGAAACTATTATTTACATCTGTGCTGTGCAGTAAAGACATTTAACACTCGGTATATATTATGAATACATGAATGGAGTAGAGGCTTACAAAGTCTAGATTAGGATAACAAATTCTTTAAGTTAAAAATTAAGAGTTGTAAATATTTTCTATCAGTTTAAATTATACTTACATTATCTGATATACATATTTATATGTGACAGCGCATAGAGAAAGGGACCTAAGGGTAAAATAATCAATTTTCATTTTTTTTTTTTTTTTTTTTTTTTTTGATTTGGACAACATCTGAGCATCGAATGAGACCGATCCCATGCCCCAAAAGTGTTCCCTCCCAGAGATATGCGCGCTTTATGATGTGATGGTACACCAAAGATACACGTATTTAAATCTTTAAAATGGCTCTCCTGAACAAAACCTGTTTTTACCCTTAAGGCTGGTACTCTGTTCAAAGTTGTGAAAATTTTTCAGCACCATTGATTATTTCGCGTGAAAAATTTGACATGTACTAAATGTAGCCCAACTCGCGGTTTTTTTTTTATAAATTTCTTGCTTTTATTGCTTGAAAGTATGCAACATTGTTAAAATTCCGTGCGAAAAAAGCACGGCTCATGTTGGTTCGCAGCTAAACTAAAATGATGCCAGACTAATTTTGCATGGAAAGACATGATTTTACGTGTTTTTCACAACAAGAACAGAGTACTACTTTTGCGAATTTATTTCGCAAATATTTCACACCAAATTCTTTTATATGTAGTTTGACAGCATTTCGCACGAAATTGTGAACAGAGTACCAGGCTTTAGGTCCCTTTCTATTTTGCGCGTCACATATACATATGTAAATATATATACATATATATAAAACTAAAACATACCAAAACTAAAACACATTCCACGACGGTAAAAGAAAGAAATATATCGTTGCCAATATTTCTTCACATTTTTATTTTGTTAATTTTTTCTTAAACTTTTTCTATTTTCTTTTTAAATTTATTTCCATATTGAAATGATTTTAATGTCACAGAGTGGAATTCCGTTCGGAAACGGAATTCAATCCCAATCCCCATTTTTGTAGGAGATGGTGTCTAAAAGAGAAAATTAAAATACGGAAGTTTGTCAGTTGTGTCCAGACTGTTGGGGGGCGCTGGCGAATGCTCCGGACAGTGCTAGGCATTTTGAAGTGGATTCAATTCCATTTCCCAGCGTAATTGAACTCTGTGACATGGCCGATTGTGAAGAAAGTAGCGACATTGTCGTCGAACGATAAGTCATTACCGTCATTTATGTAAAAAAAAATTAAAAACATACATATGTATATAGATATGATTCAAGCAAAATATTTATTCGCCCAGATACGAAATACTCGCATAATTTCGAAAATCGCTCATTCCATAATCGAAAAAAATTATTTATTCGAATAATCGCAAAATAATTAAAGAGACTAATTACTGAAATCGAGTTGCTGATTGTTATAGTAATTAATTTTAAATGAATTATAAAAATCAGCAAATTGTCCTAAGGGAAAGTTTTAAGAAAAAGTGCAAATCTTTTTATATTTCTCTCATTTAATTTGGCCACTTTTAACATTTACTGCTTTCACCTTTACAGTTTGCTCTGTTGCTAGTATTTTCCTTCTTCAAATTTAACAACTTTAAAATTTAATATTATGACACATTTTAAACATTCGATAAACATACAGCTTCAAAAAAAAAGGGAAGAAATAGAGTTTCTTAAAAGTTCAAATGCGCTCTGATGTTTATACTTGTTGTTAGTCCTAAAGAGTTTTATAAAGTTGCACTACAGCAACAAAGTTGTTGATTTTTAGCATTAAGCATATTTTTTTATTTACACTTAAAAGCAAAACTTAAATATAATTTTTTACTCTAAAGACACTAAGAAAAATGTAATGAAGAAGAGTAGCAGAGTAGAAGAAGAAGAAAAAAAGAAACTGCTTCAAATGTACGAGTATTTCATGGCATGATTGTGATACCCCTAGTGTCCTTATAAGGATTATGTGGTTGTCAGTCACTAAGCTTACAACATTCAGAGACAGAGTCAGACTGTTGCATGTGATGTGATAATAAACACATTAAGGTAGTGTTTAGTTGAAAATATAAAATAATTTATTTATGAGATGCATATGAATTTATATAAGAATTAGTTTTTAAAAAGTTTCGAAAAAATCTTTTGATAGGAAAATAACCTTTTTAATAATAAGTAATTTTCTTGATGTAGTTGATATCAACTTCAGTTGAATCTTTAGGACCAAAGCCCTAGAAAATTAGACTTTTACACATCTAAACGATGTGCTAGTCTAATATTTGAAAGATTTATATTTTCACTAGTTAGTGAAACTTTCTTAAACTTGCAAAAGTACTCGTACATATACTCAATTTATTTTCCCAACCCAAACGATTTTTACACGCCATAAAAAAAAAACAAACAAAAAACTTGTAACTCCACCTTTAGCTTTATCTAAAATAAAGTAGATGGGAAAAACCCATGAAAAAATTTTGCAAAAAAAAAAATTAAAAAGGAATCTCCGTGAGTGTGTGTTGTCACCTTTATAAGTATACAACACTAAGGTTGTCATTAGATCAAAGTTTGGAAAAGTATTATTGCTTCTTATGTTAATGCACGAGCAAACCAACCAACAACTTTCATTCAAGGATTTCTCTCAGCTGTAACTTTATATTTCAAACTACAACACAAATGGCAACTGCCGCAGAGTTTAGATTTCAAGAATATTATACAATACTTGAGAAGCACAGCCAGGATTAAATTAATAGCAGCGAACTATGTTACTATTGTCAAGTAATATTTGCATTAATTTATTTTGGTTCTTCGAAACAGACCAACATACATTAGCGGTTGCAATTTCGTTACTTTTTAGAACTTTCACGGAATATGTAAAACTTTGGCCGCTACAACAACAAATATATGGCAATTAAAACTTAAAGGGTGTTCTAAAGTGGGTAACGAAAAATTGTTAAGTCCTATTGTATGTACGAGCTCAATTTGCGCAACTACCCCGATATGCGCAACTACCACGATTAGCGCAACAGTTAATTTTTTTTTTTTACATAACAGTCTTTATAAGTGCAACTTTTTTGCAAAAAAAGAGTCTCGATAAGTGCAACTTTTTCAGACCAACCTAAATTACGACGCAAGGCGCAACGTAATTTAGCGCTTAGCTTTTACGCTGAAATGAGTAACCTAAATTAGAGCGTTAACGTTGCGCCAAAAACAGTACTGCTTACTCTCCTTGATTAATAAAAAACTCTAAATAAAAATAAAAATGAAAACGCTAAATTGACCTGAAAGTAGCTAAAGTTACATTACTTAACAAAAGCAACAGTACTTTTGCAGCCAACTTCACTTCTTTACGCGCTGTCAAAATTGGATTTTCACATTGCAAAGCGTTGACGCCGCGTTATTTCTGTTGGTTTCATACATTTTTTATGGGCATGAGAAATTTTGACAGCCATACAACGCTTTGCGTCGTAATTTAGGTTGGTCTGTTTGTCTTTTGATAAATTTAAAACGCTTTTCTCTCTGAATTTACTGAATTCAACATCCTTTTCCTCAAACTAGATTGTTTATAAAAAAAAAATAACATTATTAGTTAAATATACGCAAGTACAAAATATGAAGACTGGTTTGAAGTTTCAATTCATGTACGAGTATAACGTATTATTTTATAACTTTTTTAATCGCATGTATGAATTTTGTATATTTAACTATTAAAAATAAACTATTTTATGTTAAATTATGGTTTGGTTTATTTGAAGTTTTTAGTGATCGATTATTGCAACTTTTCGGTAAAAGCAATAACCTTGATTTCTTTTCGGTTGCGCAAATCGAGCTCATACTGTATACAGACAATTATATATAGACACTTAAAATATTCAAAGTTTGTGTATTATTATGCCTGGCTACACCAAGTAACACTGAAATTTAAAAAAAACAAATTAAAGGGTATTCTATCAGTTAACGTTATTTTGACAACTTGCTGTATGTTGGAAATAAATCGCCTAAACGAAAAAATCTCCATAAATTTAAAAAAATCACCAAAACGACAAAACGCACCAAAACTAAAAAAAATCGCTAACTTAAATAAATCGCTAAAAACAAAAAAAAAATCACCCAAAAACGAAAAACGATTACACTTAAAAACGCAAAAAACCGAATAAAATCCCAAAAACGAAAAAACCGCAAAATTAAGGAAAAGCCCTTAAACAAACAAAAAATCGCTAAAACTAAAATAAATCGCTAAGAACCAAAAAAGAAAAATCGCCAAAAACAAAAAAAGCCAAAAATCAACAAAATCCCAAAAACGACAAGACGCCAAAACTAAGAAAAAGCGCTAAAACTAAGAAATCGCCGGGTGCTGAAATTTAAAAAAAGTCTACATCAATCAATCCATATGCATTTCTATTGCCATGTACCTGTACCGTTTTTGCAGTAACGATAATGTCATTCTGTAATATCTCTTTTGGACCGATTTTACATCTGGCACACATGTGCCCAAAAAAGCGTAACCACTAATTACTAATGAAAAACTGTTTGATTCATCGTGAAATTTTTGAGAAAATACAACCCTGGTATGATGAAGTCTATGAAAATTTTCTAAAGACAATAACAATTCATCCGATCAGGGTTGTATTTTTTCGCAAGTCGTGCGATTGTGTAGTAGATAGATATTGAGTCATGACCTTTAGCGTTGCGTTTTACAAAATTAGGCCCCTAACGAATTTGAGATTGTGATTTTACTTACTTAGCTTCAACCGAAAGTATGTTGTTACTGGATATCCAAAGTGGTTAAGTTTTCATATAATATGTAATTGTATCGTATAATAAATACTTACTGTATTTATTATCGATTATCCGTGATTCGATTAACCGAAAACGTCGATTATCTGGGAAAGAAATATTGTAATTGTTTTCTTTTTGTCTATCCGTTTAATTTTTTTTTCATCGATCAACCGTGATTCGCACGCAACCGTTTTCAGCCAAAATATTTTTTCCCTTATAGTACATATTTATGAATTTTTTGATTAAACACAAGCATAAAATCCATGAATTTTTCTTTTATTATATGCGGTATATACAAAGATGTAGAAGTAAGTACAAAAATATGGAAAAACAGTAGAAGCTGTTACCCCATTAACCGGGACCATTACGGATAATCGAGGCCTAACTGTATAAGACTTTGCTATCCAATAACATATTCTCCCCCTTATCGTGGTTGGCGTATTTCGTATTTTTCTTTATTTTAGGACCGAGATGTCGTAGTCCAAGTCGAATTAATCCCACCTCGATAAGGCCTATTATAACGATATTCGCTGTCGTTTAAAGTAAAAAATAAAATAAAAAAACAAGCTCAGATTTTATTTTTTTTTTTCTTACTTCTTCTTTGTGCTTTTCAGTTATTTTGAGATTTTGTACGGGGATATACCATATGATAGAGATTTTAAATGGCGAATAAAACACAGCTGTGCACTAACGAAATTACAGAATGACATTATCGTTAAATATATCAATAAATATTACGATTTTAGTTTTGCAACAAGTTAAAACAGATAACCACGATAAGGCGTATTTCGTATTTTTCTTTATTTTAGGACCGAGATGTCGTAGTCCAAGTCGAATTAATCCAACCTCGATAAGGCCTATTATAACGATATTCGCTGTCGTTTAAAGTAAAAAATAAAATAAAAAAACAAGCTCAGATTTTCTTTTTTTTTTCTTACTTCTTCTTTGTGCTTTTCAGTTATTTTGAGATTTTGTACGGGGATATACCATATGATAGAGATTTTAAATGGCGAATAAAACACAGCTGTGCACTAACGAAATTACAGAATGACATTATCGTTAAATATATCGATAAATATTACGATTTTAGTTTTGCAACAAGTTAAAACAGATAACTGTACGAATTTGTAATACGAACATGTCACAACGTAACAAGAGAGCAATTTTCGAGGATGTCTGTCATTTTTCCAGAACAAATGTGGCAACTCCATTGACACTTGCGCTTCGTTTGGTCTACCACTTTATCACTAGCGCAGACTAGGACCAAATTAACGTTTGCAAATCATATAAATTAATTTAAAAAAAATGTTTTTCAAGTCGAGTATGTTTTATAGCAATATTTTATTAAGTCATGCGCCTAATATTTGGCTTAATGGTCCTATAATAAAAAAAATTGTTGCAGTATATGCCCGTGAAATTATTGGGACTTGCACCTTTCTAAAACTGATGTGATTTCTTGCGTCAACTTATTAATTTTATTTTATCCATCAATTACTGCATATTTTTTTAAGCCCGTCTGTAATAATGTGCAACAGTAGCAAAGATTTTTCTGCATTACTATAATTATTTCACACACTCGTGCATTAGTATAGAATAGAAATTGTTTGCTTTTCTTGAGATTTTTCTTAGATTTTTTATTTTTTTTTTTTGTTTTTTTGGTGTGATATTTTCCCTTTCAATTCCATTGTGTGTTGTTTCTACAATTTTAACCGGTGGAAAATGAGCTTTGACAAGTGAATGCATGAAGTGAAGCGGAACGAAATGGTTGCAAATAACATTAACATGTTGCTCTTTATCTACATTTTTGTGTAGTGGTGCTGGTGGTAACATTTTCAAATTGAAAACTTTTAAATGAATATAAAATTTACGTAGTATTCAGATAGAAGAAAAAAACTTAATACATATGTATATTCGTTGCTTCCTCCCTCGCTTACACTCATCAAACCGCCCCCCCCCCCCCCTCCAAACCCCCCTCCGTGACAATTAATATGAAATTATAAGAACTTGATGCCAAGCAACAATTTAGTTTTATTGACTCCACTTGATAATGTTTGCCGTAGAGATTAGCTTGTTTAATTTTAAAGTTGAACTAACGATTTCTTAATTGGTAAATAATGTTCATACAAGTGACCTCTTTAAGTGCACAAACTTGAACTTTTTTCGTTTGTAATGAAAATCAAAAACTTTGCAGCATTAGAGGGATTGAGAGAAAAAGTTTCATCCCAAGGAAATTGTTTACATATCGCTCATTTACCAAAAACTGCGTCATAACTCAAAAAAAAAAACTACTTTGCCAGAAAACAAGTTTAAAGTTTTCATTTTACACACAACTTAATAGAAAAAGCAAATTTATTTTTCTCTCAAGATATGAGGCTTAATTTTGCATCATTAACACAAAAATTAATTATTTAGCAAATGAGCGATATGTGTTGGAAAAGAATTTTAATAATTTAATTTAATTTGTATAAAATTTTATGACAAGCCGATTTTTTTTTTAAAGATATATGTCATACATTTATTTCAATAGACAATCAAAATTAAAGTTTTAATTTTTTATTTCACTTTAATATTTTATTTTTACTGTCTACTCTTTATTTAAATTTTATAACTGGCAAATAAGTCCAGCGATTTTTAAAGCAACTCAAAATTGTTTTTTAGTTCATTGAAATTACAATTTTTATGTTTTAGCCGCTTTAATCTTTCAGTTCAAGTAAATAAATGCATTCATTCGTTTATATGGTCCTTCGGACCATGCAATTTAAATTTAGTACTACAATCTGTTTAAAAAAAATCGTATGTGCTTAAAAAAGTGAGAGTGTGGATATGTATGTATTTTTTCGATTACTATATAAAAATTTTCTAAAGGGTCCGCCAGATAACTTTTTTTTTTGAAAATGCTATAAAAAAACTACTGAATATTTTCTCAAATTTATTTTTTATTTGAAAGTACAATCCTTCCGGTTAATAATGAAAAATAATTTCATTCAATCGATCCAATTTTTAAGCACATTATCGATTGTGTGCAGCTGTATTTCACCAATGGCTTCACGAATATTGTCCTTTAAAGCGTCAATTGTCAATTGGCACCCCACAAATAATAGTCCAACGGTGTCAAATCGCTGCTCCGAGGTGGCCAAACGACATCAGCTCTGCGGCTGATAATGCGATCTTCAAAAACAGGGCGCAAAACATTGAGTGTAGCTTCGGCTGTGTGGCACGTAGCGCCGTCCTGTTGAAACCAAATGTTGCCAATATTCTCCTCTTCAATTTTTGTGAACAAAAATTCGTTCAACATGGCCCGATAACAATCGCCATTGACTTTAACGGCCACTCCTTGCTCATTTTCGAAAAAAAATGGCCCAATTATATATATATAGTTTGCTTTTTGTTTAGTTTGCTTTGAAGTTTCATTATGAATCGACTTACAAATTGTTGAAATTTTTAATCAAAATAATTGTTCTATTCGCCAAACTCATCATGCACTTCTTCCAATTTAGGGCGTACATAATTTTGGCAGAATGGTCGCATTTGGAGTGAGGAGAATCCACAAGCTTTTGTCGAAACACCATTACATGCACCACAGAAAATTACTGTTTGGTGCGCTTTATGGGATGGCGGAGTCATTGGCCCATATGCCGTCAAAAACGATGATGGTCACAATGTTATTGTCAATGGTGAACGGTATAAGAACATGATTCGAAATTTATTCGCACCTCAACTACGTGGCATTAATCTTGCTGATATTTGCTTCCAACAGGACGGAGCCACACGCCACACAGCGGGCCTACAATTGATTTACTCAAAGAAACTTTAGATGAAAAAATAATTTGACGTAATGGTCCAATTAATTGGCCACCCCACCAAGATCGTGTGATTTAATCCCATTTTATTACTTTCTTTGGACTTATGTAAAGTCACTTGTCTACGTCGACAAACCACAAACAATTGAACAAATCAACATTAGAAGAGTTATCGGCGAAATAAAAAAGTTGTTGAAAATTTGTTTGGCGGCCACATGACTGAAATCGTTTAAATATGATTAATTTCATAAAATTTTCTTTCCAACAAAACCCGTTTCATTGATATTAAAATTATATTTCCTTGTTTTATTATGATTTAAACTAGTGTCACTCTATAAAAAAACACCCTTTACATTGTAATTGCTTTTAACTATTCTTCTAATATTAACTATACTAATTTAGACTGAAAAAAATAATATATACAGCCCAATCATAAACAAAAATTCCGCACGAGTTTTCTCACTTTTCCCTTTTCTCCTATCATGACTTTGTTTTTCCCCTTTTTTTACCAAATGCGGGAATAAAAAATCTCCCCGGGAAAAAAGCAGGTATTATGAACGCAGCTGAACTTGCTTTTTTCACTAAAAATATTTCTCTTGCAAAACAGAAGGGAGTTTGCATAAAAACATGGTTAATACTCCATTAAAACAAAATTTATATACATACATAAACTTGTATTTTATAGTTCTTTTATTTGGAAAAACACAAATAATTCCCAAATAAATAATTTATAAACTTTTTTTACATATTTTTTCAAGTTGGTGAATTTTAATAATTTTTTTTTGCTCTCTCACTCAAAAAAAAAAGGGAGAAACAAAATGTCAACAAACAAGCAAAACAAAGAGCTTCATAATGCGGTGATGCCACGTATTACCCTTTTTTCTTCCCAAGCAATTTATGATTGGAGGAATGTTTTCTCGAAAAAATTATTTTCCGTGAGAAATGAATTCCGAGGGAATATTCATGATTGGGCTGATAATTTTGTGTAAAAACTTTCTAATAGGAATTTATAAACATTCATATAACGTCAATTAAGTTTTTATACTCTAGTTAATTGAAACAATTTAAAAATTTCATTGAATCAAATATACTTCCCATCAGATGATTAGAACGCCCTGAAATTTCTGGTTTTAGTGCATCATATCTTTACAATATTTTTTTGTCTGCAGCTAAAATTTCACTACCAACGGAAAGAGTATTCAATGAATAACACAAAAATATTAACAACTGAAAATAAAATTTGCTTCAACAACATTATAAAGTCGCCAAAATTTTTTAATTTTTTTTTCGTTTATATGATTAGAACCAGATGTTTTATTTTATAATTTTATAAAAAATATTATTAAGTTTGTTAATGTAATAAAATTACTCAAATAATCCAAGGAAAACTCCTGGAATGTGAGTCTTGAATATTTTTAACTCGTGATTCTATTTCATCGAATTGACGTTCATATGTATTCATATAAGTACATATATTTTTGTGCATAAGCTGCTGTTGGCTCTGAAATAGTTAGTGCGTCAATCCCTGGTCAGAACCAATCATATCAATACTATAGATTTTAATGATATGCATTAGTGTCTATATGCTAATGCATATTGCAGCGCCTTTGTTCGTCGATATTTGTAGCAATGAATTGGCTACCAAGTATATATAATAACTAATAAACTTGCTACATAGCTTAAAGTAAGCCGGTTACTTAACACCGCAGGCGCTGCAACAATGATATAAAAAAAATCAGCAAAGTGCGACTTTGACTCGCACGCGAAGGGTTCTGTACGGACACTACATAGGAACATTTCTACGAGAAAGTTTTTATTGTCACGTGCGACAGCAAGCAATTAAGCTTATATTTCAGAACAATGTTACTCGATTTTTCTTAAAATTTTACCTAATGTAGAGCTGTTGACGCCCTATACAAATACATACATATATCAAGAAATAAAAAAAGTAGTTTTCTTTGAGAAAAAAAATATATATATATTGTTTGGTGTCGCACACTACAAAAAGTTGACATCCCTGTGGAAATGCCAATATGTATTACTTTACGAACTTTGGCCCATATAATCGAATATTTTACCTGAAATTTTGTAAAAAAAAAAATTTAAGTACTTGGTGAACTTTTTTTCTCCGTTTTTTGGCGATGTTTTTTAGTTTTATATTTGCTTTTTCTTGGTTTTGACGTTTTTTCGTGTTGACAATTTTGTTCGGTTTTTGGCGAATTTATTTTAGTTTAAGCGATTTTTTTAACTTTGGTGCTTTTTTCCGTTTTTGCGTTTTTTCAGTTTTTTTGGGTAATTTTTTCGTTTTGGCGATTTTTTCTAATTTTGGGATTTTTTAGTTGTAGCGCTATTGTGAATTTCAAGTATTGCAAGTTGTCAATATTGCATTAACTGATAGAATACCCATTAATTTTAATTTTTTTTTATTTCAGTGTCAATTAACAGATGTAGTCTGTATACAAATATATTATCTTTATAAATTTCAAGCGCCGATATATAATTTGCTGTAGATTATATTAGAATTTGAACATGAACACCCTTTAATTTTTAACTGTCATACATTTTTTGCTGTAGCGGCTAAAGTGTTACACATTCTGTGAACATTTCAAGGTGCTTATCACTTATGGTTCTCGAGAAAACAGCAGACGGCCATCGTAGCCAAAAAAAAAACGAATAAATTGTCAAAACGAAAAACTCGCAAAATTAAAAGAAATCGCCAAACCGAAAAAACGCTAAAACTAAATAAATCGCCAAAATTAAAAAAAAACGCCAAAATTACAAACACGCAAGAACAGAAAAAATCGCCAAACCGAAAATAGCGCCAAAATTAAAAAAACGCCAAAAATGAAAAAAACGCCAAAACTAAAAAAATCGCCCAAATCCGAAAAAAAGTTTACCGGGTACTTGAATTTTTTTTTAATATACCAGTCAAAGACGCACTTTAATGAATTTTTTTATTTTTCCTTAAATTTAATGTTGTTATTTTTTTAATCTTAAGAAAATACTCTATACGATGGGCCAATAAAATTTGAGCTGGCGAATGTAAATTATTAATTGAAGATATATAAATATTAACGAAATGAAATGATTTTAGTATTGCTACTTTAAATTAAATAGAATAGTTAGTAGTTAATTAGTTGGTTGTTATCAATCACACTTTACTAAACGTATTTGACACTTAGGCCCAAATTCACAGTCATTAGTTAACTAATAGCAATAGTTTAGCCAATAATATTTGATTCACAGCTCTTTGTTTACCATTAGTTAAACCGCCAAATCGTCGGTTGGTTATTGGTTTGCGGCACAGTATATTCAAAATTAGACATGGGCGATTTTACGAAACCTGTTACTTTTTCACAGCGATTGAAAAATCACAAGTGTGACCGAATTTATCAAGTACAGGTTTTGGAAATATAGTTCTTTCATACAAACTGTGAATATTCTTGTACGCTTACTTTACAGCAAATAAAGCTACCACATGAATTTTTTATTATACCTTCACCCTTTGTCGTCAAATCGTGTCAAATCGTCTTTTCAAGCAACTATGTATAGCTCTCACATTTTTGTATTTGCAATACGACAATTCTCAATATTTGGTTGGGGTTGATTGCTAATTGTTTGTTCTTGTCGCTCTTCTTTTTAGTATTTACCAAAATACCAGTACTAATAAATACTTTTCAAGCAGAAGAGCTGAAATGTGTTAAACCGTGATCACAGTCACTGTTTAATTTCACTGCTGCTCTTCTTATTAGATTTTGTCCAAATAACAGAACTGCTACAAACAAAATACTGCTAAACTGTGATCACAGTCACAGTTTAAAAGAACAGTGATTTAGAAATCACGTTCACAAGGAGCAACATTATTAAAAAATCACAATATCGCTCAACACTATTCAAAATACATTATGACTTCAGCAAACCAATAACCAACCGACGAAATGTCATTGGTTAACAAATAGTTAGACAACAGCTGATTCGTTGTAAAATTTATTAGTATTGTTGTTGTGTGAACATTTTTAATCACAAGTCAAGCATCTTTTTCGTATTTAGCTGTAACACATTCTTTTTTTTTATTTTCTATTATATTTTTGTTTTCCCGAACCAATTTCAGCACTAATTCAATAGTTTGCATGGTAAAGTTAGACGAGCGAGCACTGTATTATCCATGTTTAAGATTTTCAAGAAATAATCTAAAGTATGTAAACAAAAACCATATGCTATAGCAGAGCTGCCAGTAGTGAAACTTTATAGTTTGATAGGGTTACCATTATTTGCTCATATTAAGAACTTGAGTTAAACAATACACTGTGAATATGAAGTATTAGTTAAGCAATAGTTATTATTTAAGTTTACTAATAATTAACTAATGACTGTAAATTTGATATTTATAGTATACCAAATAGCGTAATGGAATGTCTACGTTGATTAATAATAAAAATTTTTATTTAGCACATAACTATAACTACTTATACATAAGAGTACATATATCTATATTAGTATTAACGAAACATTAGAAATCAAAATACACTATTTATTAGCTAAATATGTACAGAGTTCTTAAAAGTATGCTATAGACAGAGTGACAGTGCTGTAAATACTATTAAGTGTGATGGAGACGATCAAATTAACTTCGTCATATGTGCCGTATGCTTACTGCTTATTTTGACTTCTTAGCGTTCAAAGCAAGTATCAAAGCAAGTTCGTCCTTCTTCTTCCAAAGTGAGCGCTTTGGAGACGATCATATAAGAGAAAATCTGATTTTCGTGACTTTTAACCTTGAATAATTTACGGCACAGAGACAAGATTTTATTAGACTTTAAAGGCAATCTTTAAAACGCCATAAAGGCATATGATTATAAGAGTTTTCAGCCTATTATCTCGCATTCTAAGGTTAAAAAAAATTATGGGGCAAGTGCAAGCCCCTTTATTATATATTATATACATATGTGGGTCACACGTAAACTTTCAAATGAAAATATTTTTATTAAGTAGTATGTAATAGAGATGGGAGCACGACGAATACCAAGATATCCAACACGCACGCGAAAAATTTTCCGAACACGAAATCAATTTGAATTAAGCAAAAATTAATATGTTTTTTAAATTCAAATAGATATGTACATATTTTTGTTTATTTTCTGAATTTTTTGCTTATGCACTATTAACAAATTTGCTGGCGTTATGTGTTTGATGTTAAAAAATATTTAATTTTTTTTTTTACTATAAATTCATGCATACTTATTTTCAGTGTTCAAAAAACTTAAGTCGAAGTAGCAAAAGTCGTAAAATGTTTACTTTTCGCTGCTTTGGCTTTTTCAACTATGTAAATAAAATCAACCAATGCTTTTACTTGTGCTTGTGAAAATCAACAACAGTCGCAGTTGAAGCAGAAAGAGAAAATGATTTATGAACAATTGCGCAGTACTTTCAACAATCGACGATTTCAAAAGTTTGAATTTGTTTTGATGTTGCATTTGGTTAGTTTCGGTAGTAAAAGCGTAAGCAGACTGTATGCTTTTGTAAGTACCAAACTGCCACAGTCGAAGAAGCAAATGCTGTTGATTTTAGAAGCTTTCTGCAGGTTCAGTCAACTATTTTGTGGTTTTTATTGTTGTTGTTGTTTTTGTACATCAGACAAGAAGCAAAAATAAAAACCACTTTACTGCGATTGCTTAAAACTTCTAAAAGCAGAGTTTTTGCTTCTTCGACTGTTACTGTTTGCGACTTCCAAAATCATATAGACTGCTTCTGCTTTTACTTGCGATACTAAGCAAAAGCAAATCAAATTAAAACTTTTCAAATCGTCGACTGCTGAAAGTACTGCGGAATTGGTCATAAATCGTTTTGTGATTTTGCTTTTACTGAAACTGTTGTATTTTTCAAAAGCGAAAGCAGAAGCAAAATGGAATGAAATGAAAATCATTACAGTTTTTTAAACACTGCTTATTTTACACCTTAAATCATTTCGTGTTTTTTGTGTGTCAATTTTGTTAAACATGACACCACTCGACCACGCACGAAATCAAATAATCTGGCAACAGATTTGTGACAGAGTTGTCCCCAAGTTAGGAATTTTTCTCGCAATTGGGGATAAAAATTTTTTGTTTGGGATCTGAGGATTTGTTGGGGATGATAACCACGTTGTAGGGTTTTTTTTATAACTGATGGTAACAATCTAAAAATGTGTCTTATTATTCATAGTGAATGGTTTCTAATAAAGAACAAGCATAAAGGTATATTAACCAATAATCAACACTACCAAACAAATATACGCAACAAAATGCAATGTGACTTCTGTAGCAATAAGGAAAAAGTGCTGAAGTCATATCTTACTGTTTTTCAGGAGAGCACTTTTAAGCTTTCAAGTCGATTTTCAGAAATTTATTCTGTTAACATTGATCATTCTACACACTACAAATAATAAATGTAAGTTGAAATTTACCAAAGTATAGCCTAAGTTAAGCTATTATTCCAAATGAGATTAGAGGATTAAAAAATATATGTATGTAAGTCGCAATTCATAGTGCTATAACTTCCTGAAAAATCACTCAAAATAATTTAGATTTTGACCAGGGCCACTTTCGAATATGCAGATTACGGAGGTGCCATTAACTAAAAACCTGCTTATCTCGACTTAAGCACTTTTTCCTTTTTACCACAGACTTGTTGGAAACATTTCTTAGAATAAACACACACTTGAAAAATAATTCTGCTGAAATGCTAAAGCTTTTTAATACCAGTACTATGTACAACAAAATTTCTGAGGCTGATGAATCAGAAGATTTTGATTCTGAAGTTTTTGAAATGGTAAACTTTGGTTAAACATTTTTTTATCTTGTGTATATTAAACTATGCGTAATTTTTCTTGAAAAGTTTTATAAGTAAAAATTAAATTAATATGAACGTTGATATAGCTATCGATATAAATTAATTTTATTGAATAAATATGTTATTTTTGTCTTTTTTTTTAATAAAATTAAAAAAATTTATTTTTTCACAAAAGAAAAATTTAAATAAAAAAACTCAATCTGCGGATTTACGGGGATGACAAATCAAAAATTGGTGTTAAGCTATAAAAAAAAACTGGCAGCACTGTCTGGCACTAACACTTCGTGTTGAGTCGTGCGTGTTCGTATCACGACACGCGCCCATCTCTAATATGTACTCCTTTTTTTTTCACCGCCCGAATGAGACGCTAGAACAGTGTTGTATTTTTTTTCTGCGTTATACAGTGTAACAAATATTCATAGCATTGTCACTCTCGTTATAATAATAAATTCTATATGGAAATGTTTTGGGTTTGTAAGTGTGAAAGTAAAATGAAAAAGAAATAATTTCTATAAAAGTACGTGTTAATAAGTGTTGTAAGTAGCTAATTAAAGTATTTAGTGTTGAGAAGAAAAAAAAAAAATAAAATAGTTTGAATAAGTGAAATTAAAAAAAAATGTAAATGTTTGTATTTACGCTTTAATAAATATGTATGTAGTGTAATTGTTGTTGTTGTGTTACAGTATTAAAGTTTAAACAATTAAAAACATAAACACAACACTTATGACGTGGTAGATTTTTTTTCATTAAAAAAAAAATTAAAAACAGGTCTACACAAGAGTTTACTAATTGGAGTAAATTTAGTATACACTAAAGGCCTGTTAAATGATGTCGTAAGAGTCGATGGGTCGATTGAAAGATGACTACCCGTCGGCTACTGGTTCATCAGAATTTGGAATATGACAATGTACTCGTGTAGTCAAGGATATGAAAAATAAAAGAATGAATAACATTTTTGTAGCATAATAAACAAAATATGAAAAAAAAAAATTTATCTATATTTTGTATGGGTTTAATGGGCCGATTTTAATGAAACTCGGCATGCCTTTTTATTTAATTTTTTTTTTTAAGTATGTGTACCACAGTTAAAGACTTCTGGGCTCAAATCGTCACATCCTTCAATCGTACGAAAACAAATTAAGTGATACGTCAATCGTATAAGCTGAATGCGATATCAGTGCGTTCACGCATGTTAATCATCCGAAAATGGTGTTTTTACGTGGCGAATTGTACGTTCACGGATGCGACCCCTGTTTGGAAAGGAATTTTATAGATTTTAATTACACGGTAGGTGGGCGGTGGGTGTGGTCGATTTTAATTTGATTCTATTTTTTACGGTCTAATTCATAAAAAATATTTTAGGTTTATTACAGGTTTATTTGTCAAATAAGCGTTTAATAAACCTGAAATATTTTTTATGAATAAGGCAGTTATAATTTAATCAACATAATGTTTGGCGCTAATCTAGGACCACTTCCCCATAGTTTTTGCACAAAATATTTATGTGGTCATCATCCCACTGTGCATCAGGTTGGCATGTTTTGGGGCCGCAATCGTTCAATATTTACGGCTGAAAATTATCGTTTAGGTGAAAAATTATGCAATTAATACACAGAAAGTAAGAACAAAAAGAATTTGCTTTTGAGTTCCCGGCAATTCCCAAAAAAAATTTCCCAAATTCCCAAAATGGGATTTTTTCAGTATTTTTGCTGAATTTTTCTTATCTTTCGCCGGGCGCAGCTAATAAAAAAATTCTTGTATTAAGGTGATATGTTGAAATTTTTTCTTCCACCTTTGGAATTTGAGGAAAAAGGCCTTAAATTAGATATTTAAAACAAAAGTAGGTATATTTCGAAACGATCTGGTTCCTTCAATAGCAAAAGTTTTGAACAAAAATATTCTTCGTAATACATATTTCTTATAGTATTATCTTTTGAAAAAGTAAAAAGTATTGGGTTGGTATATTTGCAAAATTTTGTTATAATAAAAAGGCGAAAATCGACTTTATTTCAAAATTTTAATTGAAATTGCATATAACTTTTGTCTTAATTATGCTTTTGACACCAATTTTTTTTTAATGTTACAAACTTTGTTTTTAATTCATAATAAGTTTCCTTTTCTAAATCGCAGAATTATTAAAATTTTTTTAATAAAATACCCCACTGTGTATCGGGTATTTTAGGCTCCTTTAGGCACCAGAAGGCACCGTCGAATCAAGCTAAAAAATTAAGACCGCATTTATGACATCAAATCTCATATTTTAAACAGCGCATAAATTAAGAATTAAAAAAATCCCATACAAGCTGCGACCAGTCTTATGAACACATGAAGTTGTTAAGTGTTTTTTCTTAATGCTGAATACTAACAAAAGTTTTATAAATGTTGCTGTTTTAGCATTGAACTAGGTTTTAACGTGTTCCTCCATACAATTCGACATCAAAAAGTGGCGCATAATGTAATTATAACCCACTTTTAAGTCCCAGCGTAATTTTTAATCAGCCCATTAAATAAACAAAAATTCCCCGCGGGTTTTATCACTTTTCTCTTCTCCTATTATGAATTTGTTTTTCCCCTTTTTTACCAAATGCGGGAATAAAAAAAACTTCCCGGGAGAAAACAAAATGTCAACAAACCAGGAAAACAACGAGCTTCATAATGCGGTGATGCCACGTATTACTCTTTTTTGTTCCCAAGAAATTAATGATTGAAGGAATTCTTACTCGAGAAAATGATTTTCCAATTTTACCTCAATAAAGAATTTTATATTAACAAAAATATAATTTAATTTAAATAAGGAAATTAAAGCGATTTAAAAAAAAAATACCACGCCATTATGTTTTCATGTTGTGTTTATGACAGGGAAAACTTAATTTTTTATCAAAAATTTTTTTGTTGTTTTGTTGTTGGTTTTATTTTAAAGTGTTTTTTTTCTTTCTTTTTTTATTAAATAAATTGTCTGATTTTTGTAGAAATGTGTTTGTTTAGAAGTTTTCTGGGTTACAAAAGCGAGTGCCCCATTATTGATATTTTCCAATTTTATATTTATTATTTTTATATATTGTATTGTATATAAAGGTTTTATTTTTGTTGTTGTTTTTTTTAGAAAAAATTCAATTGAAAAAAAATTTGATTTAAGTCAAATCATCAAAAATGCCAAAAACAAGTCTTAAATGCATTCAAAAAACTTTGAACTTGAATTTCAGTAAAAGAAAATAAAATCATAATAATAATCTTAGGAGAAATATTTTTATTTTTTATAAAAGAAAATTTAACTAAAAAAGAAAAATAGTTTATTAACAAAACTGAACATACCATGCCAGAGGGCAGAGAATGACTCATGCGCCACATACGTTCGCCGCTACAAAAAAGAGAGAAAGAAAATAAAGAAAAATTGTTAAAAGGCTATTTTTTTTTGTTTGTTATATTTGAAAAAATATAAAAATAAATATTTTAGTTTTTGAGCTAAGTCAAAGAATCTTTTAGTTTAAAGGTTAATAAACTCAACACAGCAAAAAAAAACTTTTCTTTTATTTATTTTTTGCAAGAAGAATAAGAAGAGTCATCAAATGGCAGCAACAACTGCATAAAAAGGAACATACATATATATCGCCACCTGAAATTTAAAAAGTATGTTTTTTTTATAACACAAGCGCAAAACTTTATCAATTTAATACTATTTATTTCTTATTAGTCAAATGTCAGAATCCAGTTTAGAAAATCAGTGATGATGTGATTTATTAAAAAAAAAAGTGAAAAAAAAACACTAAAACATCGTCGTAACTCAAAGAAAAAAAACTAGTTTGCCAGAAAACGAGTTTAAAGTTTTGAAATTATTTATTGTATGAAATTTTTAAACAATGTCAATA